>JAOPSE010000024.1:5807717-6407717 GCA_029449295.1 Zea luxurians | reverse complement strand
GAAAATGAGGAAAAAACACGGCTCCGTGCCAAAATTACATACATGTTCAGGCCTCGACAGCCATAATGAACAAAAACACTGGCATTCAAAGTGCCATTACAAACGGAACTCCGGTTCCCCCTCCGCAGGTACGAACAACCCCACTCGATAGGGGTGGGCCTGCGGAGCAACAGAAGACCGACGAACGACGCGCCGTCACCCGCTCCGGCAGCGGCGACAACGACGACTTCTGCTCCGGGGGCCGAACAGCGGCAGCACCGACCTCAGGGCGGATGCTGCTGCTAGGAGGCCCCCGCCCATGCCCAAACTCGTGAGGCAAGGACGGGCAGAAGGCCGTAGAGTTGGAGGTCGGTCCGTGGCCAGCCTTGGCTATCTCACCGGCGGAAGAACCTCTTCCAGCTGCTGTGGCAAACGCCGACGCCGCGAGCGGCTCTGAAGCCACTCGCGTCCGAGAGCCAGGCACGGTGCAGCTGCCGGCGCCACGGACGACGACCGCCCTTCCCTCCGATCACTGAGTGAGGGAGCGGGCCGCCGCCCACGCAGGGGCCGACCCCAACTCGGCACACTCCCCTCCCCAGCCCTGGTGATGAAAATCCTTGAGGCTGAGGGAGGGGCAGAGGCCGCAGCCCGGCTCGCTTTCCCCCACCATCAAGCTGGAGGTCACCATCTTGGGTGACCGCCGGTGGAGGGGTGCAGCCGGGCTGCATGATGAAAATCCTTGAAGCCGAACGATGGCTGAAAGGTACCAACTCCCACGGAGTTGCGTTCCTCCAACGATGAGGCAAAAAGACGGTTGGTATCCCCCATCCGGGGGCTTGGAAGGTGGAAAGACGCGATGCATAAGGGAGCGAGAAGACATGGTCGCCTTCCGAAAGGAGTCGCCCTCCTTTTAAAGGCAACTCTCCCTGCTTGCGCCCCCAACCGTCACGGGCTGAGTCTTCTCCAACACGCTCCAAGGCCCTCCCCTGCGGCGTGGGGGCTAGGTCCCGCATGTCATGCAAACCAGCTCAGAGCAGAAGAAGCCAAACCGCCGCGCGTGGTGCACACAACCGCCCAGCGGTTACAAGTGACCCTCCACTTTTGCCCAGACCAACGGGCAAAAGAGGCGGGCAGCCATGCAGGCGGCAGGCAACCGCGCCAAGTGGACGCGCTTCTCCGACTCCCGACACGCCCAGCATGGAGGCCCAAGCCCACGCGCCACGCAACCGGCGCGCCGGATGCATCATGCAAGCAACTACACCGCCACTTGCGCCACCACGGCGCCTCCTCGATTGCGGAACCAATACCGCGACTCGAGGCGACCCAGCGCACGACCCAGCAGCGCCAGCCTGACGCGGCGGTCAATGCGGCCAAAAGTGGGCCGGCAGTGATGACGGTTGCAGGCGGGCGGGAGCAGCGGTCACGTCGTCAGCCAAGCTCACGTCCCATCCGGGGGCAGCAAGAGAACCCCCTCTCACGGCGTGAAGACAACGCGCCCGTGATCCGTTCCTCGAACGGCTCGCGCACGCGCAACGGCCGCCCCGCCAACCGCTCGCCCCGTCGCATTAACTCCGCGGCAGGACAGACGGCGCTCCTGGCAGGAGAAGCGGGCGACGCTTCGCCTTCGCCGTAATAACCGCGCCAAAAAAGGTACGCCGCGTCGTTCGATTTCGTATCTTTTTCCTTTTTTCCTCTTTCTCTATCTCTTGCAACAGGGACCGGGAAAGGGGGATACCCCGAAAAAGATCCTTCCCCGTGAAGGAACCAGGCCCCGAGCCTCCTTACTGATCAGAGGTTCGAAGGCTGGCCCCCCGAAGGGTTTCAACAGCCGCCTCAGATCGCGTGGGCCCTACACCCACTACTGGTCAGAGGTTCGAAGGCCGGCCCCCCGAAGGGTTCCACGGCCGCCTCAGGCTACTCGGGCTCCGCGCCCATTACTGATCAGGGGTTCGAAGGCTGGCCCCCGAAGGGTTCACAGCCGCCTCAGACGCCGAGCGAGGGATGACCAGGGGTACGTTCGATACATAACCAAGGCTCGGGCTGCGCTCCCGAGGTACCCTAGGACATTTCCGAGACCAGCGAGAGCGATCTTGTAACGGAATCCCATCAGAGGGAGGCATCGAGCCCTCGGACCCCGTCGCCAGGGGACCGGGTCCGGCAGATCACCCGCAGGTACTTTTGGGCGTGCCTCTGGGCCCCTAGCCGACCCCTAACGAACGGGGCACGGACGTCCACTCGGATTACCCGCTTGCAGCTCACCGGAGACACCATGTTCGGCGCCCATCGAGGGCAACATGGCGCTTTCCCCCCTCCTCCTTGCGAAAAGGCGACACAGGGGCGTATGTAAAAAAACCGAGTCTGTCCCTGATCGCCCTCTCGCCCTGTGCAGAGGCTCGGGGGCTGCTCTCGCGAACCCGGCTCCAGCCGAATCGTTGACAGCGTCAACGTACCAGCCCGAGAACTTGGGCCCCGACCGTACACCCGGGCTACGGCCAGTTCGCATGAGGGAACAACCAGACCGGCCGAAGCATTACACAAGGCATTAAGACCTCAGAGGAGTGAAACCACTCCTCCGAGGCCTCGGGGGCTACACCCGGCGGGTGCGCTCGCGCGCACCCACCGGAACAAAATGCAACCGAGAAAGGCTGGTCCCCTTGCAAAAAAGTGCGACGAAAGCCTCCAAGCGAGTGCTAACACTCCCTTCGAGGCTCGGGGGCTACTGTCGGGGACCATAATTAGGGGTACCCTCAAGACTCCTAATTCTCAGCTGGTAACCCCCATCAGCATAAAGCTGCAAAGGCCTGATGGGTGCGATTAAGTCAGGGATCAGTCCATTCGAGCGACTCGATCATGCCTCGCCCGAGCCTAGCCTCGGACAAGGGCAGCCGACCCCGGAGGATTTCCATCTCGCCCGAGGCCCCCCTCCGACGGCGGACACATCTCCGGCTCGCCCAAGGCCCTGCCTTCGCTAAGAAGCAACCCTGACTAAATCGCCGCACCGACCGACCGAATCGCAGGAGCATTTAACGCAAAGGTGGCCTGACACCTTTATCCTGACGCACGCCCCCCGGCAGAGCCGAAGTGACCGCCGTCACTTCACCGCTCCACTGACCGGCCAGACAGAAGGACAGCGCCGCCTGCGCCACTCCGACTGCAGTGCCACTTGACAGAGTGAGACTGACAGGCAGTCAGGCCCTGCCAAAGGCACCATAGGAAGCTCCGCTCCGCCCGACCCAGGGCTCGGACTCGGGCTAGGTCCCGGAAGACGGCGAACTCCGCTCCGCCCGACCCAGGGCTCAGACTCGGGCTAGGTCCCGGAAGACGGCGAACTCCGCTCCGCCCGACCCAGGGCTCGGACTCGGGCTAAGTCCCGGAAGACGGCGAACTCCGCTCCGCCCGACCCAGGGCTCGGACTCGGGCTCAACCCCAGAAGACGACGAACTCCGCTTCGCCCGACCCCAGGGCTCGGACTCCGCCCTGGCCTCTACCGAACGACCTCCGCCTCGCCCGACCCAGGGGCTCGGACTCAGCCTCGGCCATGGAAGACAGACTCGACCTCGGCTTCGGAGGAGCCTCCACGTCGCCCAACCTAGGGCGCAGGCCAACCACGTCAACAGGAAGCGCCATCATCACCCTACCCCGAGCTGACTCAGGCCGTAGAGAACAAGACCGGTGTCCCATCTGGCTAGCTCCGCCAGATAGGCAATGATGGCACCCTGCATGCTCTGTGACGACGGTGGCTCTCAGCTCTCTTACGGAAGCAGGAGGACGTCGGCAAGGACTCAACTGCTCCGACAGCTGTCCCTCCGCCAGGCTCCGTCGCCCCTCCGACGGCCACGACATCACACCAGCTGGGTGCCAAAATCTCTCCGGCTGCCACATCGGCATGTACTTAGGGCGCTAGCTCTCCCCCGCTAGACATGTAGCACTCTGCTACACCCCCATTGTACACCTGGATCCTCTCCTTACGCCTATAAAAGGAAGGGCCAGGGCCCTCTTAGAGAGGGTTGGCCGCGCGGGACGAGGACGGGACAGGCGCTCTCTTGGGGCCACTCGCTTCCCTCTCCCGCGTGGACGCTTGTAACCCCCTACTGCAAGCGCACCCGACCTGGTCGCGGGACGAACACGAAGGCCGCGGGATTCCCACCTCTCTCACGCCGGTCACCGGCCGCCTCGCTCCTTCCCCCCTTCGCGCTCGCCCACGCGCTCGGCCCATCTGGGCTGGGGCACGCGGCGACACTCACTCGTCGGCCCGAGGGACCCCCCGGTCTCGAAACGCCGACACCGCCGACGAAATCCCGAGAGCGGCCTTTTCACCAGAGCCAGCCTGGCGCACCGGGCACTGTCCGGTGCACCACCGGACAGTTCGGTGCTCCCAGACTGAGCTGTCTTTGGCTGAACAAAGCCATCTCTTTTCCAAATTGATTTCTCCTGTTTCCAGTACTTAGACACAATACATTACTCCTTAAACCAAAGTACTAAGTCTTAGAAACATACTTTTATGTTGATTTTCACTTTGTCCATCATTTGGCATAGATTAACACATGACCACTTGTGTTGGCACTCAATCACCAAAATACTTAGAAATGGCCCAAAGGCACATTTCCCTTTCAATCTCCCCTTTTTGGTGATTTATGCCAACACAACAAAAGCAATACAAAGATGTGCAACATCAATGCAAATAAGAACACATATTTGATTTGAATCAAATTTGGCATATTTGGATCATTCTTTGACACCACTTGGTTTTGTTTTTGCAAATCAACCTCAATTTCCTATCTCTATGTCAAACACACTTGTTGAGACATAAAGAGAGTTGTTCCAAGAGAAATTGATCAAAGATTTCAAAAACTCCCCCTTTTTCCCATAATCAACCATTCTCCCCACAAGAGGCCAACTTTTGACAAGAGAGACAATAAGAGAGTTTTGTCAAACCAAAAGCTCTATTCTACTATTTTCAAAATTCTCAAGTGGTAGCTGATCCATTTATTGCTTTGGCCTTAATTTCTCCCCCTTTGGCATCAAGCACCAAAACGGGATCAATTTTGGCCCTTAAACCCCATTGCCTCACCAAAATCTTCAAATAGGAGGACAAAGGCAATAAGGATATGGGGATGAACTTGGAGTGAGTTACCCTCTCATCGGAGTGCAGTGGAAGTCTTGCATGGTCCAAGTTCACCTTTCCCTTTCAATCTACCTTTGAGACTAAATCAAGTAAACTCAAGCACACGGTTAGTCTCAAAGGGTCAAGTTGTAGCACATCTCCCCCTAAACATGTGCATCACTCACACATGGACTTTTGAGATCCGGGGAGTGTTTGTACAACTTGAACACCATAAATAAACAACAATATGCATAAGGAACATGATCAAGGCATAAAACACATGTATGCTACAAATCAATCCAAGTTCCGCGAATCTAAGACATTTAGCTCACTATGCAGCCTGCAAAAGGTCTTTTCATCTAAAGGCTTGGTAAAGATATCGGCTAGCTAGTTCTCGGTGCTAACATAAAACACTTCGATATCTCCCTTTTGCTGGTGGTCTCTCAAAAAGTGATGCCGGATGTCTATGTGCTTTGTGCGGCTGTGTTCAACAGGATTATCCGCCATGCGGATAACACTCTCATTATCACATAGGAGTGGAACTTTGCTCAGATTGTAGCCAAAGTCCCTGAGGGTTTGCCTTATCCAAAGTAGTTGCGCGCAACACTGTCCTGCGGCAACGTACTCGGCCTCAGCGGTGGATAGGGCAACGAAGGTTTGTTTCTTAAAACTCCACGACACCAGGGACCTTCCTAGAAATTGGCACGTCCCTGATGTACTTTTCCTATCGACCTTACATCCGACATAATCGGAGTCTGAATATCCAATTAAGTCAAAGGTAGACCCCTTTGGATACCAGATCCCGAAGCAAGGCGTAGCGACTAAATATCTAAGAATTCGCTTCACAACCACTAAGTGACACTCCCTTGGATCGGATTGAAATCTAGCACACATGCATACACTAAGCATAATATCTGGTCTACTAGCACATAAATAAAGCAAGGAACCTATCATGGACCGGTATGCTTTTTGATAAACGGACTTACCTCCTTCGTTGAGGTCGACGTGTCCGTCAGTTCCCATTGGAGTCTTTGCGGGCTTGGCGTCCTTCATCCCAAACCGCTTGAGCAAGTCTTGCGTATACTTCGTTTGGGAGATGAAAGTGTCGTCCTTGAGTTGCTTCACTTGGAACCCAAGGAAGTAGTTCAACTCGCCCATCATCGACATTTCAAATTTTTGAGTCATCACCCTGCTAAACTCTTCACAAGACTTTTGGTTAGTAGAACCAAATATTATGTCATCGACATAAATTTGGCACACAAATAAGTCACCATCACATGTCTTAGTGAAAAGAGTTGGATCGGCTTTCCCAACCTTGAAAGCATTAGCAATGAAAAAGTCTCTAAGGCATTCATACCATGCTCTTGGGGCTTGTTTAAGTCCATAAAGCGCCTTAGAGAGCTTACACACATGGTCGGGGTACCATTCATCCTCAAAGCCAGAGGGTTGCTCCACGTACACCACCTCCTTGATTGTCCCGTTGAGGAAAGCGCTCTTAACATCCATTTGGTACAACCTGAAAGAATGGTGAGCGGCATAGGCTAACAAAATACGAATCGACTCTAGCCTAGCCACAGGAGCAAAAGTCTCCTCAAAGTCCAAATCTGCGACTTGGGCATAACCTTTTGCCACAAGTCGAGCCTTGTTCCTCGTCACCACCCCGTGCTCGTCCTGTTTGTTGCGGAACACCCACTTGGTTCCCACAACATTTTGCTTGGGGCGCGGCACCAGTGTCCAAACTTCATTACGCTTGAAGTTGTTGAGCTCTTCCTGCATGGCCAACACCCAGTCCGGATCTAGCAAGGCCTCTTCTACCCTGAAAGGCTCAATAGAAGAGACAAAAGAGTAATGCTCACAAAAATTAACTAATCTAGAGCGAGTGGTTACTCCCTTGCTAATGTCACCCAAAATCTAGTCGACGGGATGGTTCCTTTGAATCATCGCTCGAACTTGAGTTGGAGGGGCCTGTTGTGCTTCTTCCTCCATTACATGATCATCTTGTGCTCCCCCTTGATCACATGCCTCCTCTTGATGACCCTGTTCATCGTCTTGAGTTGGGGGATGCACCGTTGTTGAGGAAGAAGGTTGATCTTGCTCCTTTTGTTCCTGTGGCCTTACATCTCCAATCGCCATGGTGCGTATTGCGGCCGTTGGAACGTCTTCTTCATCTACATCATCCAGATCAACAACTTGCTCTCGTGGAGAGCCATTAGTCTCATCAAATACAACGTCGCTAGAGACTTCAACCAAACCCGATGATTTGTTGAAGACCCTATACGCCTTTGTATTTGAGTCATAGCCTAACAAAAACCCTTCTACAGCTTTGGGAGCAAACTTAGAATTCCTACCTTTCTTCACTAGAATGTAGCATTTACTCCCAAATACACGAAAGTATGAAACGTTGGGTTTGTTACCGGTTAGAAGCTCATATGACGTCTTCTTGAGGAGGCGATGAAGGTAGACTCGGTTTATGGCGTGGCAAGCCGTGTTCACGGCTTCCGACCAAAATCGCTCGGGGGTCTTGAACTCTCCAAGCATCGTCCTTGCCATGTCAATGAGCGTCCTGTTCTTCCTCTCTACCACACCATTTTGCTGTGGTGTGTAGGGAGCAGAGAACTCATGCTTGATTCCTTCCTCCTCAAGATACTCCTCCACTTGAAGGTTCTTGAACTCGGACCCGTTGTCGCTCCTTATCTTCTTCACCTTGAGCTCAAACTCATTTTGAGCTCTCCTTATGAAGCGCTTGAGGGTCCCTTGGGTTTCTGTTTTATCCTGCAAAAAGAATACCCAAGTGAAGCGGGAAAAATCATCAACGATAACAAGACCATACTTACTTCCTCCTATGCTTAGATAGGCGACGGGTCCGAAGAGGTCCATATGAAGCAACTCCAAAGGTCTTGATGTGGTCATCACATTTTTGGTATGATGAGAGCTTCTCACCTATTTACCTGCTTGACAAGCTGCACAAGGTCTATCTTTTTCGAAGGTTACATTTGTTAGTCCTATTACATGTTCTCCCTTTAGAAGTTTGTGAAGGTTCTTCATCCCCACATGTGCTAAACGGTGGTGCCACAGCCAGCCCATGCTAGTCTTAGCAATTAAGCATGCATCTAGACCGGCCTCCTCTTTTGCGAAATCAACTAAGTAGAGTTTGCCGTCTAATACACCCTTAAAAGCTAATGAACCATCACTCCTTCTAAAGACAGACACATCTATATTTGTGAATAAGAAATTATATCCCATATTACATAATTGACTAACGGACAACAAATTATATCCAAGCGATTCAACTAAAAACACATTAGAGATAGAATGCTCGGAAGAAATTGCTATTTTTCCTAGTCCTTTAACCTTGCCTTGATTCCCGTCACCGAATATGATTGAGTCTTGGGAATCTTTGTTCTTGACGTAGGAGGTGAACTTCTTCTTCTCCCCCGTCATGTGGTTTGTGCATCCGCTGTCGATAATCCAGCTTGATCCCCCGGATGCATAAACCTGCAAGGAAAATTAGGCTTGGGTCTTAGGTACCCAACTCTTGTTGGGTCCTACAAGGTTAGTGACAATAGTCTTAGGAACCCAAATGCAAGTTTTGTCTCCCTTGCATTTTGCCCCTAATTTCCTAGCAACCACTTTCTTATCCTTTCTACAAATAGCAAAGGAAGCATTGCAAGCATGGTAAATTGTAGAATGTTCATTACTTACTTTCCTAGGTACATGAACAACATTTCTTCTAGGCATATGATGAACAGCATTTTCCTAGCAAAATTTCTATCATGCATAATAGAAGAACTTGAAGCAATCATGGCATGAGAATCAAAAGCATCATAACTTCTATGAACATTCCTAGAATATCTCCTGTCATGGTACATGAAAGCATGGTTCTTTTGAGCACTATTAGCCATAGGGCCTTCCCTTTCTCCTTGGCGGAGATGGGAGCCTTATGACTTGTTAAGTTCTTGGCTTCCCTCTTAAAGCCAATTCCATCCTTAATTGAGGGGTGTCTACCAATCGTGTAGGCATCCCTTGCAAATTTTAGTTTATTAAATTTACTTTTGCTAGTCTTAAGTTGAGCATTAAGACTAGCCACTTCATCCTTCAATTTAGAAATGGAGACTAGGTGTTCATTACAAGCATCAACATTAAAATCTTTACACCTATTGCAAACCACAACATGTTCTACACAAGAGGTTGATTTATTATCTCTTTCTAATTTAGCATTCAAGTCATCATCGATACTCTTTAAGCTAGAAATAGATTCATGGCATGTAGACAATTCACATGAAAGCATTTCATTTCTTTTAACTTCTAAAGCAAGAGAATCTTATGCACTTACAAATTTATCATGCTCTTCATATAAGAGATCTTCTTGCTTTTCTAAAAGTCTATTTTTCTCATTCAAAGCATCAATTAATTCATTGATCTTATCAATTTTAGTTCTATCTAATCCTTTGAATAAACTAACATAGTCTACTTCATCATCGCTAGATTCATCATCACTTGAAGAGGCATAAGTAATAGCATTTCGAGTACTTACCTTCTTCTCCTTTGCCATGAGGCAGGTGTGATGCTCGTTGGGAAAGAGAGACGATTTGTTGAAGGCGGTGGCGGCGAGTACTTCGTCGTCGGAGTCGGACGAAGAGCAATCTGAATCCCACTCCTTTCCAAGGTGTGCCTCGCCTTTAGCCTTCTTGTAAACCTTCTTGTTATCTCTTTTCCCATTCTTTCCTTGTTCCTGGTCACTATCATTATCGGGACAGTTAGCAATAAAGTGACCAATCTTACCACACTTGAAGCAGGAGCGCTTTCCCTTCGTCTTGCTCCTTTTGGGATGCTCCTTGTGACCCTTTAGCGCCGTCTTGAAGCGCTTGATGATGAGTGCCATTTCTTCCTCATTGAGCCCCGCTACCTCAACTTGTGCTACCTTGCTAGGTAGCGTCTCCTTGCTATTTGTTGCCTTGAGAGCAATGGCTTGAGACTCATGAATTGGACCATTTAATGCCTCATCGACGTATCTTGCCTCCTTGATCATCATCCGCCCGCTTACGAACTTTCCAAGTATTTCTTCGGGCGACATCTTGGTGTACCTAGGATTTTCACGAATATTGTTTACAAGATGTGGATCAAGGACAGTGAAAGACCTTAGCATTAGGCGGACGACGTCGTGGTCTGTCCATCGCGTGCTTCCATAGCTCCTTATTTTGTTGACGAGGGTCTTGAGCCTGTTGTATGTTTGGGTTGGCTCCTCCCCCTGATCATTGCGAACCTTCCTAGTTCGCCTTCCACCAACTCCATCTTGGTGAGCATGGTGACGTCGTTCCCCTCATGTGAGATCTTGAGGGTGTCTGAAAGGGATTTAGGCTTACACCTATTTCCTAAATGATTTTGGTGGTTGAATTGCCTAACACAAATAATTGGACTAAACTAGTTTGGTCTAGTCTATAAGTTCTACAGGTGCCAAAGGTTCACAATAAGCCAATAAAAAGACCAAGAAAAGGGTTCAAACAAGAGAGCAAAAGGCAACCCGAAAGGCACCCTGGTCTAGCACACCGGACTGTCCGGTGTGCCACCGGACTGTGTCCGGTGCACCAGGGCACTCGAGGCTGAACTCTTCACCTTCAGAAATTTTCAGAGGAGCTCCGCTATAATTCACCGGACTGTCCGGTGCACCACCGGATAGTGTCCGGTGCCCCAAGGGAGAGCAACTCTGAACTCGCCAGCTTCGGGAATCCGCTCCGCTATAATTCACCAGACTGTCCGGTGTGACAGCGGAGCAACGGCTACTTCGCGCGCAACGGTCGACTGCAACACATTAAATGCGCGCCTGCGCGCGCAGAGGAGCAGTGCACGCGCGGGTGGCACACCGGACAGCCTACAGGGACTGTCCGGTGCACCACCGGACAGCCAGGCGGGCCCACAAGTCAGAGCTCCAACGGTCGGAACCCAACGACCAGGTGACGTGGCTGGCACATCGGACAGTGTCCGGTGGCGCACCGGACTGTCCGGTGCGCCCGTCGACTGCAGCCTCCACCAACGGTCAAGTTTGGTGGTTGGGGCTATAAATACCCCAACCACCCTCACATTCAAGTCATCCAAGTTTCCACACTTCTACACCTTACAAGAGCTAGCATTCAATACAAGACACACCAAAGAGATCAAATCCTCTCCCAACTCCACACAAAGCTTCAGTGATTAGAGAGAGAGATTTGTTGTGTTCATTTGAGCTCTCGCACTTGGATTGCTTCTTTTATTCCTTCATTCTTGTGATCAAACTCAATTGTAACCAAGGCAAGAGACACCAATTGTGTGGTGGTCCTTGCGGGAACTTCGTGTTCCGTTTGATTGAGAAGAGAAGCTCACTCGGTCCGAGGGATCGTTTGAGAGAGGGAAAGGGTTGAAAGAGACCCGGTCTTTGTGACCACCTCAACGGGGAGTAGGTTTGCAAGAACCGAAACTCGGTAAAACAAATCCTCGTGTCTCACTCTTTATTTGCTTGCGATTTGTTTTACACCCTCTCTCTCGGACTCGTTTATATTTCTAATGCTAACCCGGCTTGTAGTTGTGATTAAGTTTGTAAATTTCAGATTCGCCCTATTCACCCCCCCCCCCTCTAGGCAACTTTCAGTGTCCCAAATCTGCTTGGCGTTGTCCAAGCCGCTCACCTTATGGTACTCATCCCTGCACAATGAGGCTAACAACACAGTAGTAGCTTGTGCATTTTTATGAATTTGTTCATTGATGAACATGGGACTATCCGTACTATCAAAGTGCATTCCATTTTCTACTATCTCCCATATACTTGGATGGAGAGAGAACAAGTGGCTACACATTTTGTGACTCCAAAATCCGTAGTCCTCTCCATCAAAGTGAGGGGGTTTACCGAGGGGAATGGAAAGCAAATGAGCATTGGAATTTTGCGGAATACGAGAATAATCAAAGGAAAAGTTTGAATTATCCGTCTTCCTTTTCTCGTAGTCGTTGTCGTCGTCGTCCTTTTGGGAAGAAGAGGACTCGTCGCTGTCGTCGTAGTAGACGATCTTCTTGATGTGCCTCTTCTTCTTCCCGTCCTTCTTCTTATGACTTGAGCCCGAGTCAGTGGGCTTGTCGTCTTTTGGCTCATTGATGAAGGACTCCTTCTCCTTTTCATTGATCACTATCCCCTTTCCCTTAGTATCCATCCCTTCGATTAGTCCCTTCCTTGAAGAGAACGGCTCTGATACCAATTGAGAGCACCTAGAGGGGGGAGTGAATAGGTGATCCTGTAAAAACTTGAAACTTAATGCCACAAAACTTGATTAGGAGTTAGCACAATAAATCCAAGTGGCTAGAGAGGAGTTCTTGCAAAACACAATAACCACAAGAAGATCAACACAGAGAGCCACAGTGGTTTATCCCGTGGTTCGGCCAAGTCCAACACTTGCCTACTCCACGTTGTGGCGTCCCAATGGACGAGGGTTGCACTCAACCCCTCTCAAGCGGTCCAAAGACCCACTTGAATACCATGGTGTTTTGCTTTGTTTCTGAAAGTTGCCTAGAGGGGGGGTGAATAGGCAAGTTAATACTTTTTCAATAAAAACTAGAAGCAAACTGGGTAAAACTGAATTGATCTCGAAATTCACCCAGTTAACTTTGGAAATGAGATGTTCTAGTTGATCCACAAGGTTCAAAGTAGTAGATCTGAGAAGGACAGTTCTCAAAATCCACACACCAAAAATATATAAACAAATCTTCCACGCAATGGTGAGAGAACGAAGAACACGAATAAGCACAATAAACAAGAACACAAAAGACACAAGATTTATCCCGAGGTTCGGTCACACGACCAAGGTGCCCTACTTCCTAGTTGAGGCGCCCACAAAGAGCCGGGTCTCTTTCAACCCTAATCCTCCTTTTGCCGACCACAAAGGTCAAGCTCACACACTAATCTTTGCTCAAACGAGCGGGTAATACAAACTTTCTTCTGATCTTCCACAAGATTTGGAGACTCACAAGAGACACCTAGTCGTCTAGGAGCTAGAAGCTCCAAGAGTAATGAATCCACAAAGAACTCGATGTAGTACCAAAGCTCGAATGAAGAAAAGCAAGAGAGATGTGGAGATGAAGCACAAAAACCGCAGCTCTCAAACTCACTCAAAGATTTCTCTCCAAAGATTTGAAATGGGAGAGGCAAGAGATGTGTGAGAGAGAGTGGGAGGTGTTCTTCAAGTTAGAAATGGAGTTTGGGTCATGCTCTTGTGTGTGGGGAGAGAGGTAGGAGTGAGTATATATAGGTGGAGCTCAAAACTAGCCGTTGGGCAGATTTTTTTGTCTGAGACCAGTTGAACCGCCCCTGGCAGGTTAGGCAGACTGTCTGCGAGTCTGGCTGTCAGACTAACTGGCAGACTGACCTGCAGACTGGTCAAGTTGACCAAGACCGGTTGAACCGCCCCTAAGACCGGTTCAACCGTCTGGGGCAGGCTGACAGACAGTCTGCCAGTCAGACTGGCAGACTGCAGGTCAGACTGCAAAAATAGGTCCTGACACCGGTTGAACCGCCCCTAGGACCGGTTCAACCGCCTGGGGGTCACACTGGCAGTCAGTCTGCCAGTCAGGAGGTCAGACCGGTCAGGTGACCCTGACACCGGTTGAACCTCCCCTAGTACCGGTTCAACCGGTTTTGACCAGTGAGGTCCGGGGAAAATACCTCGGCTGAACTTTCCCTAGACACCGGTTGAACCTCTCTGGACCCCGGTTGAACTCGCCCTGGACCCCGATTGAAGTTGAAGTTCAG
Organism: Zea luxurians; assembly: GCA_029449295.1. NCBI lineage: Eukaryota > Viridiplantae > Streptophyta > Magnoliopsida > Poales > Poaceae > Zea > Zea luxurians. The sequence continues at coordinate 6,393,867 of JAOPSE010000024.1, read as the reverse complement.
CTGGAGTTGAGAAAGCTCAACTCAGCTGAAGTTCAGCTCAGCTGAAAAGCTCAGCTGCAGCTCAAGAAGCTCAGCTCAGCTGAAGTTCAGCTCAGCTGAAAAGCTCAGCTGCTTTTCAACAAGAACACTCTAGGTTTCTCAAACCTAACCACGGTCAACCATAGAATTTTAAAGAGATTTTTGGTTTTCAAAAAATAGCTTTGGCAAACACCTACCTTCTTTTTGGATCCCTCTTTATAGTACAACGATTCCTATACTCAAGTTAAATAAAATATAATTAAGTAAACTCCTTGAGTCATTGGTGTCTCATGTGTGATTTCTCCATGGCGTTGCTTCATAAGGATCACAAACATCTTTGTCTCACCTTTTGAAGCAAACATAAATCAAACCATGTGACTTGTACCATATCACCATATGTGAGTTCAAATCATGGCTTCAAGTCACTATACTGATGCATCAACATGTTATAACTCTTCATAGTTGATTAGTTCATCGACTTAGTGCAAGTACTCTCTTCTTCACCTTAGCCATGGTACCTCGGTCCACAAGCCGTCGCTTGGCCTTCACCTTCGCTTAGTTCCTCGAAGCTCTTTCCTCGCTATCGTCACCCAATCAAGCCATTCTTGAGTCACATCATATTGAGCATCCATTGAGAGAATCATTTCTTCAATATTGTGAACCTTGCTTGAATGTCTTCTAGATATAACCGTTAAGATCAATCAAACTCTAGTTTGATTCTCATATAAGCATATATGGACTGATAGTAATATGATCAAGCCAATTCACGATTCCTCATATCTTATTCACTTTGGCTTGACCTATCCTCTTAATCACTTCATCCTCTATTTTGATCATATGTATGTAGTGATTTCTCGGGTCTTGTCCATATATTCAAACCAATATAGAGATCATATAATATCCATTTGCATTGTCTCATTGGTTATTTAACCTCGTGTTGAACCTTCGTTCACTGATCATTATACACTATTCAAGTATGTTCATCATACTGAATTTCCTGTTCAATACTTAGCAAACTCGTTAGACCTTTAAATGTGTTGTTATCCAAATCACCAAAACTCACAAAAGGGATGAATGCACTTTCAATCTCCCCCTTTTTGGTGATTGATGACAACACATTTAAAGCTTACATAAGATTTGATAAATAAGATTTTGAATCATATGATATAGTTTCCTCCCCCTAAATATGTGCATTTCAGAAAATAACACTTTTGTACTCAAATGCCAAAAGCACATATTTGGGTCAAAGTATGGAGACAACTTATATCATACTATTTATGAGGTGCAGTGTGTCATAAAATAAACGTGATGCTCATGACATAGTATGCACTCATCAATTTTCTACATCTTATGTTTTTCTTATGATTCCCCCTTTTTGTTAATTATATCTCCCCTTCTTAAAAGTCTTCTAACACTTAGTTACATAGGACTAAAGGTAAGCTTTAATGCAAAATTTCTCCCCTTTGTCATAAATCTCTAAAAAGGATACAAAGAATATAAAGGGTAGAAATTATGATTAAGCAAGATGGGAACACACTATTATGAAAAGGGTCCTTAGATGGCACAAAGGTAATGGAGAAGTGACATGAAGTGATGTACCTTTGCATTTTACCTTTTCAAGGGGAGTTCCAAACTTGTGTTGGATTTACAATTCATTTGCAAGCTCTTGTTGGTATAGTTGTGACATAGGTCCAAGATATTAAATGAAGATTGTCATACTAAATCGAAGGTGACACTTGATACCTGGAGTCTAGATGTCACCTAGCATTTTCTTATCATAACAAGAGGCAACATGAAAATTGCACAAGTGTGGATTATACAACTAGTGATCATGTATGAAAAATATCAATTGAAAAACACCAATTGATACAATTTGATAGATAAGCATATCACTAATTTCATATTACATTAAGTTCTCATCAAGTTTTATTCCACACATATATATATGTATTCAATTGATACCTATTGAGAGTACTTATTTGCAATTTAAAGTACCATTGGCATAAAAGAGTATCAATTGAATATAATTATACAACATAAGGAACATGTGCACTATTTAATCAATTAAGTTCTATAAAGGAGAATTTATAAGCTATGCTACTTTAGACATTTGCAATCTAAAAGGATGTGATACATGTTTACCAATTTTAGATGTTGTTGGAGTATAATATAAAAGAGAAACTCATTCCCTTATGAAATGTATAAAAGATACATTTATTGGAGCAAAGAATTTTTGATACCCATCAAATTTGCAGTGGAAGCGATTGTCTTTGCCCGAAAATTCCTTTCTAATTTGAGACTACACACATAATAGACATGGAAATGAAGTTAGTCTCAAAGATTCAAATTATAGACCATTCTCCCCTAAATGTGTGCATACAAGTGATGAATACTTGTTTTACCTTATTGAAAGTTGCCTTATGCACTTGGACTTGTGAGGCCAGGGGAATAAGTTCTACAATTTGAACCTCAGTACAAATAAAGTATGAAAATATGAAATTGTACCAATTGACAGAATTACTCATACTCAAAAAGTATACTAATAGACATGATATGCAGTATTTTAAGCCAAGATTCTTGAGAAGTTAGCATGTTTGACTCATACCTCACTAAGATGACTTAAGACTAACTTATGACATCACCACAAGAGGTATTAATCAAATATCTAGATATTCTTTAATCGTCATCACAAGTGCAACCTTATGATGTGACTTAAGATATTGCATATACATGCACACAATAGCATGTAAGAGCCTAGATACAAAAATGTAATACAATAGTTCATGGATTGACACACCTTTGTTCTACGCCACATGGTCTCCATTATAATCATGAATTTCCATCTTAGCTTTTGATAGGCTTGACATTTCAAAGAGAAACTTATCCTCATCAAATGATTAAGAGAAATTCATTTTCATTTCTATGGAACCATTCATCCTCATTTGATGTTCTCCAAGGTGTGAGACTACACAACATGAACTTGAAAGAAATCATTAGTCTCACAAGATATAGGCTAAACTCTCCCTCAATTTGTGCATGCAAGAGTACACAAAGTACACTTATGCGCATCAACAATACGAGGTTAAAGGAGATGTTTGTACTATATCTTGGTTTAACATAACATGCTTTACATAGATGATGAAAATTATACGAATTAAAAGTTTAAGAACTAAAAGTATATCAATTGATATCTTGAAGGGTAAAGCATGCTAATATGAACCTCAAACCTCATAATGAAGGATATCATATAAATATGTCACTACATCTTCATTATTTGGTTGACAAAAAAATATAACTCCCTTCTTGAATCACTGTGATCTCTTTTCTTTTTACGATTTCATCCAACCAAGTGATCATGAACTTCTTTCATCTTTTCTTGATTCGATCATACTTGATATGAGATCCATTGAAACTCAATGATTGAAAGAACCAAGACTCTTATATTTGTAGATTTTGAATCCATCTTCAAAGAACTTGGAAGGACCTTGTTGAAACACTTAGAAAAGAGAGCATTAAAAACACAAGAGAGGGTTTCACAAATGATGATCCTTATATGTGCATGGCAAATGAATCATCATTATTGAAACCCAAAAGGATAGACTAAATTCCTTTAAATTAGTGCACACATATAGTTGATGTCAAAAGTTATATGCACTATTGAACATTTTATATTGGAAGGAATTTAACCTATACTATGGTACATCCCACTAAGGATAGAATACTAAAACAACTAAAGGAGAGGAAGTTTCCATACCTTGGCCTCTTATCAACTTCATCTTACTTTAGTTGAATAGTGTCCTTTAAGCTTGTGATTTACCCAATTTAAAACAAGCACCATCTCTTAACATAGATTTTCTATGGATAAACTCAACACAAGAGATGGCATTAGTAGCACAAGCACTAGTTTCTTATTTTGCAACCCTTTATATGTGGAAGGCAAGCGTGTTGCTAAAATAGAGAAACCTCATAATATGGACTGAATTTCCCTTGAGCCCTCATGCACAATATATTTTGAATGACATGTATTATATGCATGGTTATTCAATAAAGTCTAAAGGGATGGCTTAATCCATATTATGGTGAGTGTCTAATATAGAAGAATCAAATCCAAATTAACTAGATAGATAATATGTCACACAATTTTGGATTGTTGACCATATGACAATATTAATTCATCTTCCAATTGGACCTTTATTTCATAATCAACAACTGATGTATATCTTCAAGTGCTTCTTTTTCCTTAGTGGCTACACAAGTCACAAAAGAGATAAGATTTGAAAATAATATGCACTTGAGATTCAGTTGTTACCACCCTTGCTACTATCTCCAAATGTGAATTATACATTCATTATCAAGCACCCGCCAACTTGATCCATTGAAGGAGTGATCCTGCAAAACAAGTTTAAGCTTCATATCTTGGTACCCAATTTGAATTGGGTCCTTTGAGATTAGTAGTAAGAGCCTTAAGTACCCACACAATCCTTATTGTGTCCTTTCTCTTTGTGTAGGCACCCACATATACTTGACAACCATCTTACATGGTTTCAAGTCAATATTTAATCACACAGATAAAAGCTAGATTTAAGAATAGGAGCCTTTCTCCTTTTCTTGATACATCATTGTGTTGCCTTCTTGATGATGAACCTAGCTTGACCTTGAGTGCACCTAGCTTATCAAGGTTAGTCGCACAAGCATTCATATCATAAAGACAAGTTATGCATGGAATGTACAACTTAGTGATCCAATTCAATATGAAGCATATGGATACCGATTTAAGTAGATTTCTAAGATATCTAAATATGGGTTTCCAAAATTTAGAGTATGGATCGCTAATTGTACCCTTATAGTTTAAAATTCATATCCATGTTAGTGCATATGTATGTGATGAGTATCGACAAAAGGATTCTTATGCACTTTTAAATTTAACGATAAGAGGATTTTAAACTGCATCAAGAGTAGCTATTAAAAAACAAAGATTACAATCCATATGAATGAGATACAAATTTACCATTTTGGATTGTCTTAGTATAGCTTACTCAAGGGAAACTTATTCTCTATGACACAAGATATATAATGTTCTCCCACTAGATATGTGCATCAAGTATTTGAATGACTTGCCACATGCACTTTCAATTCAGTTAAGAGTCTCATGAGGAGTACATTACATATCATGGTCAAGGCATGACAAATTTGCAATGAATTAACTTATAACTAAGAATACTTACCACCATATAGAACGTACCATTTGTTATACCAATTTGACAGATCTTACTATCTGTGGTGGTGTCACCTTAGTATTCTTCTTTTCATCATTTGTGGAGACTTCCTTCTTTGTTATCTCTTTTCCTTTTAAAACTAGTCGATAAAACACCTTGAAAAGAGGTATTAGTAGTACAAGGAAGTATTTAATGAATGATGATATCTATATATGAATGGCAAACAAATCATCATTTATGAGGCATAAAGACATAAATTAAATTCCTTTTAAATTAATGCACATGGATGAGTGAATTAATAATATGCACCAATTTACAAATTTAAGCCAAAAGGAATTTAACCTTCATATTGGCATTTCTTTCCATAAAATAGATTATTACCAATTGGAAGAATGCCACTTGAAAGGAACTATTATTGGTCACATACCAAATGAAACAACTAGTTCCATACCTTTGCCTTGAGCATTCCTAATCTTTCTTTTAGGTGAAGATTAACCTTTAATGCTTGTGATTTTACCAAATGAAAGAGCACAATCTCTACTTATGAATTTCCATGAAATGGCTTAAAAGAGATTGCATTAGAAACACAAACAATAGTTTCCTATTTAGAAACCTCTAGTATATGAATGACAAGAAGGTTACTAAAATAAGGAAACCTCATGATATGAACTAAATTGCCCTTACAAGCATCATGCATAACACCAAAATTAAACAAGGTGAAAAAAGCATGATTATTTAATTAAGTTTACATGGCAAGTTTAATTCATAGCATGGTGAGTGATTAATGTAGAAGACCCAAAACCAATTTAAACAAGAAGGAATACATCACATAGTATTGTATTGATCTTCTTTGAATGTTGAATGACACATTCTATTTGAGAAACACATTCTCATGTTGTGAGACTACATAAACACTTAGAAACATTAGTCTCACAACTCTAGTCATATAGAGAATTCCCTTTTTGGTAAGTGCTTTAAGAATTTGAATTTCTTACTTAGCACTCTATTCATTTAAGAACATGGGATAATCCTCTTTATGTCTAGGTCATGGCAATAATACGATAATAAATTTGAAATATGCCACAAGATACATACAACCAATTTAAAGCATGTAGATTGTCACAATATAAAAATATAAACTTGCAAACTACCATATGATTGGAACTTTTCCAAGACAAGGTAAAATATTTTAAGTTCATTCTCAAGTGCTTCATTTTTCCTATGTGGCTACAAAAGACACAAAGGAATATACTAATTAAAAGCAATGTGCACTTAAGATTTAATTGTTACCATCCTTTGGATATCACTTGGTTGTAGGCCTTTTGCTTGATTCCCACAAAGGTTAATCCTTATTCCCTACAACACAAGTTCTTGCTAGAGTTGAATATGAAGTTAGTGATATAACAACTCAATTCATCTTTAGGCCAATCTTTTAAAAAAATAGTCAATGTAAGATTGATAGCTTGAGATAAGAATTGGGTTAAACTGCTCAAGCACCCCAAAGCTTCATATCATCTCTAGAAACCTGCAAAACTTATTAAGTACACTTTGGTACCCATCTCATGATGGGTCCATCATGGTTAGCCAATAAGGACTTAGGCACCCAAATGGCCTTAGTCCTAGAATATGGTGAACTCATCACCTCTCTAGCACAAGTCTCATTTTTGGGTCTCCTAAGAGAATGTGAATGAATTGACATGATAGGCTTAGGAAACTTACTCATGGGACAATCCTTGCATAGGTGTCTGAAAGGGAATTAGGCTTACACCTAGTTCCTAAATAATTTTGGTGGTTGAATTGCCCAACACAAATAATTGGACTAACTAGTTTGCTCTAGTGTATAAGTTATACAGGTGCCAAAGGTTCATACTTAGCCAATAAAAAGACCAAGTATTGGGTTCAACAAAAGAGCAAAGGGACAACCGAAGGCACCTCTGGTCTGGCGCACCGGACTGTCCGATGTGCCACCGGACAGTGTCCGGTGCACCACCGGACATGTCCGGTGCACCAGAGGACTACAACTCAAACTCGCCACCTTCGGGAATTTCCAGAGGCAACTCCGCTATAATTCACCAGACTGTCCGGTATACACCGGACAGTGTCCGGTGCTCCAAAGAAGAGCGGCCTCCGGAACTCGCCAGCTTCGGGAAACTGCAACGGCTGCTCGGCTATAATTCATCGGACATGTCCGGTGTACACCGGACTGTCCGGTGAACCAGCAGAGCAACGGCTACTTCGGCACCAACGGCTACCTGCAGCGCATTAATTGCGCGCCAGAGCGCGCAGAAGTCAGGCACGCGCACAGTGGCGCACCGGACATTCTACAGTACATGTTCGGTGCGCCACCGGACATCCAGGCGGGCCCAGAAGTCAGACCTCCAACGGTCGGAACCCAACGGCATTGGTGACGTGGCTGGCGCACCGGACTGTCCGGTGCACCATACGACAGGCAGCCTTCTCCAACGGCTACATTTTGGTTGGTGGCTATAAATACCACCCCAACCGGCCACTTCAAGGTGTGGGAGTCCAAGCAACATTCCAAGTCATCTAGTTGACATACTCAAGCCCTCCCAACCACATATATTCATTGATCCATCCTATACACAAGATCTAGCCCACTACAACCAACACAAGTGCCACAAAAGAGAGAGCGAGCAATTGAGAGCTACTCAATTGAGTTTAGCCCTAGTGCCTTGTGAGATCCATTGAGAGATAGTGTGTGCTTCATCTTTGTGTTCATTTGCGCGTGGAGTTTTGACTCCCATTCGAACTTCCTCCAAAGTGTTGGAGATTTGTAAAAGCTAGCAAGAGACACCAAAGAGTGTGGTGGTCCTTGCGGGATCGAGAGTGATCCTTGAGAAGAAGAAGAGCTCGCCGATCCTTGTGTGATCGGTGGAGAGAGGGAAAGGGTTGAAAAAGACCCGTCCTTAAGTGGACTCCTCAACGGGGACTAGGCCTTCGAGGGCCGAACCTCGGTAAAACAAATCACCCGTGTCTCGTGTGCTTATTGCTTGTGATTTGTTTGCTTTCTCTCTCTCTAAGTTTTCTTGCACTATTCTTCGCGATCATCTTTTAGTGTTGCCTCAAGATCCACCCTTATTTAGTGGAGCAACACTTTGCAAGAAAGAACTTTGTGTTCTTGCTCTTCTTGTCTAAGTCTTCTTGCTTTACTATCCATAGATCTAGTAGTTGTATTAATTACTAATTCCGCATTATTTCAAAGCAACTCTCTTTACAAGCAAGGACTTAGTTTCTATACTCCGATTATTATATATCTTGTTCTAACCACTAATCAAGGGATCTAGTTGGGGGATAAAGTTTTAATTTTCAGGTTTCGCCTATCCACCCCCCCCCCCCCCTCTAGGCGACTATCAATTGGTATCAGAGCTAGGCACTTCATCTTGAGTCTAACAACTCGAAGTGATGGCTCGTAGAAGATCCCAAAAGAACAAGAAGACTCCTCCATCGAACGTAACTCAAAAGGAGGTAACTCTTGAAATATTATTTAATGATTGTTCTAATTATGACTCATGGTCTACTAGTGTGATAAATGCTTTTAAAACCATAGATCCACGATTAGAACAAATTATAGACAAGAGTATTTTTCCCTCTAATTTCAATGGAAAAATTAATTTCGAGGAGGATCAAAGATGTTTTCGCTTAAACTATCTAGCTTTTGACATCTTAACTAATTTTCTTAGTAAAGAAGATTATCGTGCCTTCATATCAAATTATGACGAATCAATCCATGATGCGCATGATATTTGGACTAGAATTAGAAGCAAATTTGATGAGTCCTATTATGATAGTCCATTTTGTGCTTCTACTTCCTTTGGTCTTTGTGATACTAACCCTTGCAAGGAAGAAGAAGAAAATGATCGATGGAGACCAAACGATGAATCCACCTCTCCAAAAGGTTTGTCTTCCCATTTCGATTCCCACATGTGTTGTGTGGCTAATGCAAATGATAGCGGAAGCACAAATGAGGATGAGGAGGAAGAAAGAAGCTTTGTGCAACTCTACGCTCGCCTAAGCCAAGAAGATAAGGCGGTCATGCTCAAACTTCTAGAAAGAGCGAGAGAGCAAGGCAAAGCTCGTCAAAGGCTAGAAAGTATTCTCTCCATGAAGATGCAATGCTTTGACGAGTTGACTAAAGAACATGAGGAGCTAAAGTGCTCTCATGTTGATTTGGTCCAAAGGTATGAAACTATTTCAATTGAGCAAGACAACGCTTTACATTGCATAGCTCAATTAGTAAATAAGAATACCTTGCTTAAGGACCAAGTAGAAAAGCTAAAAATTGAAAATCTAGCTTTTCAAGAAAAATATGATATGCTCCTATGCTCTCATGAAAATCTTACAGATGATCATATCATGTTAAACATTGCTCATGAGGTTGTGAAAGAAAACTTAAAATTCCAACAACCTCACTCATGCACATATGTTCATATTGATACTATATTACCATGTGCTAATGCTTGTTGTCCGTCGACAAGCAAATCTTCTTTTGAGCTAGAATTTGCAGGAACAAATGATGATACATATCAAAAGCTCAAAGAAGAAAATGAGAGGCTAAAGATGAGCTTGACACAACTAAAAGGGAAATGCACTGCTCAACCTTCTCAAGATAACCGTGATCACATGGTGAAGAAGCTTGAGACGGGAACAACCGTGGCATGCACTAAATCCCTTGGAGAAAATGTCAAGGACTTGAGGATTGCCAAGAGGAGGAAGCAAAAGAAGAAAATCAATACCACCTCCAAAAGCCTCAACCATGCCTCCATAAAAGGTAACATCCAAGGTAATAATCATGTCACACTTCTTACAAATAGAAATAAGAGGTGTAGTGAATGCTTTGAAAAGGGGCATTTGATTAGATCATGTCCCTATATTAAAAATGGCTTGATTATTAACAAGGATGATAAACTCTGTTTTAAATGTTCAAAGAAGGGACACTTTATTAAATCTTGTCCCCATTTAAAACAAAAAGGCATAGGGTTAGAAAAGAAAATATTTACTAACCATGTAGCAAGCAACAAACAAAGAAAGAAGAAGTCTTCAAGAATTGAAGATCGACTTTGCTACATATGCCGGAAAAAGGGACATCAATGCAAGGATTGTCCCATTGGTAACAACTTCACTCCTATCTTGTCAATTAATTCTCATGTAACTAGGCAACCCAAAATTGAAACTTGTGCTAGAAAGGTAATGAGGTTACCAAGCGCTAACACAAAGGACTTTTGGGTTCCTAGATCTTTGTTTACTAACCTTAACGGACCCGTCAAGCGATGGGTACCAAAATGTGCTTGACAAGCTTTGTAGGAGAAGGAGATGGTATGAAGCCTTGGGGTGCTTGAGGGAGTTAATTCAATTCTTATCAACTCAAGCTATCAACTTCAAATGATCTACATATTCAAGATTGACCCAAGGTTACTTAAATTCATTGTATTCAAAACCCATATCATCATGTGCGGAAAATCAAGGCCTACAACATGGAGGAATGTCAAAGGATGGTAACACTTATGCTTTTAAGTGCAAGTATCTTAAATTATCATTTCTTATGTGTCTTGTGTAGTCACATAGGAAAAGGAAGCACTTAAGATGTTTTTAAATTTATGTCACCATTCTTTGAAGAAATTCCTCTCATATGGTAGATTGCATATTCTTCATTTCTATATTATGACAATCTACATGCTTTAAAATTGTTGCCTTTTCCCATGGCATGGTTTACACTATTTATTCTATTATTGCCTTGATCTAGATATAGATAGAGATTCCATGTTCTTAAAGGGATAAGGTGTCATGTAAGGAATTCAAATCCTAAGGACACTTATAAGAAGGAATCTTTCTTTATGTCTAGATTAGTGAGACTAATGCTTTTATCTAAGTAACCCATGTAGTCTCTCTTGTAGAGAATGAGTTTCTCTATGGAAATGCGTAATTCATCATGCCAAGGAAAATCAATCCAATAATTTATGTTGTATGTCTTATTGCTTAAATTGGATATGATTTTTTCTACATTTATCGCTTTCCATATCATGAATTAGATTTATTCCCACGATCTTAAAGGATTGGTTATGCTTGTTTTATAAGCTAAAATTGGCATAACATCTTCTATGGATAATCTAGTTCATGCTATGAAGTTTCCATGCCTTTAGTAATCTAGTTTTCCATTCCTTATCAAAATGATTACAAAAAGGGAAACTAGTGCTTGTGTTGCCTTTAACCTTTCGCTTGAGCTTACTTATGTAAATCGACAAGAGAGTAAGTGCAAGTTTAATGCCACAAGCCTCAAAGGGTTGATCTTCACCCATAGGAAGAAAGGTGAAAGCAAAGGTATGGGAACTCATCTCCTTAACCAAATGTAGTTCCCATCAATGACTGTTTACTATAATTATATCTTTATTAAGAAATAGATTCTTTATTGAATTTGAATTGACCAAAATGTGCATTCAACCTCAAACTCATTAATGCACTTATTCATTAGAATCTATTTCATACCTTTGCTATAAATGTTCTCATATTGACTTGTTTTTAAGTAATGATTAATAAAGTTCAATATGAAGAAGTAAATTCCTATGAGTGATCAAATGGTTAAATAGTGCATGGTCCTCTTTTCAAGTAAATGTGCACTAATGTTAAGAAGTTTACTTCATGTCTATGTGACTTGTGGATGATGAATTGTGTATATTAAATATCTAAGGAAATCATCCTTCATCATATACCCCCTTGTGCTATTAACATCTCTCTTGAGTATTTTCAATAAGTTTGGAAAGAAAAAGAGACAACTACAAAGGGAGGACTCTCAAATGAAAAAGGAAGAACATCAAGGACAACAACAACTACTTGGACAATAAGGTCTTCACAACAATCAATGGTGTGGTTGTAAGCATTCTAAACCTCTTTCATTATGAGATTACCAGGCTTAAGTTATTTATTGCAAATTTTATAAGCCTCGATCAAGATGTATAATGGATCTCCCTTTTATGACTTTTAAAGTGAATGCACTAAATCAATTCTTTCAAATACTTGGTGCATACCTTTAGGGGGAGTCCATTCTTATATTCTTGATTATGTTGAGACTATTGCTTTATCTTAGTAATTTCATATATAGTCTCTTGCATGATAATAATGTTTCTCATATAGTATGCTACTACACATCAATCCAACTTGTTAAAATAATGTCGCTTTTATCAAGGATTGTTGCTTTCATTGCTAAAGTAGCATGCTTATTGGATTCTCCTAAAATTAGCTTATTTGTTAATCTAATGCTCATGTTGTTCTTTTGATCTCATCTGTTATTTGGTTGATCATTGAATAACTTCAATTATCACTTATGCTCCTTAGTGCTTCATGATTTCAATTGGTAATTTCAATTTGATTTCAATTGGTAATTTCAATCGACATCTATCTTGATATGCACTAAGTTAAATGGAGAATTCATGATTCATTTATGCAACTTGTGATCCATTTTGATATATGATAAATAATGACTTAGAAAAGGATCACTAGTTGTAGAACTCTCTCTTGTGCAAAATATTTCCATACATTGTTTTGAGTACAGGTCTTAGGCAAATTCAATAAGACCAAGGACAATGCACAATGAAGAGAGCATCACTATGTAAAGGTACAAAAGGGTAAAACTATTCCTCTCATTTTTACATGTACCTAAATCTTCCTCTTATAAACATTCCTTGCATATCTAGTATAAAAGGAAGAGAAAGCATGCTCATGCATTTCACCCTGCTTCTTACCTAGTATAACTTCTAATAAATTTCACTTTTGCATTAATGCATCTTTGTTATAACTAGATGAAGTGATTTTATTGTCAAAGAGCTTAAAGCTTGACCTTGTAACGAGGATAAGCTACCTTTGCTTCAAAAGGTGGATGGTCCTTAAGTCTCTTTGAAATTCTTAAGGGTAAATGCTTCAAATATGTCATGAAAATATTCATAACATGCTTTCATAAGTGCATTAATTGTCATGAGCATCACATCTATACTATGACACATTGCACTTCACATTCTATGTGATGTAGATATGCTCTCATTAACCTAATTATGTGAAATTGGCATTCAAGGCCAAAATATGTATTCATCTCCATGCACATATTTAGGGGGAGCAATCTATATTATATAGAACTATGATCATGCTTAATTGATATATCTCTTGATCATATCTCTTTATGTCTACGACTAATGTGCTTTCAAGTAATCTCTATGCTAAGTCGTAGATTGAAAGGGAAATGGAGTCTTCGGCGAAGACAAAGGCTTCCACTCCGCAACTCATCTTTCGTCGTCTTTGGTATAATCTTCACTCGTTTATTTATGACCAAAGGGGAAGAAAGTAATTCAAGGGCTTATATCTCACTCAAAGTATTCGTTTTTGGCGCTTCATGCCAAAAGGGGAGAAAGTATGAGCCCAAAGCAAAAGGACTGCATCACCACCTAATTTTAAAATTGGAGATTTTCAATTGGTAAATTTCAAATTGGTATCTTATTATGTTCAAAAAGGGGAGAAAGTAGTATTTTCAAAATTGATGTATCAAAACCCTCTTGAACACTAAGAGGAGGATTTTATTAAGGGGAAGTTTTGTTTAGTCAAAGGAAAAGCATTTGAAACAGGGGGAGAAAATTTCAAATCTTGAAAATGCTTTGCAAAACCTTATTCATTTACCTTTGACTATTTGCAAAAGAACTTTGAAAAGGATTTACAAAAGAGTTTGCAAAAACAAAACATGTGGTGCAAGCGTGGTCCAAAATGTCAAAAATTGAAGAAACAATCCATGCATATCTTATAAGTATTTATATTGGCTCAATTCCAAGAAACCTTTGCACTTACATTATGCAAACTAGTTCAATTATGCACTTCTATACTTGCTTTGGTTTGTGTTGGCATCAATCACCAAAAAGGGGGAGATTGAAAGGGAATTAGGCTTACACCTAGTTCCTAAATAATTTTGGTGGTTGAATTGTCCAACACAAATAATTGGACTAACTAGTTTGCTCTAGTGTATAAGTTATACAGGTGCCAAAGGTTCATACTTAGCCAATAAAAAGACCAAGTATTGGGTTCAACAAAAGAGCAAAGGGACAACCGAAGGCACCTCTGGTCTGGCGCACCGGACTGTCCGATGTGCCATCGGACAGTGTCCGGTGCACCACCGGACATGTCCGGTGCACCAGAGGACTCCAACTCAAACTCGCCACCTTCGGGAATTTCTAGAGGCAACTCCGCTATAATTCACCGGACTGTCCGGTGTACACCAGACAGTGTCCGGTGCTCCAAAGAAGAGCGGCCTCCGGAACTCGCCAGCTTCGGGAAACTGCAACGGCTGCTCCGCTATAATTCACCGGACATGTCCGGTGTACACCGGACTGTCCGGTGAACCAGCAGAGCAACGGCTACTTCGGCACCAACGGCTACCTGCAGCGCATTAATTGCGCGCCAGAGCGCGCAGAAGTCAGGCACGCGCACAATGGCGACCCGGACACTCTACAGTACATGTCCGGTGCGCCACCGGACATCCAGGCGGGCCCAGAAGTCAGACCTCCAATGGTCGGAACCCAACGGCATTGGTGACGTGGCTGGCGCACCGGACTGTCCGGTGCACCATACGACAGGCAGCCTTCTCCAACGGCTACATTTTGGTTGGTGGCTATAAATACCACCCCAACCGGCCACTTTAAGGTGTGGGAGTCCAAGCAACATTCCAAGTCATCTAGTTGACATACTCAAGCCCTCCCAACCACCTATATTCATTGATCCATCCTATACACAAGATCTAGCCCACTACAACCAACACAAGTGCCACAAAAGAGAGAGCGAGCAATTGAGAGCTACTCAATTGAGTTTAGCCCTAGTGCCTTGTGAGATCCATTAAGAGATAGTGTGTGCTTCATCTTTGTGTTCATTTGCGCGTGGAGTTTTGACTCCCATTCGAACTTCCTCCAAAGTGTTGGAGATTTGTAAAAGCTAGCAAGAGACACCAAAGAGTGTGGTGGTCCTTGCGGGATCGAGAGTGATCCTTGAGAAGAAGAAGAGCTCGCCGATCCTTGTGTGATCGGTGGAGAGAGGGAAAGGGTTGAAAAAGACCCGTCCTTAAGTGGACTCCTCAACGGGGACTAGGCCTTCGAGGGCCGAACCTCGGTAAAACAAATCACCCGTGTCTTGTGTGCTTATTGCTTGTGATTTGTTTGCTTTCTCTCTCTCTCTAAGTTTTCTTGCACTATTCTTCGCGATCATCTTTTAGTGTTGCCTCAAGATCCACCCTTATTTAGTGGAGCAACACTTTGCAAGAAAGAACTTTGTGTTCTTGCTCTTCTTGTCTAAGTCTTCTTGCTTTACTATCCATAGATCTAGTAGTTGTATTAATTACTAATTCCGCATTATTTCAAAGCAACTCTCTTTACAAGCAAGGACTTAGTTTCTATACTCCGATTATTATATATCTTGTTCTAACCACTAATCAAGGGATCTAGTTGGGGGATAAAGTTTTAATTTTCAGGTTTCGCCTATCCACCCCCCCCCCCCCCCTCTAGGCGACTATCAGTGTCCCTTTCTTCGGCAAGTGTAGCAAATCTGATTTTTAATTTTGCAAGGCTCCTTCTTACCTTGCTACTTGTTTGCTACATAGTTAGTGAGCCTCTTTCTTTCTAAAGTTAAGTCACTATCTTTTATGTAGGGACATGACTTAATCTCATGTCCCTTCTCATGACATTGATAACACTTTCTAGTGCATCTTCTCTTATTTGGAAGAGTGGCTTGTTTGTTACCTTGTGTGGAGCATGTGGAGGCGTGGTTGAGGCACTTGTCATGAGCTTTGGCTTTCTTCTCTTGATATTTGCTCATGTCCTTCTTGGAAATCTTGGTATTCCTTTGAAGGGGTTTTGTGCATGCTACTATTGTCCCCTTCTCAAGCTTTTTCACCATATTATCACGATTATCTTGAGAAGGTTGAGCATGACACTTTCTCTTCAATTGAATCAAGCTCCTTCTTAGCCTCTCATTTTCTTCCTTGAGCTCTTTATTTTCTTGTGTGATAGAAATATCACAAATTCCTGAAATTTCTAGCTCAATGGAAGATTGGCTTTCTTGAGAGCAACATTTGTCAGCACATGATAATATAGTTTCTACTTGAGTACATGTGCATATGTGAGGTTGGTATGATTTCAAATTAGTTAACACAACCTCATGAGCCATTTCTAACATGATATGTGAATCCATAAATTTATTATGAGAGCACACAAGCATATCATGTTTTTCTTGCAAAGCTAGATTTTCAATATTTAATCTTTCTATCGTGTTCTTGAACATAGCATTTTTATTTTCTAATTGAGCAATATATGATGCATGATTAACAACTTTAATTTGCTCAATTGAAATGTCGTCATACCTTTGGACCAAATCATCATGAGAGCACTTTAGCTTCTCATGCTCTTTGGTCAACTTCTCTAAGTCTTCAATTTTTCCGATGAGGAAGTCTTCTTGCTTATGAAGCATTTCTTTTTGTTCTTCCGCTCTTTTCATGAGTTTGAGAAAGCTCATCCGGTTCTTCTTGCTTAGTTGAGCAAAGAATTTTTGAAGATCATCCTCATCTTCACTATCACTTTCATGTTCATCCTCATCCTCACTTTCGCTTTCACTGTCACTCCCATTAGCGACAAAGCACATATGAGAAGTGGATTTGAAAGACGAACCTTGTGAAGAGGTGGATTCGTCGTTTGGTCTCCATCGATCATTTTCTTCTTCAATCTTGTTCTTCGCCTCATCTTCCTTCATTTTGAGGAACATCCTTTCGGCGATTCTCATGGCAAGATCTATTGCCCTAGGATCAACATCTGCACCAAAAGATGAAGTCGAGACAACCTCAACTTTTTCAAGCTTAGAAGCACTTTCGTTTCTTAGTCCCCCCGGCATGATCTTTTCCTCACGCGGTTAAGCGTTAGAACGAGGATTAGCTTTGATACCAATTGAAAGTTGCCTAGAGGGGGGGTGAATAGGCAAGTTAATACTTTTTCAACAAAAACTAGAAGCAAACTGGGTAAAACTGAATTGATCTCGAAATTCACCCAGTTAACTTTGGAAATGAGATGTTCTAGTTGGTCCACAAGGTTCAAAGTAGTAGATCTGAGAAGGGCACTTCTCAAAATCCACACACCAAAAATATATAAACAAATCTTCCATGCAATGGTGAGAGAACGAAGAACACGAATAAGCACAATGAACAAGAACACAAAAGACACAAGATTTATCCCGAGGTTCGGTCACACCACCAAGGTGCCCTACTTCCTAGTTGAGGCGCCCACAAAGAGCCGGGTCTCTTTCAACCCTAATCCTCCCTTTGCCGACCACAAAGGTCAAGCTCACACACTAATCTTTGCTCAAACGAGCGGGTAATACAAACTTTCTTGTGGTCTTCCACAAGATTTGGAGACTCACAAGAGACACCTAGTCGTCTAGGAGCTAGAAGCTCCAAGAGTAATGAATCCACAAAGAACTCGATGTAGTACCAAAGCTCGAATGAAGAAAAGCAAGAGAGATGTGGAGATGAAGCACAAAAACCGCAGCTCTCAAACTCACTCAAAGATTTCTCTCCAAAGATTTGAAATGGGAGAGGCAAGAGATGTGTGAGAGAGAGTGGGATGTGTTCTTCAAGTTAGAAATGGAGTTTGGGTCGTGCTCTTATGTGTGGGGAGAGAGGTAGGAGTGAGTATATATAGGTGGAGCTCAAAACTAGCCATTGGGCAGATTTTTCTGTCTGAGACCGGTTGAACCGCCCTTGGCAGGTCAGGCAGACTGTCTGCCAGTCTGACTGTCAGACTAACTGGCAGACTAACTGGCAGACTGACCTGCAGACTGGTCAAGTTGACCAAGACTGGTTGAACCGCCCCTAAGACCGGTTCAACCGCCTGGGGCAGGCTGACAGACAGTCTGCCAGTCAGACTGGCAGACTGCAGGTCAGACTACAAAAACAAGTCCTGACACCGGTTGAACCGCCCCTAGGGCCAGTTCAACCGCCTGGGGGTCACACTGGCAGTCAGTCTGCCAGTCAGGAGGTCAGACCGGTCAGGTGACCCTAACACCGGTTGAACCTCCCCTAGGACCGGTTCAACCGGTTTTGACCAGTGAGGTCCGGGGAAAATACCCCGGCTGAACTTTCCCTGGACACCGGTTGAACCTCTCTGGACCCCGGTTGAACTTGCCCTGGACCCCGGTTGAAGTTGAAGTTCAGCTCAGCTGAAAAGCTCAGCTGCAGCTCAAGAAACTCAGCTCAGCTGCTTTTCAACAAGAACACTCTAGGTTTCTCAAACCTAACCACGGTCAACCATAGAATTTTAAAGAGATTTTTGGTTTTCAAAAAATAGCTTTTGAATATAGAGGCTTGAGCTTTGGCAAACACCTACCTTCTTTTTGGATCCCTCTTTATAGTACGACGATTTCTATACTCAAGTTAAATAAAATATAATTAAGTAAACTCCTTGAGTCATTGGTGTCTCATGTGTGATTTCTCCATGGCGTTGCTTCATAAGGATCACAAACATCTTTGTCTCACCTTTTGAAGCAAACATAAATCAAACCATGTGACTTGTACCATATCACCATATGTGAGTTCAAATCATAGCTTCAAGTCACTATACTGATGCATCAACATGTTATAACTCTTCATAGTTGATTAGTTCATCGACTTAGTGCAAGTACTCTCTTCTTCACCTTAGCCATGGTACCTTGGTCCACAAGCCGTCGCTTGGCCTTCACCTTCGCTTAGTTCCTCGAAGCCCTTTCCTTGCTATCTTCACCCAATCAAGCCATTCTTGAGTCACATCATATTGAGCATCCATTGAGAGAATCATTTCTTCAATATTGTGAACCTTGCTTGAATGTCTTCTAGATATAACCGTTAAGATCAATCAAGCTCTAGTTTGATTCTCATATAAGCATATATGGACTGATAGTAATATGGTCAAGCCAATTCACGATTCCTCATATCTTATTCACTTTGGCTTGACCTATCCTCTTAATCACTTCATCCTCTATTTTGATCATATGTATGTAGTGATTTCTCGGGTCTTGTCCATATATTCAAACCAATATAGAGATCATATAATATCCATTTGCATTGTCTCATTGGTTATTTAACCTCGTGTTGAACCTTCGTTCACTGATCATTATACACTATTCAAGTATGTTCATCATACTGAATTTCCTGTTCAACACTTAGCAAACTCGTTAGACCTTTAAATGTGTTGTTATCCAAATCACCAAAACTCACAAAAGGGATGAATGCACTTTCAGTTTCACTATATCCCGTTTGCGAGGAATCTCCACAACTTGGAGCCTCTCTCCCTTACAATTTGATGTTCACAAAGAAGCACAGAAGTAAGGATGGGATGAGTAACGCACACAAGACACAAAATCAGAGCACAAACACGCACACAAGTCACAACTCGAGCTCACAACACAACCCGAAGAGTTCTCTACTCAAATGGAGCTCTAGTTGCTATTACAAAGAATCAAATGCGCGGAATTGGAGTCTTGGTGCTTAGGAATGCTTAGAGAATGCTTGGTGTCCTCCTCCATGCGCCTATGGGTCCCTTTTATAGCCCCAAGGCAGCTAGGAGCCGTTGAGAGCATTCCAGGAAGGCAATTCTTGCCTTCTGTCGACTGGCGCACCGGACAGTCCGGTGCACCACCGGACACTGTCCGATGCGGATTTCTTTCCTGTTTTGGCGCAACCGACCGTTGGCGTTTTGGAGCCGTTGGCGCACCGGACACTGTCCGGTGCCCCTTTCAGACCGTTGGCCCGGCCACGCATCATGCGCGGATTGCGCGGCCGACCGTTGGCTCACCGGACAGTCCGGTGAATTTTAGCCGTACGCCCAGCCTGGCGCACCGGACACTGTCCGGTGCACCACCGGATAGTCCGGTGCTCCCAGACTGAGCTGTCTTTGGCTGAACAAAGCCATCTCTTTTCCAAATCTATTTCTCCTATTTCCAGTACTTAGACACAATACATTAGTCCTTAAACCAAAGTACTAAGTCTTAGAAACATGCCTTTACGTTGATTTTCACTTTGTCCATCATTTGGCATAGATTAACACATGACCACTTGTGTTGGCACTCAATCACCAAAATACTTAGAAATGGCCCAAAGGCACATTTCCCTTTCACAAACCTACTCCCCGTTGAGGTGGTCACAAAGACCGGGTCTCTTCCAACCCTTTCCCTCTCTCAAACGGTCACTTAGACCGAGTGAGCTTCTCTTCTCAATCAAACGGGACACAAAGTCCCCACAAGAACCACCACACAATTGGTGTCTCTTGCCTCGGTTACAATTGAGTTGATCACAAGAAAGAATGAGAAAAAGAAGCAATCCAAGCGCAAGAGCTCAAATGAACACAAGTCACTCTCTCACTAGTCACTATTTGATTTGGAATGAACTAAGGACTTGGGAGAGGATTTGATCTCTTTGGTGTGTCTTGTATTGAATGTTATAGCTCTTGTAAGGTGTGGGAAGTTGGAAAACTTGGATGCTATGAATGGTGGGTTGTTGGGGGTATTTATATCCCCAACCACCAAACTAGTCGTTTGGTGAAGGCTGCTGTCGCATGGCGCACCGGATAGTCCGGTGCGCCACCAGACACTGTCCGGTGCGCTTGCCACGTCACCTGGCCGTTGGATTCCGATCGTTGGAGCTTCTGTCTTCTGGGCCACCGGACAGTCCGCTGGTGCACCGGACAGGCACTGTTAGTGTCCGGTGCGCCATCTGGCTCTGCTCTGACTCTGGCGCGCACTGTAGCGCATTTAATGCCTTCTGCAGACGACCGTTGGCACGAAGTAGTCGTTGCTCCGCTGGTACACCGGACAGTCCGGTGCGCCACCGGACAGTCCGGTGAATTATAGCGGAGCGGCCTCCAGAATTCCCGAAGGTGAGCAGTTTGGAGTTGGAGTCCCTAGTGCACCGAACACTGTCCGGTGGTGCACCGGACAGTCCGGTGCGCCAGACCAGGGCACACTTCGGCTGACTTTTTCTCTCTATATTTGAATCCTTTTTCGGTCTTTTTATTGGTTTGTTGTGAACCTTTGGCGCCTGTAGAACTCATAATCTAGAGCAAACTAGTTAGTCCAATTATTTGTGTTGGGCAATTCAACCACCAAAATCAATTTAGGAAAGGTGTAAGCCTATTTCCCTTTCAATCTCCCCCTTTTTGGTGATTGATGCCAACACAAATCAAAGCAAATATAGAAGTGCATATTTTAACTAGTTTGCATAATGTAAGTGCAAAGGATACTAAGAATTGAACCAATAAATTCTCATAAGATATGCATGGATTGTTTCTTTATTTTTATCATTTTGGACCACGCTTGCACCACATGTTTTGTTTTTGCAAATTCTTTTGTAAATTCTTTTCAAAGTCCTTTTGCAACTAGTCAAAGGTAAATGGATAAGATTTTGAGAAGCATTTTCAAGATTTGAAATTTTCTCCCCCTGTTTCAAATGCTTTTCCTTTGACTAAACAAAACTCCCCCTTAATAAAATCCTCCTCTTAGTGTTCAAGAGGGTTTTTAGATATTAGTTTTGAAAGGGGTGTACCAATTTTAAAATCTATCAAAACAAGATACCGATTGAAAAATCACCAATTGAAAATCTTTTCTTAACTCAAATTTTTGAAAATTGGTGGTGGTGCAGTCCTTTTGCTTTGGGCTAATACTTTCTCCCCCTTTGGCATGAATCGCCAAAAATGGATACTTTGAGTGAAATATAAGCCCTTGTACTTTCTCTCCCTATGGTAAATAGCATAAGAGTGAAGATTATACCAAAGTTGGAGAGTTGCATGGAGCGACGACGAAGGATGAGTAATTTGATGGAGTGGAGTGGAAGCCTTTGTCTTCGCCGAAGACTCCAATTCCCTTTCAATCTATGACTTTTGATCTACGGATTTACCTCCCATGTCGAGGTCGAGATGCCCATTTGTTCCCATGGGTGTCTTGATGGGCTTGGCATCCTTCATCCCAAACTTGTTTAGAATGTCTTGAATATACTTCGTTTGGCTAATGAAGGTGCCCTCTTGGAGTTGCTTCACTTGAAATCCCAAGAAGTACTTCAACTCCCCCATCATAGACATCTCGAATTTTTGTGTCATGCTCCTACTAAATTCCTCACATGTAGATTCGTTAGTAGACCCAAATATAATATCATCAACATAAATTTGGCATACAAACAAATCATTTTCAAGAGTTTTAGTAAATAAAGTAGGATCCGCCTTTTCGACTTTGAAGCCATTAGTGATAAGAAAATCTCTTAGGCATTCATACCATGCTCTTGGGGCTTGCTTGAGCCCATAAAGCGCCTTAGAGAGTTTATATACATGATTAGGATACTCACTATCTTCAAAGCCGGGAGGTTGCTCAACATAGACCTCCTCCTTGATTGGTCCATGGTAAGTAGCATAGGCAAGTAATATACGAATTGACTCAAGCCTAGCTACGGGTGCATAGGTTTCACCGAAATCCAAACCTTCGACTTGTGAATATCCCTTGGCCACAAGTCGGGCTTTGTTCCTTGTCACCACACCATGCTCATCTTGTTTGTTGCAGAAAACCCACTTGGTTCCTACAACATTTTGGTTAGGACGTGGAACTAAATGCCATACCTCATTCCTAGTGAAGTTGTTGAGCTCCTCTTGCATCGCCACCACCCAATCCGAATCTTGAAGTGCTTCCTCTACCTTGTGTGGCTCAATAGAGGAAACAAAAGAGTAATGTTCACAAAAATGAGCAACACGAGATCGAGTAGTTACCCCCTTTTGAATGTCGCCGAGGATGGTGTTCACGAGGTGATCTCGTTGGATTGCTTGGTGGACTCTTGGGTGTGGCGGTCTTGGAACTTGTTCATCTTCCTTATCTTGATCATGGGCATCTCCCCCTTGATCATTGCTCTCCTCTTGAGGTGGCTCAATTTCTTGATCTTCTCCTTCATCATTTTGAGCCTTATCCTCATCTTGAGTTGGTGGAGATGCTTGCATGGAGGAAGATGGTTGATCTTGTGCATTTGGAGGCTCTTTTGATTCCTTAGGACACACATCCCCAATGGACATGTTCCTTAGCCCGACGCACCGAGCCTCTTCATCATCTAGCTCATCAAGATCAACTTGCTCTACTTGAGAGCCGTTAGTCTCATCAAACACAATGTCACAAGAAACTTCAACTAGTCCAGAGGACTTGTTAAAGACTCTATATGCCCTTGTGTTTGAATCATATCCTAGTAAAAAGCCTTCTATTGCCTTAGGAGCAAATTTGGATTTTCTACCTCTTTTAACAAGAATAAAGCATTTGCTACCAAAGACTCTAAAATATAAAACATTGGGCTTTTTACCGGTTAGGAGTTCGTATGATGTCTTCTTGAGGATTCGGTGTAGATATAACCGGTTGATGGCGTAGCAGGCGGTGTTGACCGCCTCGGCCCAAAACCGATCTGAAGTCTTGTATTCATCAAGCATGGTCCTTGCCATGTCCAATAGAGTTCGATTCTTTCTCTCCACTACACCATTTTGTTGTGGCGTGTAGGGAGAAGAGAACTCATGCTTGATGCCCTCCTCCTCAAAGAAGCCTTTGATTTGTGAGTTCTTGAACTCTGTCCCGTTGTCGCTTCTTATCTTATTGATCCTCAAGCCGAACTCATTTTGAGCCCATCTCAAGAATCCTTTCAAAGTTTCTTGGGTATGAGATTTTTCCTGCAAAAAGAATACCCAAGTGAAGCGAGAATAGTCATCCACAATAACTAAACAGTACTTACTCCCGCCGATGCTTATGTAAGCAATCGGGCCGAATAGATCCATGTGTAGGAGCTCGAGTGGCCTGTCAGTTGTCATGATGTTCTTGTGTGGATGATGAACACCAACTTGCTTCCCTACCTGACATGTGCTACAAATCCTGTCTTTCTCAAAATGAACATTTGTTAGTCCCAAAATGTGTTCTCCCTTTAGAAGCTTGTGAAGATTCTTCATTCCAACATGTGCCAGTCGGCGATGCCAGAGCCAGCCCATGTTAGTCTTAGCAATTAAGCAAGTGTCGAGTTCAGCTCTATCAAAATCTACTAAGTATAGCTGACCCTCTAACACTCCCTTAAATGCTATTGAATCATCACTTCTTCTAAAGACAGTAACACATGTATCCGTAAAAAGACAGTTGTAACCCATTTTACATAATTGTAAAACTGAAAGCAAGTTGTAATCTAAAGAATCTACAAGAAAAACATTTGAAATGGAATGGTCAGGTTATATAGCAATTTTACCCAATCCTTTGACCAAACCTTGATTTCCATCCCTGAATGTGATAGCTCGTTGGGGATCTTGGTTTTTCTCGTAGGAGGAGAACATCTTCTTCTCCCCTGTCATATGGTTTGTGCACCCGCTATCGATGATCCAACTTGAGCCCCCGGATGCATAAACCTACAAAACAAATTTAGTTCTTGATTTTAGGTACCCAAACGGTTTTGGGTCCTTTGACATTAGATACAAGAACTTTGGGTACCCAAACACAAGTTTTTGATCCCTTGTGTTTGCCCTCAACATACTTGGCAACTACCTTGTCGGATTTGTTAGTCAAAACATAAGATGCATCAAAAGTTTTAAATGAAATGTTACAATCAATTGATGCAATAGGAGTTTTCTTCTTAGGCAATTTAGCACAGGTTGATTGCCTAGAGCTAGATGTCTCACCCTTATACATAAAAGCATGGTTGGAGCCAGAGTGAGACTTCCTAGAGTGAATTCTCCTAATTTTATGCTCGAGATAACCGACAGGGTATAAAATGTAACCCTCGTTATCCTAAGGCATGGGAGCCTTGCCCTTAACAAAGTTTGACAATCTTTTAGGAGGGGCATTAAGTTTGACATTGTCCCCCTTTTGGAAGCCAATGCCATCCTTGATGCCAGGGCGTCTACCATTATAGAGCATGCTTCTAGCAAATTTAAAATTTTCATTTTCTAAGTCATGTTCATTAATTTTAGCATTAAGTTGAGTTATGTGATCATTTTGTTTCTTAATTAAAGCTAGGTGATCATGAATAGCATCAACATTAATGTCTCTACATCTAGTGCAAATGGAAACATTCTCAATGGTAGATGTAGAGGGTTTGCAAGATTTTAGTTCAACAACCTTAGCATGTAAAATGTCATTTTCACTTCTAAGATTGGAAATGGAAGCATTGCAAACATCTAAGTCTTTAGCCTTAGCAATTAATTTTTCATTCTCATTTCTAAGGCTAGCAAGAGAGACATTCAATTCTTCAATCTTAGCAAGTAAACTAACATTATCATCTCTAAGATTGGGAATTGAAACATCACAAACATTTGAATCAACCTTAGCAATTATTTTAGCATTTTCATTTCTAAGGTTGGCAATAATATCATGGCAAGTGCTTAGCTCACTAGATAGTTTTTCACATTTCTCTACTTCTAGAGCGTAAGCATTTTTAACCTTAACATGCTTCTTGTTTTTTTAATTAGGAAGTCCTCTTGAGAGTCCAAGAGTTCATCCTTCTCATGAATATCACTAATTAATTCATTTAATTTTTCCTTTTGTTGCATGTTTAGGTTGGCAAAAAGGGTGCGCAAATTATCCTCCTCATCACTAGAATTATCTTCATCACTAAAGGATGCATATTTAGTGGAGGATCTTGATTTTACCTTCTTCCTTTTGCCATCCTTTGCCATGAGGCACTTGTGGCCGACGTTGGGGAAGAGGAGTCCTTTAGTGATGGCGATGTTGGCGGCGTCCTCGTCGGAGGAGGAGCCGGAGGAGCTCTCGTCGGAGTTCCACTCGCGGCACACATGGGCATCGCCGCCCTTATTCTTATAGTATCTCTTCTTTTCTCTCCTCTTTCCCTTCTTGTCGTCGCCCCCTGTCACTGTCACTTGATATTGGACATTTTGCAATAAAGTGACTGGGCTTACCACACTTGTAGCACACTTTCTTGGAGCGGGACTTGTAGTCCTTCCCTTTTCTTTGCATGAGGATTTGGCGGAAGCTCTTGATGATGAGCATCATTTCCTCGTTGTCGAGCTTGGAGGCGTCGATGGGGAGTCTACTTGATGTAGACTCTTCCTTCTTCTCCTCTGTCGCCTTGAATGCGACCGGTTGTGCTTCGGGCGTGGAGGGGCCATCTTGCTCGATGATTTTCTTTGAGCCTTTGATCATCAATTCAAAGCTCACAAATTTTCCTATTACTTCCTCGGGAGACATTAGTGTATATGTAGGATCACCACGTATTAATTGTACTTGCGTAGGGTTAAGAAAAACGAGTGATCTAAGAATAACCTTGACCATTTCATGGTCATCCCATTTTTTGCTCCCGAGGTTGCGCACTTGGTTCACCAAGGTCTTGAGCCGGTTGTACATCTCTTGTGGCTCCTCCCCTTGGCGAAGCCGGAAGCGACCGAGCTCCCCCTCGATCATCTCACGCTTGGTGATCTTGGTCACCTCGTCTCCTTCGTGCGCGGTCTTGAGTACGTCCCAAATATCCTTGGCACTCTTCAATCCTTGCACCTTGTTATACTCCTCTCGACTTAGAGAGGTGAGGAGTATAGTGGTGGCTTGGGAGTTGAAGTGCACGATTTGGGCCACCTCGTCCTCATCATAATCTTCATCCCTACGGATGGTACCTGTACACCAAACTCAACAACATCCCATATACTTTTGTGGAGTGAGGTTAGGTGATATCTCATCATATCACTCCACCTAGAATAATCTTCACCGTCAAATGTCGGTGGTTTGCCTAATGGGACGGAAAGTAATGGAGTATGCTTTGGAATGC
The DNA here is from genome assembly GCA_029449295.1 of Zea luxurians. Taxonomy (NCBI): domain Eukaryota; kingdom Viridiplantae; phylum Streptophyta; class Magnoliopsida; order Poales; family Poaceae; genus Zea; species Zea luxurians. The sequence continues at coordinate 6,366,816 of JAOPSE010000024.1, read as the reverse complement.
GAGGATAGCGTAGGGGGATCTTATTATATTTCTTGCGCTCTTGGCGCTTAGAAGTGACGGACGCGGCGTCGGATCTGGATGTAGAGGGCGAGGAAGAGTCTGTCTCGTAGTAGACCACTTTCTTCATTTTCTTCTTCTTCTCGCCACTCTTGTGCGATTGAATGCGTGAAGGGGATCCATCCTTCTTCTTGTTGGCGGACTCCGTTGATGGAGCCTTCCCGTGGCTTATAGCAGACTTCTCACCACCGATCACCATCTTCTTGGCGTGATCTCCTGACATCACTTCGAGCGGTTAAGCTCTAATGAAGCACCGGGCTCCGATACCAATTGAAAGTCGCCTAGAGGGGGGGTGAATAGGGCGAATCTGAAATTTATAAACTTAAGCACAACTACAAGTCGGGTTAGCGTTAGAAATATGAACGAGTCCGAGAGAGAGGGTGAAAAATAAATCGCGGGCAAATAAAGAATGAGACACAATGATTTGTTTTACCGAGGTTCGGTTCTTGCAAACCTACTCCTCGTTGAGGTGGTCACAAAGACCGGGTCTCTTCCAACCCTTTCCCTCTCTCAAACGGTCACTTAGACCGAGTGAGCTTCTATTCTCAATCAAACGGGACACAAAGTCCCCACAAGGACCACCACACAATTGGTGTCTCTTGCCTCGGTTACAATTGAGTTGATCACAAGAAAGAATGAGAAAAAGAAGCAATCCAAGCGCAAGAGCTCAAATGAACACAAGTCACTCTCTCACTAGTCACTATTTGATTTGGAATGAACTAAGGACTTGGGAGAGGATTTGATCTCTTTGGTGTGTCTTGTATTGAATGCTATAGCTCTTGTAAGGTGTGGGAAGTTGGAAAACTTGGATGCTATGAATGGTGGGTGGTTGGGGGTATTTATAGCCCCAACCACCAAACTAGCCGTTCGGTGAAGGCTGCTGTCGCATGGCGCACCGGACAGTCCGGTGCGCCTGCCACGTCACCTGGCCGTTGGATTCCGACCATTGGAGCTTCTGTCTTCTGGGCCACCGGACAGTCCGGTAGTGCACCGGACAGGCACTATTCAGTGTCCGGTGCGCCATCTGGCTCTGCTCTAACTCTGGCGCGCACTGTAGCACATTTAATGCCTTCTACAGATGACCGTTGGCGCGAAGTAGCCGTTGCTCCGCTGGTACATCGGACAGTCCGGTGCGCCACCGGACACTGTCCGGTGCACCACCGGACAGTCCGGTGAATTATAGCGGAGCGGCCTCCAGAATTCTCGAAGGTGAGCAGTTTGGAGTTGGAGTCCCTGGTGCACCGGACACTGTCCGGTGGCACACCGGACAGTCCGGTGCGCTAGACCAGGGCACACTTCGGCTGACTTTTGCTCTCTATATTTGAATCCTTTTTCTGTCTTTTTATTGGTTTGTTGTGAACCTTTGGCGCATGTAGAACTCATAATCTAGAGCAAACTAGTTAGTCCAATTATTTGTGTTGGGCAATTCAACCACCAAAATCAATTTAGGAAAGGTGTAAGCCTATTTCCCTTTCTGCGGGCAACTAGGTTCACTGTCGAGTTCCTTATTTGTATGAAAAAGCTAATTATGCTTGAGAGCATGGCAAAAATGAAGATCCTTCTAGATCTAAGACTAAGTCGATCAACATGTTAGATGCCATGACTCAACTTTGACAACTCTTTACTTCAATTGACAACTGGCTCGAGATGCTTAATGGAAACTTACCCTTCTCGAGCCTCATCCTAATGTACTTTTGATAAATCTCTTATTTATATTCTTCTTGATACCCTTAGTATTGTATAAAGCATTTTATACTTATTCAGATATTTGAACATTGTTTCTCTCCATAGAGTCTTGCATGGACGATGAAAAATGATGACAAGATGGGCCCAAACTTTTTTCCTGGCCAATTGATCGACTAACACACCAAGCGGTAGACTGACATTGCCAATCAAAGCCCTCGTCATGAGACAATGAAGATGGGAAGAGTAGCACAAATCAACGATTCAGATGATGATGATGACTCACTGCCTCCTGCTCCAAGCCCTCGTCGTTCCAAGCGAGGGTGCTTCACCAATCAATCGACATGCCCCCACTCAAAGGTGGATACCCCAGAGTAGACAACAACAACAAACGATTATCGATTGGGGTCTACCACAAGGCCCAAAGTCCATGATGGCTCACCCACCAGTGTTGAGGCTCAAGGGGGCTCAAGTCCCCTCCTCTAAAGAGGACATGTTTTAAACAGTCGATAATTTATGTATTCTTATTATCCAATCTTTCCTTCATGTAAAGGAGTTGAGTGTAACTCTTGGTCTATCAGAAAACTGGTGGAACTATCTAAAATATAATACATGTCTTGTCTCTCAAGAGAAAATATATGTTGCTAGTGTTCCTGCTGGTGCCGAGTTCATCGAATCTCCTAGCATCCCTAGTGACCCCACTCTTGCAAAGAGACCACCTAAGCCCAAAGGGCTAGGTGAAGTCGTTTCTGACTAAGCAACTACCAATGTAGAAACTACCACAAGTTACACCAAACTATGATGGATGCGGTGGTGAAGCTTGCTTCTAAGTCTTCAACGAGAGGGGGGCGAATGACACAAGAGTGGATCTACATTGATTGGGATTGTGAATATTTCCACAACCCACTCATGTAAGGCTACTTCAATGATCTATGTGTTTACCCTCCTCTCTACCGGATGTAGAGGAGTCTCTTTCTTTAAATCTTAGAGATTGGGTGAACATTCCCCCTATTTCACTCTCAAAGTTGATGCACTCAACCACAATACGTTTTTCCGCCACCAAAAATGCACTACTTCCCTTAGTATGCTAGCCTATAATAGCATTGCTGACTCCATTGATGAGTACATCAAAATGGGGAAAAGCTTGGTCTTAGAGTATATTGAACATTTATGTAGGGTCATTATTTCATGTTTTGGTGAGGAGTATAGTTGTTGTACCACTATTGATAATCTTAGGTGTTCTTTTTAGCTAAGAGGGAGGATAGAGGATTTCTTGATATGATAAAGAGTATAGATTGCATGCATTAGAAGTGGAGGAACTTTCCTATTGGATGGAAATGATAGTTTACTAAGTGGACATCGGATCCTCGACCATCATGCTTGAGGTGGTTATCTCATATAACTTGTGCATTTGGTATGCTTTTTGGGATAGCAGGGTCAAATAACGATGTCAGAATGCTCAACCAACCGTAGTTGTTCACCGACATGCTTAAGGGAGATGTACCAAATACGAACTTCACGGTGAATGGACATGAATACAACCAAGGTTACTACCTCGCCAATGGCATTTACCCCAGGTGACCAGTGTTTGTGAAGGCCATTTGCCTTCCACAAACTCCGAAGCAAAATTTGTTTACTGCATGCTCGAAGGACGCATAGAACACAGATAGACCATTCAGGGTCTTAAAGGTCCGCTTCCATATTCTCGCCAGCCTAGATCGTTTTGTTTTCTCACCAAGTACTTGGTGTGATCATGCGTGCGTATAGCAGTCCACATTACATGATCGTTGAGGATGAGCGTGGAGCAGCATATGACATGGACGATTATAAGATAACAGTGTCCTCTATTTCATCACAACGCGAGGTCGTAACCTACGCCAGTTTTGGAGCATGGCCAGCTCCAAAATAATTTAGCAGAGCGTATCGGTGACATGCGTTATGACAATCAGATTTTGTCTATGAATCATGTAGGTTTTTAGCTTTAGAAATTACTCATTTTTTATCTATGTTTTATCAATCATGTAATTTTTAGTTATGTTTTTTATGAATTATGTACCTTTTATCTGCTTAATTATGTAGTTGGATGTATTTTTATTTTTTATAAAACAATGCGTTTTTATTATAGCTTAAAGTCTGTAAAAAAAGTTGATACATGGATTAATTAGATAGACCGATGGTGATGGATAGCAAGATTATAGTCACTTGATGTACTAGACTCCCGGTGTCCTATTAGTTGTCGTTTTGGACAAGATTTGAGTCAAACTTATAAAATTTTAACTATAAATAACTATTTTATTATGTAGTTTTGAAACATAATGTTTATATGCATCGATTTGCCTTAACAAGTACTTTTATGAAATCATAAATGTATTAACAGTTTATTTGTATTTAAAAAAACATTAGTCAAAGTTATATTTTGAAGGCTATGTATCTCTCCACTGTTCTAAACTATAACTAATAGTACACCGTATGTTAGAACCGGCCTGAGAGTGTGACGGAACCAGAGCAAACAAGCGCACAAGAATAGAATAGCAGGCCAGTCCGACGGCCCCACCAGGCCACCACGATCCCGAGGCGGCGAGGCCGAGCCTATCTGGGTTCTCTTCTGGTAGGTGAGGTGAGAATTTCCGCCGGACCGACGTGCTTTCTGGCATACAGTACGTCAGTGCTACGTATCCATGAGACCAAGGTGACATGAGTCAAGCCTTTGGCTCGCACACGTTGTAACTTGTAACCGTGTCGACCGTCTCGTCTCCGCCCTCGCTTATATATAGAGAGAGAGAGAGAGCCAAATCTCGCTCCACGCCCTTCTCCTTCCGGTCTTCCTCTTCTTCGATCGGTATGAGTCAAGCCTTTGGCTCGCACACGTTGTAACTTGTAACCGTGTCGGCCGTCTCGTCTCCGCCCTCGCTTATATATATAGAGAGAGAGCCAAATCTCGCTCCACGCCCTTCTTCCGGTCTTCCTCTTCTTCGATCGGTGAGCATAGCACACACGTACGGGAAGGCCCGCAGCATCAGCACCGCGCGAGCTCTCTGCTCAGCTCAGGAGGCTCTACGCGTCCGCTCTCGCTCCATCGCCCGTTACCGCTCCTTCACCTACTGCATACCAAGCACCAGTCTGTCTATGTCTATCTACGGTTCCACGCCGCCGCCGCCGCCGATGAGCACGCCGGGGAGCAGGGCCAGGGCCATCGGCCTCACCATCACGCTGCTTTCCGTCAGCGGCGGCATCCACTTCAGCAGCACCTGCGGCTTCGGCTTGCTCCTCAGCTTCACGGGGATCCTCGCCGGCGCCAACCTTGTCGCCTTTGGCGTCAGCAAGGCCGACGACAACCCGGCGCCCACCTTCCCTACGGCGTTCATGCGCCGCAGCACCGCCACCGCGGGGCTCGTCATGGCTTCCTGTGCCGTCACGGCGGTCTCCGGCGGCGAGGCTGACCCGGTGCTCTTCTTCGCCATGTTCACTCTGCTCCTGCTGGGGGTCTCACTGGTCATCGCCGGAGCTCGTGGTGAGTAATCGGGTTTTCAGCTCTTAATCCGGTGCGTCGGCGATCTTGATCCTCGATTGAGTGTCCTCTGTCTACGAGCAATAATTTGGTTTGGTCAAAATACAGTCGTTGTGTGTAACCTGATGAACATCGTGTTTCGAGTACATGTTTGTTAGCTAGCTCCTATGATCTCTCCAATCAAACGGTACTCGAGTAGACTACTCAAATTGCTTTCTATTGCCGTCATACAAGAACTCTCTCAATCAGGCTAAAGAGCAGCACGGACGCCATTGTCACTGTACAATTAATCTGCCCTAATACCATAAGAAAATCACTAGACAACAATGCACAATACATGTGAACGAACAACACACGGAAGCCCACGTTTCGTAGCTTCCATTCCATTACCAATGGCTCTGTGCCTGCGAGATGTCTGATATACAGCACGCGGTGTACTCTTGCGGTATCATCCTGTATTCCCGGGGTTAGAAGAGCTTACCATTCTATTTAACCCAATCTCGGGTACATACAAGAGCCTCAATTGTTTTGATATTTAATGTGCTCCATTGCTTATGTATCACATTTACCTTACCGCTTAATGCGGCCTCAAAATTAACAGCAGAAGCTGGCACTGCCAGGACATCACGTGCCATAATTGAAAGGGTTGGATACTTTGTAGAATTACTCATCCACCAGTTCAAAATATCAAAATCATCCTTCCTTGGGACAAAACCATCCTCAAGGTAGTTGTCAAGTTCTTTCAATTGTTGGTTCCTTGTCTGTGCATTAAGATGTTCGTCCCAATCTTCCAATGAGTCACTGTCAAATTCATCCAACTCAACTTCACGAGTTGATGTATCAGCACCCAAGCTATTTGAAAGACCACAATACTCAAGGAACAGCTCCCTTATTGTATCACGAATGGCAGATACATACTTCTCCGCATTGGTACCAAAAGCTCGCTTTAAACGGAACTCGATAAAAGTAATTTTGAATCTGGGATCAAGAACAACAGGTATCGAAAGCCACAAGTATGAATTTTGCCAATACTCATTGAATGCTTCCTGCATCTCCCAAACCATGTTAGCAAGTTCAATGAGATCAGTTGATGCTTCTTCTTGCAAAACTGTTCTAACTTTCCACAGTTCATTGAAGTACACATTTGCTGTGGGGCAGATAGGGCTACAAATCACTTCGACAGCATGATAAAAAGCCCTGAGTATCCTGCAAACAGACTCAACAGCTTTGTTGTCTCCTGCAGATAACAATTCTTCAGATGGAAATGCCTTCTTGAAATGCAGAAGAACTTCAAGCCTAAAGTACATTATGTGCCACCATTTTGCATCTTCGCGTGGGCACTTCAATCCCATATGTGCAACAGCTTCTAGAAGTTGCTGTCGAGTCAGAGATGAGGACATATGTGCCCGAATAAATTTCTCTAGTATGTTACCAACATGACAAAGCACTTGTTGCCCTTTTGAGACAATGTTGTTAAGTACATCATTCACACAATCGATACTGTATAGCTCACCTCTTATAGGAAGGCATTTCCTTTGGATGAGCAAGTCCATCAGCTTTGAGGTTCCCTCGTCGTTTCTAATTTCACTGCCAGATGTCAAGCTGAAATGCTTCTGATCAAGATTCCAATCCCTTAAAGCTTCCTGTATGACATTAAATGGTCCAATATCAGAATCTAGCACACAGGCCTCCTTAAACTGTATCATCCTTTCCAAACTAGTAGGCGAGGACCAAAACACGCCAAATTTGATGGTTTTCCTTTGAAGTTTCCAATCAGAATCAATAAAATGCACTGCCAAACAGAGATACTTCACCGAGGCCTCAGCTCCATCAGGAGCCCAAACACTTGCTGACAAGGAAACCCGATGGGACAGAAGTGCAATTCTTTCCTTAAGGTCAGCCTTTTCTTTCTGAAACAAAAGAGTTGAATACTCTTCTATATCAATGCTTGAAGCCATGTTGAATGTGGGGTTTAGGCTCTTTGCAAATCTTCTCATTTCTTCATGCTCGACAATTGACAAGGGATAGCCATGTGAAATAACCATTCTAGTTAATTCTTGATAAGATGCTTCCTGGTCAGTTTTCCTGGTTCTATCAGCAGCAGTCTGAGCTGATGGGGTGCTTTTCTCTGAGGGATTCATATCATACATTGCTGGTAAAGCTAGAACATGACGTTCCACAAGGCTTGCATCGCTAGAGCTGCCTTTGAGGAACTTACTAGCATATTCTGCAATCTGAATTTTGCCATTTGTCAAGGCAGGTGAAAGCTCATCTTGAAGGCTAGATTTAGAACTCAGTAGATTGGACTGGGACGACACACCTTTCTGATGATTTAGGCTATTTCCACTTCGTGCTGGACAAGTCTGAGTATGCCGGTTCAAATGGCTTCTACCTTTATCTGCAGTGAGTCGTTTGTGGCAATGAACACAGTCAGCACCCTGGACTCTCCCTTGAACATAGAATGGTATAAAATCCTTCCAGACCTTTGACCTGAATTTGCTATTCTCACTATGAGTCACCAACTTTATCTCATCAAGTGAATCTGGAAGAATTTGTTCCAGCGGCTCTACTTCATTAATCACTACATGTATAATGTATAAAGTTTGAATAGTTCAGTCATAATATGCACAAAAAATGAAAGACAATTTTCCATGGAGAAAACAGGATTTTAGCTTCATACAACATACAAACTAGCAAACCACAAAATTTATAAAATGAAGAAAAATGAGAGGTCAATGTGCTGTACACAGTCTATTGTATGCTCCTCTGTTTAACAACAGATCTCTTTAAGTGTTCTAAACAAATGCTTCTTTTTAAATCGACCATGCATACCGATTAAACTCTTAATATCCTTCACAACATTAAAGTAGGGGCGCAAAACTAGAAGTCAAAAAGTGTAAGAAAACATTTTATCTTTATAATGGTAATCATCATGAAATGACAGTTCAATTGTGAAGGCCTAAAATCATCCATACTAATTAAGGAAATAGAAATTTCTACAAAAAAATTATAACATTTGATAATCAATGTTGTGCAGCTTAGAAAATACATAATACCACAGAAAATCATTATGCAGAGTCCACAGTTGTATTAGCTGCTTGAAATGAAAATTGGCATATCTCTTAAGAACTTGTCAGTAGCTAAAGCATACCAGATGAAAAGTCTGCATCCTGTTGCAGTTGGCTTGGACAAAACTCATCTTTTGCTCGGCAAATTTTCTGGTGTCGCCACAAATGGCTTGTCCCATTGGACTGACCATCAGCACCTCTGCAACTCATGTGCATATGGCAGTAGCGGCATTCTGCGCTCTGAATTGCTCCATCTACAATGATGGGCTCGTATTCGTCCCAAACCTTGGACCTCTTTTTTCTGAGTCTGGAGGGGCCATCAGAAGCTGCCCCTACTTTCATGTCATCACTGTCATGCTCATCAAAGTGATCCATGTCTGTAGATAATCCAATATTATCAACTTGCTCAAACATGTACCTTATTCTAAATTAAACAGAATGACAAACACCATAATAAAAATGCTTAATCACCATGAGAAAATGTCTAGAGGTTCCACTGAAAGCTAAACTCAACAGGAGACCTCACTTACAGAAAACCTCTCAGTATAAAATGTCAGAAACATTCTGCACAAACAAACAATAGGTGCAAAAGCTAACTACTACATGGATAACAAGGTGCCAAACACAGCAGATAGTCATTAACTCCCACCCACCCTTACTATTTATTAACAAGGACATACTACAAATGCAAAGCTAACACATAGTATTCTCTAAGCAACTTAATGCACACAAACAGCTACAACTAGAAAGCTAACACAGTATTCTCTAAGTAACTTACGTTTCCAAGCGCCCAACTAATGGCGGAGGACAGAATAAATTCACGGTAGGGTGAAGTCAATAGCATAAACCACAAAATAAGGTTTAAAATCAAAGTATATAACACATATAGGGCCTGTTTGGATAATCGGAATTGATCCGACTTAGTCAGTTTCCACACCAGTGTGTTAGGCTCCACAGAGGAATTAGAAAGTAAGATTCCAGAGCTTTCCATCCTAGAAGAAGGAAAACCACAACCAATTCACAGGCTTATAGATGGAAATCGATTTACCCATGCCCCTGACTCCCCCCCCCCCCCCCCAACACCCTCATCCTGATTCCTGAGCTCTACTCTCAGGGCTATGGCGGGGTAAGGTTTCCTAGTTCCAGCCCTTCAATAGCCACATTAATCCATCCATAACCAGGTCTGAGTGAGACATCAGCGTCCTCCATCCTCCTCCCAACATCCTAGAAGCGAGCCCTGCACACCGGCCACCTGCACGACGCCACCTCCATATCTGTGGTGTAATCCCTCGACCTGCCGCTGCTGCGGCCAGGGCAGTCCTAGAACCACTTGTGCTCCGTCTCAACCAGGAGCTGCCCCGCACTGAGGACACTGCAGTGTGAGGGCAGGGGTGCCCCATGACAGTTGCAGTGGCAGTGGAGCACGCACCACTCCGATGCAGCGGCGGTAGCCCATGCCAAGCTGGCGACATGGAGGCTGCCCATGGAGAGGTTGAAGAAGTCCTACAGATTCGCTAGCCTGACCAGATTAACCCTCACCTCGCCGTCCCTCCCTCCACTTCATCCAAAGGTTTGGGTCCATCTAATACACTAGCATATGTTCCTCAGTTACTCAAACAGCATCAGAGAAATGCAAAAAGCCTTGCAATGTTAGTCATTCTAGAGACTGCAGCTCAAAGAGTCTCTCCTCTTTCAGTTGTTACTCCCCCAAGATTTACCATTTTATTTCCCCTGAGATATGTAAAGTTCCATTCATTCTTGAAAATACTTCTCCTGTTTCGGTTAATTCAATGTCTGCACTCTTTCACCTGAAAACTGAGTATTGCTTCACCACTAGTTGGTTAAATCATTCTAGAGAATCCATCACTTGGTCAGTGCTGTTACTTAAAATCAGTAGTGGGGAACTGTGGTTGTACCGAGATGATAGGCTCAGTTCCCATTCCCTGGCGCTTTTGATAGCCGCCGCCAACTAACAAAATTCTAAGAAACAGCCAAACAAGAATTGGAATTTAATTCTAAGAAAAAGTTTCCATGTACACCCAAACAAAAAGTTGAATTGAATCAAATTCTAGGTAACCTATTTCTGGTGGGATCTAATTGCTAGAATCATTCATGGAATATTCAATTATGGGGATCCAAACAACCCCATATAGAAATGATATCTCAGTCAATGTAGCACATCATTAAGTCATTAAGACAAACATTAGGCATCTTGTTGTGCAATTCAGTATTGATAATATTTATTTTCAAAAAGGCCCATTCAACTGTTATGTAGCACCAATACAGATATGCATATCTGTACCTGCCGTTTGGGGGAAAAACAATATGTGGATACAAGTAAATTTTGTTTTAAAAACATAACAAGGCATGCCATCTAGGTTTTGTAGCAATCAGCGACACCATTAACGGAGCAGGAGCACACAGTTCACAGGATGGGAAGAAATTAGAGGAGGAAAAGTGATAGAACATGATGAACTCACCTGCTCACAACGAATTGCTGCCTTCTCAGTCAGTGGTCCCACTGTCGTCAGAGCTGCAAATCAGCAGGACCAATCCACCACTGCGCACCGAGGGGTCTGTGAAGAGAGGAACACAAGCGCGCCACCAGCCCACCACACCAGTCAAGGGAAGTTGCAGAACCTGGTGTCGAATCAGGGCAGATCTGAGGATCCTTTGAACTGAAAGAAAACTGCAATTTAATTTCCTTGAGTTGTCCTTCAGAGTTCAGAGTGAACTATCTGTCACTAAACTTGGCTAATTTTTGAACCTGTAACTTACTGCTTACACTTATATAAAAATGTATCATATGTATATGTACGTGCAAAATTGTAGAAGACTAAGCGAGACTAGCAGCACTGGGGGGCCAATCTTCATAATAATGGAGAAAGAATAGGGCTACAATTGTAAAACAGATCGAGCACCCAAAAATCCTCAGTTAATTACAGAATATAGTACAAGCTATGTGGCGCCAAGAAGAAGGTAGGGGGTACCAGCGCGAACCCAGCACGGGTTCCCGCTGGTAGCGACTCCCGGCGGCCAGGGTGGCGGCGGCGGTGAAATACGAGCTGGGCGCTACTTTGGCAGGGCAGGGGATGATGCGGAGAATAGATAGGGGAGGAGAGCAAGAGGAGGCGCACGTGGATCAACGGACGTCGCCGCCCCGCTGGAGAAGGTCACGCGGGAACGGCGGCGGCGTTGCCGTTCTCTTTCTGCGGGAGCCGGGAGCGGACGGCAGATCGACCCGACGTGCCCTACGGCCCTACCCATTCCGACCCGCCCCAACCCGCATTGCAGTGAACCCAACCCGGCCCGGCCCGCTAGCTATCGAAACCCATTTCCACCCAGCCCATAGAACTCATTTCGACCCACCCCATTGCATCACGCTGTTCATTGCATCGCAGCAGCACCTGACGGGCGGACGGACGGAACCAAGCATGAGCATGACAGCAGAAGACTATTCAAACTAAGCCAACTAAAACATCTGAGTAGCTAAAAGATTACATATCAATCGAGAACCCGTTATTGTTAGCAGCGAATGAGTGCGAAACAAGGGTTTTAATCAAAAGAAATCTGAACTGGTTTTATCCAGTGTATTGTGGATTGGAATTGGATGATGAAAAACCTACAAGCAGCAAACACAGGTTGTGTTGTCATAACGCATCATAGTTTTATTTTTATAGGTTGTAGTTGCAGCAATCCAAACAGCTAGCTTTAATCATGGCTTTAATCCGAAGTCACAAACTTTTTTCGGGCGCAAGTATAAAGTGCAAATCAACTTTTTTCGGGCGCAAGTATAAAGTGCAAATCAACTGGCAGCTACAAACTGAACAGAAATTACCGCTTAGAACAAACCAAGACCTGGGTTTTGGTTGTGAATTGTCACACAGCAACTGACCATTCAGGCTTGAGGCGATAGCTAACGTACTGCTAGAACAAACATGATTAAAAATTAGATGCTCTGATCGTGAAAGGTACATCGACAGTAGCATCTTACGGGATGCACAAGAAATGCGACGAAGCAAAAAAAAAAAGTTCCAAGGATCGAAGGAACTATTATTGACTTTTCGGAATATCTGAAAATGGAGATGTAGCAATGAACTATCTCATGTACTCATGCAACGGTGATATTATGTACAAATGTGCAAGTCCCTGCTGCGAAGCCGATCGAAGACTCAACATGTGACCTCAATTGATGTGGACAACGGCACCTGATCAAGATTAAACAAACAAGAATCAGCCAGGTAGGGATTGAATACTGTGTGTAAACAAAAAAAAACATGAAACAAGAAGCTGCCTCTATCAGTGTTCCAAGGAACTGTAACGATGCATGCCACTACAACATTTAATTATTCTGTTCTGATGAAAATTGGCAGGAAGGACGAATAAAGACTTAAGGAGGATATTTTTGAGAAACTAGAAACATCTCGCGGACCCATTTGCTAGAAAAATTGACTTGCCCGACAGAACATCCTCAACATAAAAATCCCAGCATCATTAGCGTGATGACACCTCCAAGAAAAATAATAATGGTACTTCCAAGCAATTTAAGGTGTACGGACCTTGCTTTATGCTTTTTTTTTACGGAACAGATCCTTCATATTTGCCTACAATGTTACCATGCTGAAATTTCTGAAAATGCAATTGCTACTTCCAGTAAATGACATGGTCCTGAATTTTGGAATTTACCGTAGGAGTTCAGATTTTGAATAAAAATTGGCATGCTGTTCGAACCAACAATGAGCGGCCGGACGGTCCGGCCCTGAGGCCGGACGGTCCGCGGTCCGGACAGTCCGCGCCTGTGGGCCGGACGGTCCGCGCGTGCGCAGAACAGATTAGGGTTCCGAGTTTTGTGTTACGGTTGTTAGCTAAAATCACGGGAAAAGCTCGGAAATTAGTTTGTAAAGGGTCCAGCCCCCCTCCTCTATAAATAGAGAGGTCTACGGCCGATTTGTAATCATCAACAATCGAATCAATACAACTTTTATTCCGCATTTATCTTAGGAGTAGTTCTAGTCTAGTTTAGGTTTAGCCTCTCGATCCCCAAATTCTTCGTCTCTCTTCGGCTCTACGTCGATTAGAGGAGTCTAGGTCGGCCGGCCCGAGCCTAGACACAACCTAGGATCTCTACTCCCCGACGGGGTCCCTCCCGGGAGCGAGATCCAGGCGCCGTCGGCGATCTCCCGCCGTTCCTGCGTACGCGCGGACCGTCCGGCCCCAGGGCGCGGACCGTCCGGCCGTCAGGCAGAAGCCCCAGCCGCGCATCAGGTCGCGGACCGTCCGGCCCCAGGCCGCGGACAGTCCGCCCTTGCGCAGAGAGCACCACCGCGCCCCGCACCAGGCCGCGGACCGTCCGGCCCTGCGCGCGGACCGTCCGCCCCTGTGCAGAGTGCACCGCCACGGTTCTTGTTGAGTGATTGGCGCTCCAAAAAAGCGTCAACATACTTTTTGGCGACTCCGCTGGGGAAGACATATCTAAGCTCATCAAATCGGCCCTCAATGGCCGGTTCAAGGGATAGCTCTGATATTTCTCCAAGCAACATCATAGAGCCGACTTGGGAAACCTTGCCGGCTGACGAGCAGCTCCAGTTCGAGGAGCACAAGGAGCGGATGATCCAGGAGGCGAAAGCAAAGTTCTTGGCCAACTTCAAGGTGGACAGGAACAACAAGGTCGTCCGACATCGGGCGACGGATCCGGCTTCGCTCCAACCCACGCCAGATAACCCCAATGTAAGTAATACCAACGATCTGCAATCTCTTAGAAATTATGTAGAAGATCAGCGTGAACAAATGCAGAGCATCATAGGGGGTATGCAAAGCGATCTTAAGAGACTAGTACGTGCATTTGATAAATCTAGTACCGCAAATTTTCCTTCGCACGAGGTCGAGTTAGGAAATAACGCGTGTAACACATCGGCTAAAGGTTGTCACGACCAGTCACAACCCCTTTATGGGATGCCGATGGACACATACCCTAAGCAACCGCAAATCGGCAGCAAACCAGCCGATCTGCACATGCCCGGACCGTCCGCACGTGAGCGCGGACCGTCCGGGCCAGCAACAGTCGGGCCTATTTTTAATGAGTTACCTAGGTATGCGCCCGAGCCACCACACACGACACAGAACCCAAACTACCCAGCCGGACGGTTCGGGTACGTATCCGGACAGTCCGTGCAGGAGTCTTTTGAGGAAGATTATTACATAAATCCTCGCCCGTCCCAGCAACACTTCCCATCACACTATACAATGCATCAACCCATTAATTCAAGATCTAGAGCCCAGGAAAGCTTTCCGGCCCCATCCAGGAGGCCGGAAAGAAACGATCAAACCTATGACCCATATAGGGCAAATGAAAATGCACCACGTAACTCAAACCAATGGGGGGAAAGACAGCATGCTAATATCCAGCCAACCCCATCTATGTTTGACCAGAGAGCCGGTGGTCTCGCACCGGCTGCCATTGATATAGTAAGGGAAGAAATAGCCGGGGCGTTCCGAGATAAGCTCGGAGTAAGCATGGTCCCTGGGGGGCAATCATATCGAAAACCTTATGACAGCCGATTTGATCACCACCCATACCCACAGGGAACCAGGATACCCGAATTCGCAAAGTTTTCGGGTGATCAAGGGAAAAACACACGTGAACACATAGGCCAATTTTTAGCACAATTAGGAGAGTTGGCCGACATAGAGGCATTTCGCATACGTTTGTTTTCATTATCTTTAACAGGAACTGCGTTTGCATGGTACGCCACTTTACCTCCTAATTCCATTTCATCATGGGGGGATTTAGAACAAAAATTTCATGATCATTTTTTCTCCGGTGACTATGAATTGGATTTAGTAGATTTAGCGTCGTTGCGACAGACAAAAGATGAATCGGTTAATGATTACATCCGGAGATTCCGAGATACAAGAAACCGATGCTTTCAAATTCATTTAGCAGAGAAACAGCTAGTAGGATTAGCTTTTAATGGTCTGCGATATTATTTAAAAGAAAGATTAGAAGGCATCCAATTCTTTACACTAGCACAATTACACCAGAGAGCTTCGGCTTGCGAAAGCCGGAGCAAAGAAACTGCTAAAACAATGCGTCACAACGTACATATAGTAGAATACGACCAAAGTAGCTCAGATGATGAATCAGCAGAAGTGTATGCTGCTGAAATGGTTTGGCCAAAACAGGCCAAATCTTCAGTTTGTTCCTCCTTGCAGCCGGTTCAAAAGAAACGGCAAGAGGAGGTTAAGTTTACATTTAATGTTGGTAAATGTGATAAAATATTTGACGAACTACTCAAAAATGGCAATATTAAAATAAATCACACTGTTCCATCCGCCGACGAGCTAAAACGTCGTGCATATTGCAAGTGGCATAACTCATTTTCTCATGCCACTAATGATTGTAATGTATTCCGTCGACAGATTCAATCGGCCATTAACGAAGGACGATTGAAATTTCAGGAAATGCAGGTGGACACGGAGCCCTTTCCAATGAATATGATCGACTTTGAGGGCAAGAAAGTCCTGACTCGGCCAAACACAGCTGATGAAGGCAAAGGCAAAGAAATAGTCATCGGCAATGCAAAAAAGGCCAATGAGGATCATAAAGTTTCTTGCAGGAAAGTGGTAGCTGAGAAGACTCCCGATGGAGGGGAGACTCTAAAGGTGACCATCACAGCCTCCAGTACTGGGGGGCAAGCACAGACAGGGAGACAGATACAGGAACCCGTGCTGCGTATCCCGGACGGTCCGGCACGTAGGCGCGGACGGTCCGGTACCCCACCGGACGGTCCGGAGAGCTCTGGCGGACGGTCCGGCCATGCTCAGGACTCGCAGCGACCACGTACCTTCAAACCACGACGACCAGAGATAGGTACGTGGAAAACAAATACATTTAAAGCAGCTGGTCGGTTGATCAAGCCTGGCCCGACTTTCGATCAATTGTTGTCTAAATATGTGAAAAAGAAGGCCGGCCCCAGTGACCGGCCACCAAAGCGACCCCGCTCACCCATTCATGAGCAACGTCAGGTCAGGCCGATTGGACCACATCACCAATCGGAAGAAATGAAAGGTCCTATTGTACAATTGAGACCTAACATGCCGACATGGACTCCTCCACCTCCTTATCCATCTATGCCATATCCATACACATACTTACCTCCACCATATGTCCCAAATCAAATGTGGGGCATGCCACCATATCCATTTGGGATGCCACAGTACCCCGCCTGGGGGGCACCCCAAACATCCGTTTTTGATAGGTTGGCACCGCCAGTGCAAGACCGATTGAGCACTGCTGAATCCGGTCACCAGGCACAGGCCCAACAAGGTTGCCGGACTACTCGGCCTCCTAGGCCGACCAATCCGGCAGGGGGGCATATGCCTGTAGCAACTCAAAGAACAAAAAAGGATATCATCAAAATAGGCACTGCGGATGTCGTCATACAGGGAGACAATAAAGGGCCGATGATTTTCGGCGAATCGGCCAACACGACCGAAAAGGATACGGCTACCATCAAAACAGCCGATCCAAAATACTCCATGCCTCGATGGTGCCCAGCGGGATTGACACGATCCCAAAAGAGAAAATTACAGCGCCTAAGAGCAAAGGAGAGCCAGGAGAAGGAGGCGGAAAAGACATTTAATGACACACATCCACTATACCCGCCACCACAAAAGAAATGGAGACCGAAGGCCGTTGAGGAAAAACAAACGGCCATAGAAGTAGAAAGTCAACCTGCACCAGGCGCGGACCGTCCGGCCCCCGCGTGCAGACCGTCCGCCGTTCACCAGGAAGGCTCTGAACAACCTGCACCAGGCGCGGACCGTCCGGCCCCCGCGTGCGGACTGTCCGCCGTTCATCAGGAAGCCTCCAACAACACGACAACATCCATGGAAGAGGACGACCTGCTAGGAGAAGACCTGGTCGACTACGAGGCTTCTCCAGAACGCCCAGGTATGGATGTAAATATTATTACATTTTCGTCTGATTGCACTATCATTGGCGACGATGAACCTGTTGCTGCCCAGTTCGATTTTGGTCCTAAAGAAGCCGCCTTTACTAAACCAAAGGAATCGGTAAACCATTTAAAGCCGCTCTTCGTGCGCGGTCACATTGATGGAATACCGATTGCTAAGATGTTGGTGGATGGAGGGGCGGCTGTAAATCTAATGCCTTATTCATTATACAGAAAATTAGGTAAACAAGATGACGAACTTGTTAAAACCAACATGACCCTCAGCGGTGTTGGGGATAGTTCGATTAAAGCCAGGGGAGTCACGTCCGTTGAATTAACCATCGGGACTAAGACCCTTGCTGCTGCATTCTTCGTCGCTGATGTAGAAGGGAATTACAGTTTAATTCTAGGCAGAGATTGGATTCATGCCAATCAATGTATACCTTCTACATTACATCAAATGCTGATACAATGGGTAGGCGATGAGGTAGAACAAATACATGCTGATGTATCGGCCTGCATCGCTGTGGCCGATGCCCCTGTACTCTGGACTTATGAGACTGCTACATGTCTCACAGGAGTAGATTTTTCTGATTATCAGTTCATAAGTATAGATAGGAAGGGTTTCATTCCTGTAATGCTAGAGCCGATGGAGAATCGGCTGAATCCTAAATAGAGTTTAAATGATGAATACACACAAAGTTCATGAGTCTTTGATCACGGACAATTCGGCTCTCAAAGCCGGATGGTCCGGTCTTTCGCAAAACAGTTCGGACTTTAAGACCGAACATCCATCACAGCAAAAAGACAGTATTACGGATGATCCGATCCCCGAGACCGGAAAGTCCTCCATCACACAAAGATCATCTGATTCCTCTGTGGGGGACATGATAGAGGAATTCAGAGATCTTGATAAACTAGGACAGGGGTTTACATCGGCTGATCCTTTGGAGGAGATTGACATAGGAAATGGTAAAACTCCAAGGCCAACTTTTGTAAACAAGACCCTGGAGGCCGATCCTAGAGATGAGATGATCGGTCTATTGAAGGAGTATTCAGATTGTTTTGCTTGGAATTACACTGAAATGCCTGGACTAAGCCGAGAGATTGTCGAACATCGGCTGCCCATTAAGTCTGGTTTCAGACCTTTCAAGCAGAAAGCTAGAACGTTTCGTCCAGATCTTCTCCCACGAATCAAGGACGAAATCCACCGGCTGCTAGAAGCTAATTTTATTAGACCTTGCAGATACGCAGAGTGGGTCTCCAATATTGTGCCGGTAGAGAAGAAGGAGTCAGGTAAACTTAGAGTATGCATTGATTTTCGTAATTTAAATAAAGCAACTCCTAAAGACGAATATCCCATGCCCATAGCCGACACATTAATCAATAATGCATCAGGGAATAGAATTATTAGCTTTCTTGATGGTAATGCCGGATATAATCAGATTTTCATGGCCGAAGAAGATGCGTCTAAAACGGCCTTTATATGTCCAGGCTTCATTGGTTTATTTGAATGGGTTGTCATGACATTCGGTCTTAAAAATGCTGGTGCTACTTATCAGAGGGCTATGAATCTGATCTTCCATGAGTTGTTAGGAAACACTGTGGAAGTCTACATTGATGATATTGTAGTCAAATCGGCTAAGTTTAGTTCTCATATAGCTGATTTGCGCAAAGCCTTTGATAAAATGCGTCGGTATGGTTTAAAAATGAACCCACGTAAATGTGCTTTTGGAGTGTCGGCTGGTAAGTTTTTAGGATTTGTCATACATGAACATGGTATAGAAATAGACCCTGACCGAATCAAGTCTATTCGGAATGTGGGGCCTCCGACTTGTAAGGTCGAAGTGCAGAGGTTTCTCGGGAAGGTGAATTATTTACGAAGGTTTATTTCTAACCTAGCCGGGAAGATTGATGCCTTCACCCCTATCCTTCGGCTTAAGAATGATGCTGAATTCACTTGGGGGGCAGAGCAGCAGAAAGCATTTGATCTCATTAAAAAATACTTGTCTTCGGCTCCCGTGTTAAAAGCACCACAAGTAGGAGCACCATTCAGATTATACATTGCAGCTGAAGACAAGGTTATTGGGGCTGTTCTGACACAAGAAACTGAGGGGAAGGAGCATGTGGTGACATATCTAAGCCGAAGGTTGGTGGATGCTGAAACAAGGTACACTTTTATTGAAAAGTTATGTTTATGCTTGTTTTATGCATGCACCAAATGTAGATGTTATTTACTGTCTAGTCATTGCACTGTTTCTGGTCAAGCCGATGTAATCAAATACATGTTGCATAACCCAATTATGAGTGGTAGAATTGGTAAGTGGGCTTATGCACTCATAGAATATGACTTGGCCTATGAACCATTGAAATCTATGAAAGGCCAAGTCATAGCGGATTTTATCGTAGAACATCGGGTTAATGATATTCATGAACTAGACATGTCATACCTCACTGTTACTCCTTGGACTTTATATTTTGATGGATCGGTTTGCAGTGAAGGGCAAGGAATTGGCATTGTGCTTGTTTCACCAAGTAATGTCTCCTTTGACTTCTCTAGCCGATTGAAAACTTATTGCACTAATAATCAAGCTGAATATGAGGCCCTCTTATTCGGTTTAGAACTTTTAAATAGTATGGGAGTAAAACATGTGAAGGTATTTGGTGATTCTCAGCTGGTTATTCAACAAGTGTTAGAAGAATATCAATGTCTTGATGGTACTCTAAATAGTTATCTTGAGAAATGTTGGAGCATAATCCATTCTTTTGACGAATTCAGTATTCGACATATCTCTAGAGTTGAGAATCATAGAGCTAACGATTTGGCACAAGATGCATCAGGTTATCGGATAAAGAGAGGGAAATTTCACAAAACTGAAATTCCGATAACCAGTGCAGAGCCAAATTCCCAGGTCGCGGACCGTCCGCGTGACGACGCCGGACCGTCCGGGGTTTCCAGAAATGTTTTCTCAATCGATTCGGCTGACAATGAAGCCGATGTAAATGATTGGAGGACACCTATACTTAATTATTTACGAAATCCCAATATTAGGACAGATAAGAACATTCGGCGAACAGCTTTCAAGTATGTTTTGATGAGTGATGAACTTTACCGCCGAACAGTCAGTGATGTCCTGCTGAAGTGCTTGGGCCCAGATGATGCTATATTAGCCATGGCCGAAGTACATGAAGGAATTTGTGGTACTCATCAATCGGCTCCAAAGATGAAGTGGTTGTTGCGAAGGTCTGGTTTTTATTGGCCTAGTATGATAGCTGATTGTTTCAAGTACTACAAGGGATGCCAAGTGTGTCAAAAATTCGGCGACCTACAGTTGGTCCCTGCAGCCGAGTTGCATCCTATCATCAAGCCTTGGCCGTTCAGAGGATGGGGATTAGACTTTATTGGAGAAATTCATCCTTCATCATCAAAGGGGCATCGGTTTGTGTTAGTTGCCACTGACTATTTCACCAAATGGACTGAAGCCGTTGCTCTAAAAAACATGACGCACAAGGAGGTAATTGAGTTCATAACTGAGCATATTATTCATAGATTCGGCATTCCCCAGACCTTGACTACAGATCAAGGGACTTCTTTTATGTCAAAGGAGGTACGTGAATTTGCTGAATTATACAGAATTAAGCTGCTTAATTCATCTCCATATTATGCTCAGGCCAATGGACAGGCCGAGTCTAGTAATAGGACATTGATTAATTTGATAAAAAAGAAGATATCTGATAGTCCTAAACGTTGGCATAAGATTTTGTCCGAAGCTTTATGGGCTCATAGAATATCTAAACATAGTGCTACTAAAGTATCTCCTTTTGAGCTTGTCTATGGGCAGGAAGCAGTGTTGCCTGTGGAAATAAGTTTGAATGCTGTCAGGTTCGCCAGACAAAATGACCTAACTGCTACTGATTATTATAATTCAATGATGGATAATATTGATGAGGTGACCGACAAGAGGATGATAGCTTTGGGAGCAATAGAAAGGGACAAGATCATGGTAGCCAGGGCCTACAACAAGAAGGTCAAAGCAAAATCATTCCAAGTAGGAGACTTGGTGTGGAAGACCATTCTACCTCTAAGGAATAAAGATCGAAAGTTCGGGAAATGGTCGCCAAGCTGGGAGGGTCCTTATAAAGTGAAGCAGGTGATGTCTGGTAACGCTTATTTACTACAAACATTACAAGGCAAGGATTTACCTAAGGCTTTGAATGGGCGTTTCCTCAAACAGTACCATCCTAGTATGTGGCAAGATGCCTAAGAAAACCGATGTGATCACATCGAGTTAGTTGCTTTTGGTTCGCCCAGCTCCACCAAAAGGCAGGGGGGCATATGTTCGAACCAACAATGAGCGGCCGGACGGTCCGGCCCTGAGGCCGGACGGTCCGCGGTCCGGACAGTCCGCGCCTGTGGGCCGGACGGTCCGCGCGTGCGCAGAACAGATTAGGGTTCCGAGTTTTGTGTTACGGTTGTTAGCTAAAATCACGGGAAAAGCTCGGAAATTAGTTTGTAAAGGGTCCAGCCCCCCTCCTCTATAAATAGAGAGGTCTACGGCCGATTTGTAATCATCAACAATCGAATCAATACAACTTTTATTCCGCATTTATCTTAGGAGTAGTTCTAGTCTAGTTTAGGTTTAGCCTCTCGATCCCCAAATTCTTCGTCTCTCTTCGGCTCTACGTCGATTAGAGGAGTCTAGGTCGGCCGGCCCGAGCCTAGACACAACCTAGGATCTCTACTCCCCGACGGGGTCCCTCCCGGGAGCGAGATCCAGGCGCCGTCGGCGATCTCCCGCCGTTCCTGCGTACGCGCGGACCGTCCGGCCCCAGGGCGCGGACCGTCCGGCCGTCAGGCAGAAGCCCCAGCCGCGCATCAGGTCGCGGACCGTCCGGCCCCAGGCCGCGGACAGTCCGCCCTTGCGCAGAGAGCACCACCGCGCCCCGCACCAGGCCGCGGACCGTCCGGCCCTGCGCGCGGACCGTCCGCCCCTGTGCAGAGTGCACCGCCACGGTTCTTGTTGAGTGATTGGCGCTCCAAAAAAGCGTCAACACATGCCTAAAAAAGCCGAAGTCTAGGATATTCTCTCGACACGGATAAGTCCCTCTCTAGTTTGACCAAATTCCCACTATGAAATCAGTAACTCTTATTTGATAAACTAGCTAATTGTTATTCCAAAATCAAAATTCATTGTGGTGTTCTCAAAATGCAATTCTAGACAGCTCAGCAAATACAGTATTCAAGTTTCTTCTCGCAACATACAAACTCAGAGCGCATCCGTCATCCACTCATTCCAAAATCGTTTGGATATACGGCAGGACGACCTAGCTCTAGAGTACTAGAGCAGTACCCATCATCCATCACATGTGCGTACTATATATCTACTTCTTTCAACACTTAACAGTCGCTAGAAATATCAGATATTCGGCAGCGAACAACATGTGCAATGTGGATAAGTCATTTTACCTATATTCAGTTCGTATGAACACAGCCCGACTCACCAGCTAAGCTGATGGTGTAGCGGAGATGTAGCGACTGCGCAAGCCATCAATAGCCCTCTCCATGGACTTCGTCATCTCAGGAACAGTCACCTTGCACACTGGCCGCCACCAACAGAGTTAGAACACAGCATGTTGAAGAGAGAAACGAGCACATGGAAGTGGAACCGGACAGGAATACAGAGAAGTATTTTTCCGTGTGCAAAAAGTACCACGGGATGTGGACGCCTGCACTTCAGCCACGAACTTCTTGTAAGAGGTCTGCCGAATCACGGAAAGCACCAGGAATTCAGCATTCGGATCAACAAGCGACCAACCAGCAACATAGTCACTCAGCTACGTGCCTACGTCTATGACGAACAGCAATAGCAAACGCAAGGAGTAAGATCAGGGGTACCTACCTTCACCAGCTCGGCGCGCTCGGCGATCTTGTCGGCTATCTTCTGCTGCTCCTTGTCCACTTCCTCTGCTAGCTGCAGGCAGCCATGGGACTGCATCTGAGCGCAGGGCACGCGGGAGAAGATGACATCAGTTATCACATCATCTCACATGATGAACTCGACGAAGCAACCGAAGGAGTGAGCGAGCTACGCAGAGGCAGGGAACGGGGACCAGCCACCTTGACGCGCTTGGAGATGCGGGAGTGGGAGGCCTCAAGGTCGCGGACATAGTCGCCGTGGAGCGCGTCCAAGCGGCGCTTCAGGGAGTCGAGGTGCGACGCGGCGAGGCTCCTCAGGTCTCCGATGGTGGACATGGTAGTGGGGGCGGCGAGGGGCGAAGAATTCCTGGTTCCGGGTTCCGCGGGCGGGGAGGAGGGCGAGAGGAAGCTGAGGTCGGCGGCAGCAGGGGACGGCGTGCGGCACGCGTAAGGAGAGGAGATGCCGGAGAGCAGGGAGACGGGGCTGGGCGTCGCCCTAGGCTTGGCCCTGGACCTGGGCTTGGGCTTCTGCTTCGGCTTGGAAGAGGCTGCGGTGGTGGTAGCTCTCGGTCTCCCCATGGCCGACTGGACTCCCTTGTAAGCCTGTGATAGGATCCTGTCTCTTCATGAGTGGAAAGCGTGCAGAAGAAATTTGAAATTTGAACGGTGAGGGGATTAGGGAACAGGGCAGACTTAGACCAACTCCAGCAACACTGGCTATCCCACTCCACATCCGCATTATATACGCAGGGCCGGCGCTGACTACAGGGCTGTCAGGGCGGCCGCCCTGGGCCCCCAGATCCAAGAGGCCCCACCCCCATGCATGCATATGTAGTAGTCTTCGATCAGTTGAAGGTTTAAGCGATGGGCCCTGCATACAATCAGGCCTACAAGCAATCGTCCGCACAGATCTGACCTGCTTGCTACCTGCCTCCCTACGCCTAATTAGATTAATTAGATTAGATCGTCCGGCCATCCGTCCCAGCTATACCACGCGAACGCTTCGACTGCTCCTGCGCACAACTCGCCCTGACCTGATTCTGCAACGCGCCGCCGCCTAATTGGATCATCACGCCGCCTTGGAGTCCAGGCAGGAATCAGGATGCCTGGTTCCGTGGTTCGCCGTCGCATTGACGCCTTGCTTCGCCGGCAGCTCCACGCACTGATCCATCACGCACGCACGACGCACAAGATTTAGGTACGGTTCTCAGACCTATTGCCTAAT
Organism: Zea luxurians; assembly: GCA_029449295.1. Taxonomy (NCBI): domain Eukaryota; kingdom Viridiplantae; phylum Streptophyta; class Magnoliopsida; order Poales; family Poaceae; genus Zea; species Zea luxurians. Next base: position 6,342,404 of record JAOPSE010000024.1, on the reverse strand, counting down.
CAGTGTGTGCTTGTTTGTGATCTGTAGTCCTGTAGATTAAATATATTTCGTTTTGCTTGTTTTAAATTTTATCTAGATCATGTCAACTAGAAAGTATATGTATTATAGAAAAATATATATTTATATAATATAAGGGGGCCTCATTTCTGTGTTCGCCCCGGGCCACCAAAATCTCAGCTCCGGCCCTGTATATACGCTCTGGTAGTGTTTGGTTCAAGAGTCATTTTGAATGGAATGGCTCCGTTCCATTTTTTGAAAATAGAATAGCTCTATTCCCTGTTTGAAAGATAGAATGGAACCATTATGTTCGTTGTTTAGTTTAAGAGTTTAAATGGTAGTGTTCTTCCGTACCAGGTGCTGCTTGCCCGTACATTTGCAGGTCGCCGGAAAGGGGCTATAGCCTGAGCGAGGAGAGATGAGCGTACATGGGATAGACGAACGCGAACTCTCGACGAGCGCACGGGTTCGGTAGTTTTTGGGGAGCCCACACATGTAGCATATTAGAGGAATATTCCATTTTTTGAGTGGTCTGGTTCTATCTAGATTCGAACCAAACATCATATCTCCTGTAACAGAACGGTTCGGTTCCACCAAACTCTAGAACCAAACGCTACCTAAGTCACTATTTCGCTCTCCAACAGCCTTCGCATCCGTCTCCGCAAAATACATGTCGGGCAAGTCCACTCCCCTTCTCCACGTCTTCTCTCTCCTCTCCCACACATATGAGAAAGCATGTAATGAAGAGCCTGCGCTTGTGGGACCCGATCGTCAACCTAATCACTACATGTGGATACGAAGTGCTATACAGAGCCTGCTGGAACACGCCACGCAAAATAGCCACCCATCCGCATACACGACCATGTGAAATACGGATGCAGATCCATTCTTTGCTGGAGTTGGTCTTACGAGGCTACTTTCAGTGCACCATCATCGCTACCATATCACCTCTCAACTCTACTCTCGTCCATGGTGCTCTAGTGCATATACTATAGCATGCTTTATAACCACATCAGATTACCTAATTCACGTAGATCTATTTCTAACGCTAAAAATCACACGACATAATATTTTTTATTAAATTAAAAATTATAAAGTGCATAATAATAAAAATAAATATACATGTTGATGAAATTTGAGTTTTTTTACTCCAAACAGTCAAAAACGACTTGTTGCAATAGCTAGCACACGTGGACCAATCAAAAGACACTACAAACACACCACATCACTCTCGCTTGTCGCTCTCGCCAGCCGTCTAGTCGACCTCCTCTCGCCTCCCTCTCGTCGTCCTCTCGCTCGAGCGTGCACTCCAGCGCGCGGGCGAGAGCGAGACGATATCACCCACTCTCGCCGGGTGCGAGCAACGTCGCCCGAGAATGCGCTCTCAGCTTGCTCTCACCTACGGTCGGGCGACAGTGACCCCGTCTCGCCCACACTATAGGCTCCATTAGCACCGGCCTAAGAGCAACTCCAACATGTCTTAAACGAGTGCCTTAAATTGAAATATGAAGCTATATTCAGGAAAAACTAATTTAACAGTGCCTCATTTCATAAAATTTTAGTCAAAAAATTATAGGACTCTCTCAAGTGTCTCAAATATACTACAATATAGTGTGTTGTCCTACAATCTAGATTTGAGACTTTACTGTTCAAACGAAATATTTTGTTGATGCCCTACATTCTATGAAATATACTCATGTTTAAATTATAAGGCATTTTATAGGAACGCAGCCGGGTACGAAGGCAGATGACGAATCTCACAATCCCTGCTGCTGCTATCTGAGCTTGACATCTGAATTGGAAGAACGGTTCCTTGAATGAGGTTTATCTGTTTAGCCTTTAGTCGTGTACATACATTATTGTTGAAATGAAATAGAAAAAATAAGTCTATGTTACTCATTCACTTGTATAGGGTGATCTTCACCCCTCACTTTCAAAACCGATTGTTTAACTCGTCACCTTTATAAAATCAAACAAATAACCGTTCGGATAATCTTATTTAGTTTTGTCATCTCATAGTATCCAAAATTTATATAATTGTAGACAAAAATCAGTAATTAGATATTATGTTTTGCCCTAATTTTCTTGAAAATTTAGGAGTAGCAGCTTCATTACTAAGAATAAAAAACTACATAAAATATGTTAATATTTTTTATCTCTAATTCATTTCGTACCTTCTAAGGCTAATAATTTTTACTAGAGCTAAATAATATTATAACTAAACTACTAAAAGTTTTGTTTATTTTATTAAGTAAGTTAAATGGTCTTTCATCTAATTAATAAATAAATCAAATTTATAATTGTTTTTTCAAACAATTATAAAACTTTTTCTTAGGTAAAGTAACATACACAAATATTTTCAAAATTTTCTGAGAACTTTGAGTCTGGACATAAATTGCATAAATATTTGTGAGAACTCTATATAGGTCTTGATTTAAAGTTCTAAAAAAATCTAGAAATACTTGTATGTGTTAGATAGCTAAAAGTAGTTCTGTGTAAAATTTTTGTAGGTTCTTGTGTTTGGATGACAACCCAATTAAAGGACTAACAAGTGTGCTAAGTGTTGAACAAGTGCTTTATGCAAAGCTAATATGGTTCAACACAAGTGAACAAGTGTGATGGTCCAAAGACTGAATTATTTATAGATAATGGACATCACAAGAAAGATGAACATTGCTTAAGTGAGACTCGATGTGCATAACTCAAAGACAACCAATCAAGCTAAGGATGGAAGCAAGAAGAGCTTCGAGGTACCGAGTGCATGGGAGAAAGTCAAGGAGACCAGGAACCCAAGGTCAGGGGTGAAGAAGAAGACTTGCGGAATCAAGGTTGATCGAGTTAAGAAGAGTTATGGTGCATCAAGGAACACTACATAAGAACATGACTTACAACCAATGAGGTAATATCTACAATTATGTGGTGTAAGTCATAAGGCTCAAGACCAAGCTCAAAAAGTGAACAAGGTCACTGGAAGGAGAACTAATGTCAAAATCAGAGCTAAAAGCAGCCCAAAAGAGCTAAGTGCACCTTGATCTTTAGTTTGGGGTGTTCCTATGTTTGGAGATATTCTATATGACCTTTGCAGGATGTTGGAGCTCAGAAATGACAAATCTGGATCAAGTCAAGTTGACTTGGTGGTTTATGAGTCCAACATCAATCTCAATTATGTCAAATGCTAAAGAAGTACAAAATAAGAACAAGGTGTGTTTCTAGACTTAGTGAATTGTTTTTTGAGTACTAACATATTCTGTCTAAGTGCTAGAAACAGCGAGAAAAGAATTGCAAAAAGTCTTGGCTCGGTGCAGCCAAAACTCTGCTCAGTCTGGCACATCGGACAGTGTCCGGTAGTGCACTGGACAGTGTCCGGTGCGCCAGACTGAACTCCGGTGAACAGGCCGCTCTCGGGAGAAGTTTGGCGGCGTACGGCTATAATTCACCGGACTGTCCGGTGGTGCACCGGACTGTCCGGTGAGCCAACGGTCGATTGCGCCAATGGTCGGCAGCACGATCAACGAGCGACGCGTGGCCTGAGCCAACGGATAGTTGGCGCACCAGACTGTTCAATGTGCACCGGACAGTGTCTGGTGAGCCAACACGACCATTGCTCCAACGGTCAGCTGAGCCCGATTTAGAAGGAGATCACACACCGGACAAGCTACAGGACCTGTCAGGTGCGCCACCCGACAGAAAGCAAATATTGCCTTCCAAAAGGATCTCCAACGGCTCCTAGGCCCCTTGGGTCTATAAAAGGGACCCCTAGGTGCCTCCAACAAGTACACAAGTGCAGCCAACAATTGTAGACATCACTCGGATCGATTCTCTCTCTCCCTCTCGTGTATATCTCTCTAGTTTGTGTAGAGGCAAAGTTATAAGCCTTTAGAGAGTGGAGAAGTACTGCTAAGAGCTAGAGCAAAGTCTTGAGCGCATTGTTACTCTGCCGGAGTACTGTCAAGAAGACTGTAAACAGCCACGGCTTTGTTGTAACCAAACTCAACATAGTGGAAGGCTCTATCTGTCATACTGACACATCTAAGCAAACGGAGGAAGGAGTTGAAATAGACTCCAAGCCCAGGTGTGGCTAACTCCAACAAGGACTAGGCAAGCATTTCAGGCTTGGCCGAACCTCGGGATAAATCCCTGCGTCTGTGTGCTTCGCGCTGTATTGTGTGCTGACTCTCTGTCTTACTCACTTTTTATATCTGCACTTCAACACTTATCTGTGGTACAAGTTATATTTGAAGTGCAGGGCATTTTAAGACAGGATCTTCTATTCCGCTGCAACTTACTCGAAGGGTCCTTCATTCCACTACGATCCAGCCTTCGAGTAGTGTAAGAATTTCAGTTTTAAAGTGATAACTTTTATTCGCCTATTCACCCCCTCTCTAGGCGACATCCAGATCCTGTTCTCGGGCAAAGGGAACTTTCAAATTTAGAGAGCATTTCATCAATATTTGCTAAGTGTTTCTAAAAAGCAAAATGTAAGATCAATTTAGTTAGTAATTAGAAGAAAAAACACTTAACTTGCTTAACAAAACCAATAAAAATTCAGTGGTCTAGTAATAGTATTATTTAGCCCTAATAAAAGTTTTAGCATCAGAAGATAAGAAATGAATTAGTGATAAAATATTAAGCGCTTTTTATGTGGTTTTTTATTTTTAGTAATTAAGTTGCTACACCTAAATTACAAGAAAATTAGGACAAATAATGTAATATCTAATTATTATTTTTTTGTGCAAAATTAATACATTTTGGATACTAGTAGAAGGCATAATTAAAAAAAGACAAAACATGTGCTCTAAAACTAACTCAGGGGGGTTATTTGTCTTGCTTTGTAAAGTTAAGGTGGTTAAATAACCGTTTTTGAATGTGAAGGGTATAGAATAGATCACCCTCTAAAGGTCATGGCGTTATATAGACTTTTTTCAATAAAAATATGATAGATGATAGATATGGTAGTTGAAGAAAAATGATATTATAAGTTTGTGGCGGGGCATAGAGGAATGATACAAGAGGTAGTGATATAGGGGACAATTTAGGTGACGTGGTAAGGTAGTGGGATATAGGGGGACAAATTTAGATAGTCTCAGAACCAACGATTAGAAATACTTGTGTCTCCCAGCATCATTTAGGTCATTCTCATGGAAGTTTCATACTCATTAAATATTGTGATGCATCATTATACTTGATAACATGGTAGTGCAATTAAGAGGAGAATCTTTCAAGAAAGATGATAGTTTTATAACCTAATTTAAATTTGATGTTACAACATTGGAAACAGTACATTAAAACTTGCCATTAAGAGCAAGTTTAATAATACAGCCGACCCCTATCGGTAAAGATCTTTGTAGCCTACCATTTAGCTCATTTGTATAATAGTTAGCTCTTCATTATTAATGCAGAGTCTCACTTATCTCTCTCACAAAGTATCTTAGTTCTTTAAGTCTAAGCTAGCTTTACATGGTACTTCTACTCTCTCCTCCATCTCGGCATTTAGTCAACTTATAACTCTTATTATACTTGCTCTAAAGCCCTGTTTATTTTAGTGTGATTAGTCACTAAAATTAGGGTGATTAATCACTAAAATATCAAACGGTATGATTAAAAGCCTACTCCTAAAGTTTAGTCTTCTAGTCATCAAAAGGACGAAAAATAACTGAAGTGACATTCTTTTACTGTATCTATGCTCACCCTTCTTTCATGTGTGGGTAATACAGTCTTCATACATAATAATTAATGATCTTTTGTCAGATTTAATCACTGAAACTAAACAAAGTACTCCACTAAATTTTAATCAGGTGACTAAAATAACCAAAGATGGCCTAGGGCCTACGAATTGCCTTAGGCCCTGTTCGTTTTGTGCCAATCTATAGGAATTGAGGGGGATTAAATCCCCTGCAAGTCAAAATTCTCTCTAGTCTCTTCTAATCCCCCTCAATCCCTATGGTTTTGAGATCAAACGAACATGGCCTTAGACGGTGGCACGGCACATGGACACCAACGAAGGTTTTGATTTTTTGGATTTTCTGATGAGGGGCAAATGGACATAACACAGAAGGTACAAAATGCTGACCCGCTGGCAGTATCAGTCTCACATCTCGAGCTAAAACAACTCATTGCAAGTTAGACATGGTGATCATGTATATACATACACTAAATCATAAAGCATTGGCACTGCGGAACTCTCCTCCATGCCCCGGAGAGGGGGGGTTGGGGGGTTATATTACACATGCTATCTAGCCCTAGATTACCCATCTAGAAATCTGAGCACCACAAAACTGGAGCTGCAGCAAGGCGTGGTGGACATGGACCAATGAGCCTACCCTCGCAATGGTACACCGCCCTTTTGCCGGACTACGATTACAAGGTACAACGCATCATGCCCTGACAAGTTGACCGAGGCATTGAGAGAGTTCCCTCGCAATCATATCCTAAATAGGTACCGCAGGTCTTCCACGGTGAGCCGGGTCGCATGGCCGCCGGCTTTGTCATCACCGAAAGCAGAGTTCACCATGGTTCTCTTTTCCTCCTGTTGAACAAGCCAGGATCAGGGGTCAGCTGAGCCAAGTAACAGAGTTTTACTAACAACAGTTGTTACTATTAGAGTTGACCTAGTCCTATGATAGAACCAAGATCACTTCCCATGGTAAAGCGAGTGCTTTGTAACTAAACTACGTTACATTCAAGCATCTAGCGGGCTAAACATATTTCTTTTAACGGAAAATGACAAGAGCTCTGCTTTTCAATTCATAACTGAGTAAAGAGCGAGAGTTCAAAGGACACAATACAGGTTAGTCCCAAGACCCAATGGGATCTTAACAGTTCCCCAATTAAACATCTAATGATTGTAGTCATCTTGAAAAAAAAATATATGATTTAAATAACATTTGTGTACAACAATGTTAATGCATTTCAGGTTAAAAAAACCAATGTTAATGCATAGCACTCATGCTCCCGGGAAAAAAAACTAATCAGTTAAATGGCCTATAAACAGGGGGAAAGATGTATCAGCAACAAAACTTTAACCAGAATTATTACCTGCAGAGCTAAAATACGATCTTCCACAGTGTCTTTAACGGTCAAGCGAGATACAGTAACAGGCCTAGTCTGCCCAATCCTGTGTGCCCTATCAACTGCCTGGTCCTCAGCATAAGGGTTCCACCAGAGATCAAGGAGAATTACATGGCAAGCAGAAACCATGTTGAGACCAAGATTACCAGCTTTCAGTGACATAATCATAACTCTAACCTGAAGAAAGAAAAAAAAATCTGCTTAGTATGTCTGGAAACTGTAAAAGAAACGAAGGCATGAAAAAACAAACATAACATATGACCTCTGGGTCAGTGTTAAAATCCTTCACATTTTTTTCTCTTAAATTGAGAGACATTGTTCCATCTAGTCTCCTGTACTGTATACAGTTGATATTCAGTGAAAGCTCCAGCAAATCCAGCATGCCAGTCCATTGGGAAAAGACAATGGCTTTCACAGGGCCTAGTCCACTTCTGCTTGATTCCATTGTATTACTTTCAGTAAGAGGATCCATGACAATGATTGAATTCAGTATATCAATGGCTGCTTGTATCTTGGATGAGACAAAGCTGCTTTGACTGATTGAAGATGAGTCGTTATCTGATGATGAACTAGCTACTGCAGAACTGGATTTGCCAGAGATGCAAATCTTTAAAGCTCCTGATGAAAATAACAATTCAAGACCTAATGTTCTACTGCAATTAGGGGCAGGGCACATATTCTCATCAGTCGTTATTCGTTCATGTATACATTGATAGCAGAAAACATGACCACAAATTGTCACAATAGCATCCTCAGGTGTATCCTGCAAAAGGTGTAATTCATTGCAGACATATAAAATAAACCGAAAGCAAAGCATTTTAAAGTGCATGCAGTAGAATGAAAATTTGAAAACCAACTATTGCAAATAACACGCTTACATACTGCACGCCAGGAAATGGAAAAATGAAAGAAAAATGAGTAGAAGTATTTCCTAAATGTGTGCAAACTTGGCCCAGCTCCTTGGTAATGTTAGGCCTAGACACATAACACCAGATTAAGCGTGGCCCAGAATAAATTATGTTTTCATCGGTTCAACCAGTCATTTCGTTATATGTTCATGTCTAAAATAATCTAGACCCTTGGTGGGTTTCGGCAACTAATGACAACACAAGATTACTATGATTAACATATGTTTTGCAGAAGCATTTGAGTTAGGTCACTATAATAGTGATTGATTGGGAGTCAATGATTTTCATGCCCCAAATGATGGAATCCATTTCGGTTTTTAAAATTTAAAGGACGGACTAGTTCTAAGTGTTAATTATAATTGAGACACTTAAACTAATTTAGGACTTTGTTTTTTTCCCTTGGTTGTACTATAAGGGGGTATGAACAAATAGTTTGACCTAGAAAAGTCTAAGGTGTTAGGTGTGACGCACGCTTGTCAAACTTAACACTAGATATATGATATATGATATATCAGAGGAGGCCCAAAAATATGTAACACCTCAAAATCCTATTTTGGGACTTAGAAAAATTCACCAAAAAGATTTCAATTAAGATGTCTTTTAATGGGGATTTTATTACCTTTGAAAATAAATAAATGGTAAAGTTATTCTAAAGTTAGTTTTGAATCCTAAAACTGGAATTTAATCCAGAAAAGAAAAACATAATAACAGAAACCCTTCAATCTACTTGCTAAAGTGGATTTCTCTCTCATGAACTATACCATTAGAAATACTTTTTAATAAAGAATAATATATATTACTTTCTCCCAAAAAAATACTCCCTCCGTCCCAGTATATAAGGTGTAACCACGGTTCAAAGACCAAAAAATATACTTAATTGTCTCTGTACCACTGCATCGATGTACATATAGAGAGCACGACTTATATTGTGGGACAAGAACAAAAAGTGGTTAGGTCTTATATCGTGGGATGGAGGGAGTAAGTAACAAATAATCACTTTTGAATTAACTTTTAATTTGATCACACATTCAAAAATGGTATTTTCCTAAAGAGAACAATGTGTAAATTATTTTTTTATTATTTGTTTTGGAGCATTTACTTAAAGAGATGTAATAATAAGTAAAGAAAGAAAGAAATAATCAAATATACTTTTGCTTTTTCATGCTGAAGTTTCTTGTTTCTGCATTAAACTTGAACTTAAATTTAAAACAGATTTGAATTTGGATTTGGATTAAAGAGAAAACAAAATCGAAATTTAAAAAAAAAGAAGGGGAAAGAACTTCTTGGGCCAAGACCTTGTGGCTGGTCCAATCCCGCGCCTCGCTCGCGCGTGCAGCCGCGCTCGGGTATCACTGGCAGTCGGGGGCCGCTCCTTAGCCTTTAGCAGAACACGCGCATCGTCAGCGTTCACTGGCAGGTGGCCCAGGAAGTCGAAAGCTTCCCCTCCACGATCCGCGATTTTGTTACAGAACGCAGCGAACTCCGTATCGCCGAGGTTGTCCACCGGCCGATCCCACCCGCCTCGGACTCGTTTCCCTGACCCTATAAAAACAGATGGTTGTGGTCGTCCCGCCCATCTCGTCGATATCCCATGTCCATAACCAAGAGCACGAACATCGAGACCGAGAGAGAGAGGAGAGTCTCCACCGTGGTTGCCGCGATTCTCCGGCAATTGGCCGCGGAGAGTGATCCGAGGACGTTCGCCGATGCACAATGATGGTGACCATGTCCTCATCCCACTGGATTACGGTCGGGGCCGTGAGGAATTTCTCGCTGGACTCCGTCTGCCAACACGTATCTGCCTTGCATCGTGGTCCATGCCGTCATCTTCTTCACCACCTAAGACATCCTCCTTTGTGTTCGCCTTGATCTCTGTGTGGTGTAGCGCTAGTGGGAGTAGGAGATTGTGCACCGATGGCTAGGATCGAGTGCTCGCTGGAGTTGCACGCCGTGGGGGCATGACCGTCGCCGCCTATAAACGATCGGAGGAGGGAGGCGAGTGGATAGTCGTTGATCGGCTAATGGAGGGTCCCGATTAGATTGGGCAGACACCGATGGGATGAACCGATCGTGCCCGTCCACTGTTGATCGGGCGTATTGGATTAGACCCCGTTTCATAAAACTCGGACCGTAGGATTTAGATCTGAGGGTCGGGGTCGATACTTCTTCGTGATCTAATCTGGGCTCTCAGCTCTGGATCCGACGGCCAGGACGAGCCAAGTTCATTCAGCTGTGACAATTTAGCTAAAGAACCCCGCATTTTTATAAAAACTAACCCGCACTTCACTATAGTACGAGTTTTATCACAAAATAGTCCAAAAGTTTATGAAACAAATCTTGGAAATGATTCCCACAGTCTCTTCCAAAAATAATTCCCACAGTCTAGGGTATATCCAAATTATATAAAATAAATCTGGAAAATGATCTGTAGTATAAAAATAATTCTAAAAAGCTTAGAAAAAACATCGCTTGCGTTGTAACTCCGAATTTAGTAATTCTTGAACCTACGGTTTCGTAGCGACGCGTAGAATATTATTACATAGTTTGTTTTCATGTTGGGTGTAATGTTATTTTTATTTGTTCGTTGTCTATATGTATGTATTGTTGCGAATAGAAGTAAGGTTACGAGGAACCTGAAGCTCCAATTGGAGAAGTACCAGAAGTTGCACCAAATAAGATAAGTTGTGTCCTTGATCACATTGTTTGACCTAATAATATTTATGATTCTGTAAATCGCCGTTGCACAATTAGGTTAAATTGATGGGTCCTAATAGGTTACCTAGTTTGTTTACCCTACACCTTGCATACAAATGAATTATTGAGTAGTCTTGCTATTGCTCTACCTGGTTTTGGGATTAATGTTCCACATGAATTATGATCATGCTTTCCACATGAATTATGATCATGCTTTACTGTTATTGTTGCCTTGATATTATTATGCATGATAAGATTACTGTGTTTAATTGGAACATGGAGCGCCAACCCAAGACAACAGTGCTACCACAAAACTATAATGGCTCTGGTCTTGGCTAATTAATTAGGAAAGATGGTATGTGAGGGCCTTACCCGAAAGGGGCAAGATGGAAGGAGTTGCGCAAGTATAGGGAGGTTCTCAGGTCGATCTGTCTGTGATAGCTTTTTGGACGAAGGATTCCTATATCCCCTCTGCCTAAAACCGTAGCAGGTTTTATCATGCTAGTGGAACTTTGTAAAGGCCTCGTAGTGTACCCTCGCCAACTCACCTTGAAAGTGTTTAAGGGTCCGTACAACCCCGGATGAAAAGGGAACATGACTTGTGGGTAAAGATGCGCAACCTCTGCAGAGTATAAACCTGGTATATCAATCGTGCTCACGGTCATGAGCGCTCAGGCCTCTCGCATGATTAAATGATGGAGTTAAATTAAACCGGACATGCATTGCATTGTGGGATATTTCATTATAATTTATTATTTAATTGGGATGATATTTAGTTATACTGAGTAATTGCTAATAAAATTTTGACCAACAAAGTTAAAAGTTATGCTTAGCCTCAGCCATTTCCCTTGGTAAGCCTTACACTTCTTGAGCCTCAACCATAAGTGGGCTCATACACACTTTTCCCCACAATTGTTCCCCACAATCATGGGTTTTAAAGTGGTATGATGAGACAAGGCGTTGGACCGCCGCCTGGACGCCTATGTGCCGCCTTTAAAACAGCGAATCGCACTAGGTCAAGAGCAATACCACCAGAGGAGGATCCTGAAGAGGAGTTCGGAGAGGTCTAGGTCGTCATCTCCCAGTCAATTATAGTTGTGGAAGATCGTTGTTGTCATATGGTATAACTAGGTATTTGCCCGTGCGTTGCCATGAGGTGGGAGAACGACACCTAGGCTATAAATATAATTTTTGTTTATTTCTAAACACTAATGTATGTGTGGTCTAGTGGTTAGTCTTAAATTTCTGGAGTAGAGGGGTGTGGGTTCGAGTGCTCGTTCTGCACTATTTTTTGCAGACGCTAGGCATGGGGAGGGTGAAGTTGTGGTAGCACCAGGTGCCCACATTAGGTTCTTAATAGAGTAGTATAGATTTATTTAGTTATTTTGTACAGAAATTGTATTAAATAATAAAGATGTGATATAGTTTTCTGTACACTGAGTCGCCATATGTGTGGAACTTGATCCCGGCACGCATGTGAGATACATCTGGATTTGTCCTTAAATCTAGGTGTGACAGAAGTGGTATCAGAACAACGTTGACTATAGGACGTAACCTAGAAAGAACTAGACAAACCTTTGCATACTTACCTTTACTACTCTGATTCTTTCTATACTTGATCTTTTCTCATCTTTGTTACTTTACTCTGATTACTCTTACCTTTTCTCTTCTAAAGACAAAAAAAGGATCACACCTTGGAATCCTACATCTCATATTCCCCAAAGAAATAGGAGTCCTAATTCTAGAAATAATAAAAGGTAAAAAAACTATTTTTATATAGATACTTATGTGTTCGAATGGTTGTTCTTATGCTAATTGCTTGATTTTCCTCTTTGATTGAGTGTGATGAGTTGTGGAGTAATGTCCACAATTGCATCTGTTAGAATCCCGTTTAGGGTTTTGGGTTAGCAACTTGTAATTACATTCATACCACTATGTAATGTGCCAGGCCCAACATCACTTGGTCTATTAATACAATTCCCGACACTGAGTTAGGGTTAGGGTTTCCCACATGGTATAGAGCTAGGTTTTCTTTTCCAATTTCCTCTCTCCTCTCACCTCCCCTCCAGCCACCAGGCACATTCCCGTCGCCCCCCCACCGGCCGCCACCCTGCTTCGGATGCTGGCCTTGCCATGACCAACCTCCCCCTCTCCTACGTCGCGGCTGCCGGCCAGTTTGCTGTCGCAGGCACAGCCCTGCCCGGCACCAGCGCAGCGGCACAGGTGTGCTCGTCGCCGCCGCGGTTCTCTCTGTCGCAGGCACGGCCACCGCCGCCGCCGTGACCCCGCACAGCCCATTCACCGGCGCAAACGCCGCTGGCCCGACGCGTCGTCAACACCCTCCTCGGCATCCTCCCCACCGTGGGCCTCTTCTCTACGGTCAGTCTCCTCCCTGCCAAGGGCTCCCCCGCAGCCCACCACAGGCTCCTAGGTCGGGTTTTCTGGTGCCTTCCCTGCGCAACAGCAGCTGCAGTAGCGCACCCGATCTTTCCCGCCCACCACCCCACTCTTGTCGCTCCCGCATGGGCTGACACAGTCGCGTCCTCGACGGCTCCTCCACCTGCATCCTCTGCGCTTGTCGCGGCCATCGCCACCACCCAGGTGGTTGTTGCTGCCTCCGAGGAGCGGGAATGTGTCATGTCTCTTGCCTTGGAGCAAGAACATGCCATGGGCGCCGCTTTGACCGCCCATCACCCAAGAAGCTCCCCCGGCCGCTCCCGGGACTCTCCACGCCTCTGGGCTCGACGCCAACAACATCGCCGCGCTCCACGCTCAGGTCGCCGGGGTTCACAACATTCGGTCTCTCGTGCCTGTTGTGTTGGAGCCAGCGTCCTCACACTACCCTCGTTGGCAAGCTCAGGTGGTCCTCACGCTTCAGCGGTTCGGCCTCGCCGACCACGTCCTCAACGAACCGTTGCCCCGCTGTCTCCATCATGGTACCAAATGGACAGAGTGGTCCTCTCGTGGCTCAACGGCTCCATCACCGTCGATCTCTAGGACATCGTCCGCGACCAGGTGAACACCACTCGCCAGGCGTGGATTGCTCTCGAGGGCTAGGCTAGTTCCTCGGGAATCGGGAGGCTCAGGCGCTCCACCTCGACACTCAATTCCACCTGTTCTCTTAGGGGGATCTCTCTGTGGGCGAGTACTGCCACCAGATGAAGGGCATGGCAGACTCTCCGCGAACTCGGCGAGCCCATCGCCGACCGTACCTTGGTGTTGAACCTTCTGCGTGGCCTCAGCCCCCGCTACGACCACCTGAAGGCTCTCATCAAGATGATCGTGTCCTTCCCCACCTTCCACACCATCCACAATGAGCTTCTCCTCGATGAGCTCACCATGGACACCGAGACAACTGCTCCTGCCCCAGCCCTCTACAGCGCGCCTCTCGGTGGTCGGGCGTCATTGGGGGGTTAGGCCCCTCGCCCTCCGTCGGCCAGGGCTCCTACCCGCCCTGCCCCCGCCGTCCCTGCGACTTCTCGTCCAGCTCCCACCGCCGACGAAGGTCGTCGTTCCCGCAAGGGCGACCCCGGAAGTGGCGGCTCCACCTAGGGTGGTCCCTCTGGTCAGGGTGGCAGCCAGGCGTGGTCGTCGTTCTACAACCCCTGGACCATGACCATCTCCATATGGCCAGGCCAGGCCCCGGGTGCCTCCCTGCCTCGTCCTCCTACGTTGGCCCTCCCGACGGCGCCCCCCTACGGCGTACCCCCGATGACTCTGGCTTCGCCCCCACTCCCGCCTCCGGGGACTCCCACCTCGTCACCATGGTCCCTACTGGCTGGAGGGTGGGACTCATCCTCCCTCGCCGCCTCCTTCAGCACCATGGCAATGACATCACCCCCCTCCAACTGGGTGGTCAACTCCGGTGCGTCCTACCACACCACCTCCACCGCCGGCACATTATATCGCTCCCATCCCCCTCATTCTTCCCATCCCTCCTCGATCGTCATTGGGAGCGGTTCCACTCCACCGGTCACCTCAGTAGGTGTCTTGGTTCTCCCAGGACTGTTCTATCTCAACGACGTTCTCGTTTTTTTTCTCGGAAGCACAGGGAACAACACTTTAGAATATATTAAGAAGTAGAAGGTCTAAAGAAGACATGGGGTTCTCGTAGCTCCTCATATTACTCATAACCTTCTTTTTGTTCATCGGTTCATCGTCAACAATTCTTGTTCCATTGAGTTTGACCCTTTTGGTTTCTCTGTGAAGGATCTGGCCACCAGGACCCCCCTCGCCCGCTATGACAGCTCTGGGCCCCTCTACACGCTTCGGCCTTCCTCCACCAGCGTGTCCTCCCCACCCGTCCTGGACTCCACCACATCCTCCACCACTTGGCATCGTAGTCTCGGCCATCCAAGACCCGACGTTATGACCAAGCTCACCAGTAGTTTAGACATTTCATGTAGTAGGGGACATTTTGAGTAGGGACGAAAACGGTCGGAAACGGTATTTATTCGGTAATCAGTTTTTTCTTTGATTGCGAATAAATAGGATATAGAATATACAATATAAATTTGTATTCTTGTTTTTAACATCCAGCTTGTTAAGATTCATAAAAGGTAAACCTCAAATTCATCCTACATTTTCTCAAATAATAGATATAAACTTCGGTATGGATTCGGAAACAAATTCGGTAATTTTTTCAACTTTTTGTGTTGTAGAGAGCAAATAATACATAAAACAACTTATATAATATTTTATTCATATTTGTACTAATGTGCTTGATAACATAAAAAAGATCAACATCAAATTTTATACATATCTATTTTAAAATATTAAATTTGTTCTAACAGTTCGGATTACCACTTTCATCCCTAATTTTGAGGGTCTCTGTCATGCTAGGCCGACATACTCGTCTCCCATTTAGCCATTTACTACTTCTCAAGCTGAGCAGGCTTTTGATCTAGTTCATTGTGATCTCTGGACTTCTTCTGTACTCGGTCTTTCTAGATATAAATACTACCGTCTCTATTTCGTTTTATATAATCATGTCATTCATTTTATTTCATTTTACATATCATTTTACATAATCATGTCATTAGTTCGTTGCTTGTTTAGTTTACTTCTCCCACGATCACGAGTTTTAATTTCTATACTCAAGCTTATTTCATATCCTTTGAGTTGCTCATTTAGTTTACTTCTACCATAATCTTATGTTAAACGAGCTTTAATTTCTATACTCGTGCTTATTTCATATCCTTTGAGTACATACTATGGACTTAGTTTAACCCATGTCATTACTATCTTATGCTTATATGAATCAAGTGTGAAACCTTATCTCGATTTCAAACATATTGAAAGTAGTATTGTCAATAATAACCAAAAACAGTGACATTGAAAGCATCTAGACCCTTAGTGGAGTTCGATGATTAATGCGACACAAGAATGATGTGACTAATGTGTGTTCTGCAAAGGCATTTGAGTTATGTCATGATAATGGTGATTGTTTTGACAATCAAATGTTTTTCATGCCCCAAATGATGGAATTTGTTTCAGTTTTTAAAGGACAAGCAACAAAATTAAGGTCGAACTAGTTCGAGTGTCAATTGGAGTTTAGAGACATTTAGACTAGTTTAGTACTTTGTTTTTTTCTTCGGTCGTACTATAAAGTGGTATGAACTATTATCTTGACCTAGGTAAATCTATTGTGTTAAGTGTGGTGCACACTTGTCAAACTTAGCACTAGATAGCTCAGAGGCCTATTTTTTTTGGAACAAACCTCATTCACAAAGATTTTAAAATAGAAGTGAATTGAGAGGTCAAGTGGGCGTGAAACCCTAAGAAAACAACAGTCATCGAACCATTGAGTAAGATCCAACACACCCACACGTGGAGGTGCCAGAGCTGAGGGATTGTCGGACCCTGAGTTTTTGTCCGTTGGGCCAGACGTTGTGCCTGTAGCGATTAGGGTTAGCTCCGTGCGGCGGCGTCAGACCATGTGAATCCAAAAAAGGTACCAGAGAGAATTTGGCACATCAGACTGGTTCGACGGGGTGTCATCTGACCTTTTGCTGCACATGTTCCCCAACGGCTATATCTGAGACAATGAGGTCACTGTGGCCGTTGAGTTGTTGGATCGTGAGGATTGGTCCAACACTTAGACATTGTACCGTCCAACACCTACAAATTCAATGAAGCCAGTAACGGCTAGTTGGCTCATTGGAGAGTATAAATTTCTCCCCCAACTCATCCATTCTACCATTCTAGCTCTCTTCCCATTTGTTCAGTTGAAGAAACATTTTAGAGAGAAAGGAAGTGCCTTTGGCTAGTGAGATGTTTGAGATTTAAAAATATGGTAAGATTAGTGACCTCATTAGTGCATAGAGTAGAGAGTAGCAAGTGAGCATCCACCTTCCACATTAGGCGTGCGCGAACCAAGGGGGGCTACTCCAACAAATACTAGGGTCTAGGGATGGAAATTTAATCCGTAGACCCAAAACCCGATGGGTGCGAGTACGGGTGCACCCGACCCAAAGTTTCGTGGTGTGGGTATGGGTTTCTAATTCAACCCACACGTGAACCGCAAGTCCGCAACTGACCCTAAATTTGGTTCATTCTTTACAACAACAACAACAACAACAAAGCCTTTTTGTCCCAAGCACGTTGGGGTAGGCTAGAGATGAAACCCCGTATGAAAACCTCAGAGCTCAACCCCCAAAAAAGAAAAAAAGGGGAAACAAAGGCAAAGGAGAACCGAAAAACGACGAAACGGGGAAACACGTAAAAGAGATAAAACCCACAAGAACCAGCAAGATCTAAATGGGCACAAGAAAAGATCAAACGATTAAAGAGGAAAAGCGAAACTATAAATCAAGGTTCTGGCACGTGAATTGCCCACTTCCACCCCTTCCTATCCACGGCGAGCTCTTTATCAATATTCCACTCCTTCAGGTCCCTCTTCACAGCCTCTGTCCACGTCAAGGTTGGTCGACCTCTACCTCTCTTCACATTCTCGGGACGCCTAATTATTCCGATATGCACTGGTGCCTCATCAGATCTTCGTTGGATATGTCCAAACCATCTCAAACGATGTTGCATAAGCTTCTCCTCAATTGGCGCCACTCCTACTCTCTCTCGTATATCATCATTCCGGACTCGGTCTCTCCTTGTGTGGCCACATATCCAGCGCAACATACGCATCTCTGCCACACATAGTTGTTGGACATGTCGTCTTTTAGTGGGCCAACATTCTGCTCCATACAACATAGCCGGCCGGATTGCTGTCCTGTAGAATTTGCCTTTTAGTTTGTGTGGCACCCGGGGGTCGCATAAGACACCCGCCGCTTGCCGCCACTTCAACCATCCAGCTTTAATTCTATGACTGACATCCTCATCGATGTCTCCATCCTTCTGAAGCATTGATCCTAGGTAACGAAAAGTGTCTTTCTTGGGTACCACTTGCCCATCAAGACTAACATCGCCATCTTCATACCCCATGGCACTGAAATCACACTTCATATACTCCGTTTTAGACCTACTAAGCCTAAAACCTTTTGCTTCCAGCGTCTGCCTCCACAATTCCAACTTTTGCGAAACACCACTCCTACTCTCCTCAATAAGTACCACATCATCGGCAAAAAGCATACACCACGGTATATCTCCTTGTATGTCCCTTGTGACCTCATCTATCACCAAAGCGAAAAGATAAGGGCTCAAAGCCGACCCTTGATGTAGTCCTATGTTAATTGGAAAGTCATCGGTGTCCCCATCACTTGTTCGGACACTTGTCACAACATTACTGTACATATCTTTAATAAGATTAATGTACTTTGTTGCTACTTTGTGTTTTTCCAAGGCCCACCACATTACACTCCTAGGTACTTTGTCATAAGCCTTCTCCAAGTCTATAAAGACCATATGCAGGTCCTTCTTTTGTTCTCTAAATCTCTCCATAAGTTGTCTTAGTAAGAAAATGGCCTCCATAGTTGATCTCCCGGGCATGAAACCAAACTGATTTTGGGTCACGCTCGTCATCTTTCGCAGGCGGTGTTCAATGACTCTCTCCCATAGCTTCATTGTATGGCTCATGAGCTTAATTCCACGGTAATTAGTACAACTTTGAACATCTCCTTTGTTCTTGAAGATTGGTACTAATGTACTCCGCCGCCACTCGTCGGGCATTCTGTTTGTCCGAAAGATGGTGTTGAAAAGCTTAGTCAGCCATACTATCGCTATGTCTCCAAGGCATCTCCATACCTCGATAGGGTTGGTTCATTCTTTATTTTGCGCAAAAATGATTAAGATACAATAGTAATTATTTTGAATAAGTAACTTGGCTAATGATTCCATGAAATGTTTTGTTGCTACTCCACGCGAGAAGGATTAAAATCCATATATATAACTCAATTATTGTTGGTGCTTAATTGCTTATAGCTGAATTATTGTTTAAAGCATATACCGAGTAAAACACGTGGGTGACCCAAAACCCGACAGGTTTGGGTGCGGGTTTAGAATTACACTCGCGGGTGCGATCGTGGGCAGGTTTAGGTAGACTTCACGGGTGCGATCATGGGTGGATTTTTGCTCCACCCGACCTATTGCCATACCTAACAAGGACTAGTGGGGAGTCACAATTCTTCGATATCTCAAGGAAACATTGTTGTGTTCATAACCCTTTCTTTACTTTGAGCATTTAATTTTGTGCAATTACCTTCTTGTATTTACTTTACTAGAGTCATCATGCTAGAGTTGGTTGGAATTTAGGCAAACTTGTGTGTGAAGAAAAGAGAACACTGGTTATTTGTAGGATTTAATTGCTGAAAGAATTTTTAGATTAGATCAATTCAACACCCTAGGTATCTTGATCCTCTCAATGTCCAGTGACAAGAACTAAAAAATGAAGTTTGATGGAGTATATTCAGAACAAAGTGAGATCAGCTAAAAGGTTGCACTTAAATGGAGGAACAAACCTAAGTTGGATTCTCTAATTTTGTGTGCTTCAAAAAATCAAATTAAAAGTTTACACCAACTATTTCTACCAAAAAAATGTGTGTTAGGCAAAGAGATAACATATAAGCATCCTTTGCTAAACATAACTATCTTTTGCAGTGCCCATGTTAACATTTTTTAACAACTTTGCATAGTACATATTTAACATAAATGTCTAGTTTTTTTAGAAATCTTTAAGGTGTATACATACCCAGATTTTGGAGGAGCTAGTGCAGAAAATCTGCATTAGGGACCACATGGACAAAACTTCTAAACAATTCATCCTATGTTAGGGTAATTAATCTACAAGGGAACCCCCATGCCCAACGACCCAACAAATCCAACTAATAACACATCCAGAAGTACACATGAGGCTCATGATTATACCAAAAAGAAGGGAAAAGAAGATAAAAAAATAGGCGAACATCAAAATAGAGACCAGATTGCTTACATTGCATAAGCCACAAAGTGTCGACCCCACTTCCAGTTTTGCAAGCAAATCTATCACCACTTCCTTAGGAAGTTTCTTTGCCATTTCTATAGAACCATCACCTCCATATTCTGACTGATTGCCCTTTACAAGAATAGGATGATCACAGGCTTGCCGAAGTCGCAGCAACATTAAAAGGATGTTGGCATAGTTTTGTTTGAGTGTCCCAGCCGCAGCAAATGCCTGAAATAGGCAGGCAACACATCAGCATCAAGACATTTCAATTTAAAGATTTCCATTGCAAAAATAAGATGCAAATATTTAACTACTGGTCAAAACTATTACTCCCTCCGTCTACATGAATTAGTCATTTTGGGTTTGTCCTAAGTCAATCACTGTCAACTTTGACCGGTTATGCCAGATGTTTCATAAAATTTTACAACATAAAAATAAGGGGTTTTTTAGTCGTGTTTTTTGCTCAGCTGTGTCCTTCTGTTCTATAGCACTAGAAGGGCACAGCTGAGCAAAAAACACGACTAAGGGTATAGGTGAGCACACCACCAAAACTGAGGGCACCAATTTAAAAAACTCTAAAAATAAATTTACTAGATTAACATGACTTAAACTACCACGATATGTAATTATTTTAGTTTAAAATAATTTAATTTTATATATATTGTTGGTCAAAGTTAAATAGTTTGACTTAGGACAAACCCAAAACGACTAAATCATGTGGACGGAGGAAGTAAACATCTTTAGATATACAACAATGGATGGGATCAGTACAGATAAAATAAATATAATAGCATGAAGTGTTAGACATATATGGACAGTACAGCCATATATGGACAGCACAGCCGTGTGCAGCCATATATGGACAACACTGCTGTATATAGACTAGTATAGACTGATTATAGTCTTCCTTGTATAGGCATATAGCTTTCCCTGTTTAGGAGATTGTATACTTGTACTCCAAGTTACCTTGGCTATATATATGAGAGATCACCCCCCCTCATTGGGTGTGGTGTCTTCCCAATTCTATCTCTCTACATGGTATCACGAGTCCAGGGTCTCCCTGATTTTTTGTGCCCTCCCTCCCGCTTCCTCTACCACCACCACACGCCGCCGCCTGACCTAGGGCGCGGCACCTACCTGCGCCGCCCCTCCCTCTGCTGCGCAGAAGCCTTGGATGTCCACGATCACCCACGTGGACTCCTCCGCCGGTGACAGCGATTCCGACTGCTCTGTCGGATTTTCTCTCCTGTTCGGCGACGACGTTCTTGCTGCCCAGATCCATCTCCCCATGGCGCTTCCCTACGCCACGATCTCTGTGCAGTCCTACGTCCCCATGAAGCTCGACCTCCGCGCGGACAACTTCTCCAAGTGGAAGGCCTGCTTCGAAGCCCTGTGTGGCACCTTCGAGCTGCTGTCCCACATCGACGGGACGGCGCCTCCCAATCCCCTCACGCCGGTTTGGCTCCAGGAGGACTGTTGCGTCCGTGCCTGGCTCTACGGCACCGTCTCCGACGCCGTCCACGACCTCATCATGACGCCCGAACCGACGGCACGCAAGCATTGGGCTATCATCACCGCCCGCTTCGAGGCGAACAAGGCGCCGCGTGCCATCTTCTTGAGCCAAGCCTTCATGACCTTGACTCAGGGAGACTTATCCGTCGAGGCCTATGGCCAGGAGATGAAGAGAGCGGCTGATCGCCTCCGCGATGTCGGCAAGCCCGTCGACGACTCCACCATGGTGCTCAACCTCCTCCGCGGCGCCAATCCCCGCTTCAGCACCACCTGCGACATCATCGCTGGTGACGCCACCATGGACTTCGCCGGCGCCCTCGACATGCTCGCCCTCAAGGAACTGCGGCTGGCTGAGGAGGGCAAGATGGTCAAGTCCACTGCCCTCCACGTCTCCTCCACATCCTCCTCGTCATCCTCCGGCTGCACAGGCCCCTGCCGGTCCTGCACGTCGTCTCCCCAGCAGTTTTGGGTGCAGCACCAGCAGCCGGGGAAGCAGCAGCGCGGCGGCGGGCAGCCAAAGCGCAAGAAGACCCCTTTTCGCAAGGGCGGTGGCGGCGGCAACCAACAGCAGCAGCAGCACCGTGCGCCCAACCCCACTGGACCATGGATTTGCATCAATCCGTGGGGCCAGCAGCAGGGACAAGCCGGCGGCAGCAGCGGTCCTGGAGGTGGCGGGCAGACATGGCGCGCTGCGAACAGTGGCCAGCAGCGTGGTGGCCCCGGCCTTCTCGGGTCCTCCCCGCAGGCCCACACTGCGATCAGCGACCAGCAGTCTGCCGGTCCCCAGTACTTCGACACGGCGGGCCTCATGGCGGCGCTGCAGCAAATGTCGCTGCAAGGTGACGCCTGGGTGATGGACACTGGTGCCTCTACACATATGCACTCCTCTGAAGGTATCCTTCATTCTCATCTCCCAGCTGCTGCTTCTTCGATCATGGTAGGCAATGGTGCAAGTATTCCTGTCACGACCCGCGGCTCATCGATCCTTGACATCAACTCCACTAAATTTGTGTTGAACAACATCCTTGTCGCTCCTTCCATAGTCCGTAATTTACTATCTGTTCGTCAATTTACCCGAGATAATGGCGGTTCTATCGAATTTGACGCTTTTGGTTTCTTTGTCAAGGAACCCAGGACGGGGCGAGTGATTCTTCGCTGCAATAGCTCAGGCGATCTCTACACACTTTCACCAGCCGCCCAGTCCACTGCCAGCGCCCTCCTCGCAACCTCCTCCTCAGTGTGGCATCGTCGCCTAGGTCACCCTGGTCCAGCAGTCTTATCTAGTCTCAAGAGGAAAAATTTAATTTCATGTAATAAAGTAGACCAGACTCTTTGTCATGCCTGTCAGCTAGGCAAACATGCCCGTCTACCTTTTAGTACATCTACTTCCCACACTGTTTCCCCTTTTGAGATAGTTCATTGTGATGTCTGGACATCACCGGTTCCTAGTATATCTGGCTGCTCATATTACTTGGTTTTACTAGATGACTTCACACATTTTTGCTGGACATTTCCCCTTAAGCACAAGTCTGAGGTCCGTCAGCATATTGCTGATTTTATTCCTTATGTTCGCACACAGTTTAGCTACACTATTAAATGCTTCCAAGCTGATAATGGGACAGAATTTGTTAACCATGCCATGGATGAACTCCTTGCTGCCTATGGCATCGTTTTTCACCTTTCTTGTCCCCACACTTCACCACAGAATGGCAATGCTGAACGTATTCTCCGTACCCTCAACAACTCTGTGCGTACCCTGCTCCTTCATGCGTCCATGCCACCCAAGTATTGGGTTGAGGCCCTCGCAGCTGCCACATACTTGCTTAACCGCAGACCTTCCTCCTCCATACGCCATGAGGTTCCATACACCCGTTTGTACCATACTCCTCCTTCCTATGAGCACTTGCGCGTCTTCGGTTGTCTCTGTTATCCTAACTTACAGGCCACGTCTCCACATAAACTTGCGCCCCGCTCTGCCGCATGTGTCTTCTTAGGGTACCCTTCTGCTCACAAGGGGTATCGCTGTCTGGATCTTTCCACGCGCCGCATTATTATTTCCCGTCATGTTGTATTTGATGAGCTCAGTTTTCCGTTCGGACATGACCCGCCTACTCCCGCTAGCTCCTTCGATTTTCTTCTTGGTCGCGACTTGGATACTGCGCCTTGTGTTACTGATCATGCAGCTAGTGACTCCTCGTCTGGTGGGCGTGGCCCTGTGCCCCTACCTGGCATCTTCTCTTCTGGTGGGCGTGGTTTCGTACCCCCATCCGTCGCTTCGGATGCTCCTACTCCGGGCGGGTGTGGTCTCGTGCTCCCGTCAGGATCTCTCGACGACACAGGGGTCGTTGCTCCCAGCGGCTCTGGATCAGGGGCTTCGCCGTCAACGCCAGCACCCAGTGCAGCCGGCGCCCCCTGCTCCTCCCAGCCACCTCCGGTCCCCGTCCGCGACCACTACATCGTCTACAGCAGGCGACCACCGCCTCCAACGCCTCAGGCTCCAGCTGGGCCCCCACCTGCACCAGCACTGTCCCGTCCTGTGACGCGCACACAGACCGGGACGATCCAGCGTGTGTCGTACACAAACCTGTCTGCCACGACTCCTTCGCCGATCCCGGCAAATTACCGCAGTGGGCTGGCGGACCCCAACTGGCGTGCAGCTATGGCCGACGAATACAAGGCGCTGATCGACAACGACACTTGGTGCCTTGTCCCGCGGCCACCAGGCGCCAATGTGGTCTCCGGGAAGTGGATCTTCAAGCATAAGTACCACTCTGACGGTACTCTTGCTCGCCACAAGGCACGCTGGGTGGTCCGGGGCTTCTCCCAACAGCACGGCATCGACTACGATGAGACTTTCAGCCCGGTGGTCAAACCGCCGACTATTCGGGCTGTTCTGAGCATCGCCGCTTCCCGTTCCTGGCCGATTCGCCAGCTGGACGTGAAGAACGCCTTCCTTCACGGTCACCTTGAGGAGACAGTCTACTGTCAGCAGCCGCCTGGCTTCGTCGATCCAGCGGCTCCTGACCATGTTTGTCTTCTTCAGCGCTCCCTCTACGGCCTGAAGCAGGCACCGCGAGCTTGGTACCAGCGGTTCGCCTCGTACATTCGTCAACTCGGGTTCACTGCTTCCGTCTCCGACGTCTCACTCTTTGTGTACAAAGAGGGTGGGGACATGGCCTACCTGCTGTTGTACGTCGACGACATCATCCTCACCGCCTCTTCGTCAACTCTTCTCCAGCGCATCATCGACAGGCTCCACTCCGAGTTCGCCATGACAGATCTTGGGGATCTCCACCACTTCCTCAACATCTCCGTCGAGCGCCTCCCCACCGGGATCTTCCTGTCCCAGCGACAGTACGCCGTCGACCTTCTTCAGCGTGCAGGCATGGCCGAGTGTCACTCCACGACGACCCCTGTCGACACTCATGCCAAGCTCTCCGCGACTGCTGGTGCTCCAGTCGCCGACCCTTCCATGTACAGGAGCATCGTCGGTGCTCTCCAGTACATCACGCTGACTCGACCTGATTTGGCATACGCGGTTCAGCAGGTGTGCCTTTTCATGCATGACCCGCGCGAGCCACATCTGGCCTTGCTCAAACGGATCTTGCGCTACTTGAAGGGCACGCTTTCCTCCGGTCTTCACCTGGGCGTCGGCCACATCCAGTCTCTCACCGCTTACTCGGATGCGGACTGGGCTGGGTGTCCTGACTCCCGTCGCTCCACTTCGGGCTACTGCGTCTACCTCGGCGATAACCTCATCTCTTGGTCCTCCAAGAGACAGACTACCGTCTCCCGGTCCAGCGCGGAGGCTGAGTACCGGGCAGTGGCCCACGCTGTTGCTGAGTGCTGCTGGCTGCGGCAGCTTCTTGAGGAACTCCATGTGTCGATTACTTCTGCGACGGTCGTCTACTGCGACAACGTGAGTGCTGTCTACATGGCAGCCAATCCCGTTCACCACCGCCGCACCAAACACATCGAGATCGATATTCACTTCGTCCGTGAGAAGGTTGCCCTTGGACAAGTACGCGTGCTTCATGTCCCATCTTCTCATCAGTTCGCGGACATCATGACCAAAGGCTTGCCTGTACAGCTCTTCAACGAGTTCAAATCCAGTCTTTGCGTCCGGGACCCTCCCGCTGCGACTGCGGGCGGGTGTTAGACATATATGGACAGTACAGCCATATATGGACAGCACAGCCGTGTGCAGCCATATATGGACAACACTGCTGTATATAGACTAGTATAGACTGATTATAGTCTTCCTTGTATAGGCATATAGCTTTCCCTGTTTAGGAGATTGTATACTTGTACTCCAAGTTACCTTGGCTATATATATGAGAGATCACCCCCCCTCATTGGGTGTGGTGTCTTCCCAATTCTATCTCTCTACATGAAGGCATAAGGCAATTTAAATAGAAAAAAAGATGGAAAAGCTAGTTGTAAGGAAAATGGACCGAGGTCCATTTAAATTAAGGTTTTACTGTTCGATGATCAACATAACTATTTGGACTAACATTATTTGATAGTGTTTTTAAATAGTGCAGTACAAAGAATGCATAAGTGAACTTAAATTAGGGCAAAGGGGTGGTCCAGGTGGTCAACATCTCAAGTAAAACATGTTGATGAAGAATCAAGCAAGCAAATCAAGGAGATGAAAATGATTCGCAAGATGAATCTAATGAGTGTGTCCATCCAAGTTGAAGATATCGTATTCAATAATGAAAGAAGAAAACAAAGAAAGAAATTATGTTATGGTTGCGGCAAGAAAGGACACTTGCGGCAAGAGAAGAGTGCAGCGCGTTGGGGAGATCCATAAGGCACTAGGCATGTCCGATGAAGCACCAAATATCCCGTACCGAACAGGGTATTGAGAAAGGTTGCAACACCAGACATATTTGATGACACACTAGATAAAGCACCGGACGCCAAATCTCCAACGGTCGACAATGGTTAGCTAACGTGGACACACCAGGTACTCACCAGACATGTTCAGTGAGTGCGCAGAAATTGTCATTTCCAACGACTAGTTTTGGACTTGAGGGCTACATATAGTTATATACTACCCCAACTAATCATTTGACGTGGGTGGGAGTTGGGGAACTTATCTAGCGAGTTAAGACTCGTTCATATTAGCTCTAGACACCCAAGTGCTCAAAGAATCACTCGATAATTAGCATATGTGCTTTACGAAATGCTTAGGTTAATTAGACCACCGCTTATAGCGCTTGCTCTAGAATTAGACCTAGTGTTCAGTGATGTTTGCATACATCAAATCACTTTGTACTTGTGTGCACCATTAGAGTTGTACTCAGAGAGGCTTACACCCCGTTCGGATCTCAGTATTGGAGCGTAGAATTCGGAATTGGTATTGTCTCAGCGAATATTGGTGTTTGGTTAGCATTGGAATTCAGAAATGGAAATGTATGTCAATTCCACAAGCTATTTACACCATGTTTGCCCCCTTGCTTCCAATACCGAGCACTGGCCCTCAGATTTGGGTAGAATTTGTCCTCCTCTCTCAATTCCCAGGTAAGTCATCCAAACAGCGTGGCGAAAAGAATTGTGTCATCCAAACATTGGTATTGGATTGAGGGCCATTTCAATTACCACTCGGATTTGGTATTACATCCAATTCAATTCCATGGCTTTCAATATCGACATCCAAACGAAGCATTAGGCTTGTAGTCTTGCAAAATCACACCAACTGCGTTTGTGGTGTGGCCACCACCGTGTACTGAAGGGAAAGAGGACTGTGTCATTTCGGCAGAAACTTGATAGCGATGATGGCGTTGTGGTCCGGGAAAGGCTATTCAGGAGACCCACTTGCGTGTGCCTAGGGCTATCCACAAAGTTACCTGGTCATGAGCTTAGCCCTTGTCGCATTTTGTGAGGTGCTCCAACGAGGTTTAGAAAGAAGCTTGCGTGTTTCTCGATACCTTGATAAAAATACCAGAGTCATCGATGGGAGTTTGTATCTCTATCGCTTTTAGCTTCCGCATGTACATTGTGTACCTTCCTAGATTAGTTGATAGGCTAGTCGATAGATTTAGAACCTAGGTTGCATAACTCTTCATGGTAGAGATAGCAACACACCTAGTCAAAATTTAGTTGCACATAGGTAGTTTGTTTATTGCATAAGTTTTGACTAGGCGGTATTATAGGCCTTAGTTTATGGCATTGAAGTCAAATAACGACTCTAAATTATGGCAATGAAGTTGAGCATATGTATACAGTATACTACAGGGGCAACATATAACAAAGAAGTTTTAAGAGAAAGTAGCAACACCAAGGCACTGTCTAGGAAAAAAAGATAAAGCATGTGGAACTTGAAGACATAACCAACCTTGAATTGTTGCCGAGAGCGTTCTTCCAGCATCAAATAAAACGACCGCTCCTCTTGTGTGAAATCTACTTTATTCAGATTAATTGTCTTAGGAGGTAAATTTATTATTGGTTTGCCATTGATCAGAGTTTCTACATGAAAAGGTATCATCCAATCATTATAGAGATTATAACAAAATGGAAGATAGAATCAACTCAGCCAAGTCCACAGGTACAATGAAAAGGAACTATAATGTAAGAAAACAGAGACAAGTGTAGAAAAGAAAAGACAAAGAAAAGCCCAATAAAATAGCAAACACTTACAGGCTACAGCTCTATAGTAATAGACTAATAGTAAAAGCATAAGAAACAGATTAATATTCTACAATCTTAAACAAAGCCATGTAAAACCGAAAACAACATGCAGATATGGAATGTTAACCCTGAACATATACGTAAGGTTAAATGAAGAAATAAAATCCAAAAAAAACTCTTCACATGTCCTGTATCTACAAACAATCCTAGTACAAATAACATTTAAGTGGTACACATAGAGTAGCATAAAAATACAGCTGCAGGAAGACACATAGAGTAAAAATACATTTTTATCACCTTTTGTACGACGCAGGAGAACTACCTTCAGCACAGCCTGAAGTTTCTTGTATCCATTAATTGCATCTCTAGCAATTGGGTGCTTAATCATTGTGCAAAACGAGTTATACGTGCAATACGGATCATATTTCAAGAAACGGAAATAGCTAAACAGATCATCAATTGCATTTTGTATAGGTGTTCCTGATAAGCACCATCTCCGCTTTGCTCTTAGCCCACAACAGGCTCTGGCCACTACAGTTCGGAAGTTTTTTATTGTCTGAGCTTCATCAAGCACAACCCTAAACCATCGCACTCTTGCAATTGGACCACTGTCAAGGTCAAAGTTTGAGTCCTTAAGTTTCTTCTTCTTTTTCTTAGCCTTGTTTTGCATATTCGCCGATGGCTTTCTTTTATTGCTAGCAGAGGGTTCTTCACTGTTCTTTTGATCTGCGTCATCGTCAGCCATCTGTTTAGGTACTTCATTGGCCACAATTGTATATGTAGTGACAACTACATCGTATTTTGCCAGCTGACTTGGATCTTTGGTCCTTGCACCACCATGGTAGACTAAAACAGATAATTTAGCACTTTCGCTAACCTTGTCAGTTAATTCGTTAGACCACTGCTTAAGAACACTAGCAGGGCACACTACTAGAGTACCTGCAGCTGGCCTTGTCATGGAACGTGAGGTGGATGCAGATGATGTGGAAACTTTAGCTTTTTTCTTGCGTTCTGCTTTGGTTTCAACCATTTTATTCAGAACATTATTCGGTTGATTAACAAAAAGTTCAGCACTAGTACCAGCAGATGTTGACAATGAACAAGCGCCTTGGTCCTTTTTAGGTTCATTGCTAACAGTTTGTTCTCCCTCATCATCTTCATCAAGGTTTAGTGCTTCAGATTTCAAACGATCTGAATCAACAAACATAAATTTCGACTGTTCCATCCTCTGTTTTTGTATAAGGGCAATGGTAGACACTGTCTTCCCTAGGCCCTGTTACAACACAACTGATTCACTGTTAGACAAATATGAAAGATCTAGGCGCTTCAGAAGAAATAAGAAAGGCAGACATAACCTGATCATCGGCAAGAATTCCGCCGGCACAATGTGAGCTATTCTCCTTTGAAACCATCCAAGCCAATGCCATTTTCTTGCAATCAAGTATTAAATGTATGTAAGGAACATGATATCCAGCACAAAAAGGAATTGACACATAATCAAGAGTTATGCAAGGTCCCATGTACCTGATGTCTAAGCAGAGGTACTGCTAGCACACCCTCAGGCAGATCATCTTCACTTTTTTCGCGACTAATATTCTGCATAACATATTTTGAAAAGCAATGATATTCATGGAGCAGAATGATGACACTCAGCGTACAATGAAATATAACAAACAACAGCTAAACAAAGTTTACCTGGGTACTTAAAATATAAACCCTACAGGGAAAATATATCCTAGTTGAGCGAGAAAACTCAAAAAAACAATCTCAGATCAGATAACAGAAGTTCAAAAGCAGACACACATGTTTACAAAATATAATGGAATCCTTCAAGAACGTAAGACTGTAAATGGCTATGGTAGTTGCTAAACGTATTTACTGAATCATCAGATAAAAATAAATAAAATGCACCATCAGTCTCTGACTTCCTTGATTGAAGTACACTTACAATTTATTTTCTAAAAGATCTAGTGAAGAAATGGAGTTGAAACCCTTCTTTTTGGTAGGGTATGGATCAGGAAATAATCTTAGGAGAAAAATGAGAAATTCAAAATATAAGTATTGCAGGGATAAACTTTGAGGCTGCATTTGGCATTGCTGCAGATTATGATAAATGAATAATCTCCTGTTTGCTAGAACCGCTTTCAAATATTTAGGTATTCAGTCAGATATATTTTGAAAAGCATGTTGCGCATGGAGCCATGGACATGTTGTTCCATTTCAAATAACAGAGGTCAGTCACACAAGATAAAGGAAAGGGACAATTAACCATCAGAGATCAGACAATCTAAGTTGTTAGCCAATAATCAGATTGTCTAAATGATATGCTAGATTTTTTCAGAACTGGTTTTCTGCTAAAAAGAAGTGCCCCACCCCACACACAAGAAAGAATAAATAAAGCTGCAAAAGGCCCATTAAATCATTTTACCAGTGTCACAACATAAAAAGCAACCATACAGTAAAATCAAAGATAAGTATTTGTATGAATGAATTGTTCAAATTTCAACAGGTTGGAAGATGCAATTTACTTTCTCTGAAAACATTTATACAGCAATCACACATGTTGACATGATAAACTTAATGTGATTCTCTCTATCCCCATCGAATAGAATCTGTTTACAGAGCATCCTTCTGATGAAGTGGAAAATTACCTATTAGATAAATTAAAATATTGCCTACAACTACCCACTGATTCATCGAGTTAAGCCAACACTGAAGAGAACAATGGTTAGATTGTATAGAAACTGCCATCAATGTAAGTTCAAGCGAAGAGGACATCATTAATACAAATTTATCCAGACTACCAATGGATTCAGCAGTCAGCACACCACATTATTAGCTGAGCAGGAAGCAAGAAACATGTACGCATGAATGATTACCTGCAGGGCTTCTTGATATACTGCTCTCTCAGCGTAATCTAAGACCCTATTTTCAGGATTAAGGCGACTGTGTGTCTCAAAGCCCTTAGCAACTTCACTGTTATTAGAATTGGTTGCCTCAAACGTTGAAGGTAGTACCCTATGTGAGCTAGAACCTCCATATACAATGACATCATCTGCCATATAAAAAGGGGTAAAGATTAATCTTACTACAGAAAATCTACACCATTTTCCAATGCTTGTGTTATTGATCAAATTACATCATGTGATGATAGCATACCCACCATCATCATCCACTTTCTGGGTATTAAGTGTACTAGAACTTCCTCTTGCCATTATTGAAGATGAAGGCTGCAAATTTCCATTGGCAATATTTGTCCCCATTCTGTTTTCACCAATATTAGGTGACTTTTTGCTGGATAAAGGGAGTGGGAGCTTGCGTGTTTCGCTAGCAACAATTGGATGCATAGATTTTGATGTGTTGCCATTTGAAAAGGATGATGGAAGGACCCTCTTGTTATTGTCATTTGCATCTGCTGTAGAACTGTTGTGCTTTTCCACCACGCTATCAATTCTACTGGAAGTAGAATGGCCCGGTCGCACAGCCATATAAGAATTTGCATGGGGATGAATCCTGTCCACTGAACCAAATGTATAACGACTACTCTCAGCATGTCTACCATTCGTAAGGGATGCTGGAAGAATCCTGTATTGACCATTGTTGTTCTCAGTAGGCCTAGTCAATGGTGGAGCAGGAGCGCTCCTTTGCCAATCTTCATCCTCAAAATTGATAATTCGTCCTTCAGCATTTTGATCAAGCCTTGTGATTGCAGACGCTGGCTGGTCGTCATCATCGAACATTGAGCCAATTGAGTCATCATCACTATCCGAAATAACAATGGCAGAGTTTTCATTCATATTGCCAGCAAGCACGTGCACTGTATATGTGTTCTTAGGACTTTGTTTTTCTTAGCATGACTAAACCATTCATGAACCAATGGTTTGCTTTCAATCTTACAGAAATAAACAGCACTTCCTTTTTTCAGATGATCACCAAGCTAAAAGAAAGAGCACACCACCCATCTCACAGTAGCACTCACAGTTATTCGAGTTACCCTCACTGTGGGAGTAACCTGCAGGAAGACCAAACATGTTAGAGCTGACTAAATAACTAGTAGTCACAAAGCGGAACAGCAATAAGTGCATAACAGTGAGGAAACTATATAGGTAACATAAAATAAACAACAGTGAAGGAACAAGATCTCTTCTGATCAGTGATATTAACCAAACAGCTCCCCAACATGTACAACATAGCCATTATATACTCCCTCTGTCCCAAAATAGCATTTGTTTTAACTCTGGATTTTTATATCTATATTCAAATAAATGATGAAGAATCTTGACACATCTATAAAACGCATACATCAAGTATGTATGAATCCATTAATTACCTAAAACGAATTTAATTTGGGACAGAGGGAGTATACAGCAGCATTCTAAGTTTTTGGAAAAACTGGTGTTAAGGAATCTATTGTTTCCGGCTAATGTGGCATGCACTGGAAGAGCAGTCCTAGATCAAAACCTGGATCGGATCAAATAGGCCCATTCAGCAATCATATATCCCATCCACAGATAAACAACCGGGGTACCGGACCAAATCTTACATGGCTGAGACCCCTGTGTTACCGACGGGATCAGCCAATCTGGCATGGGAGGCAGCTACTATAACCTATATATAAAAATCAAATCCCCCAACCCGCCCCAGCCGGCGGAAACTCGGCATGGGACACGAGTGCGCACCGAATCCCGCAAAATGGTTCTCGAAAATAGATTGAACCCATGCCCACACTTAATTGGCAACTAAAACAGGTCCTACGGTGGCAAGCGATGCCGATCTTGCACGGCACGCAGCAGAAAAAAGGAGGAGAATCTCATCGAATCAACCGATGTAGTGAATGAATCGACAGGATTGGACTGGGGTAGTGTAACAAACAGCGCAACAATCCACGCACGTGTAAGAGGCGCAGAAAAGTTTCGGTTTTGATCGAGAGCAAAACCGACCCCTGGAACCACGAGCGAACCCACCCCACCTTCACCCATCACCCATGCGGGGCAAGCGGACTCACCACCGAGAAGGGAAGGGACTGAATCCACGCCCCAACGGATGGATCTCCGCTCCGCTGGATGGCTCAGATAAAGGGGCGGCGGCGCGGCGGAGGATCCACGGGAGAGCGAGGGCCTGCCTAGAAGGATGGAGCGAGGGAGACCGGCGCCGTTGCGGTCGGGGGATATTCAGTCCTTGCAACTGGCGAGGCGTTGCGGAGGAAGTGGCACAAGGGCCAGGCC
This sequence comes from Zea luxurians, assembly GCA_029449295.1. Lineage (NCBI taxonomy): Eukaryota > Viridiplantae > Streptophyta > Magnoliopsida > Poales > Poaceae > Zea > Zea luxurians. The sequence continues at coordinate 6,308,991 of JAOPSE010000024.1, read as the reverse complement.
CGAAGCTTTCGGCCGGCTGCATCTGTTTTTTTTTTCAAGGGCATTCCTCCATTAATCTCTTTTTTTTTATCTCTCGTCGCCAAACCAGATGTAAAGGTTCACATATCATTGGTTGACCGCACCGTCTTATTCTGAACCACCACATACATTGACTTTGTTAGAATTTTTATTTGATTGACTATATACGTAAGACACAAACTACACGAGTGGATACAAAACAAATCAACTTGAGACTATTTACCTGCATTCCCAGATACGTCCAAAATGGTCATACCAGGTCGGCCTGGCTCGCCCGAGCCTGTGCATCCGCGTGCAACCGTCTAAAGCGAATAGATCTTATCTATTTTCCTGTCCATTAAACCAACTCTTAGGATGTTTAGAAGTGCTCTAGGTTTTAGCTTATGTATTTTATTTTATAATATAAATTTAAATAGTTTTAAAGAATAATTTAAATTTAACTAATAAATAAAAGTCTACAACTTTAGCTCAACGATTTTCTGGTGTATCTAATGACTTGCTCTATCAACTCCACCAAATTTTGTGGAGCTGGAACGGTCCCAAACACCCCCTTAATACCTCATTTGGATGTAGATATTGGAGTACATAATTAAGATTTGGAATCAACTTTCCTGAATTATGTTGTTTGGTTTTACATAGAATTGAGATTTAGAATTAGAGACCCAATTCTTTGAAATTGGACTATAACTAGAAACTCTCTCTTACAATACAAAGTGTTACCCCTTTGAATTATGTGGAATTAGACCGGACAATTCTGAACTTCAATTAAGTGAAATACAAACAATAGAATTAGAATTACATCTCATTTCAATACTATGGATGATTTAGTATTAAACACAATTCAATTCGGGGCCTTCCTCTTCTGAAGGTCCTCAAAAACATGACTAACCATTTATTTCTAGCATAATATTGAATATTACAGGAGCTTCGTCATAAATAAAGGTTCGTGGTGGGAGTCTTCTTCTCCGCCGAAGGTCCTTATGACAAAGATATAGCCTAAAAATGACAACGATGAATACCGAAGCTATAGCCGAAAAACAACAGCTTCGGCTTAGAGTGGTGACGAAGATCAAGCATGATGATGAGCCGAGGAGGAAAAGACTAGCTAGTCCCTAATGATTTATGTTACAATTATGAGCACATGTTAAAGTCATGAATGTATTTTTACCCGGACTGCGTCCCGCGCCTATAAATAGGTGAACAGTACCCTCATACTGTTCAAGTTGAATTGTAACCACTCCTGCATCAACACCTTCAAACAAGCCATGTAATATAAACTTTATTAATGTCCCTCTGTATATCATGAAACGAACATATACATGAATGAATGAATTACATATATTATCTCTATTAATTCCTAGCTTTGCAAATCATGAAGGATGCCATTCATGACCTTCGCCCGAAGATCATTATATTCGAAAGGAGATAATTCTTCAAAGGACGAATGTGTTTAATCTTTAACAATTGTGTTGCCTTGTTCTTTAATCACAGTATTTGAGAACAAGTGGCCAACATTGGCGCCCACCTCCGGTGAACTCAAATGACCACCTTCGACAACAGCTCGAACACCCACCTTCGTCATGCCGCCAAAGAAGGCAATAGCGCCAGGGGCTGCCCTTGCACCGCTGGAGATCAACCAAGAAGGGCTCCTCCTGAGAGAAGCCCAAAACTAGAAAATGAAGGCCATCAGCCCAACACCACAAGAGGAGGAGCTAGACCAAGAGATCAGAGACCTAGAGGTCATCCACCAACAAGTGGAGAGAAAGAGAGATAAAATGCTTCGGCTAGTTGAACTTCAGAAGAAGATTGATGAAGCTGCCGAAGAAATGCGCCATATCACGCAAGACGAGCAAGGACGAAGGCCATAGCAGAGAGGGCTTCGTCAAGAAAGCCCAAGCTATGATGAGATATGGTATGACGATTTCCATCAGGGTAACTTTGCTTTTGATGATGCTTCTTCTCTAGCAGCAAAGTTGCAGGCTACACCATGGCCACCATTCTACAAATCACCATAACTCTCCATGTATGATAGGTATTCCGATCCAAAGCAGTTCCTTATGAGTTATGAGGTGACCATATCATTATATGGTGGTAACATTGCTGTCATGGCGAAGTCCTTCGTCATGGCAGTCAGGAGCGTGGCTCAAACGTGGTATTCCTTCCATCGGCCGGGAACAATCATGTCATGGCAGAAGCTGAAGGACATGCTAGTAACCAGTTTTCAGGGTTTCCAGATAAAGCCAATGACTACTGAAGCACTATTCCAATGCACATAGGACCATGAGGAATACCTATAGGCGTATGTCCGGAGGTTTTTGCGTCTCAGGGCCCAGGCGCCAACGGTGCCAAATGAGATTGTTATTGAGGCTATGATAAAGGGGCTCCGACCAGGACCGACAATGCAGTATTTTGCCAGGTAGCCACTACAAACTTTGGAGAAGCTTCTGTAGAAGATGGACGAATACATCAGGGTCGACAATGACTTTCGGCAGAGAAGGGAAGAAGCCTATAGATACTTCGAGATGACCAGGGGCTTCGAAGGAAGACTCCACCCCAGGCACGTCAAGACAATCTTGTCGGCGTTCCGAGACCGGGGGGTCCTCGAGCCGACGAGTGAATGTCGCCGCGTGCCCCAGCCCAGATGGGTCGAGCGCGAGGGCGAGCGCGAAGGGGGGAGAGCGAGGCGGCCGGAGACCGACGTGAGAGAGGTGGGAATCCCGCGGCCTTCGTGTTCGTCCCGCACCCAGGTCGGGTGCGCTTGCAGTAGGGGGTTACAAGCGTCCACGCGGGAGAGGGAGCGAGCGGCCTCCAGCGAGCGCCTGTCTCGTCCTCGTCCCCGCGCGGCCAACCCTCTCTAAGAGGGCCCTGGTCCTTCCTTTTATAGGCGTAAGGAGAGGATCCAGGTGTACAATAGGGGGTATAGCAGAGTGCTACGTGTCTAGCGGAGGAGAGCTAGCGCCCTAAGTACATGCCGTTGTGGCAGCCGGAGAGATCTTGGCACCCAGCTGGTGTGATGTCGTGGCCGTCGGAGGAGCGATGGAGCCTGGCAGAGGGACAGCTGTCGGAGCAGTTGAGTCCTTGCTGACGTCCTCTTGCTTCCGTAAGGGGGCTGAGAGCCGCCGTCGTCACAGAGTATGCGGGGCGCCATCATTGCCTATCTGGCGGAGCGAGCCAGATGGGACGCCGGTATTGTTCCCTGCGGCCCGAGTCAGCTCAGGGTAGGGTGATGATGGCGCCTCCTGTTGACGTGGCTGGCCTGCGCCCTAGGTTGGGCGATGTGGAAGCTCCTCCGAAGCCGAGGTCGAGTCTGTCTTCCGTGGCCGAGGTCGGGTCCGAGCCCCAGGTTCGGGCGAGGCGGAGATTGCCGGCTGGTGCCGGGGCGGAGTCCAAGCCCTGGGGTCGGGCGAAGCGGAGTTCGTCGTCTTCTGGGGCCGAGCCCAAGTCCGATCCCTGGGTCGGGCGAGGCGGAGTTCGTCGTCTTCCGGGACTTAGCCCGAGTCCGAGCCCTGGGTCGGGCGGAGTTCGTCGTCTTCCGGGACTTAGCCCGAGTCCGAGCCCTGGGTCGGGCGGAGCGGAGTTCACCGTCTTTCGGGACTTAGCCCGAGTCCGAGCCCTGGGTCGGGCGGAGTTCGCCGTCTTCCGGGACTTAGCCCGAGTCCGAGCCCTGGGTCGGGCGGAGTTCGTCGTCTTCCGGGACTTAGCCCGAGTCCGAGCCCTGGGTCGGGCGGAGCGGAGTTCGCCGTCTTCCGGGACTTAGCCCGAGTCCGAGCCCTGGGGTCGGGCGAAGCGGAGCTTCCTATGGTACCTTCGGCAGGGCCTGACTGCCTGTCAGTTTCACTCTGTCAAGTGGCACCGCAGTCGGAGTGCGCAGGCGGCGCTGTCCTTCTGTCAGGCCGGTCAGTGGAGCGGTGAAGTGACGGCGGTCACTTTGGCTCTGCCGGCTGGGGGGCGCGCGTCAGGATAAAGGTGTCAGGCCACCTTTGCATTAAATGCTCCTGCGATTTGGTCGGTCGGTGCGGCGATTTGGTCAGGGTTGCTTCTTGGCGAAGGCAGGGCCTCGGGCGAGCCGGGAATATGTTCGCCGCTGAAGGGAGGCCTCGGGCGAGACGGAAATCCTCCGGGGTCGGCTGCCCTTGTCCGAGGCTAGGCTCGGGCGAGGCGTGATCGAGTCCCTCGTATGGACCGATCCTTTACTTAATCGCACCCATCAGGCCTTTGCAGCTTTATGCTGATGGGGGTTACCAGCTGAGAATTAGGAGCCATGAGGGTACCCCTAATTATGGTCCCCGACAGTAGCCCTCGAGCCTCAAAGGGAGTGTTAGCACTCGCTTGGAGGCTTTCGTCGCACTTTTTTGCAAGGGGGCCAGCCTTTCTCGGTTGCGTTTTGTTCCGGTGGGTGCGCGCGAGCGCACCCGCCGGGTGTAGCCCCCGAGGCCTCGGAGGAGTGGTTTCACTCCTTCGAGGTCTTAATGCCTCGCGTAATGCTTCGGCTGGTCTGGTCGTCCCTCATGCGAGCTGGCCGTAGCCCGGGTGTACGGTCGGGTCCCAAGTTATCGGGCTGGTATGTTGACGCTGTCAACGGTTCGGCCGGAGCCGGGTTTGCGAGAGCAGCCCCCGAGCCTCTGCACAGGGCGAGAGGACGATCAGGGACAGACTCGACTTTTTTACATACGCCCCTGCGTCGCCTTTCCGCAAGGAGGAGGGGGGAAAGCACCATGTTGCCCTCGATGGGCGCCAAACATGGTGTCTCCGATGAGCTGCAAGCGGGTGATCCGAGTGGACGTCCGTGCCCCGTTCGTTAGGGGTCGGCTAGGGGCCCAGAGGCACGCCCAAAAGTACCTGCGGGTGATCTGCCGGACTCGGTCCCCTGGCGACGGGGTCCGAGGGCTTGATGCCTCCCTCTGATGGGATTCCGTTACAAGATCGTTCCCGCTGGTCTCGGAAATGTCCTAGGGTACCTCGGGAGCGCAGCCCGAGCCTTGGTTATGTATCGAACGTACCCATGGTCATCCCTCGCTCGGCGTCTGAGGCGGCTGTGAACCCTTCGGGGGCCAGCCTTCGAACCCCTGATCAGTAATGGGCGCGGAGCCCGAGTAGCCTGAGGCGGCCGTGGAACCCTTTCGAGGGGCCGGCCTTCGAACCTCTGACCAGTAGTGGGTGTAGGGCCCACATGATCTGAGGCGGCTGTCGAACCCTTCCAAGGGGCCAGCCTTCGAACCTTTGATCAGTAGGGAGGCTCGGGGCCTGGTTCCTTCACGGGGAAGGATCCTTTTCGGGGTATCCCCCTTTCCCGGTCCCTGTTGCAAGAGAGAGAAAGAGGAAAAAAGGATACGAAATCGAACGACACGGCATACCTTTTTTGACGCGGTCATTATGGCGAAGGCGAAGCGTCGCCCGCTTCTCCTGCCAGAGGCGCCGCCTGTCCCGCCGCGGAGTTAATGCGACGGGGCGAGTGGTTGGAGGAGCGACCGTTGCGCGTGCGCGAGCCGTTCGAGGGACGGAGCACGGGCGCGCTGTCTTCACGCCGTGCAAGAGGGTTCTCTCGCTGCCCCCGGATGGGACGTGAGCTTGGCTGACGACGTGGCCGCTGCTCCTGCCCGCCTGCCACCGCCATTACTGCCGGTCCATTTTTGGCCACATTGACCGTCGCGCCAGGCTGGCGCTGCTGGGTCGCGCGCTAGGTCGCCTCGAGTCGCGGTATTGGTTCCGCAGTCGAGGAGGCGCGGTGGTGGCGCAAGTGGCGGTGCAGTTGCATGCACGAAGCATTCGGTGCGCCGGTTGCATGACGTGTGGGCCTGGGCCTCCATGCCGGGCGTGTTGGGAGTCGGAGAAGTGCGCCCACTTGGCGCGGTTGCATGCCGCCTGCACGGCTGCCCGCCCTTTCGCCCGTTGGTCTGGGCAAAAGTGGAGAGTTGCTTGTAACCGCTGGGCGGTTGTACGCACCGCGCACGGCGGTTTGGCTTCTTCTGCTCTGAGCCGGCTTGCATGACGTGTGGGACCCAGCCCCCGCGCCGCAGGGGAGGACCTTGGAGTGTGTTGGAGAAGACTCAGCCCGTGACGGCTGGGGACGCAAGTAGGGAGAGCCGCCTTTAAAAGGAGGGTGACCCCCTTGGGAGGCGACCATGTCTTCGCGCTCCCTTATGCATCGTGTCTTTCCACCTTCCAAGCCCCCGGATGGGGGATATCCGCCGTCTTTCCGCCTCGTCGTTGGAGGAACGCAGCTCTGCGGGAGTTGGTACCTTTCAGCCATCGTTCGGCTTCAAGGATTTTCATCACGCAGCCCGGTTGCACCCCTCCACTGGTGGTCACCCAAGACGGTGACCTCCAGCCCCTGGATGGGGAGAGGCAAGCCGGGCTGTGATCTTGGTCCCGCCCTCAGCCTCGAGGGTGTTCGTCATCCTCGCTGGGGCGGGGAGCGAGGCGAGCCGGGGCTCTACCTCCCGCGCGGGCCGGCGGGCCACCTCTTCTTCCAGCTTCTGGTGGTGGCAAACACCCTCCAGTTCTGCGGAGGAGACGTCCTCCAGCCATGCCGGGGAAGGCGAACTGTTGCTGCCCAGCTAGGATGCAACATTCCGCCCTCTTCCTTGCATTCGCGGCGAGGACGACAGCGAGGACCTGCCGGTGCGCTTGGGAGCGGCCCGCTCTTTGTCTTTAATAGCTGGTTCGCGTCCCTTGAGCGGGAACGCGAACGAGAGCCCTCCGGCGGCCGCGTCCGTCCTGGGACCATGGCTGCTGCTGCAGAGGTCGCTGGCGGGTCCCCCGGTGTTCGTCGCCCCGCAGGCTCGAGGTTGTTCATACCCGCGGGGACGGAACCAGAGTTCCGTTTGTAATGGCACTTTGAATGCCAGTGTTTTTGTTCATTGTGGCTGTCGGGGCCTGAACATGTATGTATTTTCGGCACGGAGCCGTGTTTTTTCCTCATTTTCGAGCGCTAAGACTCGCCTGTTGGTTGTCCGAACCGCTTCACCAAGCATGAGTCGCCCCGTGTAAAGGTGACGAGTGAGGTATCCGTATCCCGGAGGCGTTGGAGTCCCTCGGCTCGGTCGGCCTTGTTGTCCGAGGCTTTTCTAGCTTAGTTAAAGGAACCCCTCTGCCGCTCTTCGATGAGCCGAGGCTAGGGGTAGCGGTGTCAGCGCGAATAAAGGCAGAGTTGGCTCGAAAAGAAGACCAGGTCGGCCGGAGCCTGGCCGGGTCGTCCGTCAGCGGGACCGACGCCGGAGTTGACCAGCCGAGCCGCCTGCTCGGCCCGGATTCCCGGAGAAGACCCTGGCGGCGATGGCCCGGGCATGGCGATGACGTCGTCCTTCAGAGTGGAGATCCTCGGACCGCGTCGCCGTCCGAGGCTAGGTCGGACCTCGCCGAAGGTGTCGTCGATGCCGAGGGTGCTGCTGCTCCCTTCAGCCGTCAAGATCCGAGCCTGCAGGATCGGATTGTCTTGTAGCGTGTGTTTTCTGCGGCCGCCGAGGCCTAAACACACCCTCGCCGTGTTGTAAAGTTGCGTTTCTTTTCCTCTTGTTTCGAGTATCTGGACTTTTTTGTCGGTAACAGAAATGTTCGTGTGAGCGAGAGTTGCTTCTCGCGGAAGGTGATGAGTGAGGTATCCGTATCCCGGAGGCGTAGGAGTCCCTCGGCTCGGTCGGCCTTGCCGCTTACGTGCACTCTTACCCGTCCGTGGGGCTCTGTCACCGACGTAGTCGAGAAGGCTCGAAGGATCGCTTCGGCAGAAGAGCTTTCGAACGTGAAGACTTGTTCGGTCCGCAGAATCACTTATCCGAACGTGAGTTACTTATCGCAGAAGGTGATGAGTGAGGTATCCGTATCCCGGAGGCGTAGGAGTCCCTCGGCTCGGTCAGCCTTGGCTGCTTACGTGTACTCCGTCGTTTTCAGGATCCACTTTTGAAGTAGCCAAAAAACGCGAAAGATATTCTGGCAGAAAAGATCTTTTTTCGAGGAAAATTTCGACGCAGAGGGGGTTCCCCCTTTTAGCCCCCGAGGGAGGGTCGGGCTTTGCCGAGGCGAGGCCGACCCTTCCTTGATGACTAAACTTTGCGTGGGTGCGAGGTATATGATCAACTTGAAAACATCTTAAGGGTAGAAGCGACGTAGCTGTTGGATGTTCCAGGCGTTGCCGTAGACCTCGCCTTGACTGTTGGCCAGCTTGTACGTTCCGGGCTTCAGAACCTTGGCGATGACGAATGGCCCCTCCCAGGGGGGCGTGAGCTTGTGCCGCCCGCGGGCGTCTTGTCGCAGCCGAAGCACCAGGTCACCCACCTGGAGGTCTCGGGACCGGACCCCTCGGGCGTGGTAGCGTCGCAGGGACTGCTGGTACCGCGCCGAGTGTAGCAAGGCCTTGTCCCGAGCCTCCTCTAGCTGGTCCAGCGAGTCTTCTCGGCTAACTTGGTTGCTTTGGTCGGTGTAGGCCCTCGTCCTCGGGGAACCGTATTCTAAGTCTGTGGGCAAGATGGCTTCGGCCCCATAGACTAGAAAGAACGGCGTGAAGCCCGTGGCTCGGCTCGGCGTTGTCCTCAGACTCCAGACCACCGAGGGGAGTTCCTTCATCCACCGCTTGCCGAACTTGTTGAGATCGTTGTAGATCCGAGGCTTGAGCCCTTGTAGAATCATGCTGTTGGCACGCTCTACCTGCCCATTCGTCATGGGATGAGCCACGGTGGCCCAGTCCACCCGGATGTGGTGATCCTCGCAGAAGTCCAGGAACTTTCTGCCGGTGAACTGGGTGCCGTTGTCGGTGATGATGGAGTTCGGGACCCCGAAGCGATGGATGATGTTGGTGAAGAACGCCACCGCCTGCTCGGACCTGATGTTGTTCAGGGGTCGGACCTCGATCCACTTGGAGAATTTGTCGATGGCGACCAACAGGTGCGTGTAGCCCCCGGGTGCCTTCTGTAAGGGGCCGACGAGATCCAGACCCCACACAGCATAAGGCCAGGTGATGGGTATCGTCTGCAGATCCTGAGCGGGCAGGTGGGTCTGCCTTGCGTAGAACTGACACCCTTCGCAGGTGCGGACAATTCTAGTGGCGTCGGCCACCGCCGTCGGCCAGTAGAAGCCTTGCCGGAAAGCATTCCCGACAAGGGCTCGAGGCGCTGCGTGATGGCCGCAAGCCCCCGAGTGTATCTCTCGCAGGAGTTCCTGACCTTTGGCGATGGAGATGCATCGCTGGAGGATGCCGGAGGGGCTGCGGTGGTAGAGCTCCTTTCCATCTCCCAGCAAGACGAACGACTTGGCGCGTCGCGCCAACCGCCGAGCCTCGGCTCGGTCGGGGGGTAGCTCTCCTCGGTGGAGATATTGCAGGTACGGGGTCTGCCAGTTTCGATTAGGCATGACCCCGCTTCGCTCCTCCTCGACGTGCAGTGCCTCACCCTCGGGGGCCGAGGGTACCTCGGACTGAACCGAGGACGCCTCGGGCCGAGCTAAGGGTGCCTCGAGCTGAGCTAAGGGTGCCTCGGACTGAGCCGAGGGCGCCTCGGGTTGAGCCGAGGGTGCCTCGGACTGAGCCGAGGGTACCTCGGGCTCGGACGTGTCGTCGATCTTGACGGAGGGTTGATGCAGGTCTCGGGAGAAGACGTCCGAGGGAACCGTTGTTCGCCCCGAGGCTATTTTAGCCAGCTCATCCGCAGTCTCGTTGTAGCGCCGGGCGATGTGGTTGAGCTCGAGCCCATAGAACTTGTCTTCCAAGCGCCGAACCTCATCGCAGTAGGCCTCCATCTTCGGGTCGCGGCAATGGGAGTTCTTCATGACTTGATCGATGACGAGCTGCGAGTCACCGCGAGCGTCGAGGCGTCGAACCCCTAGCTCGATGGCGATCCGCAACCCGTTGACCAGAGCCTCATACTTGGCCACATTGTTGGACGCCGGGAAATGGAGGCGTAGCACGTAGCGTAGGTGCTTCCCGAGGGGCGAGATGAAGAGTAGGCCTGCGCCGGCTCCTGTCTTCATCAGCGACCCGTCGAAGAACATAGTCTAGAGTTCCGGCTGGATCGGAACTGTTGGGAGCTGGGTGTCGACCCATTCAGCCACGAAGTCCGCCAAGACCTGGGACTTGATGGCCTTCCGAGGAGCGAACGAGATTGTCTCGCCCATGATTTCCACCGCCCACTTTGCAATCCTACCCGAGGCCTCTCGGCACTGGATGATCTCCCCCAGGGGGAAGGATGACACCACAGTTACCGGATGAGACTCGAAGTAGTGTCGCAGCTTCCGTCGCGTTAGGATCACCGCGTACAGCAGCTTCTGAACTTATGGGTAGCGGATCTTGGTTTCGGACAGTACCTCACTGACGAAGTAGACTGGCCTCTGAACGGGTAATGCATGCCCCTCTTCTTGCCTCTCGACCACAATCGCGGCGCTAACCACCTGAGTGGTCGCGGCGACGTAGACCAGGAGGGCTTCTCCAGCAGCTGGGGGCACCAAGATAGGCGCCTTTGTGAGGAGCGCCTTCAGGTTCCCGAGGGCTTCCTCGGCCTCAGGGGTCCAAGTGAAGCACTCGGCCTTCCTTAAGAGGCGGTATAGAGGTAGACCTCTTTCGCCGAGGCGTGAGATGAAACGGCTCAGAGCCGCGAGGCATCCCATGACCCTCTGTACGCCTTTCAAGTCCTTGATGGGCCCCATGCTAGTGATGGCTGCGATCTTCTCCGGGTTGGCTTCGATGCCCCGCTCGGAGACGATGAACCCCAAGAGCATGCCTCGGGGCACCCCGAAGACACACTTCTCGGGATTTAGCTTGACGCCTTTCGCCTTGAGACATCGGAATGTCACTTCAAGGTCGGAAAGGAGGTCGGAAGCTTTCCTCATCTTGACTACGATGTCATCGACGTAGGCCTCGACCGTGCGGCCAATGTGTTCGCCGAACACATGGTTCATGCACCGCTGGTACGTCGTGCCCGCATTCCTCAAGCCGAACGGCATGGTGACATAGCAGTACATGCCGAAGGGTGTGATGAAAGAAGTCGTGAGCTGGTCGGACTCTTTCATCCTGATTTGATGATACCCTGAGTAGGCATCGAGGAAAGACAGGGTTTCGCACCCAGCAGTGGAATCCACGATTTGATCGATGCGAGGCAGAGGGTAGGGAACCTTCGGACATGCTTTGTTGAGACCAGTGTAGTCTACACACATCCGCCATTTCCCCCCTTTCTTTCTCACAAGCACAGGGTTGGCAAGCCATTCGGGATGGAATACCTCTTTGATGAACCCTGCCGCCATTAGCTTGTGGATCTCCTCGCCTATGGCTCTGCGCTTCTCCTCGTCGAATCGGCGCAGTGGCTGCTTGACGGGTCGGGGCTCCAACTTGGATGTCCAGCGAGTGCTCGGCGACATCCCTCGGTATGCCGGGCATGTTCGAGGGACTCCACGCGAAGACGTCGATGTTCGCGCGGAGAAAGTCGACGAGCACTGCTTCCTATTTGGGACCGAGCTCGGAGCCGATCCGGACTTGCTTGGAGGCGTCACTGCCGGGGTCGAGGGGGACGGACTTAACCGTCTCCGCTGGCTCAAAGTTGCCGGCATGACGCTTCACGTCTGGCACCTCCTTCGAGAGGCTCTCCAGGCCGGCGATGAGGGCCTCGGACTCGGCGAGGGCCTCGGCGTATTCCACGCACTCCACGTCGCATTCGAACGCGTGTTTGTACGTGGGGCCGACGGTGATGACCCCATTGGGGCCCGACATCTTGAGCTTCAGGTAGGTGCAGTTGGGGACAGCCATGAACTTCGCGTAGCATGGCCTCCCCAGTACCACGTGGTAGGTTCCTCGGAACCCGACCACCTCGAACGTCAGGGTCTCCCTTCGGAAGTTGGAGGGTGTTCCGAAGCAGACGGGAAGGTCGAGTTGTCCGAGGGGCTGGACGCGCTTCCCGAGAATGATCCCATGGAAGGGCGCAACACCTGCCCAGATGGAGGATAGATCGACACGCAGGAGTCCGAGGGTCTCGGCGTAGATGATGTTGAGGCTGCTGCCTCCGTCCATGAGGACCTTGGTGAGCCTGACGTCGCCGATGATGGGGTCGACGACGAGCGGGTATTTCCCCGGGCTCGGCACATGGTCGGGGTGATCGTCTCGGTCGAAGGTGATGGGCTTGTCGGACCAGTCTAGATAGACTGGCGCCGCCACCTTCACTGAGCAGACCTCCCGGCGCTCTTGCTTGCGGTGCCGAGCCGAGGCGTTTGCCGCTTGCCCACCATAGATCATGAAGCAGTCGCGGACCTCGGGGAACTCTCCTGCCTGGTGATCTTCCTTCTTGTCGTCGTTGCGGGCCTTGCCACCCTCCACGGGTGGCCCGGCCCTGTGGAAGTGGCGCCGAAGCATGACGCACTCCTCAAGGGTGTGCTTGACGGGCCCCTGGTGATAGGGGCACGGCTCCTTGAGCATCTTGTCGAAGAGGTTGGCACCTCCGGGGGGCTTCCGAGGGTTCTTGTACTCGGCGGCGGCGACAAGGTCCGCGTCGGCGGCATCACGTTTCGCTTGCGACTTCTTCTTGCCCTTCTTCTTGGCGCCGCGCTGAGTTGACGCCTCGGGAGCATCTTCCGATGGGCGGCCCTGGGGCTGCTTGTCCTTTTGGAAGATAGCCTCGACCGCCTCCTGGCCGGAGGCGAACTTGGTGGCGATGTCCATCAGCTCGCTCGCCCTAGTGGGGGTCTTGCAACCCAGCTTGCTCACCAGGTCGCGGCAGGTGGTGCCGGCGAGGAACGCGCCGATGACATCCGAGTCGGTGATGTTGGGCAGCTCGGTGCGCTGCTTCGAGAATCACCGGATGTAGTCCCGGAGAGACTCTCCCGGCTGCTGCCGGCAGCTTCGGAGGTCCCAGGAATTCCTGGGGCGCACGTAAGTGCCCTGGAAATTGCCGGCGAAAGCTTGGACTAGGTCGTCCCAGTTGGAGATCTGCCCCAGAGGCAGGTGCTCCAACCAGGCGCGAGCAGTGTCGGAGAGGAACAGGGGGAGGTTGCGGATGATGAGGTTGTCATCGTCCGTTCCACCCAGTTGGCAGGCCAGACGGTAGTCCACGAGCCACAGTTCCGGTCTCGTCTCCCCCGAGTACTTTGTGATAGTAGTCGGGGGTCGGAACCGGGTCGGGAACGGCGCCCGTCGGATGGCTCGGCTGAAGGCTTGCGGACCGGGTGGTTCGGGCGAGGGACTCCGATCCTCCCCGCTGTCGTAGCGTCCCCCACGCCTGGGGTGGTAGCCTCGGCGCTCCCTCTCGTCGAGGTGGGCCCGACGGTCGCGGTGATGGTGCTCGTTGCCGAGGCGACCCGGGGCCACAGGCGCTGTGTTGCGCGTGCGCCCGGTGTAGACCGAGGCTTCCCGCATGAATCGGGAAGTCGTGGCACGAGGTTCCGAGGGGTACCCCTGCCTTCGGGAGGCAGAGCTCTCGGCCCATCGGACCGCGGCGCCTTCCAGGAGATTCTTGAGCTCTCCCTGGATTCGCCGCCCCTCGGTGGTTGATGGCTCCGGCATCGCGCGAAGAAGCATTGCTGCTGCCGCCAGGTTCTGGCCGACCCCACTGGATGCGGGTGGTGGCCTGACCCTGACGTCGTCGGTGATGCGGTGCTTGAAGACCTGGGGTAGATGACGTATTTCCCCAGCCGAAGGTTGGCCCGCCCATGCCTGCCCGACGTCCCGACGGATCGGCTCAAGCGCTCCTGCTCCCTCGTCGAGCCTGGCCTGCACCCCGCGGATTTGCTCGAGCTGTGGGTCATGGCCCCCCGCCTGAACGGGGACCACAGCTAGCTCCCGTGGGGTGTCAACGCGAGGCACCGGCCTAGGGAGGTCACCGTCCTCCGGCATGCCGAGATGGTTGCCTTCGGAGGGACCCCCTAGATCGACGTGGAAGCATTCGCGACTTGGGCAGCAGTCCTCGTCGCCGAGGCTACGGCTACCGTCGGAACAGTCGGAAAGGCAGTAGTCGCATGCGGTCATGAAGTCCCGCATGGCACTGGGGTTGCCAAGTCCAGAGAAATCTCAACAGATGCTGGGTTCGCCGTCTTCCTCGGACCCAGAGGGCCCGTAGGTCGAGACGTCCGTCAGCCGGTCCCAAGGTGACCGCATACGAAACCCCAGAGGGTTTGGACTCGCCTCTACAAGAGCGCCCGCCAAAGCGGGGCCGCTAGGCGGGTCGAGGCTGAATCCGAAAGACGTGAGATGGGAATCGGTCGGTACCTTTTGGTCGACGGGCGGCGATGAGGTCACGTCGGGGACTGACTGCGCCGTCGTCTCAGGTACGAGGGTGACGTCCAGCAAGCTTTTCGCGAGCGTGCTGGCGTCGTCCGCTTGCTCGGGATTGGCGTGTCGCGGGGAGACGGCGCTCGCCTTCGTCTCAAACGCGAGGTCGACGCCCGGTGCGCCCCCCGTTGGGGCGCTGGGGCCGTCGACTCGCTCGACAGGCGACGAGGCGCTGTCTCTTGCTTGGCCTTGGTTGCCCCGCCTCCTCCTCCGTCGGCGGGGGAGAGGACGGGGTGAGCTCGAAGGTTGTTCTTCCACAATGCGGGGAAGACGTCGCCGATTCCGCCGCCGGCGGGTGGGTTGTCGGCCGCCACTGTCATTGTCGCACGACAGTGGAAGGAGTATCATGTCATAGCTGCCGTCGAGGGACATGAACTCAAGACTCCCGAAACGGAGCACCGTCCCGGGTTGGAGAGGTTGCTGGAGACTGCCCATCTGGAGCTTGACAGGAAGCTGTTCGTCAACACGCAGCAGGCCCCTACCTGGCGCGCCAACTGTCGGCGTTCCGAGACCGGGGGGTCCCCGAGCCGATGAGTGAATGTCGCCGCGTGCCCCAGCCCAGATGGGTCGAGCGCGAGGGCGAGCGCGAAGGGGGGAGAGCGAGGCGGCCGGAGACCGGCGTGAGAGAGGTGGGAATCCCGCGGCCTTCGTGTTCGTCCCGCGCCTAGGTCGGGTGCGCTTGCAGTAGGGGGTTACAAGTGTCCACGCGGGAGAGGGAGCGAGCGGCCTCCAGCGAGCGCCTGTCTCGTCCTCGTCCCCGCGCGGCCAACCCTCTCTAAGAGGGCCCTGGTCCTTCCTTTTATAGGCGTAAGGAGAGGATCCAGGTGTACAATAGGGGGTATAGCAGAGTGCTACGTGTCTAGCGGAGCGCCGTCGTCACAGAGTATGCGGGGCGCCATCATTGCCTATCTGGCGGAGCGAGCCAGATGGAACGCCGGTCTTGTTCCCTGCGGCCCGAGTCAGCTCGGGGTAGGGTGATGATGGCGCCTCCTGTTGACGTGGCTGGCCTGCGCCCTAGGTTGGGCGATGTGGAAGCTACTCCGAAGCCGAGGTCGAGTCTGTCTTCCGTGGCCGAGGTCGGGTCCGAGCCCCAGGTTCGGGCGAGGCGGAGATTGCCGGCTAGTGCCGGGGCGGAGTCCGAGCCCTGGGGTCGGGCGAAGCGGAGTTCGTCGTCTTCTGGGGTCGAGCCCAAGTCCGAGCCCTGGGTCGGGCGAGGCGGAGATCGTCGTCTTCTGGGACTTAGCCCGAGTCCGAGCCATGGGTCGGGCGGAGTTCGCCGTCTTCCGGGACTTAGCCCGAGTCCGAGCCCTGGGTCGGGCGGAGTTCGCCGTCTTCCGGGACTTAGCCCGAGTCCGAGCCCTGGGTCGGGCGGAGTTCGTCGTCTTCCGGGACTTAGCCCGAGTCCGAGCCCTGGGTCGGGCGGAGCGGAGTTCGTCGTCTTCTAGGACTTAGCCCGAGTCCGAGCCCTGGGGTCGGGCGAAGCGGAGCTTCCTATGGTACCTTCGGCAGGGCCTGACTGCCTGTCGGTCTCACTCTGTCAAGTGGCACCGCAGTCGGAGTGGCGCAGGCGGCGCTGTCCTTCTGTCAGGCCGGTCAGTGGAGCGGCGAAGTAACGGCGGTCACTTTGGCTCTGCCGGCTGGGGGGCGCGCGTCAGGATAAAGGTGTCAGGCCACCTTTGCATTAAATGCTCCTGCGATTTGGTCGGTCGGTGCGGCGATTTGGTCAGGGTTGCTTCTTGGCGAAGGCAGGGCCTCGGGCGAGCCGGGAATATGTTCGCGCTGAAGGGAGGCCTCGGGCGAGACGGAAATCCTCCGGGGTTGGCTGCCCTTGTCCGAGGCTAGGCTCGGGCGAGGCGTGATCGAGTCCCTCGTATGGACCGATCCCTGACTTAATCGCACCCATCAGGCCTTTGCAGCTTTATGCTGATGGGGGTTACCAGCTGAGAGTTAGGAGCCATGAGGGTACCCCTAATTATGGTCCCCGACAAATCCATAATCCCAACTCAAGTGACAATAGGGGAAATCACACCCAAGGCCATCAGCAAAGCTCCCAATCATCAGGGACACAACAAAGTTCTTACAGACCACTAGCTCCAAGAGGCAGAGGATGTAGAGGCTTCAGTGGAAGATTCAGCTCCTAACCAAGAAGGTTGTTTTGCCTATTCTATGGGGAAGATAAGGGACATACAACAAGGACATGCCAAGTCGCTATTCAGAAGCAGAAGGAAATAGCTAAAGCCAAAGCATGGTAGAATCATCCGAAGTAGGTCCTGTATACCGCTTCGTGCTATTCCCCATACATCCCCGAGTATGTGGGCAACCAACAACCCACATCATCAGTTGCTTCGGCAAGCCACTCACAAGTTGCATGGGCCCCGCTACCACCACCACCACTCATGGCTCCAACCTCGTCTCACAACCAACAGCCAGAAGGGCACTGCCAAGTATAACAATAGCGTGATGTACACGAAGGATCTAAAGCTCGGACAGTCAACATCACTGTACTAGAGTCGAGACACATTTACTGAAGCAGTACAGGGGCTCAATCAAGAAATTTTTCATACATACTCAATGTAATCTTTGATTCTCTTGCTTTTATGTTGTTACCCAAAGACAATATAAGAAGGTACAACCTTCGGCATGTTGTAATAAATCTGGAGTTACACCATCGAGTGTAATAGGAAAAGTCACGAAGCTCCAAAGTCGTTCCTACGAGGATGCAGAGCTAAAATGCCACCTAAGTAAAAGGTGAAGAAGCTCCAAAGTCGTTTCTACGGGGATGCAGAGCTAAAATGCCACCTAAGTAAAAGGTGAAGAAGCTCTAAAGTCGTTCCTAAGGGGATGCAGAGCTTAGCTCCAAAGTCATTCCTACGGGGATACAGAGCTAAAATACCACCTAAGTAAAAGGTGAAGAGATTCCAAAGTCGTTCCTAAGGGAATGTAGAGTCTTATTTTTTTCATGAAGTATTTGTGCATTAACATCAGGTGCATCATATCATCATACCATACTACATAGCATCGCATCATTCATCATCTTGCATTATCCGAAACAGTGGAAAAAGAAGAGAAATTGCTCCTTTGAACATGCTGGCTAACCCATGAGGTTGTTAAGACTATCTTCAGCAAAGAATTATGAAAGGACGAATCAACAATGCAAGATTTATGCCTTCGACAACGGTACTCATGTAATATCTATGACAAGACCTTTGAGTCCGATAAGCTGCTTCGACAAAAAAGGGGACTTGTATCTTTATGAAGCACGAAAAGAAGGGAAGGTGTTTTTTCGCCTGTGGCTCAAAACGGTACGTATGAAGGTTTCACGCTCCATAAAGAAATATATTACATCATTGAATATACATATAGTTGATAATTGTTTCTTACAAAGGGAAACTGCATACAAAAATTCTATAGTTCAAATAAACAAGGCCTAATCATCCTCTTTTAGGACTTTATCAGCGACTTTGTTTAGAAGCCTATCTACAACTTTGTCAACAGCTTCGTTAGCTATTATGATTACTTCAAGAGCCCCCTTCAAAGATAGATCGGCTTCAAGGTCATATGGTTCCGGAGGGGGAGAAAGTTCGGCTGCACCATAGTATGAGTGTTCGTTAATTCCGAAGCTAAAACAATTTACGAAGCTAAATCATGACAAGCATACCTATAAGTCTTTCACGCTCTACAGCTGCTTCAGCCTTTCTCACCTCTTCCAAGGCAGCATGAGACTCCTCATTTTTCTGATAGCTTCGTCAGCTATCTCTCGGACACCTTTCAACCATACTTCGAAATAGAATTTTCTGCCTAGCATAGTGGCTTCAGCTGAAGGGTTCTTAATATCGTTAGCTGAGACTGAAAATTCTGGTTGAATAACAGCTTTTGCGTGCTCGCAGCCAGCTCGCTCAAGGAACGAGACGACTCCTCGAGCACCGGCAAAGGCATAAAAATCTCCTCTATCACTAAGAATCTCATCAAAAGCTTTGGCTTCACCGCTTATCCACTGGATAACCCCCGTTAGGATCACCACAGATAACATTTTTGCTCCATAGAGAATGTGCCAACTTTGGCAAAACTATTTTTCTGTTTATTACAACAGTCCATAGCGACATTGTAGCATTCCTCTTTTGCTTCACGAAGCTCATTGCCATTTTTCTGAACTCTTATTCGCTCAGTATTGGAAATTTCGCGTTTTGCTTGCTCGACTTTGAAATTTTCTGTCACTTCATCGAGCTTCTTCTCCAATCCTTGCACTTCGTATCGGTGTAGTCCTACCTAAATAGAAAGCGCATATTCTAAATCAGCAATACGCTTCACGTCTTTCCTCTTGCTTCTTTTCAAAATCCTTGATTTTCTGATCCGCTTCGAAAAGACTGGACAGTCTAGCTTTGCTAGACTTCAACCTCTCAACCAAGGAGAGCAGGATTTTATCTTTCTCAAGAGCTTCATTCTTAAGCATTATAACTTTCAAACGAAGGTTTCCAAAAGCTATTTAAGTGCTTTCATCTTCTGCATCCTTCTGGCTTTCAAAGCTTTGCTGAGGATAAGGCCCTGACAAACAAATAAAAAATATATATAAATATTAGTAAGTATTACCACAAATCATTTGCAAGAAACTCATCCAACAAAAAACAGTAAATGCAAAAATAAAAAATACAAACCTTGTTGTCTGGGAGATAGTAAAGGAAGTCATCTGCAAGCTGGTCCTTCGTCATTACTGATAAGCCAAGCTCAAGCTTCGGATATCCCATGTTGTCCATCATCTCTCGACATATATTTATCTCCTTGCTGTCTGGGAGACAATAAAGGAAGTCATCTTCGTCGTTTCCTCCGTATACCAAGGACCCTCGGGGGTACTTCAGGTCCTTTGCATAATGATGTACTTCAATAATTTGCTCTTCTGATAGTTGTTTCCCCGAAGCATGTCGAACAATATATTCTAAGTCACCTTTAGAAGATGCTTTAGGTAGAGGTGATATTGGCTTCTCCGAAAGACTTTCCTTCGCTAGCTCTATTGGTTTAGCTCCCGAAGGTCCTGCTTCAACGTGAATAGGAGAAGCGCTTGGAGCGGCTACTTCCCTTACATCTTCAATTTTGTCATCAGAAGTTTCAGTAATAGCAGGAGTTGTCATCTTTGTGGATTTTAAAACAGCATCCAAAACACTGGTCATTCTCCTTTTCCTAGGAGTCATTGTTGTAGAAGTTAATAGCTTCGGCAACCCTGTCACGATTGAGGGACTCAACAGTTTTGGATGTTCTTCTGCCGTTGAGCTCTTTGTTTCCGGCTCTTCTATCGGACCGACACTAGCTTTGACTGACGCAACAGGAATTATCTCTAGAGCCAAGGGGGTAACTTTGGCATGTTCAGCAATATCCACCCTTTCTGTATCAAGCACTGCAACCGTCCTCTCCAAAGAACGTGGATTCAACCTACGAGTTAGAACCTTAGCTCTTTTCGGTTTAGGTGCGACAGAAGAGGATGAAGTTGCCACTTTTCTTTTTGGCCCTTGCTTTCGGGCAGGAAAGCAGTAATCAGGATAAAAAATCTGATTACATCAAAAACTCTGTTTAGTCTCCTCTTGTCACGAGCACCAAAAGCAATGGTCATAGCTTTGTCCTCTACCTTTGTATAACCTCCCAACAGCTCGTCGCTAGTAGCCTCAATATCCTCTAGCCAATTGGCATTTGGCTCGTCAAATGGACTTCTATAGCGGAAGGTGTATCTTAGATAAACCAGACCACCTTCGCTGGAGCCAGCAGCAGTCTCCTTTGGCATCTCCCAGTCATTTACAAGCAGCCACATCTTGTAAGCAATATGCTCTTGAACCAAATCTCTGGTGCCAATGTAAGTACACACCATGTTGAAGGCCATCAAACATGCTTGCACTTCATTCCCACTTGTGATCGATGGCCTTCTAATGCCAAAGCGTGACCGTATGGGGCGCTGGATTATACCCCTTACATCTTCCCTCTCACTCAGATCATTCTTCACATAAAATCATTGCTTCATCCAAGAGCCCTACCATTTCTTTCGGAATGTTGGCACAAGATACCTCAGAACGGTGCATAAAGCTATAACAACCGAAGTTGTTATGATACTGCTCCTTCCCGGTCGCCTTAGTCTGGTACTCTGGTAGGATAATTCATAAATTTTGCAAAAACACTTGGCATCTGGCTCCAGCCCTTGGCTTCTCATAGCCCAAATAAAAACTCCAACTTTAATTAAGGCTTCAGGAGTAAGCTGATGAAGGTATATCTCGAATGTCTTTAGCACTTCGATCAGCATCTTGTGCAAAGGAAAACGAAGTCCAACCTTTATAAAACTTTTAAATACTACCACCTCATCTGCTTCAGGAAGAGGAACCGTGCTCTCTCCTCTAGCCCTCATTATAGATATATCATAGAAATATTTGCCATTCATCGCTTCAATTTGCCCTTGTTTGATAGTTGATTTCCCGAAAACAACATGGTTTGGCCTACACAACCGATCTTCGGCATCTTTGTTCTCACTTTCAACATCAAAGCTCTCGCTGTCGCTGGAATCTCCAGATATCCCAGCCACCATTTCATTAGTGATTTTTTCAATGTTGGTCCTTTCCATGGCTTCGTAGAAACCAACGAGTGCGGGATCCACGCTTTTCTTATCTTCAGTCATTTCGGTAATGATCACAACAGAAAACCGAAGCTCAAAAACAATTGCGCTCACAGAAGAGGAAAGCTAAAATGATAATCACATCACAAAAGCTAGATAGCACGAAAAATATCCTCAACGCAAGCCCCTGTATATATACTCAAAGCACCACTAAGCAGTGGGGCCCATGATTCAGAATGACTCGCTATTCTAGCGAAGGGAAGGTGTTTTTTCGGACATTCGACTAAAGGCATTCGTTCATGTCGTAGTCTGAATTTGTTATAAAGAAACAAACTAATACTGCGAGGGGCTACTGTTGGGGGCCTTCCTCTTCTAAAGGTCCTCAAAAACACGACTAACCATTTGTTTATAGCATAATATTGAATATTACAGGAGCTTCTTCATAAATAAAGGTTCGTGGTGGGAGTCTTCTTCGCCGAAGGTCCTTAAGATGAAGATATAGTCTGAAAATGACAACGAAGGATACTAAAGCTATAGCCAAAAAACAACAGCTTTGGCTTAGAGTGGTGACAAAGATCAAGCATGATGCTGAGCCAAAGAGGAAAAGACTAGCTAGTCCCTAATGATTTATATTACAATTATGAGCACATGTTAAGGTCATGAATGTATTTTTACCCGGGCTGCGTTCTGTGTCTATAAATAGGTGAACAGTACCCTCATACTGTTCACGCTGAATTATAATCGCTCCTACATCAACACCTTCGAACAAGCCGAAGGTATTCATGTAATATAAACTTTATTAATGTCCCTCTGTATATCATGAAACAAACATATACATGAATGAATTACATATATTATCTCTATTAATCCCTAGCTTTGCAAATCATGAAGGTATGCCCTTCATGACCTTTGCCCGAAGATCATTATATTTGAAAGGAGATAATGCTTTGAAAGATGAATGTCCTTAATCTTTAACAATTGTGTTGCCTTGTTCTTTAATAACAACATTTGAGAACAAGTGGGCAACAATGTCATCCAATATCGACATCCAAATTGAACATAAGAGCTTTCTTGAGAATCTGACTATGAAGAGAGGTTGATATTAGGGAAAAGCTGGACGATAAGAATCTGGATGTTTGATAGTCTGGTTGTGAGAAGAATCTAGTGGTTAGAATCTAGGAGTTTGGCTGGCCGGATTGTCAGATATCATATTCTGAAGTAAATACGGTTAAAACAACAAATTGTCATAGTAGTCAACACAAAATTCAAAAATAGTTGATGCGTACTCCATTACAATAACATAGGGTGTGTTTGGTTTGAGAAATGAAGTGGTCAATCTTCTTCTCACTCCTCATTTTTTATTTGGTTTGTGGAATAGAATGGGTTGATCCATCACCAACCCATTACTCATAAGCTAACAATTACTATATACATGAGGAATGAGTTGATTCCACCAAAATTTATGGGATGAACTCATGATGCATCACCTCATGAAATATAAGGTGACTCCAAAAACCAAACACACCCATATTTTACATACATATGGTAAGTTAAGACACTAATATGTCATCAGTCGAATCTCTAAATGCACTGATGTCTAACTCATCTAATGGTCCACTACTGCTCCCCGCTACCCCTAAATCACCAACATTCGTCTCGGATATGAAATGATCAAAGTCATGATCGTGTATGACACTATCCTTAATAAAGTTATGTAAGGACATACAAGTTATAATAATCTTTGATTGCTCCCGCAACAAAAAAGAAGGTAAACTAAGCAGGATTCGCCACTTCATCTTCAGCACTCCAAATGATCGCTATATGATATTTCTTAGCAACGAGTGCGCATAGTTGAATACTTCTTTCGCACCAACATGTTGTCTTCCATGCTGCCATTCTGAGAGCACCTAGAGGGGGGGGGGGTGAATAGGTGATCCTGCAATAACTTAAAACTTATAGCCACAAAACTTGGTTAAGTGTTAGAGAGATAATGCCAAGTGACTATAAAGCGAGCTCTTGCGAATCACAATAATCACACAAAAAGCAATCACAAGAGACACGCGAGTTATCCCATGGTTCGACAAGTACAACACTTGTCTACCTCCACGTTGTGGCGTCCCAATGGACGAGGGTTGCACTCAACCCCTTTCAAGTGATCCAATGATCAACTTGAATACCACAGTGTTTTTCTTTCTTTCACTATATCCCGTTTGCGAGGAATCTCCACAACTTGGAGCCTCTTGCCCTTACAATTGAAGATCACAAAGAAGCACGGATGTAAGGAAGGGAAAAGCAACACACACAAGACTCAAAGCAAGAGCACAAACACGCACACTAGTCACAACTTGAGCTCTAAGTTCACACACGGAGTTCCCAACTCAAGATGAGCTCAAATTGCTATCACAACGAATCAAATGCACTAGAATGAAGTCTTGGTGCTTAGAGATGATCAAAGAATGCTTGGTGTTCTCCTCCATGCGCCTAGGGGTCCCTTTTATAGCCCTAAGGCAGCTATGAGCCGTTGAAAGCAATCTGGGAAGGCAATTCTTGCCTTCTGTCGGATGGCGCACCGGACAGTCCGGTGCACCACCGAACATCCACTATTCACTGTCCGGTGCAGATTGCTTTCCTAAATTGGCGCAGCCGACCGTTGAAGATTTGGAGCCGTTGGCGCACCGGACACTGTCCGGTGCACACCGGACAGTTCGGTGCCCCCTGCCGACCGTTGGCGCGCCCAAGCGTCACGCGCGGATTGCGCGGCCGACCGTTGGCTCGGCCGACCGTTGGCTCACCAGACAGTCTGGTGATTTTTAGCCGTACGTTGTTGACTGTTTCCCGAGAGCGGCGACTTCGCCGCAGACGACTCACCGGACAGTCCGGTGCACCACCGGACAGTCCGGTGAATTATAGCCGTACACCGCCGACCGTTCCCGAGAGTGGCCTGTTCACCGGGACTGGTCCTGGCACACCGGACACTGTCCGGTGCACCACCGGACAGTCCTGTGCACCCAGACCGAGCAGTCTTTTGGCTGTACATAGCCAACTTTTCTCCAAAATGATTTCTCCCATTTCTAGCACTTAGACATAATACATTAGTCTTCAAAACAATGTACTAAGTCTTAGAAACATACCTTTAATCTTGATTTACACTTCTTGAGTCTTCGACACAAATATCACTCAAAGCATTTTTGTGTGGAGCACTTAATCACCAAAATCTTATAGAAATGGCCCAAGGGCACATTTCCCTTTCAATCTCCCCCTTTTTGGTGATTTATGCCAACACAACAAAAAGCAACTAAAAGAAGTGCAACATCAATGCAAATGAGAACAAAAATTTTGTTTTTGATTCAAATTTGGCATATTTAGATCATTCTATGCCACCACCTGGTTTGTTTTCAAAATCAAACTCAAATTCCTATCTCTAAGTCAAACACACGTTTAGGCATAAAGAGAGGTACTTCATGAGAAAATTTAATCAAGAGCCAAAAACTCCCCCTTTTTCCCATAATCATATATTCTCCCCACAAGAGGCCAAATTTTGCACATAAGAGTATTTTGCCAAAACAAAAGTTCTAACTCTACTATTTTCAAAATTCTCAAGTGGTAGCTGATCCATTTGCTTTGGCCTTAATTTCTCCCCCTTTGGCATTAAGCACCAAAACGGGATCATTATTGGCCCTTAAACCCCATTGCCTCACCAAAATCTTCAATTAAGAGTAGAAAGGCAATAAGAGCACGGAGATGAACTTGGAGTAAATTACCCTCTCATCGGAGTACAGTGGAAGTCTTGCATGGTCCAAGTTCACCTTTTCCCTTTCAATCCACCTTCGAGACTAAATTAAGAAAACTCAAGCACACGGTTAGTCTCAAAGGGTCAAGTTGTAGCATTTCTCCCCCTAAGTATGTGCATCATTCACACATGGACTTGTGAGGTCCAGGGATCCCTTGCATAACTTGAGCACCGTAAATAAGCAATAACATGCATAAAAGAACATGATCAAAGGCATAAAACACATGTATGCTCTATATCAATCCAAGTTACGTGAATCTAAGACATTTAGCTCACTATGCAGCCTGCAAAAGGTCTTCTCATCTAAAGGCTTGGTAAAGATATCGGCTAGCTGGTTCTCGGTGCTAACATAAAACACTTCGATATCTCCCTTTTGCTAGTGGTCTCTCAAAAAGTGATGCCGGATGTCTATGTGCTTTGTGCGGCTGTGTTCAACAGGATTGTCCACCATGCGGATTGCACTCTCATTGTCACATAGGAGTGGGACTTTGCTCAGATTGTAGCCAAAGTCCTGGAGGGTTTGCCTCATCCAAAGTAGTTGCGCGCAACACTATCCTGCGGCAACGTACTCGGCCTCAGCGGTGGATAGGGCAACGGAAGTTTGTTTCTTAGAACTCCAAGACACCAGGGACCTTCCTAGGAATTGGCACGTCCCTGATGTACTCTTCCTATCGACCTTACATCCAGCATAATCGGAGTCTGAGTACCCAATGAAGTCAAAGGTAGACCCCTTTGGATACCAGATCCCGAAGCAAGGCGTAGCAACTAAATATCTAAGAATTCGCTTAACGGCCACAAGGTGACACTCCCTTAGGTCGGATTGAAATCTAGCACACATGCATACGCTAAGCATAATATCCGGTCTACTAGCACATAAATAAAGTAAAGACCCTATCATAGACCGGTATGCCTTTTGATCAACGAACTTACCTCCTTTGTTGAGGTCGACATGTCCGTCGGTTCCCATTGGAGTCTTTGCGGGCTTGGCGTCCTTCATCCCAAACCGCTTGAGCAAGTCTTGTGTGTACTTCGTTTGAGAGATGAAGGTGCCGTCCTTGAGTTGCTTCACTTGAAACCCAAGGAAGTAGTTCAACTTGCCCATCATCGACATCTCGAATTTCTGTGTCATCACCCTGCTAAACTCTTCACAAGACTTTTGGTTAGTAGAACCAAATATTATGTCATCGACATAAATTTGGCACACAAATAGATCGCCATCACAAGTCTTAGTGAAAAGAGTTGGATCGGCTTTCCCAACCTTGAAAGCATTAGCAATTAAAAAGTCTCTAAGGCATTCATACCATGCTCTTGGGGCTTGCTTAAGTCCATAGAGCACCTTAGAGAGCTTACACACGTGGTCGGGGTACCGTTCATCCTCAAAGCCAGGGGGTTGCTCCACGTACACCTCCTCCTTGATTGGCCCGTTGAGGAAAGCGCTCTTCACGTCCATTTGGAACAACCTGAAAGAATGGTGAGCGGCATAGGCTAACAAAATACGAATCGACTCTAGCCTAGCCACAGGAGCAAAAGTCTCCTCAAAGTCCAAACCTGCGACTTGGGCATAACCTTTTGCCACAAGTCGAGCTTTGTTCCTTGTCACCACCCCGTGCTCGTCCTGTTTGTTGCGGAACACCCACTTGGTTCCCACAACGTTTTGCTTGGGACGCGGCACCAGTGTCCAAACTTCATTTCGCTTGAAGTTATTGAACTCTTCCTGCATGGCCAACACCTAGTCCGGATCTAGCAAGGCCTCTTCTACCCTGAAAGGCTCAATAGAAGAGACAAAAGAGTAATGCTCACAAAAATTAGCTAATCTAGAGCGAGTGGTCACTCCCTTGCTTATGTCACCCAAAATCTGGTCGACGGGATGATTCCTTTGAATCGTCGCTTGAACTTAAGTTGGAGGGGCCCGTGGTACTTCTTCCTCCTCAACTTGGTCTTCTTGTGCTCCCCCTTGATCACACGCCTTCTCTTGAGGAACCTGTTCGTCATCTTGAGTTGGGGGGTGCACCATTGTTGAGGAAGAAGGTTGATCTTGCTCCTTTTGTTTCTGTGGTCGCACATCTCCAATAGCCATGGTGCGTATTGCTTCTGTTGGAACATCATCCTCATCTACATCATCAAGATCAACTTGCTCTCTCGGAGAGCCATTAGTTTCATCAAATACAACATCGCTAGAGACTTCAACCAAACCCAATGATTTGTTGAAGACTCTATACGTCTTTGTATTTGAGTCATAACCTAACAAAAACTCTTCTACAGCTTTGGGAGCAAATTTTGAATTCCTACCTTTCTTCACTAGAATGTAGCATTTACTCCCAAAAACTCGAAAATATGAAACGTTGGGTTTGTTACCGGTTAGTAGTTCATATGACGTCTTCTTGAGGAGGCGATGAAGGTAGACCCGATTTATGGCGTGGCAAGCTGTGTTCACAGCTTCCGACCAAAACCTCTCGGGCATCGTCCTCGCCATGTCTATGAGCGTCCTGTTCTTCCTCTCTACCACACCGTTTGCTGTGGTGTGTAGGGAGCGGAGAACTCGTGCTTGATTCCTTCCTCCTCAAGGTACTCCTCCACTTGAAGGTTCTTGAACTCGGACCCGTTGTCGCTTCTAATCTTTTTCACCTTGAGCTCAAATTCGTTTTGAGCTTGCCTTAGAAAGCGCTTGAGGGTCCCTTGGGTTTCTGATTTATCCTGCAAAAAGAATACCCAAGTGAAGCGGGAAAAATCATCAACAACAACAAGACCATACTTACTTCCCCTGATACTAAGGTAGGCGACGGGTCCAAAGAGGTCCATATGCAGTAGCTCCAGAGGTCTTGATGTAGTCATCACATTCTTGTTGTGATGAGCGCTTCCCACCTGTTTACCTGCTTGACAAGCTGCACAAGGTCTATCTTTTTCGAAAAACACATTTGTTAGACCTAACACATGTTCTCCCTTCAGAAGTTTGTGAAGGTTCTTCATCCCAACATGTGCTAGATGGCGATGCCACAACCAGCCCATGCTAGTCTTAGCAATTAAGCATGCATCTAGATCGGCCTCCTCCTTCAAAAAATCAACTAAATAGAGTTTGCCATCTAGTACACCCTTAAAAGCTAATGAACCATCACTCCTTCTAAAGACAGACACATCTACATTGGTAAATAAGCAATTGTAACCCATATTACATAATTGACTAATGGACAACAAGTTATACCCAAGCGATTCAACTAAAAACACATTAGATATGGAATGCTCGGATGAAATAGCTATCTTGCATAGTCCTTTAACCTTGCCTTGATTCCCATCACTGAATATGATTGAGTCTTGGGAATCTTTGTTCTTGACGTAGGAGGTGAACATCTTCTTCTCCCCCGTCATGTGGTTTGTGCATCCGATGTCGATAATCCAGCTTGAGCCCCCGGATGCATAAACCTGCAAGGCAAATTAGGCTTGGGTTTTAGGTACCCAACTCTTGTTGGGTCCTACAAGGTTAGTTATAATAGCCTTAGGGACCCAAATGCAAGTCTTGTCTCCCTTGCATTTGGCCCCCACCTTTTTAGCAATCACTTTTTCATTTTTACATGAAAGAACAAACTTAGTATTGCAAGCATGAAAGGCAGTGGTAGATCCATTATACACTTTCCTAGGAGCATGAGACACAAAATTCCTCCTAGGTCTACCATTAAAATTGGAACTCGAAGCAATCATGACATGTGAGTCAAAAGCATTATAACTCCTATTAGCATGTCTAGAAAATTTCCTATCACTATAGATAAAAGCATGATTCCTTTGAGCATTACTAGTCATAGGGGCCTTCCCTTTGTCCTTGGCGGAGATAGGAGCCCTTTGACTTGTTAAGTTCTTGGCTTCCCTTCGAAAGCCAAGCCCATCCTTAATAGAGGGATGTCTACCAATAGTGTAGGCATCCCTTGCAAATTTTAGTTTATCAAAGTCATTTTTGCTAGTCTTAAGTTAGACATTAAGACTAGCCACTTCATCATTTAATCTAGTTATGGAAATTAAATGTTCACTACAAGCATCAATATTAAAATCCTTACACCTGTTGCAGATCACAACATGCTCTACACAAGAACTAGATTTATTTGCTACTTCTAGCTTAGCATTTAAATCATCATTAATACTTCTTAAGCTAGCCACAGTCTCATGACAAGTAGATAATTCACAAGAAAGCATTTCATTCCTCTTAACTTATAAAGCAAGAGAATTTTGCACACTTACAAATTTACCATGCTCTTCATATAAAAGATCCTCTTGCTTTTCTAAAAGTCTATCTTTTTCATTCAATGCATCAATTAGCTCATTAATCTTTTCTACCTTAGCTCTATCTAATCCTTTGAACAAGCTAGTGTAGTCTACTTCATCATCACTAGAGTCCTCATCACTAGAAGTAGAGTACTTAGGAGTTTCTCTAGTTTTTACCTTCTTTTCCTTTGCCATTAGACAAGTATGGCGCTCGTTGGGGAAGAGCGACGACTTGTTGAAGGCCGAGGCGGCGAGTCCTTCGTTGTCGGAGTCTGATGACGAACAATCTGAGTCCCATTCTTTGCCAAGGTGTGCCTCGCCCTTCGCCTTCTTGTAGGCCTTCTTCTTTTCCCTCTTCCTGCTTTTCTCTTATTCCTTGTCATTAGTATTGTCGGGACAATTTGCTATAAAATGACCATACTTACCACATTTGAAGCAGGAGCGCTTTCCCTTCGTCTTGCTCTTGTTGGGATGCTCCTTGCGACCCTTTAGCGCCGTCTTGAAGCGCTTGATGATGAGGGCCATTTCTTCCTCGTTAAGCCCGGCCGCCTCAACTTGCGCCACCTTGCTAGGTAGCGCCTCCCTGCTACTTGTTGCTTTGAGAGCAACGATTTGAGGCTCGTGGATCGACATTGGGCCATTCAACGCCTCATCAACATATCTTGCCTCCTTGATCATCATTCGCCCGCTTACAAACTTTCCGTGTATTTCTTCGGGCGTTATCTTGGTATACCTAGGATTTTCACGAATAGAGTTTACAAGATGAGGATCAAGGACAGTGAAGGACCTTAGCATAAGCCGGACGACGTCGTGGTCCGTCCATCTCGTGCTTCCATAGCTCCTTATTTTGTTGACCAGGGTCTTGAGCCTGTTGTACGTTTGAGTTGGCTCCTCCCCCCTGATCATTGCGAACCTTCCTAGTTCGCCCTCCACCAACTCCATCTTGGTGATCATAGTGACGTCATTCCCCTCATGCGAGATCTTGAGGGTGTCCCAAATCTGCTTGGCGTTATCCAAGCCGCTCACCTTATGGTATTCTTCCCTGCACAAGGATGCTAATAGAACAGTGGTAGCTTGTGCATTTTTGTGAATTTGTTCATTGATAAACATGGGATTATCCGTACTATCAAATTGCATTCCATTCTCTACTATCTCCCATATACTTGGATGAAGAGAGAACAAATGGCTACGCATTTTGTGACTCCAAAATCCATAGTCCTCTCCATCAAAGTGAGGAGGTTTACCAAGAGGAATGGAAAGCAAATGAGCATTAGAATTATGCGGAATACGAGAATAATCAAAAGAAAAGTTTGAGTTGGCCGTTTTCTTTTTCTCGTCGTAGTCGTCGTCTCTTTGGGAAGAAGAGGACTCGTTGCTGTCGTAGTAGATGATCTTCTTAATATGCCTCTTCTTCTTCCCGTCCTTCTTCTTATGACTCGAGCCAGAGTCAGTAGGTTTGTCGTCCCTTGGCTCGTTGAAGATGGACTCCTTCTCCTTATCGTTGACCACCATCCCCTTTCCCTTAGGATCCATCTTTTCGGGCGATTAGTCCCTTTCGTGAAGAGAACGGCTCCGATACCAATTGAGAGCACCTATAGGGGGGTGAATAGGTGATCCTGCAATAACTTAAAACTTATAGCCACAAAACTTGGTTAAGTGTTAGAGAGATAATGCCAAGTGACTATAAAGCGAGCTCTTGCGAATCACAATGATCACATAAAAAGCAATCACAAGAGACACGCGAGTTATCCCGTGGTTCGACAAGTACAACACTTGTCTACCTCCATGTTGTGGTGTCCCAATGGACGAGGGTTGCACTCAACCCCTTTCAAGTGATCCAATGATCAACTTGAATACCACGGTGTTTTTCTTTCTTTCTTTCACTATATCCCGTTTGCGAGGAATCTCCACCACTTGGAGCCTCTCGCCCTTACAATTAAAGATCACAAAGAAGCACAGATGTAAGGAAGGGAAAATAAACACACACAAGACTCAAATCAAGAGCACAAACATGCACACTAGTCACAACTTGAGCTCTAAATTCACACACGGAGTTCCCAACTCAAGATGAGCTCAAATTGCTATCACAACGAATCAAATGCGCTAGAATGAAGTCTTTGTGCTTAGAGATGATCAAAGAATGCTTGGTGTTCTCCTCCATGCGCCTAGGGGTCCCTTTTATAGCCCCAAGGCAGCTAGGAGCCGTTGGAAGCAATCTGGGTGTAACACCCTAGGTGTTACTTAGAGTTTTCCACTCAGGGCTACACAAGTAAAGCCCATCATCACATGTGACTTAAGTTGGGATAAGTGCACCAAATTTGGAGCTCAAGATCCTAAGTAAGTGCAACCCATCTTAGAAGTCATAACTTGGTTTGTCATGCACATATAAGGGGGAGAATTGCCCAAACCCTAATTCAAACCCTTTTGGGCAAGTGGAGCACTAGAGGTAAGTATGATCAAAAGGCCATGGAAACCCCGTGATCATGACTTGGGCCAATTATAAAAGTTGTAGTACACTTGATACCCTACAAATAATATTAAGAAAGTGACCCCAAAAGATTTCAGAAAACCCCCAAAAGATTCACCAAAGGGTTGAGCATAAAAGAAAAACCAGAATTTTTCTAAGTCCAAAACCAACCCTCTTGCAAAGATCAAACATGTTCACCTTGATCCCAAACTCAAAATCACTTGGCCCAATTGACAAAGTGGCGCCAAAATACCTCTAGAACACCTTGGAAAAGTTTGGACCCAACCCTAAGTCCTTTGACACGACTTGGCACAAGATTTGTCTCGGTTTGGACAGATAAGACAGAGACAACTTCCCACCCCCATATCTCTCAAACCAGACCATATCTACCCTCGGTACTCACATGAACTAGATAGCTCTAGGTGCAGGGAAGAGATCTCTCACAGGTCTTAGGGCAAGATTCGCACGTTTTGGCCGCTCAGCAGAGGGTGGAACAAGAGCAGAAGCAAAGAGCCACGTGTTCGACGCGCTCTGAGCTCGCCAGAGCACGCCCGACGCGCGCCCCCGCGTGCCCCGCGTCACGCCAAAGCCGAGCCGGCACCGTTGCCCACGCCCGCGCCTATAAAGCCCCCAGAGACGTCGACCGTACTCACCCGCGTGCGCCCGACCTCACCGGAGCACCAGATCACCGGCATTGCACCGTGCACGGCGTGCCCGTGGCCACCCGATCCCCCGCCACCGCAGACCGGACAACAGAGCCTCTCCCAGCCGTGTCCGACCCTCGGAATATACTGTGCATGCCTCGGTAAAGCTCCCCGAGCAAGGAATCAAACTTTGCCTCGCCGGAGAAGCCAGTCCACGGTCGCCGGACTTCACCCGACCGCCGGTAAACGTAGACCGAGCTCCACGGTGAGTTATTCTTCAATTCCTTGCACGTGTCGACTCATCATCACCCCGTGAAGCTTCCCGTGCCCTTGGATTGACCTATGTCGCCGTGGTTAGGCCGGAACACTCGCCGCCGACGAGTTCACCCGCCTGCGCGCGTGGACCGGCCGATTCCGGCCACCACCGCTGTCGAGCCGTACCTCGCTGTGACCTTCAGGACCTCCTAGAGCCAACCCCGCCCCTCGCCGGACCTCTCCCACCGCCGGTAAGCCACGCCATCCTTTTCCTTTCCGCGGTTACTGTTTACATAAGGGGAGGGACCGCGGGGAAGAAGAAGAAAAGAGCAGGGGGTTTTGTGCGCTGTCAGTGACTCAAGGGAATAGTAGCGCAGGGGTATAGATGAAAGGATTAGTTTAGAAAGAACCCAGGGTCTTCGGTGCAAATGGGTTTTCCAGGAAACCTTTTTAAATATTCAGATTTAAATCCAAATAGAACTTGAAAAATTCATAACTTCAGTTTGGTTTACCCAAATCGAGTCAAACCAATTTTGCCAGATCCTAAATGAGGTAAACTACTTAGGAAAAATATAAAACCCCTAAGTGTTATAGAAAACTTTAAAGTTTTGAATTAAATGATTAACTGGTCAAAAGCTAAAAGAAACAAGGAAAAATAGCTACACTATTAGACTAGGGTTAAGAAAATTTAGAGAAGTACTTAATCACTTCCTAACCTGTTTAAAAATAATAAACCCCTCTGTACACCAAGTTAAGGTAGAGTTTGCCATTTAAATCACTTTTTGCTTAAAGCTAAATAAAATATAAAATGTAGTTTAAATAAAGAACCAGGGAGCACCCACATTTTTGTTAGCTTTCTTATTCAGTATAGTTCACTAGGAAATTTTATTATACCCTTGTTTAGTACAGAAGAAATGAAATACCTTTTATTTCAAGAAAACAAGGACAACTTAGAAAAACCCTAGAAAAATAAGCCTGAGGAGAAAACACCCCAAATCTTGGGATAACTAATGTTTTGTTATTATGAACATAGAAAAATTAAGAGTTATGTTGTTTGATATTTTTCCAAGTTAGTTGTAAGTGTCTTTTAAGCATTAAATTTTAGAAAATCATAACTAAATAACCACTAAGTAGCCCTCTGTGATTTTTGGCATAGAAGTATGTTATTACCTATAGATACCAGAAAAAAATGACTATTAGAACAGAACCCACCCCTAACTAAGAGTTGTAGTGCAAGTAACCCCTTTTGCCCCAACTTTTGTATTTTTGTCCAGGGATTATTCTAATTATTCTGGACCTCAAATTTATAGGATAGACTACAGTGACCCATAGTAACCCACTGTAATTTTTTTTTCAAATTTTTTGGAGAAATTTAAATCACTGTTGCAGTTCAAACACACTCAAAAATCTTAAATAGAGAAAAAAAGGGGGATTAATAGTGGAGACTAAATGTTACCCTAACCAAACCAGCAAAACCCCTTGAGTACCCACTAAGATAATTAAGGGGCATTCCAAGACTTAATCCATTATGCTTAGGCAAGAATCTCAAACCTACATTGATAAGCCTAAAACCCTAAGAGCCTCTTATAACAAGGAAACCCTAAATGAGAACTAACTTAGTTTTTCTGCACTAAGGCATAATTGCTATTAAATTCTACATATCATAGCATGCATATATCTTATTCATTACATTCGATAGATTGCAATCTCGCGGACGGAGAGTACATCCTCGTGCCAGAGCAAGGAGTTGCTCAGGAGGTAGCCCCGGATCCAGCACCAGAGCCTGCCCCAGAGGATCTGCCTGCCCCAGCTTTGGAAGGCAAGCCCCGGTTTTATGCATAACCTATTTATTATGCTATTTTACTACACTTAATGATTGTAGGATTGAATGTGCACTTAAGTGTAGGAGTTGTTTGAAACCCTAGTTGCATGATCTCAGGAATCCTTTTGTGATGGATACTAGTATGCTAGGTCGAGTAGCTGCTTTATTAATTAGGGATCTCGGTAGAAGTCGAGTGATTTTTTTAGCACTCGTGCGAGGACAGGAATTGGTTGTCTCCACTTTCTTATCATAATAGTGTTGGTCCGTGGACAACAATCCATGGGGATTGGTTGTCTATGAGATGGAAATTGAAATAAGGATTAAGGTATGGTACCGTGTGTCAAGCGTTTGAACGTATTAAGCACATGCCGAGAAATATGGTAAATCGGCAAGCCTAGTACCTGAGTGAACCTGGCAGCAGACTTTGCCCCTCACGTGACCTGAGACGTGATCTCCCATTCCAGTTATGGTGGGTACAAGTGCGGTCACTGCACAACGATAGTCGGGGTCAGTGAGGCATTGTACGCCAAGGCGATGAGCCCTGATCTGCTGATGGGGAATCGATGGGGACGGTTGATGTGTGTGGGGATGGAGTGCCTCACCACGTCGTGTGTTTAGGTTTACCTTGCAAGGATAAAAACTCGATTCGAATCGTCTACTTCTCACAACTAATGAGACTGCTTGATCCATGCTGCTACATTGAGTAACAAGTGGAAATGTGATGAATTGGCAAAAGTTGTTGATTGCTAAATGTTTGATACCATGTATGATTAGATAGGTATACATTTAGTCTTAAGAGAGTCACACTAAAACTTGACAAGCTAAAACTTAATTTATAGACTCAGCTAGTGCTTTTGGCAACCAAACCCCCTCAGCCAAACAGCTGCATGTCTAGAGGTAGAGGAGTAGACTCCTCACACCGGGTAAGTCTAGCTGAGTATTAGTATACTCAGCCTTGCTTGTGGCAAAATTTTTACAGGTTCCCTGGAGGACATGGTTGCTGGAGTGACTTGGCCGTCCACCTTGCCACCGGGTTGGACAGTCGAGTGGGACCCTACCTCGGTAGAGGAGGAGCATGAGGAGTGATGGAATAGGCTTCCCCATCTCTCTGTTTAATTATCGCTAGTTTTATTCCGCTGCATTCCGAACAATGATGACTACTTTTGCTGAACTCCGATGATGATGTAATAAATTTAATACTCCTCAATGTATGGTTTTATGCTTTATTGTATTTGCTCTGTGCCTCACCATCGAGTGAGTACGTGGTACTTGATCCTGTTAGTGGCCTCGTCGGACTAGATCAGAGGGACTGACGGGTTATTCCTATTTAAGTGTGGTCTAGCCTCTAAGGCATGACTTAGGCACTTAAGTTGGAATAATTCGGGCGGTTCCGCCACAGCTGGTATCGGAGCTCGTACCACCACAGAGGAATCAATAAACTATAAACACCATCCTTTTCCAAAGTAAAACTTGGTAGAAACAAATGTTGGATAGATCGTAGGACGATCAGGATAGACCTAGGACGTGAAGCCTTAGGATGATAGAGGGGTAGCTAGGTGGCTAATTGAGTAAGCCCTACATGCTACTATAAGGGATGGGAGTTCCTTCCTATTCCCTCTAAGTTGATGTGAGGTCATTTAGGACGAGCATGCATGCATCCTTAATTAAACTATTTAACAATTGGGTAAAAACTTTAATACATAATGATGACAAATTAAGTACCCCAGTACCATTGTCGTAGTTACAGAGAGGCTGAGTTGCGGTCCCTTTTCATTTTATAATTCTTTTTCTTATACTTACGCTTAACCGTACATAGATGACTTCCCACGGATCCTCGGACGAAGGGAATGCACAGTCCCACACGGACGGGCTTGCACGAGAGGGTTTCCCCCGTATCTTGTGGGAGGTACTTCAGGGAGTTGGTTACACGACGCCTCCCCAGTATGCGGTGCAGCTGTTTGAGAAGCACCGAGTGCCCCACTGTAGGGTGAGGATGACCCTGGAGCCTCATCCCCTACAGCCAGGCTGGCGTTCGTTGGATTCGGAGTCTTTTGGATATAGGGCTGAGGATACCATCGAGGCAATTGCTCTTCACGGACTGACCACCTTCTGTGGATTCCACCCCTTGGAGCTGTCCACTCACCCCATTGGTTTGTTCCCTAAGGAAAAGGAGGACGACCCAATGTGGAAGGACCGGGTGGAGCATGCCAAGGATATCTGGGCTATCTACCCAGGTCAGACTGCTCACTTGACGGTGCGGTGCATGAATGCCCTGTATCGTCTACAAGTGATGCGAGGAGAGGCCATGTCTCATCTGATGGCACTGTTGGAGGCTACCAAGATCACCTTGGATAACAGGGAGGAACTTGTGGTAGACTTGTCCACTGAGATGCTGGAAAAAGACTTACAAGTGGAACAATTGTCAGATGAGATCCACGAGCTTGAGGAGTTAGTG
The DNA here is from genome assembly GCA_029449295.1 of Zea luxurians. NCBI lineage: Eukaryota > Viridiplantae > Streptophyta > Magnoliopsida > Poales > Poaceae > Zea > Zea luxurians. The sequence continues at coordinate 6,272,476 of JAOPSE010000024.1, read as the reverse complement.
GGAACCAGGGAGAACACCATCGAGGTTCTCGAGGATCAGCTTATCAACACTCAGCAGCAGCTTGCAGAGGCTAACCATCATCTGGATATGCACCACCAGGAGATCCAGGACATGGAGGCCAACGAGGATGTCGACATCGAGGGAGGGGAGGAGCCTGCCTCCAGCTTGGACACTGCTGGCTCAGGGAGACCACCTTCCCCTGAGTCGAGCGTTGCCTCGTTTGCTCACTAGGTCGCAGAGATAGCATTAGAAGTCTGGGACGGTGGAACTCCTCGAGACTAGCTTAGCTTTTGCACCCATAGGGTACTAGGCTAGATAGAGTTGAGTCTTTTGAGTTACTGATGTAATCATGACAAACTCTTTTGGAAGCATGGATGATGAATGATGCCAGTTTTAATTTAAGAAGAAAAGTTTATGCCATGTGAAATCTTTTATAATTATGCAAGAATATATTGGTTTTACCCCCCCCCTTCGACTCTTTCACCATGATTGAACCTTGAGCCTCAGAAATATGATATTGAGAACATACATGATTTTTCAAATGGCAGGAAGAGCGCGCCGTGGACAGAATGAGCACATTCCTCCACCACCGCCACCGCCTCCTACTATGCAGGAGCTGATGGCTCAGCAGAACGAGATCTTGCGACAGTTAGCTCAGCACCAGCCACCACCTCAGCATTATGGTGGTGGTGATCATCAGCGTCACTCCACAGCAGCCACTTATCAGGAGTTCCTCAGTACTCAGCCACCATTGTTCACCAGGGCCGAGGACCCACTTGATGCTGATGTATGGCTGAGGGTAGTGGAATCCAAATTCCCGCTACTCCATGGAGTTTGTTCAGAGGTAACTAAGGTTAGGTTCGCCACCCAGCAGCTTCGCGGACCCACGCGGACATGGTGGGATCATTTCCTTGCTATGCAGCCAGCTGACCATGAGGTGGAATGGAGAGAGTTCAAAGCAGCTTTTAGGGGGCATCATATACCAGCAGGCATTATGGACCGCAAGCTAAATGAGTTTCTGGCACTCACCCAGGGGAACCAGACAGTGTTGCAGTATGCTCAGGCCTTCAATGACCTGTGCCAGTATGCCGGATACCATGCAGACACCGACGAGAAGAAGAGGGACATGTTTAGGAGGGGGCTTAGCACTAAGCTCCACGACCGCCTCAACACAGTCAGGGCTAACAGCTATAATGAGTTAGTCAACATGGCCATTTCTCAGGAGGACTGTATCACAGCTCGTCAGGCAGAGAAGAAGAGGAAGACCCCTGTGGCAGGACCTTCAGCTCAGCCACAACGCTTCAGGATTGTGTCTGACACTCAGAATAGGAGACCTCAGCAGCAACAAGGACGTTGGGTGATCTGACCACAGCAGCAGCAGGCACCCACCCGCTCTCAGCCCCTAGTGCAGAGGAACAATCAGCAGCAGCAGTACCGTCAGACCAATGACAACAGGTGCTTCACTTGTGGTAACACCGGACATTATGCTAAGAATTGCCCCAGAAACCAACAGAGGCAGGGGTAGATTGTCAACTAGAACCAAGGCAAGAGGCAGAAGGTGCAAGTGAGGCAAGGCAGACTGAACTTCACCACCATGGCCGATATTCCAGAGGGAGCACCCGTCTTGACTGGTATCTTTTCAGTTTTGAATTATCCCGCAATTATTCTTTTTGATTCTGGTGCATCACACAGCTTTATTAGTACCAAATTTAGTGCCAAGTGCTAGTTACCTTTTCATCACACTAATGGGGGTATTACAATTTCTACACCTGGAGGCAGGGTCGCCACCTATCAGATCAATAGACACGTACCCATAAAGTTGGGTAGTTTCATATTTAAAACCACTCTCTTGATAATGGGATTGGATAGTGTGGACATCATCCTGGGGACTGATTGGTTAAGACGACACCATGCGGTGATTGATGTCGCAGCCAGAGCCATAGAAATCCACTCCCCACTGGACGGCGAGATCACCTTGTACCTACCCGACCAAGGATGTACCCGTTCCTGTGCTTTCACCATGATAGAGTCATCTGTTGAGAAGATCCCCGTAGTCTGTGACTACCCAGATGTTTTTCCTGACGAATTGCCAGGGATGCCACCCGACCGAGACATCGAGTTCGCGATCGAATTGCAACCCGGGACTGCTCCTATATCCAAGAGACCCTATAGGATGCCTCCTGCGGAATTAGCGGAGTTGAAAAAGCAGCTACAAGAGTTGTTGGACAAAGGGTTTATTCGCCCGAGTACTTCACCATGGGGATGCCCAGCCTTGTTTGTAAAGAAGAAGGATGAAAGTCTGAGAATGTGTGTCGATTACCGCCCTCTCAATGTGGTGACCATCAAGAACAAATACCCACTGCCCCGCATTGATGTTTTGTTTGATCAGTTGGTGGGAGCCAAAGTGTTCTCCAAGATAGATCTTCGCTCGGGCTACCATCAAATCAAGATCCGTGCCGGTGATATTCCGAAGACGGCTTTCTCCACCAGATATGGGCTCTATGAGTTTTTGGTGATGTCTTTTGGGCTGACCAATGCCCCAGCTTATTTCATGTACCTGATGAACTCAGTATTCATGCCAGAGTTGGACAAATTTGTGGTGGTTTTCATTGATGATATTCTGGTCTATTTCAAGAATGTAGACGAGCATACCGAGCATCTACACATCGTGCTTCAGCGACTGCGCGATCATCGTCTTTATGCTAAGTTGTCTAAGTGTGGTTTCTGGCTAAGGGAAATTAAATTTTTGGGTCACACAATTTCTCAGGATGGGATATCAGTTGATCCTGAGAAGGTTCAAGAAGTAATGGACTGGAAACCTCCCACCACAGTGCGGCAAATACGGAGTTTTCTGGGATTGGCAGGGTATTATCGACGATTTATTCCGGATTTCTCCAGAATTGCCAAGCCAATGACTGAACTGTTGAAGAAGGGAGTCAAGTATGAATGGAGCCAGAAGTGTGAGGATGCCTTTCATACACTGAGGCAGCACTTGACAACAGCACCAGCGCTAGCTCAACCTGACAACACCAAGCCCTTTGAAGTTTATTGCGATGCTTCCGGTACTAGATTGGGATGTGTCTTAATGCAGGACAATAGAGTCATTGCTTATGCCTCCCGAGCACTCAGACCCCATGAGCAGAACTACCCCACACATGATCTGGAGTTAGCAGCTGTGGTTCATGCTCTCAAGATATGGAGACATTATTTGATGGGAGCTCACTGTAATATTTACACGGATCATAAGAGTCTCAAATATATTTTCACCCAGGCCGATCTTAATATGAGGAAGAGAAGATGGTTAGAACTAATCAAGGACTATGATTTGGAGGTGCATTACCACCCTGGTAAGGCAAATGTTGTGGCAGACGCCCTAAGCAGGAAGGCCCAATGCAATTGTATGAATATGGATGCAAGAATCACCACCTTATGTGATGAGTTGTGCAAGCTGAACCTAGAAGTCATTTCCTCCGGAACTTTAAATTATATTTCAGTGGAGCCCACATTACAAGAGCAAATAGTCATGGCACAGATTGGTGACAAGGGTGTTCAAGTTATCAAGGAAATGATCAAACAGAAGGTGGACAAATACAAATGCTTCCGTCAGGACAGCAAAGGGATCCTATGGTTTGGAGACCGATTGGTTGTTCCCAAGAACCCTGAGCTCAAAAAGAAGATATTGGATGAAGCTCACCTTCCCAAATTCTCCATGCACTCCGGCAACAACAAGATGTATCATGATCTCAGATCTTTATACTGGTGGACCAGAATGAAGAGGGAAATTGCAAAGTATATATCAGAATGTGACACCTGCCAGAGAATCAAGGCCAGTCATTTGAAGGTAGCAGGCCCTTTGCAACCCCTTCCCATACCATCTTGGAAATGGGAGGACATTTGCATGGATTTTATCGTGGGATTGCCCAATACCTCCCGGCACCATGATTCAATTTGGGTCATTGTGGACAGATTGACCAAGACAACTCATTTCTTGCCAGTACACACCACCCACAGGACGGAAAAGTATGCGGAAATTTTTATTGACCAGATAATTCGCTTGCATGGAATACCAAGGACTATAGTATCTGACAGAGGAGCACCGTTCGTGGCACGATTTTGGGAGCAATTGCAGGAGTCACTTGGGACCCATGTAATAAGAAGCTCATCATACTGAAAGGGAATTAGGCTTCCACTTTTTTCCTAAATGATTTTGGTGGTTGAATTGCCCAACACAAATAATTGGACTAACTAGTTTGCTCTAGTTTATAAGTTCTACAGGTGCCAAAGGTTCACAATAAGCCAATAAAAAGACCAAGAAAAAGGGTTCAAACAAAAGAGCAAAGGGACAACCGAAGGCACCCTGGTCTGGCGCACCGGACTGTCCGGTGTGCCACCGGACAGTGTCCGGTGAACCACCGGACATTGTTCGGTGTACCAGGGGACTCCAAGCTGAACTCTTCACCTTCGGGAATTTCCAAAGGCGCTCCACTATAATTCACCAGACTGTCCGGTGTATCACCGGACAGTGTCCGGTGCACCAGAGGAGAGCGACTCTGAACTCGCCAGCTTCGGGAATCTGCTCCGCTATAATTCACCGGACATGTCCGGTGCACACCGGACTGTCCGGTGAGCCAGTGGAGCAACGACTACTTCAGTGCCAACAGTCACCTGCAGAGGCATTAAATGCGCGCCAGAGCGCGCAGAAGTCAGGCACGCGCGAGACGGCGCACCGGACAGTCTACAGTACCTGTCCGGTGCACCACCGGACAGCCAAGCGACCCCACCAGTTAGAGCTCCAACGGTTGAACCCTAACGGCCGGGTGACGTGGCTGGCGCACCGGACACTGTCCGGTGGCACACCGGACTGTCCGGTGCGCCATGCGACAGCAGCCTTCACCAAACGGCTAGTTTGGTGGTTGGGGCTATAAATACCCCCAACCACCCCTCATTCAAGTCATCTAAGTTTTCACACTTCTACACCTTACAAGAGCTCTAGCATTCAATTCTAGACACACCAAAGTGATCAAATCCTCTCCAATTCCACACAAAGCTTTAGTGACTAGTGAGAGAGATTTGTTGTGTTCATTTGAGCTCTTGCGCTTGGATTGCTTTTTTTCTTTCTCATTTGTTCTTGTGATTAAAACTCAATTGTAACCGAGGCAAGAGACACCAATTGTGTGGTGGTCCTTGCGGGGAAGTTTTGTTCCTGGTTGATTTGAGAAGAGAAGCTCACTCGGTCCGAGGGACCGTTTGAGAGAGGGAAAGGGTTGAAATAGACCCGGCCTTTGTGGCCTCCTCAACGGGGAGTAGGTTTGCGAGAACCGAACCTTGGTAAAACAAATCCTTGCGTCTCACTTCTTCACTCACTCGCGATTTGTTTTTACGCTCTCTCTCGGACTCATTTATATTTCTAACACTAACCCGGCTTGTAATTGTGATTAAGTTTGTAAATTTCAGATTTGCCCTATTCACCCCCTCTAGGCGACTTTCAATTGGTATCAAAGCCCGGTGCTTCATTAGAGCCTAACCGCTCGAAGTAATGTCGGGAGATCACGCCAAGAGGGAAATGGAGACCGGCGACAAGCCCACTACAAGCCACGGGAAGACTTCATCGGAAGAGTCCCGCAACAAAGGGAAGGAGAAGAAACCCTCTTCCCACAAGTCGCATCGGAGTGGTGACAAAAAGAAGAAGATGAGGAAGGTGGTCTACTATGAGACCGACACTTCATCACCTTCCACCTCCGGCTCCGACGCGCCGTCCGTAACTTCTAAGCGCCATGAGCGCAAGAAGTTTAGTAAGATCCCCCCTACGTTATCCTCGCATTCCTAAACATACACCTTTACTTTCCGTCCCATTAGGCAAACCACCAACGTTTGATGGTGAAGATTATGCTAGGTGGAGTGATATGATGCGATATCACCTAACCTCACTCCACAAAAGTATATGGGATGTTGTTGAGTTTGGTGTACAGGTACCATCCGTAGGGGATGAAGACTATGATGAGGACGAAGTGGCCCAAATCGAGCACTTCAACTCACAAGCCACCACTATACTCCTCACCTCTCTAAGTCGAGAGGAGTATAACAAGGTGCAAGGGTTGAAGAGTGCAAAGGAGATTTGGGATGTACTCAAGACGGCGCACGAAGGAGATGAGTTGACCAAGATCACCAAGAAGGAGACGATCGAGGGGGAGCTCGGTCGCTTCCGTCTTCGCCAAGGGGAGGAGCCACAAGACATGTACAACCGGCTCAAAACCTTGGTGAACCAAGTGCGCAACCTTGGGAGCAAAAAATGGGATGACCACGAAGTGGTTAAGGTTATTCTTAGATCACTTGTTTTCCTTAACCCCACTCAAGTTCAATTAATTCGTGGTAATCCTAGATATACACTAATGACCCCTGAGGAAGTAATCGGGAATTTTGTGAGCTTTGAATTGATGATCAAAGGCTCAAAGAAGATCAACGAGCTTGACGACCCCTCCACGTCCGAAGCACAACCGGTCGCATTCAAGGCGATGGAAGAAAAGGAGGAATCTACTCCAAGTCGAACACCCATCGACGCCTCCAAGCTCGACAACGAGGAGATGGCACTCATCATCAAGAGCTTCTGTCAAATCCTCAAGCAAAGGAGGGGGAAGGATTACAAATCCCGCTCCAAGAAGGTTTGCTACAAATGTGGTAAGCCCGGTCACTTTATTGCTAAATGTCCATTATCAAGTGACAGTGACAGGGACAACGACAAGAAGGGGAGAAGAAAGGAGAAGAAGAGATACTACAAGAAGAAGGGCGGCGATGCCCATGTTTGCCGGGAGTGGGACTCCGACGAGAGCTCCACCGACTCCTCCTCCGACGAGGACGCCACCAACATCGCCATCACCAAGGGACTCCTCTTCCCTAACGTCGGCCACAAGTGCCTCATGGCAAAGGACGGCAAAAAGAAGAAGGTTAAATCCAAATCCTCCACTAAATATGAGTCCTCTAGTGATGATAATGCTAGTGATGAGGAGGATAATTTGCGTACCCTTTTTGCCAACCTAAAGATGCAACAAAAAGAAAAATTAAATGAATTAATTAGTGCCATCCATGAGAAGGATGAACTCTTGGACTCCCAAGAGGACTTCCTAATCAAGGAAAACAAAAAGCATGTTAAGGTTAAAAATGCTTATGCTCTCGAAGTTGAAAAATGTGAGAAATTAACTAGTGAGCTAAGCACATGCCATGATTTGATTGCCAACCTTAGAAATGAAAATGCTAGATTAATTGCTAAGGTTGATTCTAATGTTTGTGATGATTCAATTTCCAATCTTAGAGATGATAATGCTAATTTGCTTACTAAGATTTAAAAATTGAATGATTCTCTTGCTAGCCTTAGAAATGAAAATGAAAAATTAATTGCTAAGGCTAAAGATTTTGATGTTTGCAATGCTACTATTTCTAATCTTAGAAGTGAAAATGATATATTACATGCTAAGATTGTAGAATTAAAATCTTGCAAACCCTCTACATCTACCGTTGAGCATGTTTCCATTTGCACTAGATGTAGAGATGTTGATATTGATGCTATTCATGATCATGTGGCTTTAATTAAACAACAAAATGATCATATAGCAAAATTAGATGCTAAAATTGCCGAGCATGAACTTGAAAATGAAAAATTTTAATTTGCTCATAGTATGCTTTATAGTGGAAGACGCCCTGGCATCAAGGATGGCATTGGCTTCCAAAAAGGTGACAATGTCAAACTTAATGCCCCTTCTAAAAGACTGTCCAACTTTGTTAAGGGCAAGGCTCCCATGCCTCAGGATAACGAGGGCTACATTTTGTACCCTGCTGGTTATCCCGAGAGCAAAATTAGGAGAATTCATTCTAGGAAGTCTCACTCTGGCCCTAATCATGCTTATATGTATAAGGGTGAGACATCTAGCTCTAGGTAACCAACCCGTGCTAAGTTTCCTAAGAAGAAAACTCCTAATGCATCAAATGGTCATGACATTTCATTTAAAACTTTTGATGCATCTTATGTTTTGATTGACAAATCCAACAAGGTAGTTGCCAAGTATGTTGGGGGCAAGCACAAGGGGTCAAAGACTTGTGTTTGGGTACCCAAAGTTCTTGTGTCTAATGCCAAAGGACCCAAAACCATTTGGATACCTAAAGTCAAGAACTAAACTTGTTTTGTAGGTTTATGCATCCGGGGGCTCAAGTTGGATCATCGATAGCGGGTGCACAAACCACATGACAGGGGAGAAGAAGATGTTCTCCTCCTACGAGAAAAACCAAGATCCCCAACGAGCTATCACATTCGGGGATGGAAACCAAGGTTTGGTCAAAGGTTTGGGTAAAATAGCTATATCTCCTGACCATTCCATTTCCAATGTTTTTCTTGTTGATTCATTAGATTACAATTTGCTTTCCGTATCCCAATTATGTCAAATGGGCTACAACTGTCTATTTACTAATGTAGGTGTCACTGTCTTTAGAAGAAGTGATGATTCAATAGCATTTAAGGGAGTGTTAGAGGGTCAGCTATACTTGGTAGATTTTGATAGAGCTGAACTCGACACTTGCTTAGTTGCTAAGACTAACATGGGCTGGCTCTGGCATCGCCGACTAGCACATGTTGGGATGAAGAATCTTCATAAGCTTCTAAAGGGAGAGCACATTTTAGGATTAACAAATGTTCATTTTGAGAAAGACAGGATTTGTAGCGCATGCCAAGCCGGGAAGCAAGTTGGTGTTCATCATCCACACAAGAACATCATGATGACTGACAGGCCACTGGAGCTCCTACACATGGACCTATTCGACCCAATAGCTTACATAAGCATCGGCGGGAGTAAGTACTGTCTAGTTATTGTGGATGATTATTCTCGCTTCACTTGGGTGTTCTTTTTGCAGGAAAAATCTCAAACCCAAGAAACCTTAAAGGGATTCTTGAGATGGGCTCAAAACGAGTTCGGCTTAAGGATCAAGAAAATTAGAAGCGACAACGGGACGGAGTTCAAGAATTCCCAAATTGAAGGCTTCCTTGAGGAGGAGGGCATCAAGCATGAGTTCTCTTCTCCCTACACCCCACAACAAAATGGTGTAGTGGAGAGGAAGAATCGAACTCTATTGGACATGGCAAGAACCATGCTTGATGAGTACAAGACGCCGGATCGGTTTTGGGCCGAGGCGGTTAACACCGCTTGCTACGCCATCAACCAGTTATATCTACACCGAATCCTCAAGAAGACATCATATGAACTCCTAACCGGTAAAAAGCCCAATATTTCATATTTTAGAGTCTTTGGTAGCAAATGCTTTATTCTTGTTAAAAGAGGTAGAAAATCTAAATTTGCTCCTAAGACCATAGAAGGCTTTTTACTAGGATATGATTCAAACACAAGGGCATATAGAGTCTTTAACAAGTCCTCGGGACTAGTTGAAGTTTCTTGTGACGTTGTGTTTGATAAAACTAACGGCTCTCAAGTAGAGCAAGTTGATCTTGATGAGATAGGTGATGAAGAGGCTCCGTGCATCGCGCTAAGGAACATGTCCATTGGGGATGTGTGTCCTAAGGAATCCGAAGAGCCTCTAAATGCACAAGATCAACCATCCTCCTCCACGCAAGCATCTCCAACAACCACTACCGGAATTCGGCTCTTTGCTGAGTGCCGGCGGCTTTGCCGAGTGCTTTTTATCGGGCTCTCGGCAAAGCCGACTTTGCCGAGCGCCGCACTCGGCAAAGTCCTACGCTCGGTAAAGAGCTTATTTACCGAGTGCAGGACACTCGGCACAGCCAAGCACTCGGCAAAGACTGCTTTGCCGAGCGTCAAGCACTCAGCAAATATGGCTCTCGGCAAAGGGCCGTTAGCGGCCGTCTACAGCTGACGGCCGTCAGTCTTTGCCGAGTGTCAAATATCTGGCACTCGGCAAAGAGAGTCTTTGCCGAGTGTCCTATGTAGACACTCGACAAAGCATATTTTTATTTTTTTTTATTTTGGTCACCAAACTTTTTGTGGTATGTTCCTACACTATGTAGACCTACATGTACCATTTTGGGACAATTATAACAGTGTTTTCTATAGCTAGTACATTTAGTTTGTTTATTTGAATTTCTTCGGAAAATTCAGATTTGAACTGCAGGTCACTCGAAACTTGGAAAACCGTGCATGCAAAAATGATATCCATGCTACTTAGCACAAGTTACGACCGATTTCAGGAGCGGACCGGAAACTTCGAGCACCATGCTCACTCAACATGACCGTGAACTTGCCATCCAGGTGTTTAAAAATTGTATAAAACAGAAACAAAGTCAGAAAATCATGAAACCTGTCCACGTGTCATGATATCATATGTAGAGGCTGTGATAAAAATTTGAAAAAGTTTCAAGAAAGCTGTAACGCACTATGTGTACAAACCTAAGAGATCCACATTGAAACTCTATGATTTCATTTGTAGTTCTCTTAGGTTTCTACACATAGTGTCTCACAACTTTGTCCAAACATTCTCAATTTTTTATCACAGACTCTACATATGATATCATGACAAGTGGACAAGTTTCATGATTTTCTGACTTTGTTTGTGTTTTATACAATTTTTAAACATGTAGATGGCAAGTTCACGGTCATGTTTAGTGAGCATGGTGCTTGAAGGTTCCGGTCTACTCGTGAAATCGGTCGTAACTTGTGTTATCTAACATAAATATCATTTTTGCATGCACGGTTTTCCAAGTCTCGAGTGCAATGCAGTTCAAATCTGAATTTTCCGAAGAAATTCAAATAAACGAACTAAATCTACTAGCTATTGAAAACACTGTTATAATTGTCCCAAAATGGTACATGTAGGTCTACATAGTGTAGGAACATACCACAAAAAGTTTGATTGGGAAAAGAAAAAAATAAAAAACATACTTTGCCGAGTGTCCAAAGAAGACACTCGGCAAAGCATACTTTGTCGAGTGCCAGTCTGGCAGCACTCAGCAAAAACAAATAAGTCAAGGTTTGCCGAGTGCCAGTCTGGCGGCACTCGGCAAAATGAATTTTTATATTTTTAAAAAGTTCTTTGCCGAGTGCCCGCGATCTGGCACTCGGCAAAGCCGTTGAATAATAAATCGGTCGTCTTCCTCTCTTCTTCTCTTCCTCACACTTTCTATCTCACATCTCCACCGCGCGCCGCTCCCGCCGCCAGCCCTCGTGCGCTGCCCCTGCGCCACCGGCCACACCGCCGGCCACGCGCGCCGCCAGCCCGCGCGCCCCGCCAGCCCACGCGCCGCCCCCACGTGCGCCGCCCCTGCACCCTCTGGCGTCGGCCACGCCGCTAGCCCCAGCGCGCCGCCCCCACGCCGCAGGGCCGCGCGTCGCCGCCCCTGCGCATCCTCCCCGTCTCTCCGGCCCGGCCATCCTCCCCGCTCCGGCCATCTCCGCCATCCCCTCGCTCCGGCCATCTCCGCCAACCACCGTCGCTCCGGCTAAGGTATACGATCTATGAAATTTTTATCTGAAATTGTTATACGATCTATGAAATTGTTATATGAAATTGTTAGGTTTGAAATTGTTATATGAAATTGTTAGCTTTGAAATTGTTATATGAAATTGTTAGGTTTGAAATTGTTATATGAAATCTCCCGCTATGGTTATATGAAATTGTTAGGTTTGATATTAGGTTTGATATTAAGTGAGTTTGGTTGCCGCCGTCGTCTCACTCTCACTCACTCACCCGCTCGCTCGCCGTCGTCGCGCCCACCGCCGTAGTGAGTATAATAAGTTTAATTAGTTTAGTATGTATTTATTGAGTTTATAGTATATGTGTTTAGTGGATTTAGTGATTTTCGTGAGTTCAATTAGTTTAGTATGTGTGTTTAGTGAGTTTATACTATATGTTTTTAGTGAATATAGTGACTTTAGTGAGTTTAATTAGTTTAGTATGTGTGTTTAGAGAGTTTATACTATTTGTGTTAATTTGGCATAATGTGATGGTGGATATGGATGCCGTTGAAATATGTGTGATGGTGGATATGGATGCCACTTAGATGTGACTTGCATTCATCGTGTCGTTTGTATATGTGCGTGTCAGCCATCGTGCTGTTAGATCTATTTACAGGTTTTGGAAACCTCCCCGTACAGGGGAAGTGCTGCCGATTTTTTTGACATGCTTGTTTATTTTTTACAGAGAAGATACTTGTCTTCCTAGCCACTGCGGGTCTGCCTGCACCGCGTCGCGTCGCTACTGCACCAACCTGCCACAGCCCCGCTAGCCTGACTCCACCGCCACCCTAGGTATAACCTCTATTTCCGCATCATGGTCGTAGATCACGTAACCCAGTTAGGCGTCTCCCGTTTGAAAGAGATACGGTGTAGATATGCAGATCTTTGCATATCTACAAATGTATCAGTTTCGAATTGTCCACGTTTTTTGGACAGCCCGCGGTTGCGTAGATGGTGTTAGTTTCCATGCTCTACTCCGGTCCGAGATAGAGTTTCGGCGTCACCTCCCTGTTGTTCTCCGGACAGTACACTCTCCCTGCCAGGACGTGTATCCGGAGAACAGCGGGGAGGTGCTGCCGAAATTCTATCTCGGATCGGAGTAGAGCATGGAAACTAACTCCATCTACGCAACCGCGGGTGGGATTAGGACCTATCCTCACCTATTAGAAGGTAGGAACGTAGTGTACATGCATTACATGTCTATATTAAACTATACTCGGTTATATATGTTAGAGGATGGAGGACCGTGAGTGGATGTACACGAGCCGCGTAAGACGTAATGATGTCACCCCAGAATGGATTAGGAAGACCGATGCTTTCGTGGAACGGGCATATGGCGAAGCTGCTAAAGGAGCTAGTCTAGTCCCTTGTCCGTGCAGCAAATGTGACAACCGGAAAAGAAAACCAAAGAAGGCCACGGTAGAACATATTTGGAAGAATGGGTTTACGCCGGACTATACTCGGTGGATCTTCCATGGTGAAGCGCATCGCACGAGAGAGGAGGTGGTGAGACAACGCGTCGAGGATTACGATGCTGATGCCGGGGTAGCGGACATGTTGAACGACTATCACGAGGCACAGTTCGCCGAAGGACGTATGGAGGACGAGCCAGAGGCGACCGCAAAGGCATTCTACGACATGTTTGACGCGGCACAGAAACCCCTTCACGGCAAGACAAAGGTTTCTCAACTAGATGCCATTGGGCGTATAATGGCGTTCAAGTCGCAGTATAGCATGAGTCGAGACGCCTTCGATGGTTTGTTGACAGTTATTGGCAGCCTGCTTCCGGAGGATCACGTTCTGCCAAAGAGCATGTACGAGGCACAGAAACTCCTTTGTGCACTCAAGATGACGTATGAGCAGATACATGCTTGTCCGAAGGGCTGCGTCCTATTTAGGAAAGAACACACTGAGGCAAAGTACTGTCCGAAGTGTAAATCGTCTAGGTTCATGGAGGTAGACTCTGGTGATGGACAGAAGAGGCAGCTCGACATCCCTGTGACAATCCTACGCCACCTTCCGTTCAAACCGAGGATCCAGCGTCTATACATGACAGAGGAATCCGCGAAACAGATGACATGGCACAAAAAAGGCAAACGATACAATCCTGACAAGATGGTTCACGCATCCTATGGTGAAGCATGGACCCACTTTGATGCCATTCACCATGAGAAAGCCAAAGAGGCTCGTAATGTTCGTGTTGCGCTGGCCACAGATGGGTTCAATCCCTATGGAATGACCGCTGTCCCATACACATGTTGGCCCGTGTTCGTTATCCCCATCAATCTCCCCCCCGGCGTATGCTTTCAAAGACAGAACATATTCGTGTCGTTGATAATTCCTGGACACCCGGGGAATAAAATGGGCGTGTACATGGAGCCTTTGATTGATGAATTGGTCCGTGCTTGGGAGGAAGGGGTATGGACATACGACCGAGCTACGAAGACAAACTTCAAAATGCATGTTTGGTACCAGTACTCCATGCACGACTTTCCGGCGTATGGGCTATTTTGCGCCTGGTGTGTTCACGGTAAGTTCCCATGCCCAGTTTGCAAGGAAGCTCTTAGGTTCATTTGGTTGAAGAAGGGTGGCAAATATTCGTCATTCGATAAACATCGACAATTTCTCCCTCCTGACCATGCATTCCGACTAGACATCAAGAACTTTACGAAAGGTGTCGTGGTGACAGACGGCCCACCTGCAATGATGACTGGCGCCGAAGTTCGCTAACAATAGATGGTCTCGTGGCCAACCCAGAAGGTGGTTTTGTGGGATATGGTGAGCAACATATGTGGGCACATAAGTCGGGCTTGACTCGGCTCCCCTATTATGATGACCTGCTCCTTCCACACAATATTGACGTGATGCACACTGAAAAGAATGTCGCCGAGGCACTTTGGGCAACAATTATGGAGATTCCTGATAAGTCAAAGGATAACGTAAAGGCAAGAGTGGATCTGGCAGAGTTATGTGATAGACCAAACCAAGAGATGAAGCCGCCTAGTGGTGGAAAGACATGGAAAAGGCCTAAGGCCGATTTCGTCCTGAGCAGGGCCCAGAGGAAGGAAGTACTACAGTGGATCAAGATGTTATGTTCCCTGATGGGTATGCAGCTAACCTTAGTAGGGGGGTGAACTTATCTACTCTGCGAGTCTTAGGGATGAAGAGTCATGACTTCCACATATGGATTGAACGAATTCTTCCGGCGATGGTTCGAGGCTATGTCCCTGAGCATGTCTGGCTAGCGCTTGCAGAGTTGAGCTATTTCTTCCGCCAGCTTTGTGCAAAAGAGTTAGCTCGGACCATGATTGCAGACTTGGAAAGGATGGCACCCATGTTACTATGTAAGTTGGAGAAGATCTTTCCACCTGGCTTCTTCAATCCGATGCAGCATTTGATTCTTCATCTCCCGTATGAGGCACGAATGGGGGGGCCTCGTGCAGCGACGTTGGTGCTATCCAATCGAGAGATGTCTAAAGACTATCCGAAAGAAATGTAGAAATAAATGCAAAATTAAGGCTTCCATTGCAGAGGCATACATACTGGAGGAGGTGTCAAACTTCACAACAACTTACTATGGTGACAAACTGCCAAGCGTGCATAATCCACCCCCTCGTTACAATGATGGCGGCAATGAATCGAACCTCAGCATTTTTCGAGGGCAACTCGGAAGCGCGAGTGGTTCGACCACCAAGACCCTGAGACATGAAGAGTGGCACCATATCATGCTATATGTATTGACCAACCTTGAAGAGGTGACGCCATACATGGAGCAATTTCTTCATGAATTCTGGCGTCGATCAAGGGACCCAACTCCACAGGAATATGATACCCTTCTTAGAAATGGTGCGGGAAATGGATTGCCCAATTTCATTTCCTGGTTTAACATAAGGTACGTGCTTAGTTTGTCATTTCAAGTTGCTCTTACGTGCGAATAATATAACAATCTAGCGTGTTTGAACTTGCAGGGCCAAAGAGAGCCGTCTATGAGTGCCGAGTTGAGACAAGTAGCCAATGGCTTTGCCTATAGGGTCAGGAAATTTTCTGGGTATGACGTCAATGGATACCGTTTTCACACAACAAGCTACGACCAAAGTCGCCCCAATCGAAAAACCACGTGTTCTGGAGTCTTTACGCCCGGGCTTGACGAGGTCGAGTATTATGGAAGAATTGAAGAAATATATGAACTCAATTTTTATGGTTCCAAACCTCTTACTCCAGTGATATTCAAATGTCATTGGTTTGACCCTGAAGTTATGAGACGGACACATTCTAATATTGGGCTAGTCGAAATTCGACAGGATTCCACCTTACCAGGAGACGATGTCTATATTATGGCCCAACAGGCCACACAAGTGTATTATCTTCCATATGCGTGCCAAACGAAACAACATCTTAAGGGTTGGGATATTGTGTATAAGGTATCACCGCACGGTAAATTATCTGTTCCAAACGATGAAGATTATAACTTAGACCCGGACACATATGACGGAGAGTTCTTCCAAGAAGATGGGCTAGAAGGGCGATTTGAGATAGACTTAACCGAAGCGATCGGAATGGAAGTAGATATTGAAATGGTTGTTGATGAGGAGGATGATGAGGTGCAAAATGAGAATGACTTAGAAATGCTTGAAGGCAATGCCAATGACGAAATTGCGCCTTCAGATGGTGTTGACTATGAAATGGTTGATAGTGATGACGACACTTATGATCCGGCTAACCCGGACACATATGAAGATTATTTTTAATCAATGTAATGCTATATTTCATTTATTTTGCATATGTTTCTAAATACATATTTTTTATCTGTGTTTAATTTCTTACTCTTAATTGCAGGTTGTTGGACAAAGATGGTGGGCGGTGGGACGAGGACGAGGAGGGGGAGGGGGAGGGGGAGGAGGAGCACCCGTAGGACGGAGGAGGAGGCGCAGCAGGACGACGCCGTACAGCAGCAGGTGGAGCAGCAAGCCGCTGTCGATGCGGCGCAGCAGGACAACGACGATGCGGCGCAGCAGGACGACGACGACGACGCCGCTCAGCAGGACGTCTCAGGTTCTAGCTCCTCAGGTTCGAGGAGTATCTACCTGCGAGGTCCCGTGAGTCTCCCTCAGCAACCCATACTTCGTGACAGACTTCCGCTGATACGACCTGATGGAGAGAGGTAGGTAACTTTAGATGTTGTTGCTGCTTTTTCATATTATATGTTCAAATTAATAATAGAAACTAATACTTTATCTTAATCACTTGGACAGGTCTTGGATGGTTTTGGAGACTGCAGGGGGTCACGGCCGCAACCCCAATGGCATCCTTGGCCTTCTATGCAGGGAACACTTCTCTGGACTTGTCGAGTACGCCAGAGTGACGAGCCCAGCATACACCTTCGACCACTACGCCGTCGCCCCCGATGCAGTAGATCGGGACGGCAGACAATTCAACAACAAGGTGGAGCGGGTGAAGCAAGAGCTGTGGGTAAGTCTTCCTCGCACTATATTGTTTAATAAGTCCCATTTGTTGCATATTCTTGAAATAATGTATGGATACATCGTCTTTGTATGTAGGATTTCTTCAGATGCGAGGCTGGATACGAGGCCAGGGCGGATGTGGTGGCTACGATGAGCTGTAAGAAGCTCGTCGTGGACATGCACTACGAGGCGCGCATCCAGGCCATCGTCACTTACCACGGCTCCGTCCTTGGGGAGAAGGTGACCAAGAAGGACGCCCGAACCATGTCGTTGACTCCGGACCAGTACTTGCAGGTAAATACAAAACTTTATTATTGGTACTAAATATGCTTAATTTTATCTTCTGATATGCCGTGTACTTGTATTTTTTTAGATGATTCCTCATTGGTGCGCCGCGCATCCTGAGTGCTGGGAGCAGATGGTGCAGAGGTGGTGCTCGGCTGAGTGGGACGAGGCGCACAACGCTAGCCGGGAACGGCGTTTGATGATGCAAGGTCCCTCCCACCATCAAGGCAGCCGCAGCCTGGGCAAATACGCGGAAGCATGGGTACGCGCTCTTTTTTATTTAGGTATATAACTTTCGATTAGACATGATTTCTAACCATCTCGTTGGTTTTCTCGCAGTCGGCGGCACATGGTGGCGCGCCTTGCTCCATGTTCTCGGCATATGCTATGGCCCACAAGGGGAAGGCGACGTCCGACGTCACCTACAACCCGGATGACGGGCCCGAGGCGTACACCAACCCCGCCATCCACAGCCGCCTCAGTGAGTACACCGCCATGGCCAAGGAGGTCCATGGGCCAGATTACGATCCGAGGACCGAGGACATCGACGGAGATGTCCTCATGAGGGTCGGAGGAGGCAAGAGGCATGGGCGGTACTGGATTGCCGACGGGGCAATCGACTCGTCCTCCACTCCCACTCTCTCTCAGGTGCGAGCAAGGAGCACGAGCGCGAGCCCAGCCATATGACCTCGGCAGGACAGCTCACAGCATCGTATCCAGCAACTCCAGGTTATTCCTTATCTATTCATCGTTCATTGATTATTATATATATTCTCTTTGCATTATCGTAACATTACGGCGAAATATTACAGACTCAACTAGATGATGAGAGGAGGCAACGTGAGGAGCTGGAGAAGAGGATGGCGGAGATGTTCGCGTACATGTAGAGCCTTGGCGCCGCACAGGGTCATGCTCCACCACCTCCGTTGTTCCCTACAGCTGACCTTGCTGAGTTCACTACTCCTGTGAGTATCACAATTTTAGTACTGCATGATATATATTCATATGTTCTCACACATGCAATCTCTTCTCTGTGCAGGGTCAATCGGCGGCGTCGAACAACCCTCACGCTTCGTCCAGCCCTTCGCCGAACCAGTCCAGATGCCCACCTCGTTGATGATCTGTTTTGTGATGATCCAGACTTATATTTGTGAGTGTTGGTGATGTTAGGTATACTTGGTCTTGTGAGATACTTGGTGATGTTAGTGATGATCCAGACTTATATCTGTTTTGTGATGATCCTGACTTATATTTGTGAGACTTATATTAGTGAGACTTTGTGATATATATGGTGTTGTTGATAAATGTGTTCATTCTGTGATGCGATTGATATATAATGTGATGTGAATGATATATATCTTTTGTTTGTTTGGATGGAACAACAAAAACAAATAAAAAAGGGACATCCTGGTCACTTTGCCGAGTGTAACACTCGGCAAAGGGTAGCTTTGCCGAGTGCTATGACCTTGGCACTCGGCAAAGAAGGAAACCTGGGAACCGGTAAAGCCATCTTTGCCGAGTGCTGACCATGGCACTCGGCAAAGAAGGAAACCTGGGAACCGGTAAAGCCATCTTTGCCGAGTGCTGTTGTCAAGGCACTCGGCGAATGGACTGGCAAAGGGGCCCACTAGAGGACTCTTTGCCGAGTGCCAGTCCACTAGACACTCGGCAAAGAAGCCTCCTTCGCCGAGTGCCTACGAAGACACTCGGCAAAGGATCCATCACCGTCACTTGGCGCCGTGACGATGACTTTTCTTTGCCGAGTGACAAATGGCACTCGGCAAATTCTTTGCCGAGTGCCCGACAAAAAGTACTCGGCAAAGAGGCTGTTGCCGATGTACAGTTCGCCGAGCGTCCTTTGCCGAGTGTTACACTCGGCAAAATAGCCTTTGCCGAGTGTCTGAGACACTCGGCAAAGGAGCTGTGTCTGGTAGTGAACTCCAAATGAGGATGAGGCTCAAGTTGATGAAGGAGAAAATCAAAATGATGAGCCACCTCAAGATGACGGTAATGATCAAGGGGGAGATGCAAATGATCAAGACAAGGAGGATGAAGAACCAAGACCGCCACACCCAAGAGTCCACCAAGCAATCCAACGAGATCATCCCGTCGACACCATCCTCGGCGACATTCATAAGGGGGTAACCACTAGATCTCGTGTTGCACATTTTTGTGAGCATTACTCTTTTGTTTCCTCTATTGAGCCACACAGGGTAGAGGAAGCACTCCAAGATTCAGATTGGGTGATGGCGATGCAAGAGGAGCTCAACAATTTCACTAGAAACGAGGTATGACATTTAGTTCCACGTCCTAATCAAAATGTTGTAGGAACCAAATGGGTCTTCCGTAACAAGCAAGATGAGCATGGTGTGGTGACAAGGAACAAAGCTCGACTAGTGGCCAAGGGATACTCCCAAGTCGAAGGTTTGGATTTTGGTGAAACCTATGCACCCATAGCTAGGCTTGAGTCAATTCGTATATTATTAGCCTATGCTACTTACCATGGCTTCAAGCTTTATCAAATGGACGTGAAGAGTGCCTTCCTCAACGGACCAATCAAAGAAGAGGTCTATGTTGAGCAACCTCCCGGCTTTGAAGACAGTGAGTATCCTAATCATGTCTACAGGCTCTCTACGGCGCTTTATGGGCTCAAGCAAGCCCCAAGAGCATGGTATGAATGCCTAAGAGATTTCCTTATTGCTAATGGCTTCAAAGTCGGAAAGGCCGATCCTACTTTATTTACTAAAACTCTTGACAATGATTTGTTTGTATGCCAAATTTATGTTGATGATATTATATTTGGGTCTACTAACGAATCTACATGTGAGGAATTTAGTAGGATCATGACACAGAAATTCGAGATGTCAATGATGGGGGAGTTGAAGTATTTCTTAGGATTTCAAGTGAAGCAACTCCAAGAAGGCACCTTCATTAGCCAAACGAAGTATACTCAAGACATTCTAAACAAGTTTGGGATGAAGGATGCCAAGCCCATCAAGACACCCATGGGAACCAATGGGCATCTCGACCTCGACACGGAAGGTAAATCCGTCGATCAAAAGGTATACCGATCGATGATAGGTTCATTACTCTATTTATGTGCATCTCGACTGGACATTATGCTTTCCGTATGCATGTGTGCAAGATTCCAAGCCGACCCTAAGGAATCTCACCTTATGGCCGTAAAACGAATCTTGAGATATTTGGCTTATTCTCCTAAGTTTGGGCTTTGGTACCCTCGGGGATCCACATTTGATTTGATTGGTTATTCGGATGCCGATTGGGCAGGGTGTAAAATTAATAGAAAGAGCACATCGAGGACTTGCCAGTTCTTGGGAAGATCCTTGGTGTCCTGGGCTTCAAAGAAGCAAAATTCGGTCGCTCTTTCTACCACCGAAGCCGAGTACATTGCCGTAGGCCATTGTTGCGCGCAATTGCTTTGGATGAGGCAAACCATGTGGGACTATGGTTACAAATTAACCAAAGTTCCTCTTCTATGTGATAATGAGAGTGCAATCCGCATGGCGGATAATCCCGTTGAGCATAGCCGCACTAAACACATAGCCATTCGGTATCATTTTCTTAGGGATCACCAACAAAAGGGAGATATCGAGATTGCATATATTAACACTAAAGATCAATTAGCCGATATCTTTACCAAGCCACTAGATGAACAAACTTTTACCAGACTTAGGCATGAGCTAAATATTCTTGATTCTAGAAATTTCTTTTGATGTCTTGTACACATAGCTCATAAATATACCTTTGATCATGTCTTTTTTATATATATGCTATGACTAATGTGTTTTCAATTGAATTTCAAACCAAGTCATAGGTGTATTTAAAGGGAATTGGAGTCTTCGGCGAAGACAAAGGCTTCCACTCCACTTCATAACTCATCTTTCGCCGTCGCTCCGAGCATCTCTCCGTCTTTTGGTATAATCTTCACTCATATTTGTTTACCAAAGGAGGAGAAAGTAGTCCACAAAGGGCCTATATTTCACTCTAAGTATCCGTTTTTGGCGATTCATGCCAAAGGGGGAGAAAGTATTGGCCCAAAGCAAAAGGACCGCACCACCACCTAATTTTAAAACTTATGATTTTCAAATGGGTATCTCATTGTGTTCAAAAGGGGGAGAAAGTAGCATTTTCAAAATTGATGTCTTAAAACCCTCTTGAACACTATGAGGAGAATTTTATTGAAAGGGAGTTTTGTTTAGTCAAAGGAAAAGTATTTGAAACAGGGGGAGAAAATTTCAAATCTTATAAATGCTTCTCAAAAATCTTATTCATTTACCTTTGACTAGTTGCAAAATGTCTTTGAAAAGATTTTATAAAAGAATTTGCAAAAACAAAACATGTGGTGCAAGCGTGGTCCAAAATGTTAAAAATGAAAGAAACAATCCATGCATATCTTATGAATTTCTATTGGCTCAATTCTAAGTAACCTTTGCACTTACATATGCAAACTAGTTTAATTATGCACTTCTATACTTGCTTTGGTTTGTGTTGGCATCAATCACCAAAAAGGGGGAGATTGAAAGGGAATTAGGCTTCCACTTTTTTCCTAAATGATTTTGGTGGTTGAATTGCCCAACACAAATAATTGGACTAACTAGTTTGCTCTAGTTTATAAGTTCTACAGGTGCCAAAGGTTCACAATAAGCCAATAAAAAGACCAAGAAAAAGGGTTCAAACAAAAGAGCAAAGGGACAACCGAAGGCACCTTGGTCTGGCGCACCGGACTGTTCGGTGTGCCACCGGACAGTGTCCGGTGTACCAGGGGACTCCAAGCTGAACTCTTCACCTTCGGGAATTTCCAGAGGCGCTCCACTATAATTCACCGGACTGCCCGGTGTATCACCGGACAGTGTCCGATGCACCAGAGGAGAGCGACTCTGAACTCGCCAGCTTCGGGAATCCGCTCCGCTATAATTCACCGGACATGTCCGATGCACACCGGACTGTCCGGTGAGCCAGCGGAGCAACGGCTACTTCGGCGCCAACGGTCACCTGCAGAGGCATTAAATGCGCGCCAGAGCGCGCAGAAGTCAGGCACGCGTGAGACAGCGCATCGGACAGTCTACAGTACCTGTCCGGTGCACCACCGGACAGCCAAGCGACCCCACCAGTCAGAGCTCCAACGGTCGAACCCTAACGGCCGGGTGACGTGGCTGGCGCACCAGACACTGTCCGGTGCGCCATGCGGCAGCAGCCTTCACCAAATGGCTAGTTTGGTGGTTGGGGCTATAAATACCCCCAACCACCCCTCATTCAAGTCATCCAAGTTTTCACACTTCTACACCTTATAAGAGCTCCAGCATTCAATTCTAGACACACCAAAGTGATCAAATCCTATCCAATTCCACACAAAGCTTTAGTGACTAGTGAGAGAGATTTGTTGTGTTCATTTGAGCTCTTGCGCTTGGATTGCTTCTTTTCTTTCTCATTTGTTATTGTGATTAAAACTCAATTGTAACCGAGGCAAGAGACACCAATTGTGTGGTGGTCCTTGCGGGGAAGTTTTGTTCCCGGTTGATTTGAGAAGAGAAGCTCACTCGGTCCGAGGGACCGTTTGAGAGAGGGAAAGGGTTGAAATAGACCCGGCCTTTGTGGCCTCCTCAACGGGGAGTAGGTTTGCGAGAACCGAACCTCGGTAAAACAAATCCTTGCGTCTCACTTCTTCACTCACTCGCGATTTGTTTTTACGCTCTCTCTCGGACTCGTTTATATTTCTAACACTAACCCGGCTTTTAGTTGTGATTAAGTTTGTAAATTTCAGATTCGCCCTATTCACCCCCCTCTAGGCGACTTTCACATACCATCCCCAAACAGATGGTCAGATAGAAAGGGTGAATCAGATTTTGGAAGACATGTTGAGGGCATGTGTGCTACACTATGGAAAGGATTGGGACAAGTGTCTTTCATTGGTGGAGTTCTCTTATAATAACAGCTACCAGTCCAGTTTGAAGATGGCACCCTTCGAGGCCTTGTATGGGAGAAGGTGTAGGACCCCACTAAATTGGTCACAAGCTGGAGAGGGGGAAATTTTTGGACCTGACTTAGTGCTAGAAGCAGAGGAAAAAGTCAGAGTCATTAAAAGGAATTTAGAAGCTGCTCAGGCCAGGCAGAAGAGCTAACATGATAAGAGGAGGAAGCCTCTACAGTTTGAAGTGGGAGATAATGTTTATCTTAAGGTGTCACCCACCAAAGGTGTTCAGAGATTTGGAATCAAGGGCAAGTTAGCTCCTCGCTACATTGGACCCTATGAGATCAAAGCACATTATGGACATGTGGCATATCAATTGAAGTTGCCACCCCACATGTCAGCAGTTCATGATGTGTTCCATGTATCTCAACTTTGGAAGTGTGTCCGCTTACCCACTGAAGTACTGCCTGAACCAGAAATTGAGATAGAACCAGACTTGTCTTATCAAGAGCACCCCGTCAAGGTGTTGGATCAAAAGGAGAGATCAACGCGGGCAAAGTCGATCAGAATGTATAAGGTTTAGTGGAGTCACCATTCAGTAGAAGAGGCTACATGGGAGACTGAGGATTTTCTACGTTCTCGCTTCCCCGACTTTCTGCCCAAAGGAGTCGGTACGTAATCAAAAACCCCACCCCCACCTGCCCTTTGAATCTAAATATAAGAAGAACTTAGATGTTAAGGGTGTTGTAAGCTTTAGAAATGACTCAAAAAGGACTTCCTTCTGAAGTTGCAAAGAGGATGACATTCGAAGAGCAGTTAACTAGAGAAACTTGGACAAAGGAAGAAGCAAAACACCAGCACACCTTCATGGCACCCCTCCAAAGGACTCTACCCAAAATCTCGGAACGAGATTCCTTTAAGGGCTTGTTCGGTTTTACCCCAATCCATATAGATTGAGGGGGATTGAGGGGGTTTTAATCCCTAGTAAGTCAAAATCCCCTCCAATCCGTATCAATCCCTTCCAATCCATATGGATTGAAAATAACCGAACAAGCCCTAAGGGGGAGGGCTGTAACACCCTAGGTGTTACTTAGAGTTTTCCACTCAGGGCTACACAAGTAAAGCCCATCATCACATGTGACTTAAGTTGGGATAAGTACACCAAATTTGGAGCTCAAGATCCTAAGTAAGTGCAACCCATCTTAGAAGTCATACCTTGGTTTGTCATGCACATATAAGGGGGAGAATTGCCCAAACCCTAATTCAAACCCTTTTGGGCAAGTGGAGCACTAGAGGTAAGTATGATCAAAAGGCCATGGAAACCCCATGGTCATGACTTGGGCCAATTATAAAAGTTGTAGTACACTTGATACCCGACAAATAATATTAAGAAAGTGACCCCAAAAAGATTTCAGAAAAAACCCAAAAGATTCACCAAAGGGTTGAACATAAAAGAAAAACCAGAATTTTTCTAAGTCCAAAACCAACCCTCTTGCAAAGATCAAACATGTTCACCTTGATCCCAAACTCAAAATCACTTGGCCCAATTGACAAAGTGGTGCCAAAATACCTCTAGAACACCCTGGAAAAGTTTGGACCCAACCCTAAGTCCTTTGACACGACTTGGCACAAGATTTGTCTTGGTTTGGACAGATAAGACAGAGACAACTTCCCACCCCCATATCTCTCAAACCAGACCATATCTACCCTCGGTACTCACATGAACTAGATAGCTCTAGGTGCAGGGAAGAGATCTCTCACGGGTCTTCGGGCAAGATTCGCACGTTTTGGCCGCTCAGCAGAGGGTAGAACAAGAGCAAAAGCAAAGAGCCACGTGTTCGACGTGCTTTGAGCTCGCCAGAGCACGCCCGACGCGCGCCCCCGCGTGCCCCGCGTTGCGCCAAAGCCGAGCTGGCGCCGTTGCCCGCGCCCACGCCTATAAAGCCCCCAGAGACGTCGACCGTACTCACCCGCGTGCGCCCGACCTCACCGGAGCACCAGATCACCGGCATTGCACTGTGCACGGCGTGCCCGCGGCCACCCGATCCCCTGCCACCACAGACCGGATAGCAGAGCCTCTCCCAGCCACGTCCGACCCTCGGAATAGACCGTGCATGCCTCGGTGAAGCTCCCCGAGCAAGGAATCGAACTTTGCCTCGCCGGAGAAGCCAGTCCACGGTCGCCGGACTTCACCCGACCGCCGGTGAACGTAGGTCGAGCTCCACAGTGAGTTATTCTTCAATTCCTTGCACGTGTCGACTCATCATCACCTCGTGAAGCTTCCCGTGCCCTTGGATTGACCTATGTCGCCGTGGTTAGGCCGGAACACTCGCCGCCGACGAGTTCACCCGCCTACGCGCGTGGACCTGCCGATTCCGGCCACCACCGCCGTCGAGCCATACCTCGCTGTGACCACCAGGACCTCCCGGAGCCAACACCGCCCCTCGCTGGACCTCTCCCGCCGCCGGTAAGCCGCGCCGTCCTTTTCCTTTCCACGGTTACTGTTTATATAAGGGGAGGGACCGCGGGGAAGAAGAAGAAAAGAGCAGGGGGTTTTGTGCGCTGTCAGTGACTCAAGGGAACAGTAGCGCAGGGTTATATCTGAAAGGATTAGTTTAGAAAGAACCCAGGGTCTTCGGTGCAAATGGGTTTTCCAGGAAACCTTTTTAAATATTCAGATTTAAATCCAAATAGAACTTGAAAAATTCATAACTTTAGTTTGGTTTACCCAAATCGAGTCAAACCAATTTTGCTAGATCCTAAATGAGGTAAACTACTTAGAAAAAATATAAAACCCCTAAGTGTTACAGAAAACTTTAAAGTTTTGAATTAAATGATTAACTGGTCAAAAGCTAAAAGAAATAAGGAAAAATAGCTACACTATTAGACTAGGGTTAAGAAAATTTAGAGAAGTACTTAATCACTTCCTAACCTATTTAAAAATAATAAACCTCTCTGTACATCAAGTTAAGGTAGAGTTTGCCATTTAAATCACTTTTTGCTTAAAGTTAAATAAAATATAAAAGGTAGTTTAAATAAAGAACTAGGGAGCACCCACATTTTTGTTAGCTTTCTTATTCAGTATAGTTCACTAGGAAATTTTATTATACCCTTGTTTAGTACAGAAGAAATGAAATACCTTTTATTTCAAGAAAACAAGAAAAATTTAGAAAAACCCTAGAAAAATAACCCTGAGGAGAAAACACCCCAAACCTTGGGATAACTAATGTTTTGTTATTATGAACATAGAAAAATTAAGAGTTCTGTTGTTTGATATTTTTCAAATGACAAGTTAGTTGTAAGTGTCTTTTAAGCATTAAATTTTAGAAAATCATAACTAAATAACCACTAAGTAGCCCTCTGTGATTTTTGGCACAGAAGTATGTTATTATCTATAGATACCAGAAAAAATGACTATTAGAACAGAACCCACCCCTAGCTAAGAGTTGTAGTGCAAGTAACCCCTTTTGCCCCAACTTTTGTATTTTTGTCCAGGGATTATTCTAATTATTCTGGACCTCAAATTTATAGGATAGACTATAGTGACCCATAGTAACCCACTGTAATTTTTTTTCAAAATTTTTGGA
Source organism: Zea luxurians (assembly GCA_029449295.1). NCBI lineage: Eukaryota > Viridiplantae > Streptophyta > Magnoliopsida > Poales > Poaceae > Zea > Zea luxurians. The sequence continues at coordinate 6,245,748 of JAOPSE010000024.1, read as the reverse complement.
GAAATTTAAATCACTGTTGCAGTTCAAACACACTCAAAAATCTTAAATAGAGAAAAAAGGGGGATTAATAGTGGAGACTAATTGTTACCCTAACCAAACCAGCAAAACCCCTTGAGTACCCACTGAGATAATTAAGGGGCATTCCAAGTCTTAATCCATTATGCTTAGGCAAGAACCTCAAACCTACATTGATAAGCCTAAAACCCTAAGAGCCTCTTATAACAAGGAAACCCAAAATGAGAGCTAACTTAGTTTTTCTGCACTAAGGCATAATTGCTATTAAATTCTACATATCATAGCATGCATATATCTTATTCATTGCATTCGATAGATTGCAATCTCGCGGACGGAGAGTACATCCTCGTGCCAGAGCAAGGAGTTGCTCAGGAGGTAGCCCCGGATCCAGCACCAGAGCCTGCCCCAGAGGATCTGCCTGCCCCAGCTTTAGAAGGCAAGCCCCGGTTTTATGCATAACCTATTTATTATGCTATTTTACTACACTTAATGATTGTAGGATTGAATGTGCACTTAAGTGTAGGAGTTGTTTGAAACCCTAGTTGCATGATCTCAGGAATCCTTTTGTGATGGATACTAGTATGCTAGGTCGAGTAGCTGCTTTATTAACTAGGGATCTCGGTAGAAGTCGAGTGATTTTTCTAGCACTCGCACGAGGACAGGAATTGGTTGTCTCCACTTTCTTATCATAATGGTGTTGGTCCATGGACAACAATCCATGGGGATTGGTTGTCTACGAGATGGAAATTGAAATTAGGATTAAGGTGTGGTACCGTGTGTCAAGCGTTTGAACGTACTAAGCACATGCCGAGAAATATGGTAAATCGGCAAGCCTAGTACCTGAGTGAACCTGGCAGCAGACTTTGCCCCTCACGCGACCTGAGACGTGGTCTCCCATTCCGGTTATGGTGGGTACAAGTGCGGTCACTGCATGACGGCAGTCGGGGTCAGTGAGGCATTGTATGCCAAGGCGGTGAGCCCTGATCTACTGACGGGGAATCGATGGGGACGGTTGATGTGTGTGGGGACGGAGTGCCTCGCCACGTCGTGTGTTTAGGTTTACCTTGCAAGGATAAAAACTCGATTCGAATCGACTGCTTCTCGCAGCTAATGAGACTGCTTGATCCATGCTGCTACATTGAGTAACAAGTGGAAATGTGATGAATTGGCAAAAGTTGTTGATTGCTAAATGTTTGATACCATGTATGATTAGATAGGTATACATTTAGTCTTAAGAGAGTCACACTAAAACTTGACAAGCTAAAACTTGATTTATAGACTCAGCTAGTGCTTTTGGCAACCAGACCCCCTCAGCCAAACAGCTGCATGTCTAGAGGTAGAGGAGTAGACTCCTCACACCGGGTAAGTCTAGCTGAGTATCAGTGTACTCAGCCTTGCTTGTGGCAAAATTTTTACAGGTTCCCTGGAGGACATGGTTGCTAGAGTGACTTGGCCGTCCACCTTGCCACCAGGTTGGACAGTCGAGTGGGATCCTACCTCGACAGAGGAGGAGCATGAGGAGTGATGGGATAGGCTTCCCCATCTCTCTGTTTAATTATTGCTAGTTTTATTCTGCTGCATTCCGAACAATGATGACTACTTTTGCTAAACTCCGATGATGATGTAATAAATTTAATACTCCTCAATGTATGGTTTTATGCTTTATTGTATTTGCTCTGTGCCTCACCATCGAGTGAGTACGTGGTACTTGATCCTGTTAGTGGCCTCGTCGGACTAGATCCGAGGGACTGACGGGTTATTCCTATTTAAGTGTGGTCTAGCCTCTAAGGCAGGACTTAGGCACTTAAGTTGGAATAATTCGGGCGGTTCCGCCACACTGGGAAGGTAATTCTTGCCTTTTGTCGGGTGGCACACCGGACAGTCCGGTGCACCACCGGACATCCACTATTCACTGCCCGGTGCAGATTGCTTTCCTAAATTGGCGCAGCCGACCGTTGAAGATTTGGAGCCGTTGGCGCACTGGACACTGTCCGGTGCACACCGGACAGTCCGGTGCCCCCTGCCGACCGTTGGCGCGCCCACGCATCACGCGCGGATTGCGCGACCGACCGTTGGCTCGGCCGACCGTTGGCTCACCGGACAGTCCGGTGCACCACCGGACAGTCCGGTGATTTTTAGCCGTACGCTTTTGACTGTTTCCCGAGAGCGGCGACTTCGCCGCAGACGACTCATAGGACAGTCCGGTGAATTATAGCCGTACACCGCCGTCCGTTCCCGAGAGTGGCCTGTTCACCGGGACTGGTCCTGGCACACCGGACACTGTCCGGTGCACCACCGGACAGTCCGGTGCACCCAGACCGAGCAGCCTTTTGGCTGTACATAGCCAACTTTTCTCCAAAACGGTTTCTCCTATTTCTAGCACTTAGACATAATACATTAGTCTTCAAAACATTGTACTAAGTCTTAGAAACATACCTTTAATCTTGATTTGCACTTCTTGAGTCTTTGGCACAAATATCACTCAAAGCATTTTTGTGTGGAGCACTTAATCACCAAAATCTTATAGAAATGGCCCAAGGGCACATTTCCCTTTCACATTTAGATATATGGTACTTTTGTCCTTTCTATGGTGCAAGGTATCCCTTCCAGTTGGGGTAACCGGAATCAACATGATAATATTTATCTGTATTACAAATCTTGTTGTTGAAAAGAAGTACACAATAGAATATTTATACATATTTAACTAAATAATTAATATGGTATTACTTTTCGATGGATGTAGAACCTATTGTCCTAAGTGATAAGAGTGTCATGTAGTACTCGAGTATTGTGAATGAACCCCGGCCAACCAGTGACGATAAATGTAAATCTCATATCGAAGTCACATACTGCTATGACATTTTGTGATGCATAGTCATGCCGTCCAATATATTTTGGTTGCCCCGACAAAGGTACAGTAGAAGGGAAGTGGCTACAAACCTCTATGTAGTCCTTAAAATGTGGCCAAAATTGGCCTCTTGTGGTCTAGGGTGAACATCACCAAACTAGTCATCCTTGGGCTTAATTATGGCCATTGACATTTTGTAGATCGAGTCAAGTAATTCACTAAATTTATGGCTAATAATTGTCAATGAATGCCCAAACTTATTCCTTATCAGACGACAAGATTGTGGCCCACCGCATGCGCAAATGAACATAGCTAATGCCTTCTTGGTACTAACTTATTGACTTGCAAAACAATATTTGTTAGCCAAGGAGTCATGGAGTCGGTGAAAAACATTTTGACGTATGCGGTATGCAGAACATGTCATAACAGTCATCACTGCTCTCTAGTGTTCTCTCAACCCATTGGATACATGTGATCCATTCTTCAATGCACAAGAGTGTCAGAGGAGCTACCCCAATAGTCCAATGCAACAACTGCAACCAAAAACTTCTTATCGCATACCTCATCATCTGTGTCGCCCATCTGGAAATAAACCAGGAATGGATTTAAACAAAACAGTCATTATTGTTATCTCCATTAAGTTATAGTATCATCAACTCATTTAAGCACTATCAAGCATACATTTTAATGGTGATTACTAAAATCTATTGGTGTCACATGACACCACAAAAATACCCTGGATCCGCCCGTGAAATAAACCACACATGCATGCAGATGCAACAACCTAAAGTATAAAGAACACAACTAAATTACCACAATATCAAATAATAGTACTTTATTTCTAACAATTACTTGATCCACAAATAGGTTTTGACAATAGCACTCACTATGTTCAGCTATGAGACTCTTAGTTCTGAAAATTTAAAACCAAGAACCCAACAAGCAAACTGGTCCACAAGGAGCATTACAGAGAATGTTCATGATAGCGAAACAAAAACATAGCTAATTATTAGAGTTGTCTGCCCTCTTGAAAGTTCCTTTTGCTCGAGAACGGGATCTAGATGTCACATAAAGAGGGGTGAATAGGTGAATAAAAATTAACACTAAAAGACTTAGAACTCCTTACTCTACTTGAAGTCTGGATCACAACGGAATGAAGATCACGTCAATTAGGTTGCAGCGGAATCGAGAGAGATAGAGAACCACACAAAGTAGAGCACATAGGAGACACATGTATTTATCCCGTGGTTTGGCCAAGCCTGAAATGCTTGCCTACATCCACGTTGGAGTTAGCTAAACCTTAGTTTGGAATATCTCATTCTGTCCTCTCGTTGCTCATATATGTCAATATGACAGATAGAGCCTTCCACTATGTCGATGTCGGTTACACTGGGCCGAGGCTATCACAGATGTTGGCAACTCTATGACAGAGTAGCAGTATGCTCAAGACCTTGCTCTAACTTGCAGCACCACTCCTCTACTCGCTCTTGGCTTATAATTGCGCCAACACACCAACTAGAGAGTACACAAGAGAGAGAGGTAGAAATGATTTGCAATATCTCTACACTTGATTGTTGCACCTGGGAGACTTGGGGCACTCAATATGGACGCATAGGGGGTCCTTTTATAGCCTCAACTGATCCCATAGCTGTTGCACTTTCCTTTCTCAAAAAGCTAAAAAATGGATCTGCTACGGGCATGCCAGACCAGGTATGTGTGCCCCTAGTCTGGGATCTGATTGGCGCCTTTCCTTAGCTGGGTGGCAGTGGACTGGGTCCGTGCACCATCGGACCGTTAGGTGACGTCATCTAGTCGTTGGTCGCCGATGTAGCCATTGGAGAAGCAGCCTGGTGCTCACCGTACCAGTACTGTTCATGGCCCGGTGAATTTTATAATAAAATTTTCGAGACCGAGCAGTATGGCCAGGTCACACGGACCTGGTCCGGTGCAACCCAGACCAGACCAACTTTGAATCTTTTGAGCCTACATCCTCCAAACTTCACTACAATAGAACAACCCTGTAGCTACGCATGTCTAGCAACACATGGTTTTATATGTTGCAAGGAAGCATATAACAACACTTATTATGTGTTGCAAGTGTTATGTGTTGCTTAGGAGCACAAAGCAACACATATTATGTGTTGCAAGTGTTATGTGTTGCTAACGAGCATAGAGCAACACTTATTATGTGTTGCAAATATCATCGGTATAGTTATTGTATGTTGCAATTAAACCATTAAGTGATTAGATTTGTAGCCACCATAGCCATGATTTATATATGTTGCAAGGTAATCCATACAGTATTGTAAGTATAACTACTGTAGAAAATTACTATTGTAATTATACATACTGTACAAATTTACGCAACTGTTTTATGTACACCGTAAAAATTTATAGAAAACTGATATTGCAAAAAACAAAATAGTATACCTTGGTATTTGATCCTACGACCTAACCTATGGGCATACCATAATCTGTGCTTTAGTAACCAAAAGAGCTATTGACGAGTTGTGATAGGAAAGTGTTTATATTTTACTTATTCAATCTTCTGAACGCGGTGGAGCCCTACCTGGCCCGTAGGAGCCCCATCTGGCCATTCCCGTTCTTCTTCCAAAACGGATCCAGTTCCCACACCGGAGGTACGCTAGGGTTCCACCTGAGCTCTTCCTTCTTCCCCCTCTGCTCGTCTCCCCATTTGATTCCTCGCCGCTTGTGGTTTCTTCCCTGTTGTCACAGAGTCAGGCAAAGGTCCTGTGCGCCGTCGCAGATCTTAGGGAGGTCAGTGCGCCCTCGCTCATCTTCTCTTCGTCTCTGTGTGCCATAGCTCGTCTTCCCTTCATTGAAGTTCCTGGTGGCATGGATATTCTGGATAGTTCCCTGCATAGTTCCTAGCAGCACAACGACATAAGTCAGAGGGGGAGAAGCCAATCATCATCTGGTACGTTTCTTGATTTCCTCTTCTTGTTGCCTCCGATCGACGGACACTAGGGATGCGCTTCAAACCAGTATCCGGGTCTCAGTTTCTTAGGGAGTGCATGAAAGGTTGAACTAGTACCATTATTTATCGACTTTCTAACAATCAGAAGAGTAAGGTATGGAAAATTTTCTGAACATATCTAAAACATGATATTTGTTTATGTATAGACTAGCTGGGTAAATAGAATTTTGAGCTATTATTGTGTTACTTGTAGACATCTAGAAATCAATATACTAATACAATTGAGAAATAAGTTTTATATTTTTTATAGTAGAATTAACATCAGTATTTTTTATAGTTTCATAATGGATTTAGAGGTGGTGAAGCTTCTTTTGCAATGTTCTAAAGGCTTAGCTCAATATGTAGCCGGTGTAAAAGGCTTCTTAGAATTTGCATTCAAAGATAAACCTGAAGGAAGCAAGAATTATTGCCCTTGTAAGTCATGCGTGCACACTACTGTGCAGCCAAGTGATGTTATGTTTGAGCATTTGGTGTGCAATGGGATACTTGAGAATTATGACCAATGGGATTTTCATGGAGATACTTCTGGGCATGGAAATAATAATATGGGTCAAAATAGTTGTAGTAACGAAAGACAAGTTAATATGACGCAAATGATTCATGATACAATACAACACATGTATGATGACACACCTATGGTTGATGGCAATGCTCCTACGAAAGGGTCCTGTTTGGATGCAGCAAAGTTTTATAAGATGATTGAGGAATCAAATAAGCTGCTATGGACAGGATGTGAGTTGACAATTATGACTTTATTGGTGCTTCTATTTAATATAAAATCAATGAACAAATGGACGGATAAATCTTTTGGTGATCTTCTTGACATTCTTCGTATGGCTATTCCAAATGGACAACAACTCCCCAAGAATTTTTATGAAGCCAAAAAAATTATTTCAAAATTTGGATTAGGGTATGAGGACATTCATGCTTGTCCAAATAATTGCCAACTATATTGGAAGGGAAAAAAAGATGATGATTTCTGCTCTACCTGTAAGGCCTCACGGTGGAAGGGTATGCAACCTGAGTCGGTTTTAATAAAGAAACAAAGAAGGAAAGCTAGTCCTTGCAAAGTTTTGCGATACTTTCCTATTAAAGATAGGCTAAAAAGATTGTTTATGTGCAAGGATATAGCACCTCTCATAAGGTGGCATGACGAAGAGCGCATAAAGGATGGTGCATTACGTCATCCAGCAGATGCACCCGTATGGACCAGGTTCGATGAAAAGTTCCCATTTTTTGCATCAGACTCTCGCAATATTCGTTTTGGGTTGGCTACAGATGGGTTTAATCCATTTGGGATGTTGAGCAGTACTCATAGTTGTTGGCCAGTAGTTTTAACAGTATATAACCTACCTCCGTGGTTATGCATGAAAGATCATAATCTTATGTTGTCCTTATTGATGCCTGGTCCTAAAAGTCCTGGAGACAAAATTCATGTGTTCTTGGAACCACTATTGGAGGACCTAAAAGTTATATTTCAGAATGGCATGTCCACATATGACGCATCGAGAGATGAACTATTTAATTAGCGAGGGGCTGTTTTAATGACGACAAGTGACTTGCCAGGTTTAGGAATGCTCTCATCACATGTGGTTCATGGTGAATTTGCTTGCCCGCCATGTGGTGACAATGCATGGACCAAACGTCTAAAGCACGGTCGTAAGTCATCTTTTATGGGACACCGTCAATGGCTTGATGAAGACCATCCTTATCGTTTTGATGCAGATTCATTTGATGGAACAACAGAGCTAAGATCAGCTCCTATGACCTATTATGATCGTTCGATTTTGCCTAACATAATTTCACTAGGGGATTTTAAGAATTCTAAAACTTACAAGTCAGTAAGTAGCATGTTCACATTGCCATATTGGGATCATAATATTCTTAGATACAATCTTGATGTGATGCATATTGAGAAGAATGTTTTTGATAATCTACATGGTACACTGTTCAATTTAGATGGAAAGACAAAGGATAATCTCAAATCTCGTCTAGATTTACAAGACATGAACATTAGACAAGACCTGCACCCCTAAGAGAAACCTTCCGGCAAATGGTATTTGCCACCAGCAAGATATGCTATGAATAAAAGTGAGAGGCAAGCATTCTGTAAAGTACTTCGAGGAATAACAGTTCCTGATGGATATTGTAGGAATATAGCGACATGTGTTAATGTTGCGGAAGGGAAAATTGTTGGTCTAAAGACTCATGATTGTCATGTCATGGTGCAACAACTTATGCCTATTGCTTCCAGGGGGATTCTTCCAGATGATATTACAGCACTACTGTTTGAGTTGTCTGCATTTTTTCGAGGGATATGTTCAAAAGTTCTCCGTGTCGATGAGTTGGACCATTTGGAAAAATCTATTATTATTACTCTATGCAAAATGGAGATGGTTTTTCCTCCTGGTTTTTTCACGGTGATGGTTCATTTATGTTGGGGGCCTTCGGCTTCCGAAGGTCCTCAAAAACATGATTTGACAATATTTTCCGAGAGAAACATGTGAACAGGTATCTTTGGAGTCAGGTTGCGGGTGTACAAGAGCATGGTTAAGACGAAGCTTGACTGGGGTGGAAAGCGATCACGACGAAGGATAAGACGATCACGAAGCTACGTGCAGAAAAGCTTCGGCATGACGACAGAAAAGAGGAACCGACTTAAGGATGAAAAGTCAAATTAAACCTCGAAGGATTGCTATAAAGTTATTGTCAAATGTAAAGGGCATCAATGTAATTTTACACGGACTGCGTCCCGTGTCTATAAATAGATGAACAGTACTCCCGTACTGTTCAGGCTGACCTGGCATACGCTTTTTCGCATCACGACTGTACCTTTACTTTCCATCAATCTGAAGGTACATTTGTAATTTGTTTTTATGAATTTGGTAATAAAAATAAGTTGATGATAATATTCATATCATTATTCGCGTTTTATATATGTGTGCTCTTTTTTACCATCTATCGATCTTACGAAGGTCTTTTCTTTTGTAACCTTTGTCCAAGATTCATTATATCTGAAGGGACATAATGTTTTAAGGACGAAGGAGTTTAACATTTAACACTTTTTATGCTGCCTTGTTCTTAATCTGAAGCATTTGAGAACAAGTCCCTGACATTGGCGCCCACCTCCGGTGAACTCACGTCCATTTTTTGAGTTTTGAACACCTTCGGCAAGCGTCACCTTCGTCATGCCGCCTAAAAAATCTTCAGCGATAGGGGCTGCCACTCTGCAGTCGCTGGACCCTAATCAAGATGTCGTTTCTCTTAGGGAGGCCCGGAGCCAGAAGAGGAAGGTCACTAGTCCAACGCCTCCGGAGGACGACTTGGATCAAGAAATCCAAAATTTGGAGATGATCAATCAACAGGTCCAACTGAAGAAGGAGAAGATGGCTCGCCTAGCTGATCTTCAAAGGCAGATAGACGAAGCCTCTGAAGAGCTTTGACATCTTGCTCAAGATGACCAGAACCAAAGGCCCCTGCGCAGAGAGCTTCATCAAGAGGGCTTCTACAATGAGGGCGACTGGTATGAAGATTTCCATCATGGAAATTTTGCTTTTGATGATACTTCTCCCCTGTCAACAGAACTGCAGGCTACTCCTTGGCCACAATCTTACAAGCCACCCTAGCTCCCCATGTACGATGGTCATTCAGATCCGAAACAATTCCTGATGAGCTATGAGGCAACCATATCTTCGTATGGTGGCAACACAGCGGTCATGGCAAAGTCTTTCGTCATGGCTGTCAGGAGTGTGGCACAAACCTGGTACTCCTCTCTTAGGCCAGGGACAATCACCTCATGGCAAAAGCTAAAGGATATGTTGATAACCAGCTTCCAAGGGTTTCAGACGAAGCCAGTCACTGCTCAAGCTCTATTCTAGTGCACCCAGGATCACGAAGAATACCTTCAGGCATATGTCCGAAGGTTCCTACGTCTGAGGGCACAGGCACCAACAGTGCCCAATGAAATTGTCATTGAGGCCATGATCAAGGGGCTTCGACTAGGACCTTCAGCTCAGTACTTTGCCAGGAAGCCTCCTCAAACTTTGGAGAAGCTGCTCCAGAAGATGGACGAGTATATTCGAGCCGACAATGATTTTCGCCAAAGAAGGGAGGAAGCTTTCAGGTTCTCTGAAATGACCAAGGGCTTCGGAGGAAGATTTTATCCGAGGCACGTCAGGTCAATTCACAATTCTACTCAAAATGATGACAAAGGGAGTCAACAACAAAGGCCACAGTGCTCCTCGCAAGCTTCGGGGCAACAACAAAGCTCTTTCCGGCCGCCAGCGCCAAGGGGCAGAGGCGCCAGGGGCTTCAGGGGAAGAGTTGGAGATCAACCAAGAAAAATTTACTGCCTATTTTGTGGTGAAGGCAAGGGCCATACCACCAGGATGTGCCATGTTACCATCCAGAAGCAAAAGGAGCTAGCAGAAGCTGCACCGCATTAGAGCCAGCCAAAGCAGGTTATGCATACTGCTTCGTACCATTCGCCTTACATTCTAGAATATGTAGGCAATCACCCTGCAGCCTCTGTTGCTTCGGCAAGCCAACCCCAAGCTTCCTGGCAACAGCTCCCACCGCCACCACCAATACAACAAGCTCCGCAGCCAGAAGGGAGCCAGCACTCTCACCTCCAGAGGGACTTCAGAGAGGAGTCTGAAGCTCGCACAGTCAATAGCACTGTGCCAGAGTCGAAGCACATTTACTGACAAAATATCCTACCTCGACAGCAGCCTTTTGCATTTTCGCATTCAGTTTTACTTTCTTTGTACTAAAGAACAATTATGGGAAGTTTAAGTGTCTTTTATCGTTTTTTCAAATTCTTGTAACAGTTTAGCTTATTATCATAATGGAAATATATCTTCTCCATAGGCTTGAGTTGCCGAAGCACAAGAATTTTTGGTGGCACGGAGAACCTTCGAATTATCAAAAACTTGTTCTAAGGAACGCACTGTAACTTATTCGAAGTAGTAAAAAGTCGTTCCTAAGGGAGCGCAGTGTAAGTTTTCTGCTCAAAAGTCGTTCCGAAGGGAATGCAGAGCTTACAGCGAAAAATAAACGCTGATTCCGCTGAAAGTAAAAGGCGAAGAAGCTCCTAAGGGAGGCTTACAGCGAAAAATAAACGCTGATTCCGCTGAAGTAAAAGGCGAAGAAGCTCCTAAGGGAGGCTTACAGCGAAAAGTCAGCGCTGAGATAAAAAGATTCTGTGCTCTATTGCAGGGATGTGTGTATCTTCGGCATAAATATCATTTTGCATAGCATAACATCATCACATCATTTTGCATAACATAAGCATCATACATCATATTGCATGTAGAACAAAAAGGGGACATAGTATTGATCTTCGAAGAATGTTTTGAAAAAGAGAAAATCCTGCTAAGGCACAAGATAAATTGAGAAGAAGTGTAGCTTCATTAGAGAGACAACATAAAACTTTTTTATAGCTTCGAAGAATGTTTTCACGAAGCATGGATATTCTTCATCAGAGAAGTATGGAAATTCTTGTGATACATAAAAGATTTTCTTCACGAAGCATGAAAAGAAGGGAAGGTGTTTTTTTTCGCCGAAGGCTCAAAAAACGGTATGTATGCAAAATTTCATGCATCGTAAAGAATTGAACCATAAAAAGATTATATATTACATTCAAAGTTACAAAGTTTAACACATGTCACATTCCAAATATTTTTACAATAGTATTTAATCTTCCCTAAGAACTACTTCTGCAGCTTCGTTCAGTAGCTGATCGACAACTTTGTCCATGATGGCTTCGGCCATTTTTCTAATTTCATCGTCTCCCTTTGGGTGGGGGCCCGGAGACGCCTCAGTAGGTTCTGAGGGAGGAGAGGATACAGCTATATTACTATTACAAACCGTGAATAAAGTTTGAAATCAAAAATTACAACACAATAAAAACCACTAGTTAATACCTATTTGCCCTTCAGGCCCTAAGCTTTTCTCAGCAGCCTCTGCTACCTTCCTAGCATCATGGATGCCTTTTTCGCTTCTTTGAATGATTTCTTGAGCCATTTCTCGGCCACCATTGTCCCAAATGTCGGTGAAAAATTTTCCACCGACCTGGCTTGCTTCGGCTGAAGGGTCTTTAATATCTTCAGAGGATAAAGCAGCTTCAGATTGTGCTAAAGATTTCACATGCTCGCACCCTTTCTTCTCCAAAATAGTAACAATTCCCCTGGCGCTCGAAAAAGCACAAATGTCCCCGTGACTATTCAAGATTTCCTCGAAGGCCTCAGCTTCGTGACTGATCCATTCAATCGGGCCTTCTGGATTCCCCCTTGTGAAATTTTCTTCACTAGAGAACGCGCCAACGCTGGCGAAGCTAGATTTTATCTTCTTAACACACTCTATGGATTTATCATAACATCTTTTCTTGGAAGCACGAAGCTCTTCAACATTTATTTCCAAATGATTTGCCCATTGATCACTTAGTTCTCGTTTTGTTTCTTCAAGAATGCGTTGTTCTTTAGCTCGGGCTAATTGTTTCCGAAGATCTTCGATTTCGCGCTTCTGAGCTTCGGCTTGAGTTTTAGAATTAGCTTCGTTTTCCTTTATCTTATCCACCAATGTAAGCAGAATTTTGTCCTTTTCCAAGGCTTCGTTTCTTAGCCTGATAATCTCTGTTCGAAGGTTGTTAAGAGCAATAGTGCAGCTCTCATCTTCAGCATTCTTTTGTGCCCTTAAGGCATTGCTAAGTATTAAGCCCTATTTAAAAGAATGAATGGATTAACATAAGAACAAAAGACTAATTTAAAATTCATAAACTTCAAAATTTACAATTTTTACCTTTAGACTATTGTATGCAAGGCTATCCGTAAGATCGTCCTTCGTCATGGCGCAAAGGCCAGCTTCAAGCTTCGGGAACCCCATGCTTCTAGCCATCTCCCGGCAGACGGATAATTCTTTATTGTCTGGGAGATAGTATATGAAGTCATCTTCGTCTGTCCCATTGAACACTACGGCCCCCTTCGGATACTTCAGTTCTCGGGCATAGTGATTAGCTTCAAAAATCTCTTCTTCAGATAATTTCTTCCCCGAAGCATGCCGCACAATATAATCACGTATTTTGGAAGATGCTTCGGGGGCGGCAGTGTCAATTTCCTCAATCAAAATCGGCTCTGTCATTTTTGTTTTTTTCGGTTTCCAAAGTTGCCTCTGTCAATTTTGTTTCTTCAGCTTTCAAATGTTTTACCTTGGTGGGCTCTGAAGGCCCAGCTTCAGTTTCAAATTGTTGCTTCAAAGCTTCAGCAACAAAGGCTTCAGTAGACACTTCAGAAGCTTCAACAGTTTTCTTCGGAGTTATGCTTGAAGATTTAATTGTTTCCAAAACATCCAGCACATTAACCATCCTTTTTCTTTTCGGGGTCGCTGCTGGACCCTTTTGGATTTTTGTTGAAGGACTTAAAATTTCTAATGTTTTTGCTTCTTCAGTCCTCGGTTCTTCTGTTTTCTCTGTTGCTGGTACTTCGGCCATTTCTTCGATTTTTGGCACTGGAGTTGGTTCTCTAGCTTCGGTGGTCGAAGAGGCCTCACCAATAAACTCAGGCACTGTGGCCGGTTCAATATAACGTGGCCGGTGTGTGAGCACCTTTACCTTTTTCCTCTTCGGCGCTGGCTCGCTAGGAGCAGCTGAAGCAATTTCCTTTGCAGGAGAAGTATTTTTCCTTTTTTGGCCTCGCACTGGGTAATGGTAGTCGGGGTAGACAAACCTAATTGCATCGAATACTCGGTTAAGTCTCTTCTTCTTTCGGCCTCCGAAGGCCGCTGATAATGCAGTATCTTCGGCTTTCGAGTATACCCCAAGCAATTCGTCACTTATGGCCTCAATACTTTTTAACCAGTCATCATCTGGTTCAACAAACTTATCTCCGTATTTGAATGTGTATTTTAGCCTAACTAGTCCACCTTCATCAGGTTCCTTGACGGTCTCCTTCGGCATTTCCCACTTTTCTACAAGTGGCCATACTCTGAAGGCAATATGCTCTTGGACCAAATCCCTTGTCCCAATAAAAGAGCAAACCACGCCGAAGGCTCTCTGGCATTCTTCGGCTGCTTCATCCATTTCCACCTTCGGCTTCCGGAGGCCAAAGCATTGCCAGATAGGGCGCATAATGATACCCTTGATATCTTCACGTGATTTCAAGTCATTTTTCACGTAAAACCATTCTGTCATCCAGTCGCCGGGCCACCTCTTTCGAAAGGTTGGCACAGGGCAGCTTGACCCAGACCGAGCGCCGAAGCTGTAGCAGCCAAAGTTGTTGTGATACTGCTCTTTGCCCCAGGGTTTTGTCTCATACAATAGCTCATGTATGTTACAGAAGCTTTTTGCGTTAGGTTCCAAACCTTGGCTTCTCACGACCCACACAAAGATGTTCATCCTTATGATTGCTTCGGGGATAAGTTGGTGAAGGTAGATTTCGAATGTCTTCAATACTTCCACGACAAAACTGCTCAAGGGAAATCGTAATCCAGCTTTTAGGAAGCTTCGGAATATCACGACCTCATTTTCTTCGGGAGTCGGACAAGTCTTCTCTCCTTCGTCAGCCCTCACAAGAGACAAGTCCCGAAAGTATCTCCCTCTCATATTGACAAGATGATTTTCCTTAATACTGGACTTACCAAAAACTGCATGGCTTGGTCGCCAGGGTCGATCTTCGGAATCTTCACCACCACTATTCACATCGTAACTTTCACTATCGCCAGTATCTTCAGATAAACCCTCCAAAATCTCCTTGGTAATCTTCTCCGTATTAGTCTTTGACATTGATTCAAGAAAGCCCAAGTGCATCTCCTCAGAAAGGCTTAGTTTCGAAGCACCAATAACTTTCTTATCTTCAGGCATCTTCGCAAATGCTGACAAAACACACTCGAAACCGAAGCTTAAAAATTTAAAACTGAGCAAGTGCTGTTGCGCGCAGGCTGAAAAGTTGGGTGAGTAAAAGCAGATGGCAAAAGAGCGTGCCAGATAAACTTGCGGTGAGCTCTTATTTATACACCCAGTATGTCGAGAACTGGAGGGACCCGTTTGTCAATGACTGTTGCTATTCTAGCAGAAGGAAGGTGTTTTTTCGGACCTTCGGCTTAAAGCCTTCGTCCATGTCGCAATATGAATTTATCATTACAGTAAATTAATATTGCGAGGGGCTACTGTTGGGGGCCTTCGGCTTCCGAAGGTCCTCAAAAACATGATTTGACAATATTTTCTGAGAGAAACATGTGAACAGGTATCTTTGGAGTCAGGTTGCGGGTGTACAAGAGCATGGTTAAGACGAAGCTTGACTGGGGTGGAAAGCGATCACGACGAAGGATAAGACGATCACGAAGCTACGTGCAGAAAAGCTTCGGCATGACGACAGAAAAGAGGAACCGACTTAAGGATGAAAAGTCAAATTAAACCTCGAAGGATTGCTATAAATTTATTGTCAAATGTAAAGGGCATCAATGTAATTTTACACGGGTTGCGTCCCATGTCTATAAATAGATGAACAGTACTCCCGTACTGTTCAGGCTGACCTGGCATACGCTTTTTCGCATCACGACTGTACCTTTACTTTCCATCAATCTGAAGGTACATTTGTAATTTGTTTTTATGAATTTGGTAATAAAAATAAGTTGATGATAATATTCGTATCATTATTCGCGTTTTATATATGTGTGCTCTTTTTTACCATCTATCGATCTTACGAAGGTCTTTTCTTTTGTAACCTTTGTCCAAGATTCATTATATCCGAAGGGACATAATGTTTTTAAGGACGAAGGAGTTTAACATTTAACACTTTTTATGTTGCCTTGTTCTTAATCTGAAGCATTTGAGAACAAGTCCCCGACAATTTAATAGTTCATCTTGTGGCTGAATGTAAGATTGCTGGACCTGTCAATTATCGATGGATGTATTATATTGAGAGGTACTAATGAGCTATGGTAACAATATTCGTTATACAAATATTTTGGTTGTTCAATCTAATAATTTAGTTATTTTGTTTGTGTTGTAGGTACTTAGGAAAGCTAAAGTCATATGTTCGTAATAAAACTTATCCAGAAGCTTGTATTGCAAATTCATTTTTGGCAGATGAATGCATGGTGTTTTGTTCTAGGTACATCGATGGTTTCTCGACTAAACATAACAAACCATCAAGGAATGATGATACAATAGATGAGTTTGCTTCCAGCTTGTTTGGACATGCTTCTTCTTTGTTTCCTCCTAATGGGAAAGCTTTAGGAAAATCATCAAATTTCATTTTATCTGAGGTTGAGAAATTGCAAGTGCATAGATATGTACTTTTTAATTGTGAAGCTATGATTCCTTACCTCAAGTAAGATACTATACTTACTGTTTGATTTATTCCATATTTGTATTGTAATTTTGTGTTAAATACTAAGTAGGGAGCATGCAAGTCATCTGAAAAGGAAAAGACGCCAACGTCGCCTAACTCCAAAAGCAATTGAACAACTACAGAATAAAGAATTCCCTCATTGGTTTACAGAACATGTAAGTATGTGGATAGGATTTTAGTATCGCAATGGTTATAATTATAACTATTTAAACTATGTTTTTCTTACGATACACAGATCCTGCACCTGGAGGAAACAAATGGAAGTGATACCATAAATGAAGACATTAGATGGTTAGCTCGAGGGCCCCTAGATTCAGCAAAACGTCATAGAGCATATAACATTCGTGGTTTCAGATTTAGATCCAAAAGGTATGACAAGGCAACTCAGAATAGCGGCGTTGTTGTTAATGCAAAGACATCAAGTTATTCTTCTGCGGCTGATAGTAACCCTATTCTTGGAGATATTATGTACTATGGAAGGATAATTGATATAATTGAGGTCGATTATTACAGTATATTTTCAGTGTTTTTGTTCAAACGTGAATGGGTCGATGTGACTAGAGGTAAAGGAGTGCAAACAGATAAATATGGGTTAAACCTAGTTAATTTTTCTCATCAAATTCATAAAGGTGACAAGGTTGAGGATGACCCATTTGTATTTGCCAATCAAGTTGATCAAGTTTTCTACATAAATGACCATATTAATGAAGGATGGTCATTTGTTATGAAGATGAAGCCTAGAGATGTATTTGACATGGGAGATGAATGGAATGATGTAGAATGTGACCACTATCATGTCAGTACTGTGGCAGATTTATTTAATAATGCATATAATAGAAAATCATGGACTAGGCAAGATCAGGAAGGAATTACTATAGATGTAGCAACAATATATACTTGTCCCAATTCAGATGAAGAAAATGAGTAATAATGTCAAAGGTGAGCGTTTTTTTTGTTAGCAGTGGTAAAATTGCTTTCTACTTTTCTTGCTAATATCTTTATTTTTGTGCACTCAGATATTGGGCCACCTATGTATGAAGATAGTTGATGTTAACAAATGCATGGTGGTGTGATTCGACTAGAAGCCATGAAGCAGGAAATTTATGTTCGTGATTTTTTTGCTGAACTGTCCTTTGTGAATTGTAGTGTATGAATTGTAGTGATCACTAATTCTGTATGCTAAGGAGCTAAATTGTGATCACTAAGCATGTCTTCTTTCTTCTCTTTCTAGTGGTACACCCACATTGTTTACTAATTTACAGAGTTCCGGAAGGAAATCCTCAGTACGGTGCATCCTCATCTGGTTCACAACTTCACATGAAGATCTGTATACTGATACTGAATTTCTAGGTACATTAGTTATATTCCTTTTATTTATTTACCAATACTTAGCGTTGTATACTTACATTGTAGAGCTTTCAGCTGTCAACAGGGAAATCTGCTGGGATGCTTTCGGCCATACGCTGTTGATCTCAAAGATCAGGGAGGAGTACCCTGACCGCATGATGCTTACATTCTCAGTTTTCCCCTCACCGAAAGTATCTAATACTGTGGTTGAGCCATACAATGCCACTCTTGGTGAAAGTTTGTTTGCTATTACACTCTAGACAAGGGCAAACTGACCACGTTTATGGTTCATGACTTGACTATGTGGCCATTAAGATGTCAAATTAGTACTAAATCTGACTACATCAGCTACCCACGAGCAGGTGTTGAGAAAATCTGATAAGCCCTTTTTCTGGACCTGCTTTATTATGTAATTAAGCAACATAGATGGCCTGTTTTGCAGATGTTGGCGTGTTGTATTGGCATTTGGACCCTAAGAAGTCTGAAAGCGAGGAGGAACTAGCAAAAATCCGTAGAGACAGAGGATACAATTACATGGTTTGCACTAACTAGTCTCCCATGAATTCCAATAGCTTTCTGAACCTCTTATGTTGTATTCTTTACATCTTGTATATGATATCATTACCTGAATGTGAGTTATTTCTGAAGGATCTTATTGAGATATGTCCCGACAAACTGGAAAACTATGAGGAGAAGGTGAAGAACTTCTTCCGTGAGCACATGCATGCTGACGAAGAGATCCGCTATTGCTTGGAGGGTAGCGGGTACTTTGACGTCCACGACAAAGATGACAAGTGGATTCGAATTCGGATAAGGGAAGGAGACATGATCATCCTACCAGCTGGAATTTATCATCGGTTCACCCTCGACAGCGCTAAATACACGAAGGTACCAACATGATCTTAGGATCATAGGAGCTTCGAATTTGATCAACTGGTGATCTCTGTTGCACAATCATGAATACAACTCATGAAATCTGTTTCATGAACTGAGGCAATGAAGACATGATTGGCCTTTTGTAGTGGTAGCAAAAAAATATATGGTGCTGACTCCCTGAAGGCCAAATAAGTTCAGTTAGTAGAAATAATTGCAGATCAAGGGTGTACTGTATGTGGCAATTATGTTTTTGTTTTAAATTAAGAAATTTGATAGGCTGTATTTTTTTCAGAACATTACAAAGATCAGCTATTTTAATTACATTCCTTAATTTTAAGTTATGTTGTTTTTACATGTGCAGCTCATGAGGCTTTTCATTGGGGAACCAGTCTGGACCGCATTAAACCGCCCTCAGGAGGACCACCCGGCGAGGCAAGAGTATGTCAAGAATGTGAGTGCGAGCACTGGATTTGCTCTTGCAGCTCACTTCCTGGCCAACACGAACCTGCCCTCCAAGCCCTTCTAGAGAATGTGCAACAAAGCTCCACTCCTGGCTGGATAAACAGTTATTAGACCTGTTGTACCTGCGTTCTTGGAAGGTGTAATGTTGTGTGTGGAATGTTGTGTGTGGAATCAGTATTAGTACTAGAGAAATATATATAGGGCTGCAAATGTTGTGTGTGGAGTGGAACTTTCATGTTTTTTGTTTCAGACTCGCTCTCTGTGGTGTGTGCATGTCTATGCGAGGTGGAGTTAGATGTGCATGTGTTTATACATTACAGTATGAATCAGAGCTTGTGCTGTTGTCTCGTGTGCTGAACTGCAAATATAATTTCCACTTGTGTTGTTGCCAGCAAATAGAAAGAAGAAATATAGCAGGTAATATTGAATACTTGTATGTTCTGAATACTAATGCTAGCAGCTACCAGTATGTCTGGAGTGGACTCGCAAATAACATAACTAGCAGTTCAAGCTAGCGACCTAGAACAGAAGGAACCAGATCTACGAAGGTTTGCATGTGAAGTTTAAAAAAAAGGTTATGTTGTTTGCATTTTTTCGAGGGATATGTTCAAAAGTTCTGCTGCCAAAAGTATTAATAAAAGTATTGTTATGTTAAGTTCAAAGCTGACATACTTTATTATCGTAAAATCAGTATTAGTACATTCACTCCAGCACACCTGCCTGCGACTACATTTCAACGGGGAAAGCAACAGAACAAGACGAGGGGAAAGGAAGTCCGATCCGTTTCAAACAAACCGACTTGAGCTCTTCACTGTAACACAAGGGGCATATTTGTCCACACGCGAGATCACTGTGACCCATTACCTATAGATAGCTGTGTATGCCGGGTTAAGACGAGAACAATACAAAAACTACAAAAGATAGATTGTTATAATAACAGGAATCTAATTGGCACCTTCGGGATACCACTTTTACGAAGCCGCGAGATCGGGATACCTGAGATCCAAAATACTTGATGAGGGGGATTGAAACGCAAGAAACTCTAACAGCCGTAATGCGAAGCTTCCAGGAGCAGCGGATGCGTACGCCAGCTGCAGGTGGAGAGACACGTTTACGCCTACCGTTGCTATATGATCGGACGATGAATATTAAATAAGATGACGTGGACAACGTGATAAAGCCCGTTTTGAACCCGCTTTCATATATAGACGATTTGTGCTGGGCAGGGCAGGGGTACAGGAATTGGAGTTCCACCCAAGCGCCAGAGGATGCCGTGGAGTTCACGGGTGTCGTTGATGGGGTCGAGGACATGGACAACAGGGATGACAGTAGGTCGAACATCTCCCACCACGGCAGGGGGTGGACTACGGCCTCGTGAGTCTACAAGAGAGAAGGGGATGGGGGTGCAGTACGAGGCGGCGACAATGTGAGGACGGGAGAGAGAACATAGAAGGATTGACGGAGAATTCGGAACAAGCGATCAGATAGATGGCCATGGTCTTTTGGGAGAATCAATTTAAAAACATTATAAAATTTATTATATTTGTAAATATTTCATAACCAATTGAAAAACATTATAATCAACATTTTTACATCTTTGTAATTTTTAGCTCGGTTCGTATAAACTTTGACCATATCTCCGACTTGTGTCCTCAATCGAGATGTCCTAGAATCAGGTTGCATTTGTTTCGCATTGAACTTTTAGACCCATGATTTTTTAATACATATAGTTAAAATTTATTTTTATTTATGACCCATGATTTATCAATGTATGGAAGTTAGATTTGGCAAAGCTTTCTTTTTAATTCCATCTAATAAGTATTTCCCTCCATTTTATCTCTGTCTCCAAAAGTATTTCCCTCCATTTTTTTACTGCTAAAGCAAATCTCACGACGCCTCCGTAATCATCGTGCAGTTTCCATCTTCAACTAGATAACCTCACACGGGCTCCTCTCCTCTTCATCTTCCTCACCCAGCCGCCAGGCGCCAGCCATCGCGCGCTCCAGCTATCGCGCCCAGACAGCCGCCATCGCGCGCTCCAGGCCAGGAGCCGCCATCGCGCCAGGAGCCGCCATCGTGCCAGACGACGTCGGCTGCCCTCCAGGCTCCAGGTATGTCACCACCCGCCGGGCCCCCTCCTCCCTCCTCAGTCCTCCCTACGCCGTACAAGACCCAGGTATGCCATCGCCCGTCGGCCACCAGCCCGCCCTCCAGATCCAGTGAATGTGTGATAAACTGTTTGGTATATGGAGCAACTCCTATGATCCCTTGGCTGCTGATGTTCATAATCCCACTCATATTGAATAATCCCACTGACCACTACTAATCCCTTGCTGTTGATGTTCATAATCCCTTGGCTCCTATGATCCACTCCTAATCCCTTGCTGCTGATGTTAGAAAAATTCAGTGCATACTAGTTACTCGACAGTTGCTACCTGAGTTATATCAGTATTTGTCGTTAGTCGGTATGCTAGTCCACAAATAATGCAGTAGCACTAGCACAAGAACTCTGATAATTTATGTCATTGTGTAGTGGAGATGCCAAGGGGAAGGAGGAAGCAGACCGTTGAAAGCAATGAGGAGTATCTATCAGAGGACCATGTAGGGCAAAAAAATTACAGAAAACTCTTGCACATGAATCAGATAGCGAGATGGAAGAAGAATCGTTTGCCGTAGGTGGACATGATCAAAGTGGTGAGGTTTCTAAAATGGAGCCTAATTCAAAGAACCCAACTGATATGGATGCAAACATTGAGGTTGAAGACGAAGGTACTGAAATAAGATAACGTACTTTTTAAGAATAGTCGTAATCATCCATTTGTAACCATTTGTTCCATTATTTTTGCATTTTGACCCCGGATAGAGAAAAATGTGGAGGTGAAAAGGCGGGGTAAGACAAAACTATTATAGGTGTGGAACATTCCTAGAGGGCATAGGATTGTAGTACAATGTAATGAACTTGACCAGCCAATTGGAGAAGAGGCATGAATCATGGGAAAATTCCTTGGCATGGTAGCCAGGAATGGAAACTTGTGTAGCTTAAGCTACAAGGATTGGAGGCTTTTGATAGGTAAGAAAGAGAGATTGACTAATGAGCAGAAAAATAAGGAGGATATACTTAAGCAAGTAAAGGTATGACACATTTATTGCAGTAATTATCTAGAAGATGATACATAGGGTAATATTACCATTGTCTTTATATATTGTATGCAGAGGAGATTCTTTATCCTGTTCGTATGGAAAAATGGGTACTAAAAATCATTGGAGAGAGATGGAGGCAACATAAATCTAACTTAAAATCCATATATTATGATGCACATAAGGGTTTGGAAGCTAATTACAACAACGTTCCACCTGGGGTAATTGCGGATCAGTGGATTGCACTTGTGAATCATTGGGTGACCACAAAAGCAAAGGTTCATGGCTACCTTTACATTAATCAGTTACCTTGTGCAACTTATCAGTTGCGATTACATTATCTATGTAATCATTTTATGGTAGGATATAAGCATGGCGAATATGAATAACTGTGGAAAAAAAGGCTACCCATACAGCCGGCACAAAGAGTTTCGCTCGGACTAGAGAGGATTTGGTACTTCTGTTCCAACTACACTTGTGAAGAACATGCTTTTTACAACCATATTTCCGTCACTAATCTTTATTACCTTACATGTCCATCCTGAGAAGAAATACCCTCACAGGGCTATTTTATATATCCACACACACAAAGCAAACCCTACCAAGAACACAAATCCACATGTGGTACAATTTTCTACAAATATTTACTGGTTCAAAATTTTTATGTACTTGTGACATGCTGAATAATTTAATCCTTTTAAAAGAATGATTTGAAGGAACTGTTAGCAGAGCATCCAGAATTTGCAGACACTAGCCAAGGAAAGATTGCATGGAATGGAGATGCACTAAATAAGATATTAGGAGAAGAGAAGCCTGGTCATGTGCATGGCCTTGGTCTTGTTCCAAACCCAAACAAAGTGTTAGATGGGACAACATCAAGACGTCTTAATCAGCTACATGTAACATCTTTGGACCCAACAGCAAGTGAAGATGTCCTCTCTTTGAAACTTCAGATGGAAAAACTCGTAAACCATGTACACAAGCAAGATGCTACTATACAAGAGTTGCAACAAAAGAGTGTACTCTTCGAACAGCATCAAAGTGTACATGTAAAATTATTGAACTCCATTTCACAATCAGTTCATACAGTAGGTCTATGTGTAACATCTAATCCATTTGGTTATTTGTTTGCTATGACAGGGATGTTTGGACGATCTTCCAGTGAATCAATTTCCAACGTCTTCAAAACGTAAAGTAGGCATCTGTATGGAATTTACACATCCGCACTTTCTTACATTTTAGTACCTACTACTTCATCTTGTAGTTATTTTTCATCAGCGTGTATATGTTGAGCCACAAAATCAAGAATTCAGGATGGACAATGAAAAAACTTACTCTCAGGTATGATTGCATTACATTGCCTTGTTCGCTTCAGATTGTTGTGGCTGTGCTATGGCTTTTTCTACAACACAACATAGTTATTTTACAATGTACAGCAGCAGCCATAGCTACAGCCCCAGCAAAAAGTAGCACTACTCAATACCCCATATAAATTTTTTGCTAAACTACTAATCTGTATTTCATAAAGGGAGAGCAAGAGGCAAAGGAGTACGAGGATTTGCAACCAACATTCAGAAAAACTTCTACTATCCATAAGGTCCTCTGCTACCTCATAACTCATCTTTCTAGATTTCATGGTATAATGCAAACATTAATAATATGTATTGAATTAAAGAAGATTAAGGTGGCTGATACTAGGCAAGGTAAATTACAACGAACTGATAGACTAGCCACTACCCATAAGGTCAGCTACATCAAAATTTCAATACATGGAATATATACGCCCTACAAAGTGATGTTTTATTATATTCATTTTTCAATTTAATATATTGGCAGACAAGGCAATTTGAGTTGGAAAGAGACATTACCTTCGATAATACTAAGCTCGCTAATTCATCGAAGGTGGGAATGCAATAAATTTATTCAACATACATAATCATGATTGCTTATCTTTACATTGATGTCTCGCACATACAGAGTATGACCAAGGAAGCAACTTCTACTTCCTTAAATGAAGAAGCATCTAAGAACCAGGTACTTCTACACATGACCCATGTATTGTATAATTGTATTCATTGTTCATTAGTAATTAGTAGTATCTCACATACTACTCATTCTTGAATGGAGATGCATTTTAATTGGCAGTACACTAGGGTGTTGCATAACTAAATTGAAGTTAATAATATGTACAAAATTAATTATTTTGTAATCATCCAAAAATATTAAAATATTGAATACTCATTGTGATGTAATGACAGGTAAAAAGGAAAGATATGCAATCTGCAACTACCTTTGATAAAACCAAGTGTGCTACCACATCAAAGGTGACAGTGAAAATCAACTTTCTTGTTAAGTATATCGAATTGTTTTCATTACTAATATGCATTAGTTATAGGTTATGGTGCATGAAACAAAAGGTGACTCAAAAATTTGTGTACATTCATATTCTTAAATCCACTTTACCAATTTGATATTTTTGTCCATAAATCAGGGTACTCCAGGTGACCGACCAACAGATGAGTCAATATTGGTAAAATCAAAATTTTCTTACCATTATTGTGCCCACATTACATAAGTATTTACTGATACACTTGAGCATGTTTACTAGACTGGAGCACAAGTGTTCTTAAAAAGCTGGAGATGTCCAACCAAGACTGTTGCCTTAGGCACAGTACTTGGTCGAGACCCAAATCATAAAGTTGGAGGTGTTAAGTTAGGCAGAGAATTTTGGATGGTGCGTGTTAGACTTGTAATACTGCCTATTGAGCCTTTGATTCGACCATACGACAACATGGAGGTTATTGGTGATGTCGGCAACAATCTTATAGCATGGCCTTCGTGTTGTGTATGAACTACCCTCTTACTTAACTAGTCGTTACTACTCCGAACTACTACTATCAATTTTAGTATTATGATTATCCGTGCAGATTGAAGACGACAAAAACTGATATATGCTCATTTCAACATCACGACGCTTCAACTCAGTTCAGGATGATATCATGATGTAAGTTCACTGTAATCCCCTCACTGTGGTTTATTGTTTTAGACTCTTGGACCCCTAAGAAGTTTACGATGTTCCTATATATGATAGTATAACACATGGTGCTCAATTATTTTTGCATCATCAACATGAGTCCACCACAATTGTTTTTCTAAAATGCTATCTTATTGTTCATCAATTTCAGTTCAATGTTGCATAAGAGCTATATTTCATTTCAAGCTACTGAAAATTCTTCATTAAAATATGTAATTATCATAGTGACACATAATTAAATCAAGGACCTAGTAGAGTTGAAGCTGGAATTGGTTTGGGTCAAACCGGATGGCGTGGATTGGTTTTTGTTTCTAGGTTGATGTAGTTTGGGTGGAGATGGTTAGAGAAGAGGCACATTTCTGGTTTGGCTCGGCGCAACATGTTAAATAAGCTTGTCCAATGTGTAATGGTACTTCAACATCAGTGCAATTCAGTGCAGATCAGTGCCGATCAGTGTTGTAATTTGGTTGGTTGTCTGGATGCACCAAGACATGCAATTCAGTGCAGATCGGTTTTGGGGAGAGGGAGTGGTTTGGAGTTGAGTACAGTATTATTCTAGTCTATACACATTCAGTAGCACATCCAGTTCTTAGGTTGTTTCGTCAGGGGCAATTGATCTCGCAGGGAAGTCCAACAACAATGATATTGTTGTTAACTTGATTCTTGTGTAGAATTGGCTACCTCCATTTAAATTTATGCACGGGTACAATATAGAACATCATGAAACATTAATGTTGTTGATCACTAACTTCTATTATTTTCTTTTTAGTTTCGAAGCTGCAAGATTTCTACAGAATCCGAAGAGTACTTATTTCAAACCGGATGGCGTGGATCACTACCTCCATTTAAATAGTTTTGCTTATTTCACTACGATGAATTTCAGATTTGATTAGGATATGAGTCATATGTTGTTTATATCTTTGTCCCAAAAATACTTGAACACGCATCAAGCGGTGATTATTTTAAGTTCTGCTACGCTGAATCGTGACTATTATTTTATTTAAATGCAAAATTATTTGTCCATTATTGTTCTGTAATCAGTCATGGTACTTGATGGTGCATAGAAGGTAAAAACTTACTTTTCATCCAGTTTGCTATCGTTGTATGTTCTGTCTGCATTTACTACCTATTTTGCCTTCCAATGTTTTCCAAATGGGCCTTATGTTTCCCAATTTACTTCTGTTAGTTACTTCTTTAGGGGCACACTCTTCTTTCCTGTTTCACTGCTAGAACTTGATCATGTCTTAGAATTTGGTCTTTTCCTACTAGTAACTGTTTTTCTATACTTATTCATGAATGCAATAAATGAGTTGGCATTTCTTAATTCCATACTACCTCATGTTTTAGGATAAGTCTCATGTTGATGGCAAGAATGGGAAGGAGCTTCTATCTATGGCTAAACTGCAGGGTGAGATTAGAAAAGGTGAGTCATGATTGTTTGTTTTTAGGAAAAACATCTTCTGTCAATCTCATATCCTCAAACAGTTCTTGTACTTTGAGTTTTCGGTTTAGCATCTAAGAGAAAACTATTTGCTATTCAGGTTTCTTCCGAGTGCTCTAATCACAATGTTTCAGCTGGCAGCATTCGAACTCAGAAGCATCATATGAGAAAGGTACCGATGATAGTGAAGTAGTGAATCTATAACTCTTTTTGTATGGTGGTGGTGTTGTACTTCGTGTAAAGTAAATATGGTCATCAGTAACCCCGTCCACTGCTGTCCTTATGAATTAAATTCACCCTGGTAGTTGCAAACAATTACTTTCTTGTTCTTTGCAGCTTGTCATGTTCACATGCCACATCATGATTTCAGATGATTTTATTTCTTAGTTCGAAAATGGGCCATTTGCTGAACATTGATTGTATGCTGATGCCTTACGTCAGGCACTGTCATTTGGCTTCTGTCACCAGTATGTGTATAAGATGGTTTCACTAGTCCCACAAATGTATGAGAACATTCTTGATACTTAAATAGTTAATAAGATGCTATCATCCTATCACTAGAAATGTTGTCTTCTGATGCATCTTCCATTTCAGCTATTGTGTTAAGGACTTAGAGAAAAATGACCAATTACTCATACTGTAGCTTTGTTCAGATATGCGGGTAATGACTGTTACTGTTTTGTGTAACATCTAATGAAATCATTAGCTTGTAGGGAAGATACGAAATAATGAGGAGTTACATGCCTAAAGTTGGTACACTTGGCCTTGATATGATGTTCTGTACATGTACTATGCAGGTGAGCATATTTCTATTTTTATGCATGGAGTGCCATTTTTAGAATAACATCACTCTCCATTTGACCTCATCTCAAAGATATCTGGAACTCTATCAATGACATATGTTGATTCACTAAAGTTAACTGATTTATATTGTGATAATCTTGACTTCAGCTCACACTTCTATGTCCAGGTTAATCTTGACTTTAGTTTAGAACATTATATGATAAGGAAATTTCGTGCTGGCCTCACATTGTAGCCTATGAGTATTTCTATTGTCTTATGTGATAATTTATTTATTGTTCTTAAATAATCTTGTCATGTTCATTTGTTTGTTCATTTGACAGATTGCAACTGCAATATTTGCCAATTCTCCATTCAAAGAAGGAAAACCAAATGGATTTCTAAGCTTAAGGAGGCATTTACTTGATAGCCCTATAAGACATAGATAGTTAATTTCATTATCTGTAGTTATTAACACAGTACCCCGGCGAGGTCAAAGAAAAAATATCAATTCACACATTGTGTAATGAATTAAGTTGTGGATGATATTTTGTAATGGTACTATTATTTTTAATACAGACTGATTTCAGATTATTTGGCATGTGTGAGTCTATAATAGTTTGGAAATTGATTATGTGCAATGCACATGCTCTTTTGTTTTGATCTAAATAAAAATAATAATTATAAATATTTGTTTATGGTTCATTACTTGCAATGTGTATAACCCATAATAAAATAAATAAATAAAATTCAAAAGTTCCTTACAACGTATATAAGCGTTGGCATAATAGATTCTAAATGTTGCAAAACCTCTAGAGGTGAACTGGACTAATTGTGGCAGAAACACATATAACCGTTGCAGTAGCCATAAGTATCCACTGCTATTTAGCAACGATTATTAATAGGAGTTACCAACGCATACATATATGTTGTAATACATCCTAGCAACGACAGCATAGGCAACACATAATTATGCGTTGGTATAGGCCATAACAACGCTTATAATGACATTTAGCAACACATATATACATTGCTATAGGGGGGTTTATTTTGTAGTGCTTTTTCGGATTTCTTTGAGGGATTTTCTATGATTTAGACAAACATAATTAGCACCTAATCTGATTGACTAAGTGTGAGAAACTTACCTATTTGCCATTGTTCTATCAACTTTTCTATTTTACCTCAAACAGACCCCAAATGACACTTTCTCTACAAACATGGTTCGAGAGCAAAACCAAAGTGTCATGTGCATAATAGAAGGTGTATGCAACTTAGTTAAACACTCAAACCTTGCATACTTAACCTTCTTCATTGTTTGCCCTTCTTAGCCTGTTTGAGGTCGGGGTTGGACTCAAAAACTCCAACTCTCCATGACTTGATCATTATAGCTATCTATGAGATCCAACACTTTGCAATGGTCACATAGAACATATCCAAACACAGGAACAACCCAAACTAAAGTCAAAGTGAACTTAGCTCTTTTGGGGTTGCTTTTAGGTTTCGGCTTTGACACTTCTCCTCCTTCTAGTGACATTGTCCTACTTCTTGAGCTTGATCTTGAGCCTTATGACTTACACCACATAATGAAAGCTCTCTTGTGGGTTTTGGTGGTTTAGATGGTAACCTAATTAAAGGACTGCTAGGTGTGTTAAGTGTTAGACAGGTGCTTTGTGTAAAGCTTGTAAAGTTCAACACGAGTGTTCAAGAGTGATGGTCTAAAGGCTGAATTGATTATGTTTGTGACATCACAACTGAAGAAGAACATTGCTTAAGTGAGACTCGGTATGCATAACTTGGAGACAACTAATTAAGACAAGGATGGAGGCAAGAAGAGCTTCGAGGTACCGAGTGCATGGGAGAAGGTCATGGAGGCCAAGGAACCCAAAGCGAGGGGTGAAGAAGAAGATGTGTAAATTCAAGGTTGATCGAATTGAGAAGAGCTATGGTGCATCAAGGATCACAACTTAAGAACATGACTTACATCCAATGAGGTAACATCTATGGTTATGTGGTGTAAGTCATAAGGCTCAAGATCAAGCTCAAGACATAGGGCAAGGTCACTAGAAGGAGTAGTGTCAAACCCAGAACCTGGAAGCAACCCAAAAGAGCTAAGTTTACTTTGACCCTAAGTTTGGGTTGTTCCTGTGTTTGTATATGTTCTGTGTGACATATGCAGGGTGTTGGAGCTTATATATGGCAACCTAGATCAAGTCATGAAGACTTGGAGTTTTGGAGTCCAACATCAACCTCAAACAAGCCAGAAGGAGCAAAACGGTGAAGAAGGTTAAGTATGCAGGTTTGAGTGTTCAAATATGTTGAATACACCTTCTACTACGCGTATAGCACTTTGGTTTAGCTCTCTAACAATGTTTGTAGAGAAAGTGTCATCTGGAGCTCTGTTTGAGGTGAAACAGAAAAGCTGGGAGAAGAGGTAATCTTGTGGGACTTAGTCAATTGAATTATACTCTAAATGTGTTTGTCTAAGTCATAGGAAGATCCTCCCAAGAATTGAAATCAAGTGGAGAAGAGGTGGAGAAGTTTGTCTCTGTTTGGACCTCTTCGGACAGTCACCCGAGACACCCACAGGCGAGTCGGTGATGCGCTCATGCGAATCGTGTCTGTGCTCGGGTGAGTCGTGACTGTTCTTGGGTGAGTCATGACTGCGCTCAGGCGAGTCATGATTGTGCTTGGGCGAGCAGTGACTGTATCACCCACCAAGGTTGGCCTCAGGCGAATCGGGACTATGTCTCCCGCCGAGGTTGGCCTCGAGCGAATCAAAACCGCATCTCCCGTCGAGGCTGGCCTTAGACGAGTCTAAACTGTGTCTCCCACTGAGGTTGGACTCGAGCGAACCCTGGCTACATCTTTCGCTGAAGTTGGCCTCGAGCGAGTTGCAACTGCGTCGGGTAATTGGCCTCTGGCGAATTGTGGTCTCGGATGAGTCGTGGCCTCAGGCGAGGTGTGGCCTTGGGCTTGTCATGGCCTCGGGTGAGTCGTGCTCGTGCCTTTGTCCGATGTGTCAGATAGTCGAAGGATTCAATGGTCGGCTCAGCCGTTGAAGGAAACAGATCCCTAATTGTTCAGTGTCCGGTGCACCCATGGACAGAAGGAAATTTGGATCTTCTTCACAAGGAAAGGGGCAACGACTAGGGGCTCTTTTGGGGCTATAAAAGGGACCCCTAGGTGCCAATTTGAAGCGCATACGTGCAACCAACAAGCATAGACATTTTGTGAACAATTCTATCTATCTCTCTTGTGTATCTCTCTAGTTTTTTGTAGTGGCAAAGTTATAAGCCATTAGAGAGAGGAGAAGTGCCGATAAGAGTTAGAGCAAGATCTTGAGCGTACCATTGCCCTGTCAGAGTGTTGTCGAGAAGACTGTAAACAATGACGGCATCGTTGTAACCAACATCGACATAGTGGAAGGCTCTATCTGTCAGCTTGACATATCTGAGCAAATGGTGGACGAAGTAAGATACTCCAAGCCAAGGTGTGGCTAACTCCAATTAGGACTAGGGAAGCATTTCAGGCTTGGTCGAACGTTGGGATAAATCCCTGTGTATGTGTGCTTTGCTTTGTGTTGTGTTCCGTCTCTTTGTCTTTATTGCTTTTATAGTTGCACTTCAATACCTATCTATGGTATAAGCTATCTTTGAAGTGTAGGGTATTTTGATACAGGAATATCGTTTCCGTTGTGATCTACTCAAAGTGTCTTTCATTCTTCTGTGATCCAGTCTTCGAGTAGAGAAAGAAATTCCAGCTTTTAAGTGGTATTTTTTATTCGCCTATTCACCCCCTCTAGGTGTCATCTAAATCATGTTCCTAGGCAAAGGAAACTTTCACATAATCATAGGTATTACCTCATTGGTTGTAAGTCATGTCCTCAGGTAGTGATCCTCGATGCACCATAGCTCTTCTTGTAAGGAAAATGGACCTCGATCCATTTGATTAAGGATTTTGGTGTTTGATGATCAACATAACCTTGTGGACTAATGTTCTCCAAGTATTTGTGTTTTGAAGTTCACATGATGCAAAGTGGTTTGGACTTAGGCTTTGAGGATGCAACACCTCAAAAGAAGACCTAGAAAGACTCAAGGAAGATCAACATATACTCAATAGAAGTCCAAGACACAAGACCAAAAGAACCCAAGGAAGAAGATTGAAGAAATCAAGAAAAGGGGCACTCGGCTGGTGCACCGGTGGCTCATCGGACTATTCGGTGGCATACCGGACAGTCGTCCAACGGTCAACAACGGCTAGTTGGCAATGGTCAAGTGACATGGTTGGTCACCGGTCAGTCCGGTGGCACACTGGATAGGCTATAGTGTCAACATCGCCCAACGAATAGCTGACATGGAGGACCGGATAGTCCAGTGGCGCACCAGACGATCCAATGCACATGTAGATAGAAAAGTTAGCTTTCTATCCAACTGCTAGATCAATTTGAGTGGGGGCCTATAAATACCCCCTAGTCGCCCATTTGAAGATGTTGGAACCTGAGAGCACCTACATGGGTGAATAGGTGATCCTGCAAAAATCAACTCTAAATAACACAAACTTGGTTTATAATGAGTGTTAGTGAAAGCTAAAACCAAGTTGGTATGAGTAGAGATGGAGAGAGGAGAACTCTTCGCTTGATTGCTCCTTTGAGATGGGTATCAAACTTAGGAGCAATAATACAAGTGAATATGAGAACTTAAGAAGACGATAATCGCAATAAAGTAAATAGACAAGAGACACGGTGATTTTATTCAGTGGTTTGGCTAATGCCTACTCCATGTTGTGATGACCTCCTTCGATCAAGGGTTGTGAAGGAAACGGTGATGCGTAAGGGAGGGGTGAATTAGGACTTCTAAAACTCTTTTTTCATTAGGCCACAAATGAATCCCTAGAACAAAACCTATGCAAATAATTAATCTAGAATGTGCAAACTAAGTTTTGTCTAAGTGTTGCTATCTCTACTGCAAAGCATATGTTTCAATCCTAAATAATCTAGATAGAAAGACAAGATTGAAACTTAAATACTTAATATAAATGTGGAGGTAAAGAGCAAGGTAGAGATGCAAACTCTCGTGGATGACACTGGTATTTTTACCGAGGTATCCGGAACCATGCAAGGTTCCGACTAATCCTCGTTGGTGCCCCTACGCAAAGGGTAGCCCACGCGAGGGCCAAGCACCATGGTCGAGTAACTCCATAGAGAGCCGCAGACCTTCTTCACACGCAAGTGGTGGTCCACTTCCAGCTCCTCTCAAACGCTTCCCGCCGTCTCCACTATCGAGCTTCCGATCGAAACGTCATGGGCCTCATTCCCTCCTATACACGGTGGCGGCTGTGACACAAACTTGGCTATCACGATCTCGCAAGACTCTCGCCCCACTCGGTACAATTACAATGGCTCACACAAGAGCCGAGGGGGTTGTGTGGTTTTTCTAAACTCACTCAACCAACTAGGATTCACCTAGAGCAAGCACTAATGCGGTCTAACTAACCTAAGCACTTTGCAAAGCACCTACACTAATCACCGAGTGATTCTATTAAGCACTTGGGTGTATGAGCACTTGGAAATGTCTACAGTATGCCTTGGTATGTTGCTTGGGCTCCCACACCTTCAAATAGCTGGTTGAGTGGAGTATATATAGGCCCCAACTCAATTATAGCCATTGGAGAAAAGCTGCTGCTCTCTGCGGCACACCGGACAGTCCGGTGGTGGGTACCGAACAGTCCGGTGCCACTGTCTGGTGTGCCTAGCCGTTGGATCTGATACGACAGGTGACCATTAGCGCTGCAGGCTTTCTCACTAGACAGTCTGATGGCTTCTCTCTCTAGTGCCACTAGGAACTAGCCGTACAGTTCCCTGGTGCACCGGACAGTTCGGTGTCCTTGACCGGGCAGTCCGCTAGTGGCAACACAATTCTTCGTTTCTTAGACTTTGCTTGATATTCTTTGATCTTTACTTGTGATCTTCATAATGTCTTCTTTTGAGGTGTTGCTTTCCTCAACGCCTTAGTCCAAGTCAATTTCGCATCCTGTGAACTACAAACATAAATACTAGCAAACACATTAGTCCACAGGTTATGTTGATCATCAAACACCAAAACCTTTTGAGCCAAATGACTCGGGGTCCATTTTCCTTACAATCTCCCCCTTTTGATGATTAATGACAACACAACCAAAGCAAGCAAATATAGATATGCAATCTACTTGCTAGGATGCATGAGTGTCCCCACAAAGTGATATTTTGGACTTAAGCCTCCCCCTAACCCCATAATTCACTTACTTTCTATTTTAGACCAAAGAACCAAAACCACTTGCAAGATCAAAATTTGAAATTTGGTGGAGTTTGGTGTTTGATATAATTTTCATTGCTTTGGTCCCTAAAACTTCTCCCCCTCTGACATCAACCACCGAAAAGGAAGACATTAAAAGCATATAGGAAGCAAAAAGACTTTCCCCTTAAAAGTTGCATCAATTGAAGCACTAAAGGATTACTCCCCCTATACGAGTGTCCTCCTTTTCGAAGAATATTCTCCCCCGTTGTCATAGACGAAGAAATACTCCTACTGTCAGAGATCCTCTACTTAGGAAAAAGCACATGAGAAAGAGAGGTACAAGACATGATTTGATTAGACTAACTTCCCCTATGCATAGGTAATAGATATATTTTGACAACATATGCATTTATAGCAACATGGGAAATATAAGATGTGAAATGTAGTCTAATCAAAAAAACTGGAGAAGACATGTAAATGATACCAAATGTCTTTCTCCATGGACTCCATTTTCCTTCAATGAGACTACTACATATAATAGACTTGAGAACATGTATTAGTCTCAAAGATTTAGATTATAGAGTAACCTCCCACTGAAAGTGTGCATATAAGTTTTGAATACTTGTAGGAGACATGCACTTGATTTTGATATCAAGAGGGGCAAATTATCTATAATCTGAGCTTTGGCACATATAAGTTAAATGATACCAATTGAAGTATTGTAGGTGATCAATTGTAGAATATGTCATATACAAATACCAATTGGAATATCATTTACTTAGAGTGTTGAATAAGCTATGTGTTGTGCTTAACTAAACTTTTTACACCATGTAGGCTTGCTCAAGAATATAAATTAAAAACGAGCATTCCTACCATATGATTGACCTAGTATGCATGCTATTTAATTAAAGAAAAATACATTATGTTACACTAGGTATGTAAGGTGAAACTAGATATATGAGAACAGATACGCATATCTAAAAACAAGAAATACAACAAATCTAGTTACCTTAGTCATGGGTGGGGAATTTGGGTTCAAAGTATTCACTAACCCACTTGGCAATCAACTTGATCCAATATGATGCGTCCCATGATATACATCCCAATTTTGCCAAGTCTCCAAAATTCTCCTTAGTCCTTCGGACTGCTCACTTCTCTCTTGGGATCCAAACCTTCTTGGTGCTTTTCATGGTAGAAATAATTTCCTTTGGCGCCCAGATGCGTTTGGCCCCTTTTCCTTTGTTGGCTTGCTTGTTGGTCTTGATTGCTATCACCTTTTCATTCTTTTTCTTCTTGATTAAGTTTGGTGTAGCAGCCTTTTTATCCACCTTGTTGATGTAGGTGTTGAAGATTTTGCTTGTTCGCTTTTGCTTATCCCTGGTCTTCGCCTTGCATTGGTAAGACTTGTGGCCTTCCTTGTAGCATAACCTACAAATCATAGTTTCTCCCTCTACAGGCTTGTTCACTCCCGCAGTGGTGTTATCTTGAGGAGGTTAGATTTGTTTGGCTTTGCCTTTCTTGTCATATAAAGGCTTGCCAAGGCATGCCACCTCTTGCTTTAATTGCTCATTCTCCATTGCATTCTCATCCAAACATGTTTCTATAACAACATTCTTAACAAGAACTTGACTATAGGGGTTAGAATCATCAATTAAATCAAAACAAGAAGTATAAGCATCTTTTTAAATAATTTCAGGCATTTCAACCAAAGATACTCCTGGGGTGCTACCAATGTTTTCTAACTTAGTAGTTAGCTCATTTTTATGTATACTAAGAATTTCCATTTTTCCTAGTTAGTTTTCAATGGCTTCTTGAGAGCTAGCTAACTTAGCCTTAAGTTTTTCATTCTTTTTAATAAGGCTATCGTAGGTAGCTGAGGATGTAGCATTAGATTCTAATTGCTCAATTTTAGTTGATAGCTCACAATTTAAATTTGCAAATGTTTCCAATTTTTCTAGCAAACATTTATAATCATCTTGAGAGCTAATCAACTTAATTTTCAATATTTTAAGTTGAGCCTTTTGTTTAGTGCATACATCCTCAAAAAATTAACGGCTTTCGCAAGCTCATCTAAGGAGTGCTTTCCCTCACCTTCATCATCACTACTGCTATCATCACTAGATGATGGAATACTCATTTTACCTTTTGCCATAAGGCACTTGTGTGATGACCGTGGTGAGCTAATGAGGATCGATGGATACGCGTCCTTGGAGGTTCATCTTCGCTTGAGGAGTCAGCCCAAGTTTTGACACTTGTAAGCGCCTTGCCTTTGCTCCTCCCTTTTGTGGGTTCATCCATATTTGGACAACTGTCCTTGAAGTGGGCCTTCTCCCCGCATGCGAAGCATCCTCTCTTTCTTTGCTTTTTCCTGTCAATGTTAAAGAGAAGATCCTCGACCTCCAGAGGTACACCCATTAGATTGATCTTGCGGATCATCCCCATTACCTTTCTGACGCGTCGGATTGTTTCTTTGTCCTCAAAGGATGATGTTGATGGTTGATTATCTTCATCATCATCACTTTTTTCTTCTTCCTCTTCTTCACTTGAGGAGCTTAGAGTGGGAGCCTTCTTCTTGCCTTTCATTTCATCACATGCAAAAGCATATGTGAAAGGGAAATGTGCCCTTGGGCCATTTCTATAATGTTTTGGTGATTAAGTGTCCAACACATATTGAGTGAGTTGATTATGTGCCAAACAAGCAAGAAGTGCAAATCATGTAACAAGGTACGTTTCTAGACTTAGTACATTGTTTTGAGTACTAACATATTTTGTCTAAGTGCTAGAAACAGGAGAAAAGGAATTGGAAAAGAGTTGGCTCCTGCTCAGTCTGGGGTGCACCGGACTGTCCGGTGGTGCACTAGACAGTGTCCGGTGGTGCACCGGACAGTGTCCGGTGCGCCAGGCGAGTCCAAGGTGAACTGGCCACTCTCGGGACTCGACGGCGGCGTACGACTATAATTCACTGGACTGTCCGGTGGCGCACCAGACTGTCCGGTGAGTCGTCCACGGCGAAGTCGTCGCTCTCGGGAAAAGGATCAGCGGCGTACGGCTAAAATTCACCGGACTGTACGGTGGTGCACCAGACTGTCCGGTGAACCAACGGTCGACTGCGCAACGGTCGGCCGCGCAATCCGCAGGCGACGCGTGGCAGCGCCAATGGTCGGCAGGGGCACCGGACTGTCCGGTGTGCACCGGACAGTGTCCGGTGCGCCAACTGCCACGAATCTGCAACGGTCGTCTGCGCCAGAATAGGAAGGAGATCCACACCGGACATGCTACAGTGACTGTCCGGTGGCGCACCGGACTGTTCGGTGCGCCACCCGACAGAAGGCAACTTTGGCCTTCCTTGTTGATCTCCAACGGCTTCTAGCTGCCTTGGGGCTATAAAAGGGACCCCTAGGCGCATGGAGGAGTAACCCAAGCACACTCTAAGCATTCCAAGACTTCTAGTCCTCACTTTCACGCAATCGTTCATCGTTCTTGAGATTGGAGCACTTTTCGAGTTGTAAACTCCTTGCGCGTGTTTTGTGTGCTCATCTTCTCACTTGTGTGCGTGTTTGCGGTGTGGATTTAATTCTAGTTTGTGTTGCTCTTCCCAACCTTACTCCATGCTTTCTTTGTGAACAATCTTGTAAGGGCGAGAGGCTCCAACTTGTAGAGATTCCTCGCAAACGGAAAGAAAACTATAAGGAAGAACACCGTGGTATTCAAGTTGATCATTGGATCACTTGAAAGGGGTTGAGTGCAACCCTCGTCCATTGGGACGCCACAACGTGGAAATAGGCAAGTGTTATACTTGGCCGAACCACGGGATAAAACACTGTGTCTCTTGTGTTGTCTTTCTCTGTGATTATTGTGATTCGCAAGAGCTCGCTCTATAGCCACTTGGTTCTATTGCACTAACATCTTTATAACCAAGCTTGTGGCTATTTAGTGTTGAATTTTATAGGATCACCTATTCATCCCCCCTCTAGGTGCTCTCAATTGGTATCAGAGCCGTTCTCTTCACGTAAGGGACTATTCGCCCGAAGAGATGGATCCTAAGGGAAAGGGGATGGTGGTCAATGATAAGGAGAAGGAGTCCATCTTCAATGAGCCAAGGGACGACAAGCCCACTGACTCTGGCTCGAGTCACAAGAAGAAGGACAGGAAGAAGAAGAGACGTATCAAGAAGATCGTCTACTACGACAGCGACGAATCTTCTTCTTCACCAAGAGACGACGACAATAATTCAAAGAAACCGGTTAATCAAAACTTTTCATTTGATTATTCTCATATTCCTTTCAATTCCAATGCTCATTTGCTTTCAATTCCTCTTGGTAAACCTCCACACTTTGATGGAGAGGACTACTCTTTTTGGAGTCACAAAATGCGTAGTCACTTATTTTCTCTCCATCCTAGTATTTGGGAGATAGTTGAAAATGGAATGCAATTTGATAGTACGGATAACCCTGTATTTATTAACGAGCAAATTCATAAAAATGCACAAGCTACCACTGTTTTGCTAGCATCTTTGTGCAGGGATGAGTACAACAAGGTGAGCGGCTTGGACAACACCAAGCAAATCTGGGACACCCTCAAAATATCACATGAGGGAAACGATGCCACCATGATCACCAAAATGGAGCTGGTGGAAGGCGAGCTGGGAAGGTTTGCGATGATCAGGGGAGAGGAGCCAACACAAACATACAACAGGCTCAAGGCCCTGGTCAACAAGATTAGGAGCTATGGAAGCACAAGATGGATGGACCACGACGTCGTCCGACTCATGCTCAGGTCTTTTACTGTTATTGACCCTCCTCTTGTGAACCTCATCCATGAAAATCCCAGGTACACAAAGATGACGCCTGAGGAGATACTCGGAAAATTTGTGAACAGGCGCATGATGGTCAAGGAGGCAAGGTATGTTGATGATGCATTAAACGGCCCAATGCCCATCTACGAGCCATAGTCTGTTGCTCTCAAAGCAACAAGCAGCAGGGAGGCGCTACCAAGCAAGGTGGCACAAGTTGAGGCGGCCGGGCTAGACAAAGATGAGATGGCTCTAATCATCAAGCGTTTCAAGACCACGCTAAAAGGACGCAAGGAGTATCCCAACAAGAGCAAAGCAAAGGGAAAGCGCTCCTGTTTTAAATGCGATAAGACTGGTCATTTTATAGCGCAATGCCCCGATAATAACAATGAACAGGAACAAGAAAAGCATGGGAAGAGGGAGAAGAAGAAGGCCTACAAGAAGGTGAAGGGCGAGGCGCACCTTGGCAAAGAATGGGATTCAGACTGCTCTTCTTCCAACTCCGACGATAAAGGACTTGCTGCCTCAGCCTTCAACAAATCGTCACTCTTCCCCAACGAGCGCCACTCTTGCCTCATGGCCAAGGAAAGGAAGGTAAGTGTTCGAGATACCCCTAAGTATACTACTTCAAGTGATGATGATTCTAGTGATGATGAAGTAGATTATACTGATTTATTTAAGGGTTTAGATAGAGCTAAATTAGATAAAATCAACGAGTTAATTGATGCTTTGAATGAAAAAGATAGATTGCTAGAGAAGCAAGAGGACATTTTATATGAAGAGCATGACAAATTTATTAGTGTACAGAAATCTCTTGCTTTAGAAACTAAGACAAATGAAATGTTGTCTTCTGAATTATCTGCATGCCATGAATCTATTTCTAGTTTAAAGATTTTGAATAATGATTTAAATGCTAAGCTAGAAGAAGCTAATACTACTAGATCTTGTGTAGAACATGTTGCCATTTGTAATAGGTGTAAGGATTTTGATGTTGATGTTTGTGTTGAACACCTTACTTCAATTACCAAATTAAATGATGAGGTGGCAAGTCTTAATGCTCAGCTTAAGACATGCAAAATTGATTTTGATAAGATAAAATTTGCTAGGGATGCCTACACCATTGGTAGACATCCCTCAATTAAGGATGGGCTTGGTTTTTGAAAGGAAGCCAAGAACTTAACAAGCCAAAAGGCTCCCATTCTCACCAAGGAGAAAGGGAAGGCCCCTATGGCTAGTAGCGTTCAAAAGAATCATGCTTTCATGTATAATAGGAAAATTACTAGTCATAATAGGAGATATGATCATGATGCTTGTGATTCACATGCTATGTTTGCTTCAAGCTCTACTTTTGTGCATGGTAGGAGTAAGCCTAGAAAAGTAATGTTGTTCATCATGTACCTAGGAAAATGTGTAATGAACCTTCTACTATTTACCATGCTTGCAATACTTCTTTTGCAATCTTTTGTAAGAATGAAAAAGTAGTTGCTAGGAAGTTGGGGTCCAAATGCAAGGGAGATAAGACTTGTATTTGGGTCCCAAAGGCTATCGTGACTAACCTTGTAGGACCCAACAAGAGTTGGGTACCTAAAACCCAAGTGTAAATTGCCTTGCAGGTTTATGCATCTGGGGGCTCAAGTTGGATTATCGACAGCGGATGCACAAACCACATGACGTGGGAGAAGAAGATGTTCACCTCCTACGTCAAGAACAAGGATTCCCATGATACAATCATATTTGGAGATGGGAATCAAGGCAAGGTCAAAGGTTTGGGAAAAATAGCCATCATAAGTGAGCACTCTATTTCCAATGTATTTTTAGTAGAGTCGCTAGGCTATAATCTCCTGTCTGTAAGTCAATTGTGCCACATGGGCTACAATTGTTTGTTTACAAATATTGATGTATCTGTCTTTAGAAGGAGTGATGGTTCATTAGCGTTTAAGGGTGTACTAGATGGCAAACTCTACTTAGTTGATTTTTCGAAAGAGGAGGCTGATCTAGATGCATGCTTAATCGCTAAGACTAGTATGGGCTGGCTGTGGCATCGCCGTCTAGCACATGTTGGGATGAATAACCTTCACAAACTTCTAAAGGGAGAGCATGTGTTAGGACTAACCAATGTCTACTTCGAGAAAGATAGACCTTGTGCAGCTTGTCAGGTAGGGAAACAGGTGGGAAGCACTCATCACAACAAGAATGTGATGACTACATCAAGACCACTGGAGCTTCTTCACATGGACCTCTTTGGACCCGTCGCCTACCTTAGCATCGGGGGAAGTAAGTATGGTCTAGTAATTGTTGATGATTTTTCCCGCTTCACTTGGGTGTTCTTTTTGCAGGATAAATCAGAAACCCAAGGGACCCTCAAGCGCTTTCTAAGGAGGGCTCAAAACGAATTTGAGCTCAAGGTGAAAAAGATAAGAAGCGACAACGGGTCCGAGTTCAAGAATCTACAAGTGGAGAAGTATCTTGAGGAGGAAGGCATCAAGCACGAGTTCTCCGCTCCCTACACACCACAACAAAATGGTATGGTAGAGAGGAAGAACAAGACGCTCATCGACATGGCAAGGACAATGCTTGGAGAGTTTAAGATGCCTGAGCGGTTTTGTTCGGAAGCTGTGAACACAGCTTGCCACGCCATAAACCGGGTGTAGGAAACGGGTGACGCCTAAGAGGGGGGGGGGGTGAATTAGGACTTCTAAAACTTTTACTTAACTAGGCCACATTTAAATCCCTAGAGCAAAACCTATGCAAATAATCAAAACTAGAATGTGCAAACTAGGTTTTGTCTAAGTGTTGCTATCTCTACCGCAAAGGCTAAGTTTCAATCTACACTAAGTAAGTATGACTACAAGATTGAAACTTAAATGCTTAATATAAATGCAGAATGTAAAGAGCTAAGTAGAGAAGCAAACTCTCGTGGATGACGCCGGTATTTTTACCGAGGTATCCAGAACCACGCAAGGTCCCGACTAATCCTCGTTGGTGCCCCTACGCAAAGGGAAGCCCACGCGAGGGCCAAGCACCACGGTCGAGTAACTCCGTAGAGAGCCGCGGGCCTTCTCCACGCGCAAGTGGTGCTCCGCTTCCGGCTCCTCTTGGACGCTCCCCGCCGTCTCCACTATCGAGCTTCCGGCCAAAACGCCGCGGGCCTCGTTCCCTCCGGTACACGGTGGTGGCCGTGACACAAACGCGGTTGTCACGATCTCGCAAGACTCTCGCCCCACTCGGTACAATTACAACGACTCACGCAAGAGCCGAGGGGTTGTGTGGTTTTACAAAACTCACTCAACTAACTAGGGTTCACCTAGAGCAAGCACTAAAGCGGTCTAACTAACCTAAGCACTTCGCAAAGCACCTACGCTAATCACCGAGTGATTCTATTAAGCACTTGGGTGTTTGAGCTCTTGGAAATGTGCACTATATGCCTTGGTATGTTGCTTGGGCTCTCACACTTGAGAATGGCCGGTTGGGGTGGTATTTATAGCCTCCACACCCCAAACTAGCCGTTGGACAGAAAGCAGCAACTTTCTGTCGTCGGGTGCACCGGACAGTTCGGTGCACCAACGAACATCTACTGTGCAGTGTCCGGTGCACGCCATGTCAGCCGACCGTTGGCGCCTGTAGCAGTCGACCGTTGGATCCGATCGTTGCCATCTGCCCGTTGGCACACCGGACAGTCCAGTGCACACCAGACAGTCCGGTGCTACAGCCAGAGAGCGCCTGTCCGTGGCCTCTCTGCACAGACTGTCCGGTGCCTCACCGGACAGTCCGGTGCACACCGGACATCACTGTCCGGTGCGCCACCAGGCGCTGGCTGACAGCCCGTTTCTTGGATTCCTTTGCTGATTTCTTCGGGCTTCTTTTGTTCTTGAGTATTGGACTCCTATGCATCTTTTTATGTCTTCTTTTGAGGTGTTGCATCCTCATTGCCTTGGTCCAATTCTCTTTGCATCCTGCGAACTATAATCATAAACACTAGCAAACATATTAGTCCACAGGTTGTGTTAATCATCAAACACCAAAACTCAATTAGCCAAATGGCCCGGGGTCCATTTTCCTTACACAGGGTCTACCTTCATCGCCTCCTCAAGAAGACCTCGTATGAACTTCTTACCGGTAACAAACCCAACGTCTCATACTTTCGTGTATTTGGGAGCAAATGTTACATTCTAGTGAAGAAAGGTAGAAATTCTAAATTTGCTCCCAAGGCAGTAGAAGGATTTTTACTAGGGTATGACTCAAATACAAGGGCGTATAGAGTCTTCAACAAATCATCGGGTTTGGTTGAAGTCTCTAGCGATGTTGTATTTGATGAGACTAATGGCTCTCCAAGAGAGCAAGTTGATCTTGATGATGTAGATGAAGATAACGTTCCAACGGCCGCAATACGCACCATGGAGATTGGAGATGTGCGACCATAGGAGCAACAAGAGCAAGATCAACCTTCTTCCTCAACAATGGTGCACCCCCAACTCAAGATGATGGACAGGTTCCTCAAGAAGAGGCGTATGATCAAGGGGGAGCACAAGAAGACCAAGTTATGGAGGAAGAAGCACCACGGCCCCCTCCAACTCAAGTCCGAGCGACGATTCAAAGGAATCATCCCGTCGACCA
The DNA here is from genome assembly GCA_029449295.1 of Zea luxurians. Classification (NCBI taxonomy): domain Eukaryota; kingdom Viridiplantae; phylum Streptophyta; class Magnoliopsida; order Poales; family Poaceae; genus Zea; species Zea luxurians. The sequence continues at coordinate 6,202,785 of JAOPSE010000024.1, read as the reverse complement.
GATTCTGGGTGATATAAGTAAGGGAGTAACTACTCGCTCAAGACTAGCTAACTTTTGTGAGCATTACTCGTTTGTCTCTTCTATTGAGCCTTTCAGGGTAGAAGAGGCCTTGCAAGATCCGGACTGGGTGTTGGCCATGTAGGAAGAGCTCAACAACTTCAAGAGGAATGAAGTTTGGAGCCTGGTGCCTCGTCCCAAGCAAAATGTTGTGGGAACCAAGTGGGTGTTCCGCAACAAGCAAGACGAGCACGAGGTGGTGACAAGAAACAAGGCTCGACTTGTGGCAAAAGGTTATGCCCAAGTCGCAGGTTTGGATTTTGAGGAGACTTTTACTCCTATGGCTAGGCTAGAGTCTATTCGAATATTGTTAGCCTATGCCGCTCACCATTCTTTCAGGTTGTTTCAAATGAACATGAAGAGCGCTTTCCTCAACGGGCCGATCAAGGAGGAGGTATACGTGGAACAACCCCCTGGCTTTGAGGATGACAGGTATCCCGACCATGTTTTTAAGCTCTCTAAGGCGCTCTATGGACTTAAGCAAGCCCCAAGAGCATAGTATGAATGCCTTAGAGATTTCTTAATTGCGAATGCTTTTAAGGTTGGGAAAGCCGATCCCACTCTTTTCACTAAGACTTGTGACAGTGACCTTTTTATGTGCCAAATTTATGTCGATGACATAATATTTGGTTCTACTAACCAAAAGTCTTGTGAGGAGTTTAGCAGGGTGATGACTCAAAAGTTTGAGATGTCGATGATGGACGAGTTGAACTACTTCCTTGGGTTCTAAGTGAAGCAACTCAAGGACGGCACCTTCATCTCTCAAACGAAGTACACTCAAGATCTTCTCAAGAGGTTTGGGATAAAAAGGCATACCGACCTCAACAAAGGAGGTAAGTCCGTTGATCAAAAGGCATACCGGTCTATGATAGGTTCCTTGCTTTATTTATGTGCTAGTAGACCAGATATTATGCTTAGCGTATGCATGTGTGCTAGATTTCAATCCGACCCAAGGGAGTGTCACCTTGTGGCCGTTAAGCGGATTCTTAGATATTTAGTTGCTACACCTTGCTTCGGGATCTGATATCCAAAGGGGTCTACCTTTGACTTAATTGGATATTCAGGCTCCGATTATGCTGGATGCAAGGTTGATAGGAAGAGTACATCAGGGATGTGCCAATTCCTAGGAAGGTCCCTGGTGTCTTGGAGTTCAAAGAAACAAACCTCCGTTGCCCTATCCACCGCTGAGGCCGAGTATGTTGCCGCAGGACAGTGTTGCGCGCAACTACTTTGGATGAGGCAAACCCTCCGGGACTTTGGCTACAATCTGAGCAAAGTCCCACTCCTATGCGACAATGAGAGTGCAATCCGCATGGCGGATAATCCTATTAAACACAGCCGCACTAAGCACATAGACATTCAGCATCACTTTCTGAGAGACCACCAGCAAAAGGGAGATATCGAGGTGTTCCATATTAGCACCGAGAACCAGCTAGCCAATATCTTTACCAAGCCGTTAGATGAGAAAACCTTTTGCAGGCTGCGTAGTGAGCTAAATGCCTTAGATTCACGTAACTTGGATTGATTTATAGCATACATGTGTTTTATGCCTTTGATCATGTTACTTATACATTTATGCAATTTGTTGCTTATTTATGGTGCTCAAGTTGTGCAAGGGATCCCCGGACCTCACAAGTCCATGTGTGAATGATGCACATATTTAGGGGGAGAAGTGCTACAACTTGACCCTTTGAGACTAACCTTTGTGTTTGAGTGTTCTTGATGTAGTCTCAAAGGTGCATTGAAAGGGAAATGGACTTGGATGCTACAAAGACTTCCACTGCAATCCGGTATTGGTGTATTTCGTTCTAAGTTCATCTTTATGCTCTTATTGCCTTTTTGCTCTTAATTGACATTTTTGGTGAGGCAATAGGGTTAAAGGGCCAAAAATGATTCCGTTTTGGTGCTTAATGCCAAAGGGGGAGAAATTAAGGCTAAAGCAAATGGATCAGGTACCACTTGAGAATTTTGAAAATAGTAGAGTTAGAATTTTGATTTGTCCAAAATACTCTTATTGCAAAATCTAGTCTCTTGTGGGGAGAATTTTTCATTATGGGAAAAGGGGGAGTTTTTGGCACTTGATCAATTTCACTCTTGCGTTATCTCTCTTTGTGCCCGAACAAGTGTGTTTGACTTAGAGATAGGAAAATGAATTTGATTTGCAAAAACAAACCAAGTGGTGGCAAAGAATGATCCAAATATGCCAAATTAGAGTCAAAACAATTTTGCATCGATGTTGCACTTATTTGTGTTGCTTTTTGATGTATTGGCATAAATCACCAAAAAGGGGGAGATTGAAAGGGAAATGTGCCCTTGGGCCATTTCTATAATGTTTTGGTGATTAAGTGTCCAACACATATTAAGTGAGTTGATTATGTGCCAAACAAGCAATAAGTGCAAATCATGTAACAAGGTACATTTCTAGACTTAGTACATTGTTTTGAGTACTAACATATTTTGTCTAAGTGCTAGAAACAGGAGAAAAGGAATTGGAAAAGAGTTGGCTCCCCTGCTCGGTCTGGGTGCACCGGACTGTCCGGTGGTGCACCGAACAGTGTCCGGTGCGCCAGGCAAGTCCAAGGTGAATTGGCCGCTCTCATGACTCGACGACGGCGTACGGCTATAATTCACTGGACTGTCCGGTGGCGCACCGGACTGTCCGGTGAGTCGTCCGCGGTGAAGTCGTCGCTCTCGGGAAAAGGATCAGCGGCGTACGACTAAAATTCACTGGACTGTCCGGTGGTGCACCAGACTGTCCGGTGAACCAACGGTCGACTGTGCAACAGTCGGCCGCGCAATTCGTGGGCGACGCGTGGCAGCGCCAATGGTCAGCAGGGGGCACCGGACTGTCCAGTGTGCACCGGACAGCGTCCGGTGCGCCAACTGCCACGAATCTGCAATGGTCGTATGCGCCAGAATAGGAAGGAGATCCGCACCGGACATGCTACAGTGACTGTCCGGTGGTGCACCAGACTGTCCGGTGCACCACCCGATAGAAGGCAACTTTGGCCTTCCTTGTTGTTCTCCAACGGCTCCTAGCTACCTTAGGGCTATAAAAGGGACCCCTAGGCGCATGGAGGAGTAACCCAAGCACACTCTAAGCATTCCAAGACTTCTAGTCCTCACTTTCACGCAATCGTTCATCGTTCTTGAGACTGGAGCACTTTTCGAGTTGTAAACACCTTGCGTGTGCTTTGTGTGCTCATCTTCTCACTTGTGTGAATGTTTGCGGTGTGGATTTAATTCTAGTGTGCGTTGCTCTTCCCAACCTTACTCCATGCTTTCTTTGTGAACAATCTTATAAGGGCGAGAGGCTCCAACTTGTGGAGATTCCTCGCAAACGGGAAGAAAACTATAAGGAAGAACACCGTGGTATTCAAGTTGATCATTGGATCACTTGAAAGGGGTTGATTGCAACCCTCGTCCATTGGGACGCCACAACGTGGAAGTAGGCAAGTGTTATACTTGGCCGAACCACGGGATAAAACATTGTGTCTCTTGTGTTGTCTTTCTCTGTGATTATTGTGATTCGCAAGAGCTCGCTCTATAGCCACTTGGTTCTATTGCACTAACATCTTTATAACCAAGCTTGTGGCTATTTAGTGTTGAATTTTACAGGATCACCTATTCACCCCCCTCTAGGTGCTCTCAATATGGTCTTGAAGAAGTTGGATCACCATGTCGACCAATTTTTCACGACATCTCAAAAGCCTCAATTTTTCCATTTACAATGGTCGGGGTCATTTGACTGTAGTCCTCCATGTTGTGAAAAATGGTGATGAAGCTCCCATATCTTTGTTGGGGTAGTAGGGAGATAATCTTCCTCGCAATGTCCGCATCACCTAGCTTATTAATGCCAATAGAATTGAGCTCATTAATGGTTAGATTCAATCGAGAATACATATCTCTAACAAGCTCATTATCCTTCATAGTAAAAGAATTATACTCATTTAAGACTAGGCAATGTTTTTGCTCACGGATATTGGATGTGGCATCATGAAAATCATGCAATTTTAGCCAAATCACATTAGTAGTTTTTAATGTAAAAATTGATTAAAAATATCCATGCTAAGAGATTCATACAAGCAATTTTTGGCTCTAACATTTAAATGAATTTCTTTTTCCTCACTTGTGGTGGGTTTCTTGAGATTTTTGGGTGGTTTCATCCCATCACGAGTGACTCTCCAAACACCTAGATCAACGGCCTCTAGGTAACAAGCCATTCTAGCACTATATTGTGGGAAGTTAGTGTCGTCGAAGTGTGGTGACCTATGGGTATCCATCCCCTTCTGTCACACCCGGTTCTAGAGGCGAAACCGAATGTATAACATATGTGTGTTAGGATCTATTTTCCACACATATGTTGACGTCACAAGTGTAATATATCAAAAGACAATGCAATAAAGGCATAAAAGGGAGTAGAGTAATTTTATTACATCATCCAGATCATAGTATATTTACAAGTATCATTGTCAAAGTACGACGAAATTAAACATGGACACTCTTCCACAAGAAGGTGACTGGCGCATCATTAGACTTAGTACTCGTCGACATCATCTGCAATGTCTTCGCCATCACCCTCTGATCAAAATATTAGCAAGGGGTGAGCTCACTTATGGTCAGGGCTCAGCAAGTGGGAGGAATAATGCAAAGTTAACGAGGTAGGCTATGGATAAGTGGTAAGCATTTTAGTTGGTCAATATTTTATTAGCAACGCCTGACTTACTAATTGTAAGTGTATCCCAAAATTCCCAATTAAACATAAGTACATGATTATATCTCAAAACACTTAAGTGAAATCACTTAAGCAAACCAGTTGTGGATCATCATATTACAATTTATTTTCCATCTTTAAGTTCAATTATCATGTGAGGGTCCAGGTTGCTCTTAACTGTGAGCATGGCTGACATATCAGTTTTACACTCTGCAGAGGTGGTACAACTTTACCCACAAGCCATGTATCCCATCTAGCCTGGGTTGATCGGACTCGTAAACACTTCCTAGGTGAATGTCTAGAGATCCACTATGAGGTTTTCACAAAATATCCTTAGTACAAAGCCATCCGCTAAGGTTTCCACGTCAGTATTGATAGCCCTCTGGGCGAGGTAACTTAGCCAAGACTACCACCCCATGTTAACATATGAGCTACCACCAAACCACTGCCGTCCCCTCTTGCCCATCTTTCAGGTAAGGTTGCTAAGAACTAAGTCTATAGAGCTAATTACCAAACCTAGAGCCATTATAGCAATCGTGGTTGCACTGTTATCCTGGGTGGTCACTCCATGTTCCATTTAATACAAAATGATCTTGTTTAACCATCGGGTTAACATCATAATATAAACTTCATTTCAAGAACATTAGTATCATTAACGAGTGACATCATAATTATCAAGTTGAGCGGTAGCATAAATTGCTAAGCATAGTGTTTATCCCAGGGTAATCAAGGAATAGGGTTGGTAATTCTAGGAAAATCCTATTTAGGCAAATTCTATCAAATTATGCAATATCCGAAAAGTAAATATTATTATATGCATTACTTGGGTATAAATAGAAATGCAGAGGGAGAATCCACTTGCCTTACTCGAACGTGTCCTACGGGTCGTCCTCGAACGAGTTCGGTTCTTCTACCACGAAATCAGCTTCTAATATCGATTCGCATATCGTACATACAACAAGAAACATGCGCAAATGAATAAACATACACCATTCCATAACTAAAACATACACCACACAAATCACCATTATAAAAAGAAAGAAAACATCTTGATTATAAAAGTTGGTTCGTAGCTATAATATAAATCTAATCATATCAACAGTCATTTTATTGTTCATGACATAACATACTAATTATTCTATGTTGATATTTCCTTAGCAAAAACTATACGGTGAACTGGCTAATGGATGAGCATACCATATAAACTCAAAAATAACATAGGTGAAAAGCCAATCCAAACTTTATAGAACTAGATTACTTATTTCTACCGAAAAGCACGTGGGTTATGAATCTTTTTAACTTTTCATTTGAAAAACTATATTAAATCCATACATTGTTGTTTATAAGACACATAACCTATAGTTCATTAAAGAAATTACATTAAACTACTATCTAAACTACGGTACACATGATCACTAATTATATTATTTCAACATTTCTTTTAAGAAGGATACCCCCAAAATATAATTTATTATTTTATCATAAAAGCATGAACGATGATTGATCTATTTTAACGTTTCTTTTAGAAAATCCATTTAACCTTAATGATATTGGTAGGCAAAATGTATACCTATACATCTTTCATATATATATATATGAGTGTAAAATTGGTTAGCATTTTATAACGGAAGACAATTAAATAACTATTTATCAACTCCCTGGCATTTCATACTTAGAAAAAATACGCATAAAATGATCATATTAAACTTAATCCAAAATCATTTACGACAACCCGTAATTTGCTTAAAAATTATACATGATTATGGAGTTCTTAATACAAATCCATATACAATCTGAGCTGGAAATAATCATTTACGTTTGGAAAAACTATTGCAAACATCTAAACAGAATTAACCGTAATTTGCAGGGGGTAGATTGCAAAAACTTGCTTCTTATCCTATCTTGAGCTCGTGCTTGCGAAGGGAGCTCGGTGAGGGAGACGGGAGACAGGCGTGCAGGGCAGGGTGGGTGGCGAGGCTCGGCCGAGATGGGCGAGGCTCGGCGGACGATGGCGTGGTGAACGACGACGCGACGAGGCTGAGCGCGAACGGCAAGGGCACGACGAATAGTGAGTTCGGCACGGGCAGGGGAGAGAGAGGATAGGGAGAGCTTGGGCGAGGGGAGGGGAGAGATGGGGCTCGGTGTCGGCTTTATAGAGAGGGAGGGAGAGAGAGGAAGGGACGCCAGGGGTAAAGGGGCACCAACGGCTCCTTCAATCGAACATTGATGGTGCCGGTTACACCTTTGATTGAGGGAGGTCATGAGGAGGAGAGAAAGAGGAAGAGATGGCAGTTTCGGGCGCGTGAGGGAACGCGGGCAGGTTCGGCCAGGGGCGTGGGGTCAGCTCGGCCAGCTGGGGCAGCGCGAGCGCGCGCCCAAGGCACGCGGCGGCGCGGTCGAAGGTAGAAGACAAAGGGTCTGACGGGTGGGGCCCACACGTGAGTGAGAGAGAGAGGGAGTGGAGGCGGTTAGCTGGGATGGGCCGGTTCAACCGATCCAGCTAGGGTTTGGTCTTTTTTTCTTTTTTCTTTTGTCCCTATTTCTCAAAAATATAAATAAATATATTTTTAATATTTCTAAAAAAATTCATAATAATTATACCAACAATATTTATCAATAAAGTATTTATTTTTGGACCAAAGTTCTCATATTAAATTAATTGGGTTCTCATATAAAAGAAATTCTACAAAAATAACCATAAACCGAATATGAGCAAACAATAATTATTCTAAATGCAATAATATCAAACATTTAAAAGAAAAATTATTTACTATTATTAGTACTAATATTCTAAGTGCATTATTTATAGTTGATGGTTTTGAGGTGTTACACCTTCCTCTAAAAGACGTCGGCTCGGTTAGCGGTGAAGCTAAAACGTTTCAAATGAGCCAAACCAGACTCTGATACCAATTGAAGGAAACGGTGATGCCTAAGAGTGTGGTGAATTAGGACTTCTAAAAACTCTTTCTTCACTAGGCCACAAATGAATCCCTAGATCAAAACCTATCCAAATAATTAATCTAGAATGTACAAACTAAGTTTTATCTAAGTGTTGCTATCTCTACCGCAAAGCTTAAGTTTCAATCCTAAATAATCTGACTAGAAAGACAAGATTGAAACTTAAATACTTAATATAAATACGGAAGGTAAAGAGCGAGGTAGAGATGCAAACTCTCGTGGGTGGCACTAGTATTTTTACCGAGGTATCCGGAACCATGCAAGGTTCCGATTAATCCTCGTTGGTGCCCCTACGCAAAGGGTAGTCCACGCGAGGGCCAAGCACCACGGTCACGTAACTCCATAGAGGGCGACGAGCCTTCTCCACACGCAAGTGGTACTCTGCTTCCAGCTCCTCTCGGATGCTCCCCGCTGTCTCCACTATCGAGCTTTCGACCGAAACGCCACGGGCCTCGTTCCCTCCGATACACGGTTGTCACACCTAGATTTAAGGGATAAAGCCAGGTGCGTCTCATATATGCGCCAAAGAAGAACATCACATATAATGACAAAGTGAATAGAGATAAATGTCACAAGTATCATTATTACATAGTGAAAGTCTTATAAAAATAAATTATAACAATAAAGCGAACTAAATATTATTTCTAGGCGCCAACAAGCTGATTGGGAGACGCCACCTAGATGAGCTCGTACTCTTCATTGTAAGGCTCCTCCTGGACCACCTATTCTTCTCCTTTGGGGGTTTATATATCGTAAGGGTGAGCTCACAAAAGATCATAGTTCAACAAGTTGTGGTGAATAATGTGCATGAACTCACCAAAGATGGGAGTTCATGTGAAGTGTAAGGCTAATGAACAAGTAAGGGTTAAAGCTAAACATTGTTTTTAATAAGTTAGTCAAATTTTATTAGCAGTTACTAAATGAAGGGATATACGTGTTTTAATCGGTACCGCTCGTGTTTCGATCGACGACCCCAAAATCGTCTCTACCTATACGCTGAATCCAACACGACGACACCACTCTACCACGGCCGTGCCCTCACCGGAGATGGTTCTCCGCTGACCAGAGTTCCAACCCAATAGTCCATCAGGCGCAATGCGAATAGGAGAAAGAGGCTAAATGGGTGGGGTAATCCATACCAGGAATCGACGCACACCGGACTGTCAAGTGGTGGCTCCCGACCATTGGCCCAACAGACGTGGCCACCACATGGCCGCCATTGGTTGCGTGCCGACCGTTGGTGTCACACCCGGCTTTAAGGGACAAAGCCAGGTGCATCTCATACATGCGCCAAGAAGACAACATATATAATAACAGAGTATATAGAGATAAATGTCACAATACATCAGAGTATCTATTACATAGCGGAAGACTTACAAAATAAAAGATAAATATAAAACGAACTAAGGATCGTCGGCGCCAATGTCAACTGAGAAACGCCACTTAGATCAGATCAAACTCCTCGCCTTGTGGCTCCTCCTGAACCACCTGCTCTTCTCCTGTGGGGGGTGTGAGACAGCAAGGGTGAGCTCACACATGTTCATCGCTCAATAAGTTGTGGGGAATAATGTGGCATGAACTCACCAAAGGTGGGAGTTCATGAAGTGTAAGGCTGATCAATGAAATAAAGGCTGAAGCTGAGCATTGCTTTTATAAGTTGGTCAAAATTTTATTAGCCATTACTAAGTGTAAGTAAATACCAAACCTTAGAAATAATAAGTAAAAGTAATAATAAAATAATCCCAAATGCAATGAGATGACAAAATAAGTTTAAGTTCCATAAATTAATCATGTGAGTGTCTGAGCCGCTCATGACCGTGAGCACGGCTAGTATACCAGTTTTACACTCTGCAGAGGTTGCGCATCTTTACCCACAAGTCGTGTTACCCATTTGCCACGGAGTTGATCAGACCCCATACACCTCTAACAAGGAAGCGAGGCAGGGTACCACTACGAGGCCTTTACAATGTTCCACTAGCTTCAGACTACCCGCTACAGTTTATAGGAAGCTCCAGTGCAGGGTTCTTGCCTGACCGCCATCGCAGCAAAATCAACCAAGGACCTCCCTACACTGACCACTCCCCTACTGCCCTTGCCCCTTTCGGGTAAGGTAGCCCTCCACTAGCTTTCCTAGTTAATCAGCCAAGGGTGTCCCATTAAACCCTTGTGGTAGCACTATTTTCCCGGGTGGTTCTCCATGTTCCCATTAACATAATGATCTTATCATGAATAGAAAATAATGAACAGATAATAACAAGTATAAAAATGAGTGATGAATATCTTTATACCCAAAGCCACATAAAGCAATAGCATGTACTACCCAAAACTTTAGTAGTAAAACCAGTGGTGAAACAAGGTATAAAGATAGTCAAAATCTAGGGTATCCTATTGGGTCCCAGCAAAATTATCCTATGCAGATCATTATGAATAATAAGAACATGAATGGGTAAAAGAAGTGATCAAGGGCACAACTTGCCTTCCACGAGCTCCTGCTCAGCAGTCTCTACCAGCTGAACCCCAGAATCCTCTGTTGCTTGCTCGTTTACTCGCATCAACACAATACATACATAGTATAGCAAAAATTAACATCACACCAAACATGTAATTAAAATACACAGTAATAATCTAGACATTAAACTAAGATCAAAGGAACTGGAATCATTAAATTTGGAGGTATAGATTTTAAGTTATGGATTTTCTAAGGTTTTATGCATTTAATATAGGATTAAGTGGGAAATAAATTTAAATGTGTATTTCATGTAAAAACAGTGGTACTATTTAATAGAGAATAATATTACAAAATTATAGGAACTGGAATGGGTCAATTTGGAGTTCATATGCATTTTCTACAATTTAAACAAGTTCTAACATTTATTTATGCACTAAAAATTGATTTCTGATATTAATTTCTGATTTTCAATGCTCTCTGGATTGGGCCTCAAATTCCAGAAAGCGCAGGGGCACTGGCGCAAAACTCCACAGACTCAGTGAATAGTGCCCCCAGGACGGCGGGTTCTATTTTCTTACTCCCCGAGGACTCATTTGCAATTACCCAGAACGAACGGGTATCGAGCGCGGGCAGACGTCGGTTTAGAATTCTATGGCCACGATTAGAATACCACAGAAGCGAACCGGTACGCTATCCCGTTCACCGAATCTAAAATCAACGGTCCTGATTCTAATCAGACGACGGAGTGCATCGTCTAATCGTAGCCGCACCCTCACAATCGGACGGCCCGGATGCATCGGTCACAGGGCGACTCCCCAATGTCACATCCACACGGCCGCGCGCGGCGGCGCAAACGCAGACACGGCGGCGCCATCGTCGGTGCCATCCAAACCTCACCCCTACGCGCCCAAACTTCGATCGGGCAAGGTCTACACGACTAGGATGCAACTGTGAATGCTTGGGTGAGGCTCGTACCAATTTTCCAGTGGTGCACAGCCCTGCCCACGGCGCACGGCGAAGCCTGGGTGACGGTGAAGAATCGTGGTCACCGGGATCTCCCTTCCTCCCTGCCACCGCCCCGACACGATCCGGATGCATGACAGGAGCCTCCTGACCGCGCACCAACCCCCGATGGAGAACACCCGTGGTGAATCCATGTGGCGGCATCTCTCAAATCTCTATGTGTTTCGTTAATGGTGGACGCAATTAGAAGGTTGTGGTGAGGAAGCAACAGTGGCCGGTCCTGGCGGTGATTGTGGTCGAGGCTCGGAGTGGATGAGGTCGTGGTCTGGGAACCAACCTGCCCCTCTTATGAACCCGGAGCCCAGGCGGTCAGCAGTCCACGCCAGGCGCGGAAGCCGTTGAGCGCAATTTCAATGGAGGCGACTCGCAGCGCAGAGGATAAGGTTCAACCACCCCCGATGGCGACGGGACGACAACAACACGCGCGAGTTCTTCTCCCTCCCCTGCGGACCGGAATGGGTCAGCGCCCGTGGAGGTCACGCGGATTTCGCGGGAGGTTGTTGAGAATTGGGACACAGCCGCCGCGGCACACAATAGAGAGAAGAAGGATCTGGCGAACGGGGCCCACACGACAGAGAGGGTAAGGTCTGGCGGTGTCCAGGCGGTTCGTGGGTCTGGCTGCGCGGTGAGGGGTTGGGCCAGGGGCAAATTCGACCCAAGACTAGCCCCAGCGTTCCTTCTTTTTTTATTACTCTAATTCTTCCATAATCCCATTTGAATGTATCTTTAAACTCTTCTATTCAAATTCGAATTCTTTGGTGAGTTTTCACACAGATATTAAATGTTCAATTAGAAATATCATCATGAAAAATTATATTTATTTGTCTATATTTTACTTATAGTGCATATAGCTTTCCTTTTTCTTTCCTTTTTATTCTTAATTCTTTTGAATCAAAATTTGAATTTGAATATAGGTTTCTCTTTTGTGTCAATTATACAAATTCAAACCCTAGTATGGGGATCACATATCTTTATTTACTTATTTTTCTCCATATTATATTTATTTTCTTCTCTTTTCTAGATTCACGAATTTCTTTTAGGTTCTAAATTCCCCTTTTGGACTTTAATATATTGCTTGTCACATCATTTTTATATTGCCACAAAATGCACACCAAATAAAAATCCCAGCATGATGCATAATTTAATAGTATATCTTTTTATTAATTATTTATTTCTGAATATGGTGTTCACATGTGATGATGCCTAAAGGTCAAACTCACATAAGGAGAATTTTTTTCTCTATTTATATTATTTCTAACAAATTACAAATTGGGTATTACAAATCCTACCCCCTTAAAAAGAATCTCGTCCTCGAGATTTAGGAAGGACTAGGGAAAAGATGGGGAAAATCTATATGAAGCTCTTCTTCTCTTTCCCATGTAGCTTCATCTTCTCCATGGTGACTCTATTGCACTTTGCACATCTTTATCACCTTATTTCTTGTAACTCGAGTCAAAGTGTCAATACTCTTATTAGGATATTCCGTATAAGCCAAATCTCTCTGAACACTGAGCTTCTCCATTGGTAATTATTCCTTAGGGACACGGAGACCCTTCCTAAGTTGAGACCCATGGAATACATTATGCACATCAGATAGATTATCAGGTAGCTCGAGTTGATAGGCTATCTATCCAACTCGCCTAAAAACTCTAAATGGTCCAATAAAGCGAGGGGGACAATTTGCCCCTTAACTTTAAATCTCCTCATTCCACGAAGTGGTGACACCTTCAGATACACGTGATCACCCTCCTTAAACTCCAGTAGTCTCCTTCTATTATCAGCATAGCTCTTTTGCCTGGTCTGAGCTACCCTCGAATTCTCTCGAATTATACAAACTTGTGCTTCTGCCCCTTGAATAAGTTCAGATCCAAAGAACTGTCTTCCCCCAGTCTGATCCAATGTAGAGGAATCCTGCATTTCCTGCCATATAGAGTCTCGAACAGTGACATCTTCAGATTGGCCTGGTAACTATTATTATATGAGAACTCAGCATAAGGTAGACTCTTGTCTCAACTACTACCATGCTGAAGGGCACAAGCTCTCAACACATCTTCCAATACTTGGTTAGTCCTTTCGATCAGTCCATCAGTCTGATGATGGTAGGCCGAACTAAAATTCAACTTCGTATCCATATTCTCATGAAAACTTTTCCAAAATCTAGAGGTAAACTATGATCCTCTATCCAAAATGGTCTTTTTCAGTACACCGTGTAGAGACATAATCCAAGTCATATATAACTCAGCCAATTCAGATCACTTATAAGTAGTCTTGACAGGAATGAAATGAGCCACTTTAGTCAGTCTATCCACAATCACCCATATAGCATCATATCCTTTCTGGGTGTGAGGCAATCTAGTAATAAAATCCATACCAATCTCTTCCCACTTCCACTCGGGTATCTTTATTGGGTATAATAGTCCAGTTGGTCTTTGGTGTTCTGCCTTAACTTTTTTTTGACACACATCGCACATAGCCACATGTGCAGCCACATCTCTCTTCAATCCATACAACCAGAACTTCTACTTCAGATCCTAATACATCTTGGTACTACCAGGATTAATAGAATAATCCGAGTCATGGGTTTCCTTTAGTATAGTCCCACAAAGGTTATCAATCTCACGAACTCACATCCGATCCTTGAACCACATTATGCCTTGCTCATCTTTCGTGAATTTCGGACCTTGTCCTTCAGTAATCCGATCCTTAATCTCTTGTATTTTAGCATCACCAATTTGTCCTTTGCGGATTTCTTGTTCCAAGGTAGGTTCCACATCAATAATAACTCCTTCAGCATGAGCAACTATCCCCAGGTTAAGTCTCCTGAAATCCTCAACAATCTCATCGGGTAGCTGGGCAACAACAGCTGAATGAACATGCTCCTTTCGACTCAAGGCATCTGTAACCAAATTTGCCTTGCCCGGGTGATAGTGAATCTCCAAATCATAATGCTTAATAAGCTCCAACCAACGACGTTGCCTAAGGTTGAGATCCTTCTGAGTGAATATATACTTCATACTCTTATGATCCGTGTACACTTGACACTTGGTTCCCATGATATAATGCCTCCATATCTTAAGCGCATGCACAACGGCTGCCCGCTCTAAGTCATGAGTGGGGTAGTTCAACTCATGTTTCCACGTAGGTGATCACATGTCCTTCTTGCATGAGCACACATCCCAAGCCTTAGCCACATGCATCACAATAAATATCAAATCCTTTTTGTAGGTCTGGCATAACCAATACTGGTGATGACATCAATCTTTTCTTCAATTGATCAAAGCTATCTTGGCACTTATCATCCCACTTGAACTCTCTTCCCTTCTCTAGAAGCGAGGTCATGGGCTTGACCATCTTAGATAATCCTTCAATAAACCTCTGATAGTATCCTGCAAGTCCCAAGAAACTCTGAATCTCAGTAACTACAGTGGGTATACTCCACACCACTATCTCCTTGACTTTAGCAGGATCCACTGCTATTCCTCCATTAGAAATGATATGTCCAAGAAATGGCACCTCACCAATCCAAAACTCGCATTTGCTATACTTGGTGTAGAGTTGATTATCTCGTCGCTTCTGTAGCACCAATCGCAGATGTTCCTCATGATCACTATCACTCTTGGGATAAAAATATCGTCGATGAAAACCACGACAAATCTGTCTAGATCATGAACACCTTATTCTTCAGATCCATAAAGTAGCTGGTGCATTAGTTAGTCCAAATGACATAACGATGAACTCATATAAACCATATCGGGTCGAAAAAAATCCGTCTTGGGAATATACGATGGCCTAATCTTCATTTGATGATAACCCGACCGGAGATCAATCTTCGAGAATACCCTAGCACCTCTTGTAACTCTGTTAACTGCTTCTTTTCAGCTCCTTTAACTCTTCTACAGACATCCTGTAAGGCCGTTTAGGAATAGGGACAGTTCCAGGTAGAAGATCAATGACAAACTCAACTTCTCTATAGGGTGGCATCCCTGGTAACTCCTCTGGAAAGATATCCGAAAAAATCCCTAACTGTACGGATGTTGTCACCCACCAAACTTCCCATCTACTAAAAATGCCGCTAGTCTGGTGGCGGTAGTTACTGCAATTCCAACTTCAAATCTTTGTCCTTTGGAACTGGTGAGTTCTACGGTTCCCTTAGCACAGTGTATAAACTGTCTTTGCCTTTCTTAACCATGACATACCAAGGATCACGTCTATAGTGCTCTCTTCTAACACTATAGGGGTAGCCCAACTGGGTTAGGAGCACAGGGTACGAAAGAAAGGATTGTAGACAAGGCATGTAATTACAAAGCATGTTACTTTGGGGGAATTTATTAGCTAAATAGATTAGTGTGTTACCCACTAAAGCTGATACATTACCTTATGGTGGCACATACTAAGATGTCCATATATAATATTTTAATCAATCAAAGAAGCAAATCAGACATTTTATCATCAGAACAATCAAACAACATTTTTAAATATAGAAAATAGTTTTGATTTTGTCTTAGGCTTCTTATCTCTTAGAAATGTCATAGGGGCAAGAATTCCAAGGTGTGAAATCCATCTTGTCTTAGAGTAGAGAAGGTAAGAATGATTAAAGTAGAACAGTAGAGGGTGAGACAGAATCAAGATAAGTATAGAAAGAATTAGAGTAAGGTAAGTAGGTAAGGGTCTATCCATTTCTATCTAGGTTTCGTCCTACGGTCAACATTTCCTCTGATACCACTTCTGTCACACCCGGCTTTAAGGGACAAAGCCAGGTGCATCTCATACATGCGCCAAGAAGACAACATATATAATAACAGAGTATATAGAGATAAATGTCACAATACATCAGAGTATCTATTACATAGCGAAAGACTTACAAAATAAAAGATAAATATAAAACGAACTAAGGATCGTCGGCGCCAATGTCAACTGAGAAACGCCACCTAGATCAGATCGAACTCCTCACCTTGTGGCTCCTCCTGAACCACCTGCTCTTCTCCTGTGGGGGGGTGTGAGACAGCAAGGGTGAGCTCACACATGTTCATCGCTCAATAAGTTGTGGGGAATAATGTGGCATGAACTCACCAAAGGTGGGAGTTCATGAAGTGTAAGGCTGATCAATGAAATAAAGGCTAAAGCTGAGCATTGCTTTTATAAGTTGGTCAAAATTTTATTAGCCATTACTAAGTGTAAGTAAATACCAAACCTTAGAAATAATAAGTAAAAGTAATAATAAAATAATCCCAAATGCAATGAGATGACAAAATAAGTTTAAGTTCCATAAATTAATCATGTGAGTGTCCGAGCCGCTCATGACCGTGAGCACGACTAGTATACCAGTTTTACACTCTACAGAGGTTGCGCATCTTTACCCACAAGTCGTGTTACCCATTTGCCACGGAGTTGATCAGACCCCATACACCTCTACCAAGGAAGCGAGGCAGGGTACCACTACGAGGCCTTTACAAAGTTCCACTAGCTTCAGACTACCCGTTACAGTTTATAGGAAGCTCCAGTGCAGGGTTCTTGCCTGACCGCCATCGCAGCAAAATCAACCAAGGACCTCCCTACACTGACCACTCCCCTACTGCCCTTGCCCCTTTCGGGTAAGGTAGCCCTCCACTAGCTTTCCTAGTTAATCAGCCAAGGGCGTCCCATTAAACCCTTGTGGTAGCACTATTTTCCCGGGTGGTTCTCCATGTTCCCATTAACATAATGATCTTATCATGAATAGAAAATAATGAACAGATAATAACAAGTATAAAAATGAGTGATGAATATCTTTATACTCAAAGCCACATAAAGCAATAGCATGTACTACCCAAAACTTTAGTAGTAAAACCAGTGGTGAAACAAGGTATAAAGATAGTCAAAATCTAGGGTATCCTATTGGGTCCCAGCAAAATTATCCTATGCAGATCATTATGAATAATAAGAACATGAATGGGTAAAAGAAGTGATCAAGGGCACAACTTGCCTTCCACGAGCTCCTGCTCAGCAGTCTCTACCAGCTGAACCCCAGAATCCTCTGTTGCTTGCTCGTTTACTCGCATCAATACAATACATACATAGTATAGCAAAAATTAACATCACACCAAACATGTAATTAAAATACACAGTAATAATCTAGACATTAAACTAAGATCACAGGAACTGGAATCATTAAATTTGGAGGTATAGATTTTAAGTTATGGATTTTCTAAGGTTTTATGCATTTAATATAGGATTAAGTGGGAAATAAATTTAAATGTGTATTTCATGTAAAAACAGTGGTACTATTTAATAGAGAATACTATTACAAAATTATAGGAACTGGAATGGGTCAATTTGGAGTTCATATGCATTTTCTACAATTTAAACAAGTTCTAACATTTATTTATGCACTAAAAATTGATTTCTGATATTAATTTCTGATTTTCAATGCTCTCTGGATTGGGCCTCAAATTCCAGAAAGCGCAGGGGCACTGGCGCAAAACTCCACAGACTCAGTGAATAGTGCCCCCAGGACGGCGGGTTCTATTTTCTTACTCCCCGAGGACTCATTTGCAATTACCCAGAACGAACGGGTATCGAGCGCGGGCAGACGTCGGTTTAGAATTCTATGGCCAC
This sequence comes from Zea luxurians, assembly GCA_029449295.1. Classification (NCBI taxonomy): domain Eukaryota; kingdom Viridiplantae; phylum Streptophyta; class Magnoliopsida; order Poales; family Poaceae; genus Zea; species Zea luxurians. The sequence goes on along the minus strand of JAOPSE010000024.1, from coordinate 6,184,990 downwards.
GATAAGAATACCACAGAAGCGAACCGGTACGCTATCCCGTTCACCGAATCTAAAATCAACGGTCCTGATTCTAATCAGACGATGGAGTGCATCGTCTAATCGTAGCCGCACCCTCACAATCGGACGGCCCGGATGCATCGGTCACAGGGCGACTCCCCAATGTCACATCCACACGGCCACGCGCGGCGGCGCAAACGTAGACACGGCGGCGCCATCGTCGGTGCCATCCAAACCTCACCCCTACGCGCCCAAACTTCGATCGGGCAAGGTCTACACGACTAGGACGCAACTGCGAATGCTTGGGTGAGGCTCGTACCAATTTTCCAGTGGTGCACAGCCCTGCCCACGGCGCACGGCGAAGCCTGGGTGACGGTGAAGAATCGTGGTCACCGGGATCTCCCTTCCTCCCTGCCACCGCCCCGACGCGATCCGGATGCATGACAGGAGCCTCCTGACCGCGCACCAACCCCCGATGGAGAACACCCGTGGTGAATCCATGTGGTGGCATCTCTCAAATCTCTCTGTGTTTCGTTAATGGCAGACGCAATTAGAAGGTGGTGGTGAGGAAGCAACAGTGGCCGGTCCTGGCGGTGATTGTGGTTGAGGCTCGGAGTGGATGAGGTCGTGGTCTGGGAACCAACCTGCCCCCCTTATGAACCCGGAGCCCAGGCGGTCAGCAGTCCACGCCAGGCGCGGAAGCCGTTGAGCGCAGTTTCAATGGAGGCGACTCGCAGCGCAGAGGATAAGGTTCAACCACCCCCGATGGCGACGGGACGACAACAACACGCGCGAGTTCTTCTCCCTCCCCTGCGGACCGGAATGGGTCAGCGCCCGTGGAGGTCACGCGGATTTCGCAGGAGGTTGTTGAGAATTTGGACACAGCCGTCGCGGCACACTATAGAGAGAAGAAGGATCTGGCGAACGGGGCCCACACGACAGAGAGGGTAAGGTCTGGCGGTGTCCAGGCGGTTCGTGGGTCTGGCTGCGCGGTGAGGGGTTGGGCCAGGGGCAAATTCGGCCCAAGACTAGCCCCAGCGTTCCTTCTTTTTTTTTATTACTCCTAATTCTTCCATAATCCCATTTGAATGTATCTTTAAACTCTTCTATTCAAATTCGAATTCTTTGGTGAGTTTTCACACAGATATTAAATGTTCAATTAGAAATATCATCATGAAAAATTATATTTATTTGTCTATATTTTACTTATAGTGCTCATAGCTTTCCTTTTTCTTTCCTTTTTATTCTTAATTCTTTTGAATCAAAATTTGAATTTGAATATAGGTTTCACTTTTGAGTCAATTATACAAATTCAAACCCTAGTATGGGGATCACATATCTTTATTTACTTATTTTTCTCCATATTATATTTATTTTCTTCTCTTTTCTAGATTCACGAATTTCTTTTAGGTTCTAAATTCCCCTTTTGGACTTTAATATATTGCTTGTCACATCATTTTTATATTGCCACAAAATGCACACCAAATAAAAATCCCAGCATGATGCATAATTTAATAGTATATCTTTTTATTAATTATTTATTTCTGAATATAGTGTTCACATGTGATGATGCCTAAAGGTCAAACTCACATAAGGAGAATTTTTTTTTCTCTATTTATATTATTTCTAACAAATTACAAATTGGGTATTACAGTTGGCGCGGGCATAGCTGCTGGTTGCCTAGCTCATCGGACTGTCTGGTGCACACCAGACTGTCCGATAAATTTCAGCCAGCACACCTACCACTTTTCCCAAGAGTGTCCAGTACGGTCGCTGATCACCAGCCCAACAGCCAGCCGAGTAGTCTAGGCACCGGACTGTCTGGTGAGGCCCAGACTAGCCCAAATTTGGCCAAACTTAGCCAAACTCCTTTTCTTCAAATTTGCTTCACTTGATGAGTTTCCTTGCACTTAGACAAACATGATTAGTATCTACAACAATTGACTAAGTGAAAGGGAAATAGGGTCAAACCTTTTCCAATAAGAATTTTGGTGGTTGAATTGCCCAACACAAATTATTGGACTAACTAGTTTGCTCTAGAAAATATGTTCTACAGGTACCAAAGGTTCACAACAAACCAATACAAGTCAAAAGAAAGGGTTCAAACAAAGGGAGCAAAAGACAACCGAAGTGTGCTCTGGTCTGGCATACCGGATTGTCCGGTGTGCCACCGGACAGTGTCTGGTGTGCTATAGTGCGCGTCTGCGCGCGCAGAAGTCAGAGCAGGCGCCAGATGGCACACCGGACAGTCTATAGGACCTGTCCGGTGCACCACCGGACTGTCCAGTGGCCCCACAAGTCAGAGCTCCAACGGTCGAACCCTAACGGCTGGGTGACGTGGCTGGCGCACCGGACAGTGTCCGGTGGCGCACCGGACTGTCCGGTGCGCCCATCGACAGAAGCCTCCACCAACGGCTACTTTGGTGGTTGGGGCTATAAATACCCCCAACCACCCACCATTCATTGCATCCAAGTTTTCAGACTTCCTACACCTTACAAGAGCTATAGCATTCAATACAAGACACACCAAAGAGATCAAATCCTCTCCCAAGTCCAAAGATCATTCCAATCAAATAGTGACTAGTGAGAGAGTGACTTGTGTTCATTTGAGCTCTTGCGCTTGGATTGCTTTTCTTCTTCATTCTTTCTTGTGATCAACTCAATTGTAACCGAGGTAAGAGACATCAATTGTGTGGTGGTCCTTGCGGGGACTTAGTGTCCCATTTTATTGAGAAGAGAAGCTCACTCGGTCTAAGTGACTGTTTGAGAGAGGGAAAGGGTTGAAAGAGACCCGGTCTTTGTGACCACCTCAATAGGGAGTAGGTTTGCAAGAACCGAACCTCGGTAAAACAAATCACCATGTCATCCACCTTATTTGCTTGTGATTTGTTTTTGCCCTCTCTTTCGGACTCACATTTATTTCTAACGCTAACCCGGCTTGTAGTTGTGCTTAAAGTTTGTAATTTTCAGTTTTGCCCTATTCACCCCCTTTTTAGGCGACTTTCAATTAGTATCAGAGCCCGGTGCTTCATTAGAGCCTAACCGCTCGAAGTGATGTTGGGAGACCACGCCAAGAAGGAGATGGTGACCGGCGACAAGCCCGCTACAAGCCACGGGAAGGCTCCATCGGGAGAGTCCCGCAACAAGGGGAAGGAATCCCCTTCACACAAGTCGCATCGGAGTGGCGAAAAGAAAAAGAAGATGAGGAAGGTGGTCTACTACGAGACCGACTCTTCATCGCCATCCACCTCCGGCTCCGACGCGCCGTCCGTAACTTCTAAGCACCATGAGCGCAAGAAGTTTAGTAAGATTCCCCTACACTACCCTCGCATTTCTAAACGTACTCCATTACTTTCTGTTCCATTAGGCAAACCACTGTTTTTCGACGGTGAAGATTATAACATGTGGAGTGACAAAATGAGGCATCACCTAACCTCAGTCCACACTAGTATTTGGAACGTTGTTGAGTTTGGTGTGCAGGTACCATCCGTAGGGGATGAGGACTATGATTCGGACGAAGTTGCCCAAATCCGGCACTTCAACTCACAAGCCACCACAATACTCCTCGCCTCTCTAAGTCGAGAGGAGTATAACAAGGTGCAAGGATTGAAGAGCACCAAATAGATTTGGGACGTACTCAAAACGGCGCACGAAGGAGATGAGGTGACCAAGATCACCAAAAGGGAGACGATCGAGGGGGAGCTCGGTCGATTCATGCTTCACCAAGGGGAGGAGCCACAAGCGATGTACAACCGACTCAAGACCTTGGTGAACCAAGTGCGCAACCTCAGGAGCACAAAGTGGGATGACCATGAAATGGTCAAGGTTATTCTAAGATCACTAGTTTTTCTTAATCCTACTCAAGTACAATTAATTCATGGTGATCCTAGATACAAACTAATGTCTCCCGAGGAAGTGATAGGTAAATTTGTGAGCTTTGAACTAATGATCAAAGGCTCCAAAAAGATCATCGAGCAAGGCGCATCCTCCTCCGTACCCGAAGCACAACCCGTTGCATTCAAAGCAACGGAGGAGAAGAAAGAAGATTCTACTCCAAGTAGAATCCCCATCAACGCCTCCAAGCTCGACAATGAGGAGATGACGCTCATCATCAAGAGCTTCCGTCAAATCCTCAAACAAAGGAAGGGGAAAGATTACAAGCCCTGTTCCAAGAAGGTGTGCTACAAGTGTGGTAAGCCCGGTCATTTCATTGCTAAATGCTCATTATCTAGTGATAGTGACAGGGGCGACGACAAGAAGGGAAAGAGGAGAGAAAAGAAGAGATACTACAAGAAGATGGGCGGCGATGCCCATGTTTGCCGGGAGTGGGACTCCGACGAGAGCTCCACCGACTCCTCCTCCGACGAGGACACCGCCAACATCGCCGTCAACAAAGGGCTCCTCTTCCCCAACGTTGGCCACAAGTGTCTCATGGCAAAGGATAGCAAAAGGAAGAAGGTGAAATCAAAATCCTCAACTAAATATGCAACATCTAGCGATGAGGCTAATTCTAGTGATAATGAGGATGACTTGTTTACTCTTTTTGCCAACTTAAACATGCAACAAAAAGAAAAATTAAATGAATTAATTAGCACTATCCATGATAAGGATGAACTCTTGGATAGCCAAGAGGACTTCCTAATTAAAGAAAACAAAAAGCATGTTAAAGTTAAAAATGCTTATGCTCAGGAAGTAGAGAAAAATGAAAAATTAACTAGTGAGCTAAGCACTTGCCATGATATTATTTCCAACCTTAGAAATGATAATGCCAATTTAATTGCTAAGGTTGGGAAGCTTGATGATTGTGATAATTCAATTGCTAGTCTTAGAAATGATAATGCCAACTTAATTGCTAAGATTGACAAATTGAATGATTCTCTTTCTAGCCTTAAAATTGAAAAATGAAAAATTTAGATGTTTGCAATGCTTCTATTTCCAATCTTAGAGATGAGAATGATATATTGCATGCTAAGATTGTTGAATTAAATACTTGCAAACCCTCTACATCTTCCGTTGAGTATGTTACTATTTGCAATAGATGTAGAGATATTAATGTTGATGCTATTCATGATCACCTAGCCTTAATTAAACAACAAAATGATCACATAGCTCAACTCAGTGCCAAAATTAATGAGCATGACTTAGAAAATGAGAAATTTAAATTTGCTAGAAGCATGCTCTATAGTGGGAGACGCCTTGGTATTAAGGATGTGTCACACCCGGGTTTCAGGGGTCCAAAGCCCGGGCGCGAACATAATCACCAGGTGTGCTGGGACCAAGTCTCACAGATATGATGAATCATGGCACAGGATCGAATGTCACATCTTTACTACATAACAGGAATTCTATACAAAATAAACAATTACATTATAAGGAAACAACGGTCCAGCAGCCTAAAGTTGACTAGGAGACGACGGCCTAGATCTCTCACGAACACATCACAGCATCCTCCATGCGCCTCATCCTGCGGTACCTGTTCTTGACCTGTGGGGGGTGTGAGACAGCAAGAGTGAGCTCACATACGTTCATAGCTCAACAAGTTGTGGGGAATAATGTGCATGAACTCGCCAAAGGTGGGAGCTCATGTGAAGTGTAAGGCTTACCAAAGAGGATGGTTAGAGCTGAGCATTGCTTTTAAAGTTGGTCAAAATTTTATTAGCAATTACTAAGTATAAGTAAATACCAACCCAATTAAGTAGTAGAACAAAGTAACAACATCACCTGCGATGCAATGCATATGACCAATTGAATTTAGTTCCATAAATTAATCATGTGAGTGTCCGAGCTGCTCATGACCGTGAGCACGGCTAGTATACCAGTTTTACACTCTGCAGAGGTTGCGCATCTTTACCCACAAGCCATGTTACTCATCTGCCAAGAGACGGCCAATCCCATACACCTCTACCGAGGAGGCGAGGCAGGGTAACACTACGAGGCCTTTACAAAGTTCCACTAGCTTCAGAAAACCGGCTACAGTTTATAGGAAGCTCCAATGCAGGAATCCCTCGCATGACCGCCATCGCAGCAAAATCATCCCAAGGGCCTCCCTACACTGACCACTCCCCTACTGCCCTTGCCCCTTTCGGGTAAGGTAGTCATCCACTAGCTTTCCTAATTAATCAGCCAAGGGCGTCCCATTAAACCCTTGTGGTAGCACTGTTTTCCCGGGTGGTTCTCCATGTTCCAATTAACATAATGATCTTATCATGAACAGTAAATAACAACTGATAACAAAAGTGTAATCATGAATGTATCTCCATACCCAAAACCACATATAGCACTAGCAAGTACTACCCAGAAAGTTCAGTGGTAAACAAGGTATAAAGATAGACAAACTAGGGTATCCTATTGGGTCCCATCAAAATTAACCTATGCAGATCATTATGATTAATTAGAACATGAGTGGGTAAAAAGAAGTGACCAAGGGCACAACTTGCCTGGGACTTGAGATTCCAGGTACCAACTTGCTCTTCAGATGACTCGTAACCTCACGCTAGTCATAGCAATACAAACAAACAGTGTATAGGCAAAATTAACATCACATCAAACATAAGAACAAATTATATAATATTAATCTATGCGTTGATACGAGATCGTGGGAGCAAGAACCACTAAATTCGGAGCTACAGTTACCGAGTTATGATTTTCCATAGATCCACGCCATTTAAGCACTTAAAACTAGACCTTATGTTGATTTAATAGATCATGTGAGAAAATAACCTAAATAAATAATTAATTCAACTTTAAGTTAAATCATAATATAATTAGGGATCATATTTTAGCCAAACTATAATTATAAACATATTAGCTTTGATTCAGAGAGGTTAATCTACTAAATGTATGTTAAATGAATATCTAACTATAAATGTATGAGATATGGTATGATTAATATTTTTAGTATGTAGAGTATATTTTTATGAAGCTAACGCAACTCGAATTGATCAAATCGGGGTTAAAACAAATTAGTTATGATTTTCTGAAGTCTATACACGTTTGGTACAGAAATAACTAAGTGATTAATTTTAATCTAGGTTTCATGCTAAAACAGAGTTACCCAGTGATAAACATTATTAATATGAATTTTATGCAATTGACATGGATTAATTTAGAGTTAAAATGGTCAAGTTATGAATTTTCTAAACCTCTTTATATTTTTTTATAACCAATATCATTTCCTTTACTTATTTTCACAATTAAATGAATTTTGGACCGCGGGTATGAATACCAGATAGTACATGGACTACTATGTAAGTTTCTAGAGTTCTACTGTAAGTAGTTCTCACCGAACAAGGACGACGGGTTGATTATGAAGAAATCTGGGGGCTCTTTTGTGAATCTGGTTTGACGAAAGGGTATAGGCAATTCTCCCACGTTGGATCCCCAGCCAAGCGTTCAGATTAGATCGAGAACATTACTTGACCAGTGTAGTATGTGCCGCTTGATCAGAGATCCGCGGCCACGAACGAAGCGTTTCATCTGATCAAATCCTGGCCCTCCTTCCAATCCGACGCTCCCCAGGTTACCTTCTTCCCCTGGTCACAAACCGTGGTGGTGCCCGGCGATCCATCCCGACGAGCAGCGCCCGAGTCGGCGAGCGAGACCGCTAGGTTGAGCACGGTCTGGCCGCCCATGGTGGGGAGCAGCGCGTCGGGGCGCTCGGCGTCGATGATGTGCTCGACGAGCGGAGGCACCATGGGCTCGATGTAGGTGCGGTGGGCGAGGCCCGAGTCGGCCAAGATGGTGGCCGGGTTGGAGTTGACGAGCACCACCATGGCACTGAGCTCCAATTCCCCCCCGGTATGCGGCAGAGGTCTTCATTCCCGAACGCTCATTCCCTAGTTGACGCCGAGACACTCCACAGCGGCAACATTGCCGGTGAGAACTCCCTCGATCAACTCATAGTGCCCCACGGGCGAATCTGAGGACACCGACGCGACCCCCAGGGAACAGCGGATGTACACGGAGTAGATTTACCATGAATTGCATAATAGTTTCCCTAGGCCACGGTGGAGTCGTTACTCTGCGGCGGCAACCCTCTCGGCAACGGCAATGGTGGCGTGGGGCGGGACCCTCGCCAGAGCTCGTCCAGCTCCTAGTCGATGGGTACGGGACGCCACTAGAGTTGGTACTTATACACCCAAAGGGCAGAGTCCGTGTGGGTGCCAGGATCCCGGTCGGAGCGGGGAGGTCGGCCATGGCGAAGGGCGGGATTCGGTTTCTGTTGGCGAAAATTGTGGGGAGGAAATGTCCTGACATCTAGACCCATGTTGCCAGCGTCCAAAACTTCATCCGCCAACCGTTGTAGGGACTGGGCAGTGGGCCCGTGGATGGAACAATGTTTGCGCCGCTGTGGAACGACGAGCTTACCAGGACAGCACACACGCGCGCCCATGTGGAATCTGACGCGTGGGGACAACATGTCAGTGCCTGCATGTGGCTGGCGGGCATGGGCTACCTAGGCCGGGGTCTGAGGATTTTGGCCCACAGGCGCAAGCTTCACCTTTTCTTTTATCTTTATTTTGTGTTTCTAAATTCTGATTCAAAACCAAGTCAAAATCCATTTTAGTTTTAAGTTCAAGTGGTATTGTACAAACAAGAAATTGTAGCCTGGACTTGCAAAACTATTTGTGATTATTTATTCATTATTATATTCCTCTAAGTAAATGCTCCAAAGCATGGCATGCACCCTTATTGTATCATTTTAGGAGAATATTTCTTTTGAGTGTGTGATCAAATTCCAATCCCGTTCAAAACGAATATCCATTATTTCACTTGTTTATGGGCAAAATATATAATCTTTACTAGGAATCGCTTTACAAAGAAATACTTTTAAAGTGTGTTATATAGTTTACAAAGGTACTAATGAATAGATGGACCATCTTTACTCTAGTTATTGCCTCTAACTTTTAGTTTCAAGATTTGAATTTATGTTGTGAACTACCCAACTTTTAATATTACTATTTATTTATTTATTTATTTCATTATCTTTTTCTGATCCAAATTTTTGGGTTTTACAAATCCTACCCCCTTAACAGAAATCTCGTCCTCGAGATTTGTAAGAAAAGGGATACAGAAGGATTGGTATGTAAATTTATGTTTCATTTTCTAAGTGGTTTTAATACCAAAAGATTTTATTTTGTTCAAGTTTATAACACAAATTAGCAGGTGATTATGAAGGCATGGGTATATATATGTATATCCACTTTATCATGTAGGATAAAAGATGCCTTTAAAGCATAGATAGGTTTGGGTAAGAAAGAGTAGGGTAAGGAAAGTCTTCATCCAAGATTGTGGATCTTGATTCTTTTGAAGATCTGGACTGAATCTTATCCTCCCTTGATATGATGAGGTCGATCATCTTCGATCTTCGTTCTTGAAGTTGTTATCCGAATTAGGGACATGTAGGTAAGATAAAGTTGTGGTGGAGCAGCTAGTTTAGTAGGTGGCTATGAGTTAAATGAGATTAGTCAGAATATGGTTTGGTTGTTTTGTTTCTAAATGGTTTGGATCCGTTATGTAACATACTATGTAGGTCAAGTTATTGGGTATGGCCGAGTTGATCTAAGTCACCAATTTAGGCGTAAGTGAATTAGGATTATGGCCTTATCTTTTGTACCAGCATTAATTAACTTACTCTAGATTAGATCATAATAGATTAGATAAAATCTAGATTAGGTTGGATATGACTAGGTTAGACTAGTTAAGATCTAAATAAATTTTGGATTAGCTCATGGTTGCTATTCTAGAGTAGGATAAATATGCTAATTAGGGCAAGATGAATCCATAAGGATAAGGTAGAATCTTTTGAGGTCAGTTAGATCTATTAGGATGACATAACACCTTTTCAAGATAAGATGTGTATATATATTTTTTTAGGATAAGATGGATCTATGAGTGTAGGATAAAATCTTTTAAGATGGGATGAATATTGTTAGGCTAGATACTTTTAATGAGGGATAATCTAGTTTGTCTAGTTATTTTATAAATACTATCCTTTATGCCTAGATGTATATGCAGATGTAATTGTGGACATTGATCCACAACCCATCACACTCAATCAAAGATCCAAATCAGACAAATATCATAAGAACAAGCATTCAAGCATATAAAAAATAATAGTTTTGTTTTTGTTCCTAAGATTAGGTTTCCTATTCCTAAAAGTCACTTTAGGCACAGGATTTCAAAGTGTGAAATCCACTTTTGTCTTTTAGAAGGAAAAGATAAGATTAATCAGAGTAAAGCGGAAATAGATGAGAATAGATTAAGAAAAGTTTAGAAAAGAATCAGAGTAGCAAAGGTAAGTAGAGAATGGTTGTCCAGTTCTATCTAGGTTTCGTCCTACAGTCAACATTCCTCTGATACCACTTTTGTCACACCCGGGTTTCAGGGGTCCAAAGCCCGGGCGCGAACATAATCACCAGGTGTGCTGGGACCAAGTCTCACACATATGATGAATCATGGCACAAGATCGAATGTCACATGTTTACTACATAACAGGAACTCTATACAAAATAAATAATTACATTATAAGGAAACAACGGTCCAGCAAACCAAAGTTGACTGGGAGACGACGACCTAGATCTCTCACGAACACATCACAGCATCCTCCATGCGCCTCATCCTGCGGTACCTGTTCTTGACCTGTGGGGGGGTGTGAGACAGCAAAAGTGAGCTCACATACGTTCATAGCTCAACAAGTTGTGGGGAATAATGTGCATGAACTCGCCAAAGGTGGGAGCTCATGTGAAGTGTAAGGCTTACCAAAGAGGATGGTTAGAGCTGAGCATTGCTTTTAAAGTTGGTCAAAATTTTATTAGCAATAACTAAGTATAAGTAAATACCAACCCAATTAAGTAGTAGAACAAAGTAACAACATCACCTGCGATGCAATGCATATGACCAATTGAATTTAGTTCCATAAATTAATCATGTGAGTGTCCGAGCTGCTCATGACCGTGAGCACGGCTAGTATACCAGTTTTACACTCTGCAGAGGTTGCACATCTTTACCCACAAGTCATGTTACCAACTGCCAAGAGACGGCCAATCCCATACACCTCTACCGAGCAGGCGAGGCAGGGTAACACTACGAGGCCTTTACAAAGTTCCACTAGCTTCAGAAAACCCGCTACAGTTTATAGGAAGCTCCAATGCAGGAATCCCTCGCATGACCGCCATCGCAGCAAAATCATCCCAAGGGCCTCCCTACACTGACCACTCCCCTACTGCCCTTGCCCCTTTCGGGTAAGGTAGTCATCCACTAGCTTTCCTAATTAATCAGCCAAGGGCGTCCCATTAAACCCTTGTGGTAGCACTGTTTTCCTGGGTGGTTCTCCATGTTCCAATTAACATAATGATCTTATCATGAACAGTAAATAACAACTGATAACAAAAGTGTAATCATGAATAATGTATCTCCATACCCAAAACCACATATAGCACTAGCAAGTACTACCCAGAAAGTTCAGTGGTAAACAAGGTATAAAGATAGACAAACTAGGGTATCCTATTGGGTCCCATCAAAATTAACCTATGCAGATCATTATGATTAATTAGAACATGAGTGGGTAAAAAGAAGTGATCAAGGGCACAACTTGCCTGGGACTTAAGATTCCAGGTACCAACTTGCTCTTCAGATGACTCGTAACCTCACGCTAGTCGTAGCAATACAAACAAACAGTGTATAGGCAAAATTAACATCACATCAAACATAAGAACAAACTATATAATATTAATCTATGCGTTGCTACGAGATCGTGGGAGCAAGAACCACTAAATTCGGAGCTATGGTTACCGAGTTATGATTTTCCGTAGATCCACGCCATTTAAGCACTTAAAACTAGACCTTATGTTGATTTAATAGATCACGTGAGAAAATAACCTAAATAAATAATTAATTCAACTTTAAGTTAAATCATAATATAATTAGGGATCATATTTTAGCCAAACTATAATTATAAACATATTAACTTTGATTCAGAGAGGTTAATCTACTAAATGTATGTTAAATGAATATCTAACTATAAATGTATGAGATATGGTATGATTAATATTTTTAGTATGTAGAGTATATTTTTATGAAGCTAACGCAACTCGAATTGATCAAATCGGGGTTAAAACAAATTAGTTATGATTTTCTGAAGTCTATACACGTTTGGTACAGAAATAACTAAGTGATTAATTTTAATCTAGGTTTCATGCTAAAACAGAGTTACCCAGTGATAAACATTATTAATATGAATTTTATGCAATTGACATGGATTAATTTAGAGTTAAAATGGTCAAGTTATGAATTTTCTAAACCTCTTTATATTTTTTTATAACCAATATCATTTCCTTTACTTATTTTCACAATTAAATGAATTTTGGACCGTGGGTATGAATACCAGATAGTACATGGACTACTATGTAAGTTTCTAGAGTTCTACTGTAAGTAGTTCTCACCGAACAAGGACGACGGGTTGATTATGAAGAAATCTGGGGGCTCTTTTGTGAATCTGGTTTGACGAAAGGATATAGGCAATTCTCCCATGTTGGATCCCCAGCCAAGCCTTCAGATTAGATCGAGAACATTACTTGACCGGTGCAGTATGTGCCGCTGGATCAGAGATCCGCGGCCACGAATGAAGCGTTTCATCTGATCAAATCCTGGCCCTCCTTCCAATCCGACGCTCCCCAGGTTACCTTCTTCCCCTGGTCACAAACCGTGGCGGCGTGAGCACCCTAGGTGGCGGCGCCCGGCGATCCATCCCGACGAGCAGCGCCCGAGTCGGCGAGCGTGACCGCTAGGTTGAGCACGGTCTGGCCGCCCATGGTGGGGAGCAGCTAGTCGGGGCGCTCGGCGTCGATGATGTGCTCGACGAGCGGAGGCGCCATGGGCTCGATGTAGGTGCGGTGGGCGAGGCCCGAGTCGGCCAAGATGGTGGCCGGGTTGGAGTTGACGAGCACCACCATGGCACTGAGCTCCAATTCCCCCCCCCCCCCGGTATGCGGCCGAGGTCTTCATTCCTGAACGCTCATTCCCCAGTTGACGCCGAGACACTCCACAGCGGCAACATTGCCGGTGAGAACTCCCCCGATCAACTCAGAGTGCCCCACGGGCGAATCTGAGGACACCGACGCGACCCTTAGGGAACAGCGGATGTACACGGAGTAGATTTACCATGAATTGCATAATAGTTTCCCTAGGCCACGGTGGAGTCGTTACTCTACGGCGGCAACCCTCTCGGCAACGGCAATGGTGGCGCGGGGCGGGACCCTTGCCAGAGCTCGTCCAGCTCCTAGTCGATGGGTACGGGACGCCACTAGAGCTGGTACTTATACACCCAAAGGGCGTAGTCCGTGTGGGTGCCAGGATCCCGGTCGGAGCGGGGAGGTCGGCCATGGCGAAGGGCGGGATTCAGTTTCTGTTGGCGAAAACTGTGGGGAGGAAATGTCCTGACATCTAGACCCATGTTGCCAGCGTCCAAAACTTCATCCGCCAGCCGTTGTAGGGACTAGGCAGTGGGCCCGTGGTGGAACAATGTTTGCGCCGCTGTGGAACGACGAGCTTACTGTCACACCCGGTTTTGGAAGGCAAACCAAGTGCGAACTATGTACGTGCCAGGATCAGAACTCACGTACACAGGCGATTACATAAATGAACATCAATGCACATTGCTCGAATAATAACTTAAGAGAGTATTAACTTATTACATCACAGAGTCATAGACATCCACATAGTCATCAACTTAACAGTTAAATCAAAGTGCTAGCGAAACGCAGTAAAGATAAGGCCTTCACAGGCAGCTGACTGGGGGTTGCCGCCAACCCACACCTAGAATTCGTCGTAGTCTTGGAACTCCTGGAAGTCTCCCTCCACGGCTTCGCCTTCTCCTGAGCAGTGGTTACAATGCGGACAACCTGGTGTTTGGTGGTAAAGCAAGGATGAGTACACATCAACGTACTCAGCAAATGTCCCGTTTGGCTGAAATGGACTAGCTTTATGTGGGGTTAGGCTCAAGCAGTTGCTTTTAGTTGGTCAGGTATTTATCATTTGTAGAAGCCAGATTTTAGCATTAACCAATCCCATGAACCATTTCCTCATCGAGGAACAACATCATCATATTCGAACCAAAACCATAACATAATCCTTGTATCTCGAACCATCTGTATCTCTAATCAAAGAGGATCCCAAGGCTGCTCTTAACCGTGAGCACGGCTGATATATCAGTTTCACTACCCTCTGCAGAGGTCGCACACTTTACCCATGAGTCATGATTCCCTTTCTGCCTGGGGAGAGCTAATCCCCATTGACCACTACCTAGGTGGTCCGGCAGGGTATCACTACGTAGCTGTTACAAAGATTCCCTAGAGATCATAGCTGCCCGTTAGGTTTCTCCAGTTTGATAAACACAGTACTCCTCCCCGCAGGAGAGTGACTAACAAAAGCAAAACGAAAGAACCTCGGCACTCAGCCTCGGCAGAGCAAGCACTGTGCCTGGACCCCATTGACGGCACGACGGCGAAGCAACTACACCTCTAGTTCCTCTAATTAATTAGCTAAGGGCACCCCATTTCACCCTCATGGTTGCACTGTTATCCCAGGTGGTCTCTCAACGAACAGGTCCTTACGGAGAGGTACTCAGGAAACAGCCTGAGCCCCCTAGAGTATCACAAGATCATCAATATCATCAGGATAACAGTATCGTAAATATTCACATCATGTTCATTGATTAAGTTAAGGCAGTAGCAGAATGCTAACCATAATAGCCCATAAGGTCATCAAGGATAAAGTAAAATGTAAAGCTAGTCAATCCTTAGGTTCCAAGTAAGTAATGCGGGATAGTAAGTTATAAGTGAATAGGACATAATGGGTCAGAGGACACTTGCCTTCACCAAACTGTTGATCAGGAACTTCCTCTGCAACTTCCTCGGAAAACACAGACTGCTCGTTGTCTACGTAAAGTAATCATTCACACTATGCACTTGGGAAATAACAAACAAAAACAATATACCAAACATATGCAGCAGAGAGATCACAAGTTCATAATAGAAAAGGGATAGGCACTCTGGTATTCTCTAGGTCTAGGGTAGAGGACTATACAAAAGGATTCATTATCCACTACTCAGGTTTAAGTCAGTGGTGGGGGTTAAATCATTACATAGTGTTAAGTCCATAAACTTAAGTGCTCCAACTTTTATTAAAGTCTACTATCTTTTATTTATCTCAAATAGGGTTCCCATAACATTAATTTTACCCTAATGATCAACTATTAATTGAGACATAGAAACAGGAGGGAAACATTGCTTAAACAGATAGATAATAATATTATGAACATTTTGCAATTTGAAGCACCTAATTTGGAGTTCATATGACAAAGTTATGAATTTTACAAGTTTAGGGATTAAAAATATACCCTAAGGACCTATTTTGAATTAAATAAAAGGCCCGAGGACCTAACTGCAAGAAACCAGGGACGGCGGGCGCAAAATCCGGAAAATCGGGGGTCTCTTTAAGAAAACGCGCGGGCGAAGGGGTATCGGGCGCTTACAGCCGTTAGATCTCAGATCAACGGCCAGGATTAGATCCTGCGGCGGGCACGCGGGCGCGCGGCGGCCTGGGCGGCTGACAGGCGGGGCCGGGCGGGCAGCGCGGGGCGAACGGCTGACAGGCGGGACCGGGCGAGCAGCGCGGGGCGCAGGCGACTGGCAGGCGGGACCGGGCGGGCAGAGCGAGCGAGCGGGTGAACGGCTGACAGGCGGGGCCCAGTTGGCAGAGAGGCGGGGTGCGGGGAAACGGCTCTGGGCCGTTGGATCTTGGGCGGACGGTTGAGGTTGGGTTCGGGTTATTTGAATCCGTGCCGTCCGATCTGAGATAGACGGCGAGGATGGGGTGGCTGGCTCCCGTCTCCTTCAGCTAGCTGGGGCGGCGGCGCTCGCCCCCGCGGCGGAGGAGCTCGCCGGAGACGAGGGGAGCGGGGGCCCTGCGGGTTCCCGGGGCGACCTGAGTGGCCGGGGAGGTTGGGGAGGGCACGGGAAACCTATTGGTGGGGTCTGGGTCGGGGCAGGGGCACCGGAGGAGGGCAGCTCACGGCGAAGCGGCTCGGCGGCGGCGCTAAGGGTCTCCGGCGAGGAATTAAGCGCGACAGAGTGCAAGACAAGGGCCAATAGGGGCGGGAGAGGTTCCTTACCTCACGGCGAACTCCGGGGACTCCTCGGCGGCGACGGAGACGCGACGGTGGCCCGGGTCGACGGTAGCGGCTGCACGGCGGACGGCGGGTGAGCGCGGGCAGAGAGAAATAGGGAGGGGAAGGGGAAATTGGAGCGCGTTCCGGGTTGCGGACGTCGGGGCGAAACTCACCGTGGCAATGGACACGGCGGAGCTCCAATGGCTGCCGGGAAACGAGCTCGGGCGGCGGCGGTTCGCGGCGGTGGCGCTTGGGCGTGCGAGCAGCGAGGGAGAGGGCGAGAGAGAGGGCCGGTTGGTGCGCAAATGAGGGAGGGGGAGATGGCGAGCAAAGCTCGGGGCTCAAGTGGCCAAGGGCGAGGTGGGGCGAGCCCCTCGCGCGACGTGGGCGCGGAGACCGCGGCACGCGCGGCGGCGGTTACGCGAGGACGAGAGAGCTGACAGCTCGGGCCCGCGGCGCAGGGAGAGAGGAGAAAGCGGGCGCGAGCGCGAGGAAAGCGGGGCTGACGGGCCGGGCCCACGGGCAGAGAGAGCGAGGGAGCGGGCGCACGCGGGGAACGGCTGCGCCGACAGGCGGGGCCGGCCGAGCAGAGAGAGGGAGATGGCGCACGCGCGGTGAAGCGGGAGCGCCGACAGGTGGGGCCCGCCAGGCAGAGAGAGGAGAGGGGGGAAAGGCGCGCGCGCGGGTTGGGCTTGATGGGCCGAAAGGCCGAGGGGGCGGGGGTAGTGGGCTGCTTTCCTTTTCTTTTTATTTCTGGAATTTCCTTTCTCTTTTCTTTTTATTTTCTCCATTTGATTCAAATTCAAATAAGCCACAAATTCAAATTAGACCTTTTGAGAATTATGCACCAAACAAAAGTGAAATCTAGGGTTCAACATGATGCAACAATTCATACTCCCTTAGGGTTTAACCTATCACACTATTATTACAAATAAAATAAGCACTTTTCTCCTATAGAAATGAGAAAGAAAAGATTGGGGAAGGATGAGAAAAGGGAAGTAACACCTGAATTTGTGAATATGAGCAAAGAAATTTTATACCCCCAAATTCAGGGTGTTACAAACCTATCCCCCTTAAAAGAATCTCGCCCCGAGATTCAAGGTTGGTCAGCAAAGAGTTCAGGGTATTTGGCTTTCAGATCATCTTCTCGTTCCCAGGTTGCTTCTTCCTCGGAGTGGTGACCCCATCTGACTTTGCACATTCTGATGGTGTTCCTCCGGGTGACTCTGTCTGCAAACTCCAGAATCTGCGTTGGCTTCTCTATGTATGTCAGATCCTCCTGGACTTCCAAACCCTCCACTGGCAACTGTTCTTCTGGTACTCGCAGACACTTCTTCAATTGTGACACGTGGAACACATTGTGCACTGCCGACAAACTTTCTGGTAGGTTGAGTTGGTAAGCCACTTCTCCACGCTTTGCTTGAATCTGATATGGTCCAACGTACCGGGGTGCTAACTTGCCTTTAACTCCGAACCTTCTGACTCCCCTGATAGGTGACACCCTCAGATAGACGTAATCCCCCACTTCAAAACTCAGTTCTCTTCTCCTTCTGTCCGCGTAGCTTCGCTGCCTTGATTGGGCTATCTTCAGGTTCTCCCGAACCATTTTGATATTCTCTTCGGCTTCAAGCAGGATGTCGGGGCCAAACACCTGTCTCTCTCCAGGCTGGTCCCAATGCAGCAGAGTCCTACAACTCCGTCCATAGAGTGCCTGAAACGGTGACATCTTCAAGCTGGCCTGGTAACTATTGTTATAGGAGAATTCTGCATAAGGTAACCTTTTGTCCCATCCTGACTTGTCTTGCAACGCACAGGCTCTCAGCATATCTTCTAGGATCTGATTAGTTCTTTCAGTCTGACCGTCTGTCTGTGGATGATAAGCCGAGCTGAAGTTCAAATGGGTGCCCAAAGCTTCTTGTAGCTGCTGCCAAAAATGAGAGGTGAACTGCGTTCCTCGATCTGACACTATCTTCTTCGGCACACCATGAAAGCAAACTATCCGTGACATGTATAACTCAGCTAACGTTGCTCCGGTGTATGTGGTCTTCACAGGTATGAAATGGGCCACCTTTGTTAAGCGGTCCACAACCACCCAGATGGAATCATAACCGGCCCGGGTACGGGGTAGGCCAACTATAAAATCCATCCCGATCTCATCCACTGAGGAATCCGCAATGGCTGCAACAATCCGGCGGGCCTTTGATGCTCTGCTTTGGTCCTTTGACAGCTATCACAGATGGCGACATATTCTGCGATTTCTCTTTTCATGCCATACCACCAAAATCTCCTTTTTAAATCCTGATACATCTTTTCACTTCCAGGGTGTATGGAGTAGGCTGTCTCATGAGCTTCCTTTAGGATCAGCTCCCGAATAGGTTTGAGGTCGGGGACACATAATCAGTCCTTGAACCATATTACTCCCTCTTCATCCTCTCGGAAGTCTTTGCCTCTTCCTTCTAAGACCAGCTGCCGGATCTTGTTGATGTTTTCATCATCCTTCTGCCCTTCTTTGATCTCCCGCTCTAGAGTGGGCTCTAATTCCACTGTTACTCCTTGTGTACTGTTCAAAAAACCAAGACTCAGTCTGTCGAACTCCTTGGCTAACTCATATGGCATTGGGTACGTGGCCAGCATATTGACTTGACTCTTCCTGCTCAGAGCATCTGCAACCACATTGGCTTTGCCTAGATGGTAATGTATCTCCAACTCATAGTCTTTGATCAATTCCAACCATCTTCGTTGTCTCATGTTTAACTCTGACTGGGTGAATATGTACTTCAGACTTTTATGATCTGTGTAAATGTCGCACTTCTGCCCATACAGGTAATGTCTCCATGTCTTTAGAGCATGAACCACTGCTGCCAACTCTAGGTCGTGTGTGGGATAATTTTTCTCATGGATCTTCAGCTATCAAGATGAATATGCTACAACTCTTCCTTCTTGCATTAGCACACATCCCAATCCGGTGTAAGAAGCATCGCAATACACTGAGAATGGCTTGTGAACATCAGGCAGGACTAACACCGGAGCTGTAGTCAATCTATTTTTCAGTTCTTCAAATGCTTCCTGACACTTTTGGGTCCACTTGAACTCAACTTTCTTCGCTAGTAACGCTGTCATTGGTCTAGCAATCTTTGAGAAGCCTTCGATGAAACGCCTGTAATACCCAGCCATTCCAATGAAGCTCTTGATTCCACGAACATCCTTTGGTGCTTTCCAGTTCAGGATATCTGCCACTTTCTTTGGATCCACTGCCAACCCATCTTGATTTATGATGTGACCCAGAAATAAGACTTCATGAATCCAAAACTCGCATTTACTCAGCTTGGCATACAACTGATGCTCTCGAAGTCTTTGCAATACCATCTTCAAATGCTCCACATGATCCTCCTCACTTTGAGAGTATATGAGAATATCATCGATAAACACTACCACAAACTTGTCCAGATAATCCATGAACACACTGTTCATCAGGTACATAAAGAAGGCTGGCGCATTTGTCAAACCAAAGGACATAACTGTGAATTCATATAACCCGTACTTGGTGATGAATGCCGTCTTCGGTATGTCCGAGGGTCGGATTCTGAGTTGATGGTAGCCTGACCTCAGATCTATCTTCGAGAATACGCTGGCACCTCTGAGCTGGTCGAACAAATCTTCTATCCTTGGCAGGGGGTACTTATTCTTGACAGTGACTTCATTCAAGGCTCTGTAATCTATGCACATCCTTTTGGTACCATCTTTCTTCTCTACAAACAACACTGGAGCGGCCCAATGCGAGGTACTTGGTCTGATGTAACCCTTTTCTAATAGCTCATCAATCTGCTTCTTGAGTTCCTCCAATTCTGGTCCAGACACTTGGTAGGCTCTTTTGGAAATGGGGGCGGTACCAGGGATAAGCTCTATGGCAAACTCAACCTTTCTCTCGGGTGGCATGCCCGTTAGCTCCTCGGGAAATACGTCCGGAAAGTCCGACACAACCTTGATAGCCTCAAGCGGGTTGGGCTCCTTACTATCAACTGAAATCTGGTGACAGACACTCTCCGCTGATTTAGGCATCCTTAGCTCGGCCACTACCTCTTCTCCTGACAGGGACTTCAATGTTACGGTCCTCTTGTCACAGCTAGCATTTGCTTCATACTTCATTAACCAATTCATCCCTAGAATAACATCTATCCCAGGGGTGTCTATTACTATTAAGTCACTGGGGAATCCTATCCCCCTTATTTCCACCCTTATATTTGAGCATATTTTATCTGTTTGCACCTTGCCACCAACTGAATTAATCCTCATGGGCGGCATCATGGCCTCTACTGAGATGTTATGCAATTCTACCCAGGTTGCAGTGACAAATGAATGAGTTGCACCAGTATCAAATAGCACTTTCGTGGGATGAGATTCGACTGAGAACATACCTACTGCCACATCTGGTGCATCCTGGATCGCTTCGGCCTCCAAGTGGTTCACCTTTCCACGGTTGTACGCTTGGTTACGATTGCCTGCTGTCGGCTGCAGTACACCTTGCCTTGTTGGAGCATTGGGGTTGGTCTGCTGCTGTGCCATCTTCTTTGGGCATTGCATCGCCCAGTGGCCTTGTTCTCCACAGTGGAAACATCCTCTGCCTCCTCCTTGTGCTGGGGCTGCTTGGTTGCTCTGATTTGCTGCTGGGGCAGGAAGGCGAGGTGCCTGGTTCTTCTGCTTCTGATACTGATTACCTCCCTGCTGGCTGTGCTGACGATACTGCTGCTGCTGCTGTTGATACTGCCTCTGAAACTGCTGCTGATGCGGACACTGGTTCTGATTCTGATATCCCTGCGGGTGACCAGGCCTGCCTTGCTGAGATGAACTGCCTGAGAAACGTGGACGGCTGATGCCTCCGGACTGGGGTCCACTCATCTTGCGCTTCCGATCTTCCATATCCTTACGCTTCTTCTCAGTCATAACTGCCCTGTCGATCAAGTGCTGGAAGGTGGGGAAGGTGTGATTCATCAGCTGGTAATGTAGGGGATCCACCAAACCCCTCATGAACCTGTACTGCCTTTTAGCATCAGTATTGACATCCTCAGGTGCATACCGAGATAGCTGCAGAAACTTGTCTCTGTATTCACTAACAGACAGGGGTCCCTGCTTCAGAGCCAGAAACTCCTCCTTCTTCACGATCATCAGTCCCTCTGGCACATGGTACCTGCGGAAACTCTCGCTGAATTCTTCCCAGGTGATGGCTTCAGGGTTAGCATGGGTGGCGAGGTAGGACTCCCACCAGGACTGGGCTGCTCCCCTTAGCTGACGAGGACCATACAGAACCTTCTCCCTGTCGTCACATTGGGCGGTGCGCAGTTCCCTTTCCACTGCACGCAGCCAGTCTTCTGCATCCATGGGGTCGGCAGAATGGGCGAAGGTAGGAGGGTGCCCTCTCATGAACTCACCACACTTATCTCGTGGCATCTGGGGCATCTGCACTTGCAATTGGGGTTGAGGTTGCTGTTGAGCCTGCTGCATGGCTGCCAGAGTCTGCCCAATGGCCTGCACTGCCTGAGTCTGCATCAAGAACATCTGCTCCACTGACATCGGGGGTGGCGGGGGAGGCTGCCTCTGTTGTTCCTCCTGCTGGTCCTGCTGCTCTTGCTGAGCACGCCTGTTGCATCGTCGCCTGTTGTCAGACATCTGTGGAAGACATTCATACATCAGCATTGATCTTACAACCCTCCAGCATAAGAAAAGAGAATACGGAATTCTTCATGGTACTGAGTGAACAAAGAGCTTCACTGATCCTCATTATGATTCAACACAGCTTCTCAGATAAGAAGGAAAGTAGAAGTAAATGGCTTCCCAACTAAATAACTGACTTTATTAACATTATAGCTAGGCCAAACTGCAGGAGAAACCCACAGATTGGCAACAGTCATTACAAAGATTCGAATCCAGCACAAGTTCATCATAACAAGCATGCAAGCAACTGATAAGCAAACTAAGCTAATTGGCAGCAACTGATAAGCAAACTGAACTAACTATCTAAGACTGAGACATCTGACTTAAGAATTATTACAAACTTCGACGCTAACGATCTAAGGATCCAGATCTATCCTGGTCTTACAGGCAGGGGAACCATAAGTGTGGTGACCACGTGGCGGCGAGCGGTATGGGTGCTGAGTCCCAACAGGAGCGGGAGAACCACCCTCCTGGTGATGGTGCTCTGCCAGCTCAGCACGCAACTCCGCAATCTCCGTTCGAGCCCTGCTCAGCTCGTCCAGAGAGTGATCCAGCTCAGTGTTAAGCACTGCGACTAGGTTGATCGTGCTGCTCAACCTAGGGTTAGCCTCACCAACAGGGGAGACAACCACACTCTCTGTGCTGCCAGTAGGGCGGCGGGGGTAGTACCGAAGGTTAAGACCGTCGGCCACCCCACCGAACAAAGAACAGTACTAGGAGAGTGCACGTCGTGCTGCATCCTGCATAGCCGCCTCTGCAGTGTCCCTCTCGGAGATGGAATAGTGCTCCGAAACGGCCTCCGCACCCCAGAGGTCGTCCTCCGGACGGCGAACTAGGCAGGTAGCCTCCCAGCGGTCCGGGTACCTCCCGCGACTGTGCTGGTAGACTACACAACGATACTCGATCGACCAGGTGTGCCGGTCAAAAGCCTGGCGCAACAAGGTGTCGAGTGCGTCGTGGAAGTGACAACCTCGAGCGGTGTCACGGGTGATGGGTCGAGCGACCCATCCTTCCGCCTCCTGCGGCTCCGAGGACTCCGTACTGTGGTCTGAGTCGTCGTCGTCGGGGTCTCCTCCAAGACCTCCTCCGGTAGCTCCTCCAACAGCCGGGGCGTCCCGCGGTGGTGCAGGGGGTGCCTCCAGCTAGGCAACAGAGGAGCGGGGCCTCACAGACTCCACCTCTTGCTGAGATGGGGAGGAAGAGCCCTACTGCTCTCTGTGCTGGCGTCGGCATTCCTGCTCCTCACGCAGGCGGTGGTGCAGTCTCTCCAGGTGACTCGACTGACCGGACACGGTGCGGTGCAAAGGACGCTCCGCAAGTCGAGACGGCAGGAAAGGAATCACCAACTTACGTGCAGTGTGTCTAAGACGAGCCATCTACAAAAGACACCGTAAGCATAAGAGTAAGAGCAGAACTAATATGACAAGTGAATAAACCATAGACAGAATAAGATAAAAATTTTAACAAGGTATAATATAGTATATATATATATATATATATGTAGTAAAACATAGGGTTGGTCGAGGTGACCGACTTTTGAAGTAACATCAGAGGTAAAGGTGAGGGGTAGGGTCAATAGTCCTTAGTACGACCAGTGCTACTCTAGGTCAGCAGTCCTACAGTCAGCACGGCTTTGATACCACTTATGTCACACCCGGTTTTGGAAGGCAAACCAAGTGCGAACTATGTACGTGCCAGGATCAGAACTCACGTACACAGCGATTACATAAATGAACATCAATGCACATTGCTCGAATAATAACTTAAGAGAGTATTAACTTATTACATCACAGAGTCATAGACATCCACATAGTCATCAACTTAACAGTTAAATCAAAGTGCTAGCGAAACGCAGTAAAGATAAGGCCTTCACAGGCAGCTAACTGGGGGTTGCCGCCAACCCACACCTAGAATTCGTCGTAGTCTTGGAACTCCTGGAAGTCTCCTTCCACGGCTTCGCCTTCTCCTGAGCAGTGGTTACAATGCGGACAACCTGGTGTTTGGTGGTAAAGCAAGGATGAGTACACATCAACGTACTCAGCAAATGTCCCGTTTGGCTGAAATGGACTAGCTTTATGTGGGGTTAGGCTCAAGCAGTTGCTTTTAGTTGGTCAGGTATTTATCATTTGTAGAAGCCAGATTTTAGCATTAACCAATCCCATGAACCATTTCCTCATCGAGGAACAACATCATCATATTCGAACCAAAACCATAACATAATCCTTGTATCTCGAACCATCTGTATCTCTAATCAAAGAGGATCCCAAGGCTGCTCTTAACCGTGAGCACGGCTGATATATCAGTTTCACTACCCTCTGCAGAGGTCGCACACTTTACCCATGAGTCATGATTCCCTTTCTGCCCGGGGAGAGCTAATCCCCATTGACCACTACCTAGGTGGTCCGGCAGGGTATCACTACGTAGCTGTTACAAAGATTCCCTAGAGATCATAGCTGCCCGTTAGGTTTCTCCAGTTTGATAAACACAGTACTCCTCCCCGCAGGAGAGTGACTAACAAAAGCAAAACGAAAGAACCTCGGCACTCAGCCTCGGCAGAGCAAGCACTGTGCCTGGACCCCATTGACGGCACGACGGCGAAGCAACTACACCTCTAGTTCCTCTAATTAATTAGCTAAGGGCACCCCATTTCACCCTCATGGTTGCACTGTTATCCCAGGTGGTCTCTCAACGAACAGGTCCTTACGGAGAGGTACTCAGGAAACAGCCTGAGCCCCCTAGAGTATCACAAGATCATCAATATCATCAGGATAACAGTATCGTAAATATTCACATCATGTTCATTGATTAAGTTAAGGCAGTAGCAGAATGCTAACCATAATAGCCCATAAGGTCATCAAGGATAAAGTAAAATGTAAAGCTAGTCAATCCTTAGGTTCCAAGTAAGTAATGCGGGATAGTAAGTTATAAGTGAATAGGACATAATGGGTCAGAGGACACTTGCCTTCACCAAACTGTTGATCAGGAACTTCCTCTGCAACTTCCTCGGAAAACACAGACTGCTCGTTGTCTACGTAAAGTAATCATTCACACTATGCACTTGGGAAATAACAAACAAAAACAATATACCAAACATATGCAGCAGAGAGATCACAAGTTCATAATAGGAAAGGGATAGGCACTCTGGTATTCTCTAGGTCTAGGGTAGAGGACTATACAAAAGGATTCATTATCCACTACTCAGGTTTAAGTCAGTGGTGGGGGTTAAATCATTACATAGTGTTAAGTCCATAAACTTAAGTGCTCCAACTTTTATTAAAGTCTACTATCTTTTATTTATCTCAAATAGGGTTCCCATAACATTAATTTTACCCTAATGATCAACTATTAATTGAGACATAGAAACAGCAGGGAAACATTGCTTAAACAGATAGATAATAATATTATGAACATTTTGCAATTTGAAGCACCTAATTTGGAGTTCATATGACAAAGTTATGAATTTTACAAGTTTAGGGATTAAAAATATACCCTAAGGACCTATTTTGAATTAAATAAAAGGCCCGAGGACCTAATTGCAAGAAACCAGGGACGGCGGGCGCAAAATCCGGAAAACCGGGGGTCTCTTTAAGAAAACGCGCGGGCGAAGGGGTATCGGGCGCTTACAGCCGTTAGATCTCAGATCAACGGCCAGGATTAGATCCTGCGGCGGGCGCGCGGGCGCGCGGCGGCCTGGGCGGCTGACAGGCGGGGCCGGGCGGGCAGCGCGGGGCGAACGGCTGACAGGCGGGACCGGGCGAGCAGCGCGGGGCGCAGGCGACTGGCAGGCGGGACCGGGCGGGCAGAGCGAGCGCGCGGGTGAACGGCTGACAGGCGGGGCCCAGTTGGCAGAGAGGCGGGGTGCGGGGAAACGGCTCTGGGCCGTTGGATCTTGGGCGGACGGTTGAGGTTGGGTTCAGGTTATTTGAATCCGTGCCGTCCGATCTGAGATAGACGGCGAGGATGGGGTGGCTGGCTCCCGTCTCCTTCAGCTAGCTGGGGCGGCGGCGCTCGCCCCCGCGGCGGAGGAGCTCGCCGGAGACGAGGGGAGCGGGGGCCCTGCGGGTTCCCGGGGCGACCTGAGTGGCCGGGGAGGTTGGGGAGGGCACGGGAAACCTATTGGTGGGGTCTGGGTCGGGGCAGGGGCACCGGAGGAGGGCAGCTCACGGCGAAGCGGCTCGGCGGCGGCGCTAAGGGTCTCCGGCGAGGAATTAAGCGCGACAGAGTGCA
Organism: Zea luxurians; assembly: GCA_029449295.1. Lineage (NCBI taxonomy): Eukaryota > Viridiplantae > Streptophyta > Magnoliopsida > Poales > Poaceae > Zea > Zea luxurians. Next base: position 6,158,889 of record JAOPSE010000024.1, on the reverse strand, counting down.
AGACAAGGGCCAATAGGGGCGGGAGAGGTTCCTTACCTCACGGCGAACTCCGGGGACTCCTCGGCGGCGACGGAGACGCGACGGTGGCCCGGGTCGACGGTAGCGGCTGCACGGCGGACGGCGGGTGAGCGCGGGCAGAGAGAAATAGGGAGGGGAAGGGGAAATTGGAGCGCGTTCCGGGTTGCGGACGTCGGGGCGAAACTCACCGTGGCAATGGACACGGCGGAGCTCCAACGGCGGCCGGGAAACGAGCTCGGGCGGCGGCGGTTCGCGGCGGTGGCGCTTGGGCGTGCGAGCAGCGAGGGAGAGGGCGAGAGAGAGGGCCGGTTGGTGCGCAAATGAGGGAGGGGGAGATGGCGAGCAAAGCTCGGGGCTCAAGTGGCCAAGGGCGAGGTGGGGCGAGCCCCTCGCGCGACGTGGGCGCGGAGACCGCGGCACGCGCGGCGGCGGTTACGCGAGGACGAGAGAGCTGACAGCTCGGGCCCGCGGCGCAGGGAGAGAGGAGAAAGCGGGCGCGAGCGCGAGGAAAGCGGGGCTGACGGGCCGGGCCCACGGGCAGAGAGAGCGAGGGAGCGGGCGCACGCGGGGAACGGCTGCGCCGACAGGCGGGGCCGGCCGAGCAGAGAGAGGGAGATGGCGCACGCGCGGTGAAGCGGGAGCGCCGACAGGTGGGGCCCGCCAGGCAGAGAGAGGAGAGGGGGGAAAGGCGCGCGCGCGGGTTGGGCTTGATGGGCCGAAAGGCCGAGGGGGCGGGGGTAGTGGGCTGCTTTCCTTTTCTTTTTATTTCTAGAATTTCCTTTCTCTTTTCTTTTTATTTTCTCCATTTGATTCAAATTCAAATAAGCCACAAATTCAAATTAGACCTTTTGAGAATTATGCACCAAACAAAAGTGAAATCTAGGGTTCAACATGATGCAACAATTCATACTCCCTTAGGGTTTAACCTATCACACTATTATTACAAATAAAATAAGCACTTTTCTCCTATAGAAATGAGAAAGAAAAGATTGGGGAAGGATGAGAAAAGGGAAGTAACACCTGAATTTGTGAATATGAGCAAAGAAATTTTATACCCCCAAATTCAGGGTGTTACACTTACCAGGACAGCACACCCACGCGCCCATGTGGAATCTGACGCGTGGGGACAACATGTCAGCGCTTGCATGTGGCTGGCGGGCATGGGCTACCTAGGCTGGGGTCTAAGGATTTCGGCCCACAGGCACAAGCTTCACCTTTTCTTTTATCTTAATTTTGTGTTTCTAAATTCTGATTCAAAACCAAGTCAAAATCCATTTTAGTTTTAAGTTCAAGTGGTATTGTACAAACAAGAAATTGTAGCCTGGACTTGCAAAACTATTTGTGATTATTTATTCATTATTATATTCCTTTAAGTAAATGCTCCAAAGCATGCCATGCACCCTTATTGTATCATTTTAGGAGAATATTTCTTTTGAGTGTGTGATCAAATTCCAATCCCGTTCAAAACGAATATCCATTATTTCACTTGTTTATGGGCAAAATATATAATCTTTACTAGGAATCGCTTTACAAAGAAATACTTTTAAAGTGTGTTATATAGTTTACAAAGGTACTAATGAATAGATGGACCATCTTTACTCTAGTTATTGCCTCTAACTTTTAGTTTCAAGATTTGAATTTATGTTGTGAACTACCCAACTTTTAATATTACTATTTATTTATTTATATCATTATCTTTTTCTGATCCAAATTTTTGGGTTTTACATGATGGCATTGGCTTCCAACAGGGAAACAATATCAAGCTTGATACCCCTCCTAAAAGATTGTCCAACTTTGTTAAGGGCAAAGCTCCCATGGTTCAGGATAACGAGGGTTACATTTTATACCCTGCCGGTTATCCCAAACACAAAATTAGGAGAATTCACTCTAGGAAGTCTCACTCTGGCCCTAATCATGCTTTTATGTATAAGAGTGAGGCATCTAGTTCTAGGCAATCAACCCATGCTAAATTGCCTAAGAAGAAAACTCCTAAAGCATCAAATGATCATAATGTTTCATTTAGAACTTTTGATGCTTCTTATGTGCTAACTAACAAATCCGGCAAGATAGTTGCCAAGTATGTTGGGGCCAAGCACAAGGGATCAAAGACTTGTGTTTGGGTACCCAAAGTTCTTATATCTAATGTCAAAGGACCCAAAACTGTTTGGGTACCTAAAATCAAGAACTAAATTTGTTTTGTAGGTTTATGCATCTGGGGGCTCAAGTTGGATCATTGACAGCGGGTGCACAAACCATATGACTGGAGAGAAAAAGATGTTCTCCTCCTACGAGAAAAAACAAGATCCCCAACGAGCTATCACATTCGGGGATGGAAATCAAGGTTTGGTCAAAGGATTGGGTAAAATTGCTATATCACCTGACCATTATATTTCCAATGTTTTTTTTGTAGATTCTTTAGATTACAACTTGCTTTCTGTTTCCCAATTATGTAAAATGGGTTACAACTGTCTTTTCACGGATTCAGGTGTTACTGTCTTTAGAAGAAGTGATGATTCAGTAGCTTTTAAGGGAGTATTAGAGGGTCACCTATACTTAGTTGATTTCAATAGAGCTGAACTCGATACTTGCTTAATTGCTAATACTAACATGGGTTGGCTCTGGCATCGCCGACTAACCCATGTTTGGATGAAGAATCTTCACAAGCTTCTAAAGGGAGAGCACATTTTGGGACTAACAAATGTGCATTTTGAGAAAGACAAGATTTGTAGCGTATGCCAAGCAGGGAAGCAAGTTGGTGTTCATCATCCACATAAGAACATCATGACGACTGACAGGCCACTTGAGCTCCTCCATATGGATCTATTCGGCCCGATAGCTTACATAAGCATCGACGGGAGTAAGTACTGTCTAGTTATTGTGGATGATTATTCTCGCTTCACTTGGGTATTCTTTTTACAGGAAAAATCTCAAACCCAAGAGACTTTGAAAGGATTCTTGAGACGGGCTCAAAATGAGTTCGGCTTAAGGATCAAGAAAATAAGAAGTGACAATGGGACGGAGTTCAAGAACTCACAAATAGAAGGCTTTCTTGAGGAGGAGGGCATCAAGCATGAGTTCTCTTCTCCCTACACGCCACAACAAAATGGTGTAGTGGAGAGGAAGAATAGAACTCTATTGGACATGGCAAGGACCATGCTTGATGAATACAAGACTTCGGATCGGTTTTGGGCCAAGGCAGTCAACACCGCCTGCTACGCCATCAACCGGTTGTATCTACACCAAATTCTCAAGAAGACATCATACGAACTCCTCACCGGTAAAAAGCCCAATGTTTCATATTTTAGAGTCTTTAGTAGCAAATGCTTTATTCTTGTTAAAAGAGGTAGAAAATCCAAATTTGCTCCTAAGGCTGTTGAAGGCTTTTTACTAGGGTATGATTCAAACACAAGGGCATATAGAGTCTTTAACAAGTCCACTGGACTAGTTGAAGTTTCTTGTGACATTGTGTTTGATGAGACTAACGGCTCCCATGTGGAGCAAGTTGATCTTGATGAATTAGATGATGAAGAGGCTCCGTGCGTCGCGCTAAGGAACATGTCCATTGGGGATGTGTGTCCTAAGGAATCTGAAGAGCCCATTCAAGCACAAGATCAACCATCCTCCTCCATGCAAGCATCTCCACCAACTCAAGATGAGGATGAGGCTCAAGATGATGAAGAAGAAAATCAAGAAGATGAGCCACCTCAAGACGATGGCAATGATCAAGGGGGAGATGCAAATGATCAAGACAAGGAGGATGAACAAAATTCAAAACCGCCACACCCAAGAGTCCACCAAGCAATCCAATGAGATCACCCCGTGAACACCATCCTAGGAAATATTCATAAGGGGGTAACCACTCGGTCTCGTGTTGCTCATTTCTGTGAACACTACTCTTTTGTTTCCTCTATTGAGCCACATAGGGTAGAGGAAGCACTTCAAGATTCGGATTCGGTGCTGGCGATGCAAGAGGAATGAGGTATGGCATTTAGTTCCACGTCCTAACCAAAATGTTGTAGGAACCAAGTGGGTCTTCCGCAACAAACAATATGAGCATGGTGTGGTGACAAGGAACAAGGCACAACTTGTGGCCAAAAGGTACTCACAAGTCGAAGGTTTGGATTTCGGTGAAACCTATGCACCCATAGCTAGGCTTGAGTCAATTCGAATATTACTTGCCTATGCTACTCACCATGACTTTAAGCTCTACCAAATGGATGTGAAGAGTGCCTTCCTCAATAGACCTATTAAGGAAGAGGTCTATGTTGAGCAACCTCCCGGCTTTGAAGATAGTGAGTATCCTAACCATGTTTACAAACTCTCTAAGGCGCTTTATGGGCTCAAGCAAGCCCCAAGAGCATGGTATGAATGCCTAAGAGATTTTCTTATCACTAATGGCTTCAAAGTCGGAAAGGCTAATCCTACTTTATTCACTAAAACCATTGAGAATGATTTGTTTGTATGCCAAATTTATGTTGATGATATCATTTTTGGGTCTACTAACAAATCAATCTGTGAAGAGTTTAGCAGGATCATGATTCAAAAATTCGAGATGTCTATGATGGGGGAGTTGAAGTATTTCTTAGGATTTCAAGTCAAGCAACTCCAAGAAGGCACCTTCATTAGCCAAACGAAGTATATTCAAGATATTCTTACCAAGTTTGGAATGAAGGATGCCAAGCCCATCAAGACACCCATGGGAACCAATGGGCATCTCGACCTCGACACGGGAGGTAAATCCGTAGATCAAAAGGTATACCGGTCGATGATAGGTTCTTTACTCTATTTATGTGCATCTCGACCGGACATTATGCTTTCCGTATGCATGTGTGCAAGGTTCCAAGCCAACCCTAAGGAAGTTCACCTTAGGGCCGTGAAGCGAATCTTGAGATATTTAGTTCATACACCTAAGTTTGGTCTTTGGTACCCCAAGGGATCCTCATTTGATTTATTAGGATATTCCGATGCTGATTGGGCAGGGTGTAAGATTAATAGGAAGAGCACATCAGGAACTTGTCAGTTTTTGGGAAGATCCCTGGTGTCTTGAGCTTCAAAGAAACAAAACTCAGTAGCTCTTTCTACCGCCGAAGCCGAGTACATTGCCGCAGGCCATTGTTGCGTGCAATTACTTTGGATGAGGCAAACCCTTAGGGACTATGGCTACAAGTTTAGCAAAGTCCCTCTCCTATGTGATAATGAGGGTGCAATCCGCATGGCGGATAATCCCGTTGAACACAGCCGCACTAAGCACATAGCCATTCGGTATCACTTTCTGAGAGATCACCAACAAAAGGGGGATATCGAGATAGCCTATATAAACACCAAAGTTCAATTGGCCGATATCTTTACCAAGCCTTTTGTCACACCCGGCTTTAAGGAACAAAGCCAGGTGCATCTCATACATGCGCCAAGAAGACAACATATATAATAACAGAGTGTATAGAGATAAATGTCACAAAACATCAGAGTATTTAATACATAGCGGAAGACTTATTACAAAATAAAAGATAAATATAAAACGAACTAAGGATCGTCGGCGCCAATGTCAACTGAGAAACGCCACCTAGATCAGATCAAACTCCTCGATACGTGGCTCCTCCTGAACCACCTATTCTTCTCTTGTGGGAGGGTGTGAGACAGCAAGGGTGAGCTCACACATGTTGATCGCTCAACAAGTTGTGGGGAATAATGTGGCATAAACTTGCCAAAGGTGGGAGTTCATGAAGTGTAAGGCTAATCAATGACAGGGGTTAAAGCTGAGCATTGCTTTTAAGTGGTTTGTCAAAATTTTTATTAGCAGTTACTAAGTGTAAGTGAATACCAAACCTTAAATAATAATAAAGAACAAAATTAATAATAAACCCATGCAAATGCAGATGACATATTGAGTTTAGGTTCCATAATTTAATCATCGGAGAGTCCTGAGCCGCTCATGACCGTGAGCTCGGCTAGTATACCAGTTTTACACTCTGCAGAGGTTGTACCCTTTACCCACAAGTCGTGTTTCCCATGTTGCCAGGGTTAGCTAGGCCCTTAGACACTACCAAGGTGAATGGCTAGGGATCCACTACGAGGCCTTTACAAAGTTCCACTAGCTTCCGAAAACCCGCTACAGTTTATGGGAAGAGCACTTGCAAGAATCCCCCGTCTGACCGCCATCACAGCAAAATCAACCCGAGAACCTCCTTGCATGCAACTCCCCTACTGCCCTTGCCCCTTTCGGGTAAGGTAGTCTTCCACTAGCTTTCCTAATTAGTTAGCCAAGGGGTCCCATTCCTCCCTTGTGGTGGCACGTGTTTCTCAAGTTAAGCTCCATGTTCCAATTAACAATAATATAATGATCTTGACATGAACATAAATAGAATAACAAAATAACTGGAACATGGATATAATGAAATATTAACCCAAAACCATGTAAAGCAATAGCATAACTACCCATATGATTTAGGGGTAAACAATGTAAAAAAAAGGATAACAGACTAGGGTGACCTATTGGGTCCCATCAAAATTAAACCTATGCATGGTAAATGATTATAAAGAACATTATTGGGTATCAAAAGTGAATCAAGGGCACAACTTGCCTGGCACTTGAGATTCCAGGTACCAACTTGCCTTAGAGATGACACGTGTCCTCGCGCTAGTCGTAGCAATACAAACAAACATGGTATAGATAAAATTAACATCACACCAAACATAAGTACAAACTGAATAATAATGATCTATGCATTTCTACGAGACTAACGCAACTTGAACGGATCAAATCGGAGTTAAAACAGAGAAGTTATCAATTTCCAAAGTTCGTGTGTGCTTGCTACAAAATTAATTGAGTAATCAATTCTAGTATAGATTTCACATTAAAACAGTGTCACCAAGTAGTAGGCAATATTAATATAAAATTATGTGAACTGGAATGGAGCAAAAAGGATTTACTATGAATTTTTCATGAATTAAATGAGTTTTGGGACTTATTCATGTACTAAAAAGTATTTCTTATAGTGTTTTTGCTAATTTCCTGGTTCCCTGGTCTGAGCACGAATTACAGAGAAACACAGGGTTCAACCATAAATTCTCCAGGACTCGGTCTATACCAGTGGTGGACTGTGGGTTAAATTCTATTTCACTCGGGGTCTCTTTAGCAAAAGTCTCGGGCGAAGGGGTATCGACTCACCAGAACCGTCAGATTGAAAGTCAGGGGCTCGGATTAGATTACATGAAAGGGGAACCCTGGATCTAACTCGGACCGTCGGATCTAACTTCAATGGTTCAGATATAAAATCCTAAGATCTATTTGCGTTCGTTTGATATCGCATCAACGGCCAGCACATACCCTGGCCGAACAGGTAAACTCTACTGAATCCTAGTCGTCCATTTCTTATCCCGCGGTTTAGCCACGATCAAATCTCGTACGTTCATATCAAGATCGATGGCACCCTGGCTTCGTCTACCTCCGGCCAGAGCCGAAGTGGCGCCCAGGCCTACGCGCCACACCGACTGGCTGACACCCTCCCCGACGGTGAACCGCTCACCACCCCGCGCGTGTAGGAAGTATTACAGAGCGCGGAGAAGAAATCTTACCGCACCCGAAGCAAACAGGTCGACGATGCCGCTGTGGAGACGAACTCCACGATGCCACGGTGGTACTTCGCCGAGATGGAGTCGCAAGCGTCTTGACGAGCACCGAATGACTCGGCTGGACGATGTCCCCCGCGCAGTGCATTCCGGCAATCAGCAGTTCACCAACGGCAACCCACACCGCAACTATATCCTCGACCCTCTCTCTCTCCACCCGCGGTTTCTCTGGGTCTTCAGTGATAGAGCCGCTCGGCTCCACTCACGGGGAAGACGGTAGCTGGTGCGGCAACAGGTACATGCAGGCAGGAGCGCGCGCAGAACGTGGGGCGAGTGCGGAGGCGGCAGAGGATGTTGCCCCTGCACGCATGCCATGGCTGCAGCTGTATAGTCCTGGGTTCCCAGCCGTGGGCTCCGACGGGAAGAAGGGTAGGGCTCTGAGAGTCGGCGGTGACCTGGGCTTAAATCGCGGCCGGTTTATATGGGGTTGGGGCTTGAGACCGCGAGGGTAGGATCGGGCGGGTAGCCGATCCCAGCGTTCATGCCGGGCTGTTGCGAGGTTCACGCGTGGTCAAAGGGATGGATGGTGGTGAAGCTTATGACGATTGGGACCCACAGGGAAGTGCCAATGCGTGAGTCCACGCGTGTCTTGAGGGAGACCAGACTGCGGGCCCCGCATGCCAGAGGCGAAGGCCATAGCGTGCGCGCTCGTGTAGAAGCAGACACCTCACTTGTGGGTTTCAGTCAGCAGGGGCCAGCGATGCGGCACGCGTATGAGCGAAGTGGGCCAGGTAAGTTTAGGCCCATTCCGGTCCCAGTTTCTCATTGCTTTATTCTTTCTCTTTTTTTTATTTTGTCTTTCCTTTAATATTTTCTACTTTTCTTATTTTCCAAATTCAAGTATATTTTGGGTTTTCAAACTTGAATTAGACGCAGAATCAAGACTCACCATGCAGTTTTCATATTATTTTATTTATGCATTTATTTAATATCCAACATAAGCCAATGCTTTTGAATATGTAGCTCACGCATAATTATTTTAAGAAAAATAGTTTCTCTATTAAAATATTCTTTAACATTTATCTTTACATAATGCTTATAAATTTCGACAAAGGATAATTTATGGAAGAATACTTTTATTAATTCTTTATTATAAAACTTTTATTTTAGGGGATGCGACTTCAAAAGTTACGGGAACTCTAAAAAAATTCTAATTCAAGATCTTTGGAATTTTTTTATATTTTCAAATGAGATTTTGAGGTGTTACACCTTTAGATGAGCAATCCTTTACCAAACTTAGGAATGAGCTAAATATTCTTGATTCTAGGAATTTCGATTGATTCCTTGCACACATAGCTTATTTATATACCTTTGATCATATCTCTTTTATGTCTATGACTAATGTGCTTTCAAGTGTATTATTATGATTAGTCATAGATATTGAAAGGGAAATGGAGTATTCGGCAAAGAAGGCGCTTCCACTCAACTCCATTGTTATTTGCCGGTATTCCGCACTCCACTATGGTATAATCTTCACTCATGTCTTTATTTACCAAAGGGGGAGAAAGTTTGATAAAAAGGGCTTATATCTCACTCACAAGTATCCGTTTTTGGCGATTCATGCCAAAGGGGGAGAAAGTATGAGCCCAAAGCAAAAGGATCGCACCACCACCAAATTTAAAAATGAAGTTTTCAATTTGATATCTTATTGTGTTCAAAAAGGGGAGAAAGTAGTATTTTCAAAACTTGCAAAACCCTCTTGAACACTAAGAGGAGAATTTTATTTAGGGGGAGTTTTGTTTTAGTGAAAGGAAAAAGCATTTGAGACACGGGGAGAAAACTTCAAAATCTTGAAAATGCTTTCTTCAATCTTATTCATGTACCTTTGACTATTTGCAAAAGGTTTTTGAAAAGAATTTTACAAAGAATTTGCAAAACAAAACCCGTGGTGCAAATGTGGTCCAAAATTTTAAATAAGAAGAAAAACCATCCATGCACACCTATTGAGATAAGTATATTGGTTTTAACTCCAAGCAACCTTTGCACTTACATTATGCAAACTAGTTCAATTCTGCACTTTTATATTTGCTTTGATTTGTGTTGGCATCAATCACCAAAAAGGGGGAGATTGCAAGGGAAATAGGGTCAAACCTTTTCCAATAAGAATTTTGGTGGTTGAATTGCCCAACACAAATTATTGGACTAACTAGTTTGCTCTATAAAATATGTTCTACAGGTGCCAAAGGTTCACAACAAACCAATACAAGTCAAAAGAAAGGGTTCAAACAAAGGGAGCAAAAGACAACCGAAGTGTGCTCTAGTCTGGCACACCGGACTGTCACCGAACAGTGTCCGGTGCACCAGGGAATCCAACTCCGAATTTGCCACCTTCGGGAATTCTGGGAGCCGCTCCGCTATAATTCACCGGACTGTCCGGTGTTGCACCGGACTGTCCGGTGTGCCAGCGGAGCAACGACTACTTCACGCCAACGGTCGTCTGCGAAGATATTAAATGTGCTACAGTGCGCGCCTACGCGCGTAGAAGTCAGAGCAGGCGCCAGAAGGCGCACCGGACAGTCTACAGGACCTATCCGGTGCACCACCGGACTGTCCGGTGGCCCCACAAGTCAGAGCTCCAACGGTCGAACCCTAACGGCCGGGTGACGTGGCTGGCGCACCGGACAGTGTCTGGTGGCGCACCGGACTGTCCGGTGCGCCCGTCGATAGAAGCCTCCACCAACGGCTACTTTGGTGGTTGGAGCTATATTCATTGCATCCAAGTTTTCAGACTTCCTACACCTTACAAGAGCTATAGCATTCAATACAAGACACAACAAAGACATCAAATCCTCTCCCAAGTCCAAAGATCATTCCAATCAAATAGTGACTAGTGAGAGAGTGACTTGTGTTCATTTGAGCTCTTGCGCTTGGATTGCTTTTCTTCATTCTTTCTTGTGATCAACTCAATTGTAACCAAGGCAAGAGACATCAATTGTGTGGTGGTCCTTGCGGAGACTTAGTGTCCTGTTTTATTGAGAAGAGAAGCTCACTCGGTCTAAGTGACCGTTTGAGAGAGGGAAAGGGTTGAAAGAGACCCAGTCTTTGTGACCACTTCAACGGGGAGTAGGTTTCAAGAACCGAACCTCGGTAAAACAAATCACCGTGTCATCCACCTTATTTGCTTGTGATTTGTTTTCGCCCTCTCTTTCGGACTCACATTTATTTCTAACGCTAACCCGGCTTGTAGTTGTGCTTAAAGTTTGTAATTTTTAGTTTCGCCCTATTCACCCCCCCCCCCTCTAGGCGACTTTCACTAAGTGATAGAAGCATACCTTTTTCACTTGGAACCATCTAAACTTGTAGTATGCCCATTTTTTAGCCTAAAAGTGCTTTGTCTCAATTTGCTTTACAACTACCTATATCATGCTCATACAATAAGATGTTAGTTTAAAACAATGTGTTGAGCATTTAATCACCAAAACAAAATAGAAACGGACTAAGGGCACATTTCCCTTTAAATCTCCCCATTTTTGGTGATTTATGCCATCACACCTAAAAGCAACAAAAGAGGTACTAACATGATCGAATATGAGTCAACTTTTGCTAATTGAAGTCAAATGAAACACCAATAGGATAAGTCTAAAATTTGGCATATTTGGATTATTTTGCCAGCACTTGGTATATTTTCGCAACACGAATGCATTTTCTTACTTCTATGTCAAAAACACTTTGTTTTAGCAAATTAAACATTTTCAAAGATTAGTTTTGACCAAACATAAAAAACTCCCCCTTTTCCCATAATAAAGATTTATCCCCCATAAGAGAGTAGTTTTGCAATAAGAGAGTTTTGATCCAAAGACAAGTACTAACACAATGATTTTTTGAAATTCACAAGTGGTAGTTGATCCATTTGCTTTGGCCTTAATTTCTCCCCCTTCAGCATTAAGCACCAAAACATAGAATCTAGTGGTTTAAACCTCATTGCCTCACCAAAAAATGCAAATTAAGAGCAAGAAGGCAATGAACACCAATGGCAACTTGAACATGATACAGTTATGCTGTGGAAGCCTTGTTCATTGTTCAAGTTCACCATTTCCCTTTCCATTCACCTCTAAGACTACACCGAAACCACTCAAGCAAACATGTTAGCCTCAAAGGGCCAAGTTGTAACATATCCTCCCCCTAAACATATGCATCATTTGTACAAGGACTTGTGAGGTCCAGGGATGATGTTTTACAACTTGAACACCAAAATACATAATTAAACTTAAAATGACATGATCAATACATAAAAAGACATATATGTTATAGATCAATCCAAGTTTCGCGAATTTAAGACATTTAGCTCACTATGCAGCTTACAAAATCTTTGCTCATCTAAAGGCTTGGTAAAGATATCGGCTAGCTGGTGATCGGTGCTGTTGGGGGCTTGTTCTCAAATGCTAAGAGTTAAGAACAAGGCAACACAGAAAATGTTAAATATTAAGGTCCTTCGTCCTCCACTTCATTATATCCCTTCGGGACATAAGGAATTTCGGACGAAGGTTACGAAGGACGCACCTTCGTAAACATAATAACGTATGGTGAAGCATTCATATAAACCATGAGATATAAAATGGACATTCAAATGTTAACATAAAATCATTTCCATTTCTATTAATACGAATGAATATAAATGACAAATGTACCTTCGGTCCTGAGGAAGGCAGAAATACAAGTGTGATGCGAAGGCAAATGACAGGTTCGCGTGAACAGTACAGAGGTACTGTTCATCTATTTATAGGCACAGGTCGCAGCCTGTGACAAATTACAATCATGCCCCTTACAAATGTTTACAACATTGACTCAGACCTATATGAATAAAAAGGTCATTCTATCTCTATGTCGGTTTAAAACGCCGAAGCTCCATGAAAAGGAACCTTCGGCCATCTCTTGAAGACGACTCCAGCCGAAGCTGCTTCTTCGTGTGAGACCTTCGGCGCACCGAAGCACGACCCCAACAGTAGCCCCTTTCGCGGTGCTAGATCGTTTTTCGTAACGAGCTTGACCCGTGAAAAAAGAGCCTCTTCAGCTTCGGGAAGCCGAAGGTCCAAAAAACACCTTCCCTGAGCTCGTTGCGGAGAAACGATCCGGCTTCCGAGCACGTGCCAGGCCCACGTTGCAGAGTTACTGTTTGATCTTTGCGGTCCACTGCTCAGCGAGTACAAGTGACCGCCCGTCTGGTGTAAAAATCTTGCCGCTTCGCCTTCTTACCTGCAGTACTATATAAACAAGCGGGTAGGTGTGAAGTTACCACAGCATTCATTGCTATTTGCACTGTTTTGCTGCCAAAATTTTCCACCATAGCCGAAGCTTGACTCTCAGAATCGAACGAAGGTCCGTCTCGACGCTTGCTTCGTCAGAACGGAGAGCTTCGGAGAAAAGAAAAAAGAAAAAAGTTTCTGACTTCCCCAAACTCAGAATCACATGGCACGAGTGCGATCTACTGCCAAAGTTGCACGTGAGGGAGACGAAGCCGAAGGTTCGGACACTATGCCCATCTCCGAAGCGATGCAGCGCTCCGGTCTAGTGACTGCGGAAGAAAAACCTGCTGCCGAAGCAAACCCGACAACAGCCGAAGAAGAAGAAAACATTGATGGGACTGACTCCGAAGATGACTACCACATTGCTACGCCCAGCAAGCCCAGTCACCTGGATTTTGGAAAATCAACTGTTTCAAAAGCTGATCTTTCGAAGATGGTGAAAGCGGGTTATTTCACTGAAGATCAGAAGAAGCTACTCCGCTTCGGGGGAGAAGAAACCACCCCGAAGCCAGGGAAGGATGAGATTGTTATTTTCAAAAGCTTTTTAAAGGCTGGGCTGAGATTTCCTCTGCACAATATTATTGCAGAGATATTGAGGAGGTTTGGCATCTACTTCCATCAATTAACTCCTAACGCCATCGTTAGGCTTAATGTTTATATCTGGGCCCTCCGAAGCCAAGCTGTGGAGCCGTTTGCCGACAGCTTCTGCCGAGTTCACGAATTACACTACCAAACAAAGGCCAGAAAAGATGGGCTACATGATAATTTCGGTTGCTATAATTTTGCCTACCGGAAGACAACAAAATGTCCTGTCATCAGCTACCGAAGCAAATGGCCAGCAGGCTGGAAATCCGAGTGGTTTTATGTGAAAGTTGACGAAGACAGAGAAAAATTGGTACAAAGCCCTTTGGAGTTAATCTTCGGAGAGACGAGGCCACGATGCCGCATCGGCGATCTAAAAGGTCCCACCTGGGCTGCTCTGGGTGAATTTGAAATCATTTCAAAACATATTGGCACCAGGGATCTAGTTCAGGAATTTTTGGCATTCAGAGTCTTTCCTACTCTAAAAGAGTGGGAAATGCCGAAGCTGAAGGGAGAAAAGAAGAAGGGGGAGCTGGTCCGTCTGCCCTATCACTTTAAATTCAAGAAGTACTTTAAGAAACCCTGCAAAGAGTGGTTAGATACAGTTGAGACAATGTGCAATGAAATCTTGGGAAATTACTCCAAGAAAGAGGATCAATTAATGACAGCAGCCTTCGGCGCCCGACCGAAGCGAAGGCTGAACCGAGTATTCGATGCCCTGGGCTTCGAGTACCCAGACTATGAGCAGTTGAACAAGGGTGCCGAAGGCCACAAAAGAAAAAGAGTAACTGAAATTCTGACAAAGGGTGAAGAGCAACCAGCAGCAGAGAAGAAAATCCCGAAGAAAAGGAAAATATCAAGTCCGAAACGGAAAATATCCGAAGAAGAGAGAACCCCCACTCCGCCTTCTACCAGCGACGTGGAAGAAATTTTAAAGGTAATGACTGAACCTATGCCCACGAAGCTAAGTCCATTAGGGCTCCAACTGACGAAGCTTTTTCAAAAGGTGGACGAGCCGGATCAGACGAAGATAAGCAAATCCAAACGGCAAAGAATCATCGCGGTAACTGAAGTTATCGATAAGACACCGCCAAGAGCGTCAGCTCAGAAAACAGCAGCTACCGAAAGCACCATAAACGTCAAAGTCGCACCTTCGGAGGTCGCGGCTACCGAAGCCGCTACAGCCGAAGATGTTAATTTAGAGGCAGCCATTGAGGATATTAACAAAATTTTGGAAGACATAGATGCAGAAGAAGCTGGTGTTGCTACTGAAAAATCCATGGCCACAGTGCCTGAAAAAGGAAAAGAAATAGCCGAAGATACTTCGGATGAAGAAGCCTACTCCTTTCAGAATTTAATTGGGCAAAAACTTACAAAAGACGAAATGGAAGAACTTAAAGAGTATGCGAAATCTTGCGGCTACAAACCAGGTGCTCTCCTATTTGGAGGTGTGGATGATGAAAAGCTAGGCTGCGTTCGAGACCAGACTGGAGCTAGGGTAATCGGTACTCTATCAAAGAGTATCGGTTTTCCGAAGCTAGAGTCAGACATCAGCCGCTACCGACGACAACATGTCGTTGGTAGTTTATTTTACTCCAACTTCAAGGTGAACAACTTGCCACCTAACTTTTGTCGCTTCTAATAAAAACATGTCTGACGAAGGTTGTGTTCGTACAGAGTATGCTGCTGAGCAAAGCCTTGCAAATGCAACAAGATCTTGAAGATAAAAAGCATGAAGTTATAATTGGAAATTTGGAAAACAAAATAAAGGAGCAATCAGATGCTTTCGAGAAAAAGAACTTTGAGCTCCAGGCAACCGAAGGTTTATTGGCGGAAGCTGAAGCAAAGATATCAGAACTGAATACGAAGCTACTCCGCCAGTCTGAGCAATTCGAACAAGAAAAACAAGATCTTACTGCAAAACTTGAAGTCGAAGCTCAGCAAAATTCAGATTTGAGAAAACTACTGACAAATCTTCAAGAAAACTGCTTGAAATTTAGCAACAAGTGCATTGAACGACTAAGAAAGATTTTTTACTCAGTTGGAGCCAGTAGTGAAAAATTCACCCCCTCAGCTGAAGATTTGCCGAAGACCTTCGAACATATTGAGGGGGAGATTGACGAGCTCGACGAAGTCATAGCTGGGCATGGTGACTTCTGTGCCTGGGTGGCTTCTCGGGGTACCGCTGCTGCATTTCTGAAGGCCGGCTGCGAACACGGAAAAATTGTGAACAGGCCCAACTTCACCTTATCTCCATCAATCCTGGATGATATGCCTGACCTCGCCCGAAGTATCTCCAATAGATTTATAAAAATGATATGGACAAAAGGCGGGCGGGAGAAAGCTGGAGACGAAGCACGAAGTCATCTTGAACCAGTAAGAAATAATACTTCGGAGTTACCTTTTCCTTTGCTCTTGATTTTTACTTATAATTCCTTGATTTATGTAGGATGACGAAGGTGAAGATGACGCCTAAGTTATGTCGCCGAAGCTGTTGCCAAAGCTGAAACTTAATGAGGATCAGTAGAAATATGCTATAGAAAAACTCAGGATATTTTTGTAACAATTCTTGTAAATACAATTAGACTGTCTTCAAGGAACCTTGTACATACCTTGTAATATATTCTTACCCTTTGCTTGAGGCGCTTTGGTGTGGACGAAATCAGTATTTTGAGCCGAAGGCGAAAAAACACCTTCCCTTCTTTTCGTACACAACGAAGCATAAAAGACCAATTCTCTTTTGTATACAACGAAGCTGATCAACGAAGCTCTTCTCTTTCGTACATAACATAGCATAACGAATCATAAAAACCTCTTCTCCAAAACTTTTCTTTTTCACAACGATTCATAAAAAGCCAATTCTCCCTTCTGCCGAAGCAACCAGTTTGGTTCACAGATGCTATGAATGAATGCTTATGCATGCAAATGTTATGATGTAATGCAATGCGCGAATGAATGTCCGAAGCATATGTCCGAAGCCACATTGTCAGCCATTACTTAGAAACAACCACACACTAGCTCTGCATTCCCTTAGGAACGACTTTGGAGCTTCTTCGCCTTTCACTTAGGCAATATCAGCGTTGACTTTTCGCTGTAAGCTCTGCATCCCCTTAGGGACGTCTTTGGAGCTTCTTCGTCTTTTACTTAGACGGTATAAGCTCTGCATTCCCTTGGGAACGTCTTTGGAGCTTCTTCGCCTTTTACTTTCGGCGGAATCAGCGTTGACTTTTCGCTGTAAGCTCTGCATCCCCTTAGGGACGTCTTCGGAGCTTTTTTCTCTTTTTCAGTTTCGGCACTCGATGGTGCGCTCTCAGCTTTTACATTTACATCTTTTGGGGGATTTTGCTCTTATAAAACTAAAAAGGAAAATTACATATGATGGCCCCATTAAAAACCTTTCTCCCCCTTTAGAAAGGAAAAGGGTGCCATAAAAAAGAAAAGAAAAGATAAAATTACATCAAGTTATACATAGAACCGCCGAAGCTCATCGGCATTCCAAGATCTTGGAATTTCATTGCCATCCATGTCCTTCAGTCTGTACGAACCAGGCCTTGACGAAGATGCTACTAAGAAAGGCCCTTCCCATTTCAGTTGCAACTTGCCCACTGTATCCGGGTTGGCCACTCTCCGAAGCACCAAGTGTCCTGGCTCAATATTTTTTAGCCGGACTTTTCTATCTCGCCATTTGATTGTTTCAGCCTGGTATTTGTTGATATTTTCCACGGCCTGAAGCCTGATCCCTTCTAAGGCATCTTTTTCCACAAGGCAAGTATCTTCGGCACCTGATTCTGCCGAAGCTACCACTCTTATTGATCCAGCTTTAGCTTCTTCTGGAGTTATTGCTTCGTCACCAAATAATAACTTGAATGGGGTAAAGCCTGTAGACCTTGTTGTTGTTGTATTGTGGCTCCACACCACTTTGGTCAACTGATCTGGCCATTTTCCCCTTGGTTGATTAAAAATTAGCTTCATTATCCCTGTCATTATGATGCCGTTGGCCCTTTCAACAAGCCCATTCGACTCCGGATGCCTGACTGATGCAAAATGGATCTTCGTGCCAATTTGATCACAGAAATTTCTGAAATCTTCGGAGTCGAACTGTGTTCCATTATCTACAGTGATAGCCTTCGGCACTCCGAAGCGACAGACAATATTCTGCCAGAAAAATTTTTGGACGGTGGCCGAAGTTATTGTGGCTAATGGCTTCGCCTCAATCCACTTGGAAAAATATTCCACAGCTACTATAACATATTTTAGGTTGCCTTGGGCCGGTGGCAATGGACCCAACAAGTCAAGGCCCCACCTTTGCAATGGCCAGATGGGTTGTATCAGCTGTGTTAATGACGAAGGCTGTTTTTGATCTCTTGCACATTTTTGACAACCTTCGCACTTTTGGACTAACTCCGCTGCATCCGAAGCTGCCTTCGGCCAATAAAATCCTTGGCGGAACACTTTTCCAAGTAACGGCCTGGATCCAATGTGGGATCCGCACAAGCCTGCATGTATCTCCTTCATCAACTCTATACCTTCGGCCCTAGACAAGCACTTGAGCAGCGGGGCACAAACTCCATGCTTGTATAACTCCCCTTCTATCATGACATAAGGACGAGCTCTTGCCTCTATCCTCTTATTATAAGCTTCGTCATCTGATAGAAAGTTTCCCTGAAGGTAAGAGATTATTTCTGTTCTCCAATCTTCACTGTAGACAGGAGAAATGTTAAGGACTGCTCTTTCAAGTAGCTCCACTGAAGGTGCCTTTATTGTTTCGAAGAACACGTCCGAAGGTAATGGCAGCCCCTGTGCTGCAGACTTGGCTAATAAATCAGCATGCTCATTTTGT
The DNA here is from genome assembly GCA_029449295.1 of Zea luxurians. NCBI lineage: Eukaryota > Viridiplantae > Streptophyta > Magnoliopsida > Poales > Poaceae > Zea > Zea luxurians. The sequence goes on along the minus strand of JAOPSE010000024.1, from coordinate 6,140,577 downwards.
CCTCGAGGGATATTCTTAACAGAAAATCCTTCGAAGGAAGCTTCGATCCTTCGGACCGTGTCTAGGTATTTTTCAAGCTTCGGGTCCTTAGCCTTGCAACTTTTATCAATATGACCCGAAACAACCTGGGAATCAGTTTTAAGAATTGCCCTTCTGATCCCCATTGCCTTTAGTTTCCGAAGACCCAGGAGCAAAGCTTCGTACTCAGCGATATTATTTGTGCAGCTGAAGTCAAGTCTTGCTGCATAACAAGTTTTAACCTTGGACGGAGAGACCAACACAGCAGCTGCACCTGCTCCGAAGGTTCCCCAAGAGCCATCACAAAACACTGTCCATGCTTCGGCATCCTTATTCGCTTCTTCGTCCTGAGCCCCTGGCGTCCAGTCGGCAATGAAATCTGCCAATGCTTGAGACTGAATTGAGGATCTATGCACATAATCAATGTAAAATTCATTAAGTTCCGCAGCCCATTTTCCAATACGCCCGGTAGCTTCTCTATTCCTCATGATGTCCTTCAACGGCTGCGAAGAAGGAACAATAATGTTGAATGCCTGAAAGTAATGCCGAAGCTTCCTGGATGCCATTAAGACGGCATACAACACCTTCTCCAGCTCTGTATAATTTTTCTTTGAGACACTGAGGACCTCAGACACAAAATATACTGGGACCTGCTTCTTGGCTTGTCCATCAAACTTTTCCTGAACAAGCGCCGCACTTACCGCTGAGTGCGAAGCTGCCACATACAACAGCAGAGGAGCCCCTGGCGTTGGTGGAGTTAATGTTGTGAGATCTATTAAATATTGCTTCAGCTCTTCGAAGGCTTTTTGTTGACTTGGGCCCCATTGAAAGACTTCAGCTGACTTCAGCACCTCGAAGAATGGTAAGTTTCTTTCTGCTGATCTGGATATAAATCTGTTGAGAGATGCCAGCCTTCCTGTCAATCTTTGGGCCCCCTTTCTTGTGGTTGGTGGCTCCATCCGAAGTATAGCTTCGATTTTATTTGGGTTAGCTTCGATTCCCTTCGTTGAAACCAGACATCCAAGAAATTTGCCCTTCTTCACTCCGAAGACACATTTTTCTGGATTCAGCTTCAGACCAGCCTGTCTGAAGCTGGCGAAGGTCTCCTGCAAATCAGCAATATGATTTTCTTGCTTCGTGCTCTTTACGATAATGTCATCAACATAGGTCAACACATTTCTGCCTATCTGAGATTGGAGAACCTTCGCAGTCATTCTGCTGAAACTCCCTCCAGCATTCTTGAGCCCCTCAGGCATCCGAAGATAGCAATATGTACCACTTGGAGTTATGAAGCTAGTCTTCGGCTCATCTTCCTTCTTCATCCAGATTTGATGATAGCCTGAGTAGCAGTCCAGGAGACTCATGAGCTCTGAAGAAGCTGCTGCATCAACTAAAGAATCTATCCTTGGCAGCGGGAATTCATCCTTCGGACAAGCCTTGTTGAGATCTGTGAAATCAATACACATTCTCCACTTGCCATTGGCCTTCTTCACCATGACGGTGTTAGCTAACCACTCTGGATACTTCACCTCTCTGATAACTCCTGCACTGAGGAGCCTTTTTACTTCATTGCGAGCCCCTTCGGCCTTGTCATCAGACATTTTCCGAAGCCTCTGCTTTCGGGGTCTGAAGGATGGGTCAACATTGAGCGAATGTTCAATAACATCCCGATTCACTCCACAAAGATCATTGGCTGACCATGCAAAAACATCCTTGTTGTTGAATAAAAACCTTATCAAGGTTTTCTCCTGGTCTTCAGATAGTTGCGAGCCCAACAGCACCTTCTGCTCTGCTATGTCTTCACATAATAACATGGGCTTCGGCTGGTCTGCTGAAGCTGCCTTCTCCCTCCTGAATTTGTACTGTTCACAAGCTTCAGCTCCATCTATGTTATGGATTGCCTTAGAGTCAGTCCAGCTTCCTTCGGCCCTTCTAGCAGCTTCCTGACTTCCATGAATAGCAATAGGTCCTTGGTCCGAAGGTATCTTCATGCAGAGATAAGCTGGGTGAAGAATTGCTTCGAATGCATTAAGAGTGCCACGGCCGATGATAGCATTGTAAGGATACTCCATGTCAACAATATCAAACACAATTTGCTCAGTCCTTGTGTTGTTGACAAATCCGAAGGTTACCGGCATGGTAATCTTCCCAAGTGCCACAATCTGCCGCCCTCCGAAGCCACAAAGAGGGTGCGTAGCATCATGAATCTTGTCTTCGGGCTCTTGCATTTGTCTGAAGGCTTTAGCAAATATAATGTCCGCTGCACTGCCTGTATCAACTAGGACATTGTGGACCAGAAATCCTTTGATCACGCAAGAAATAACCATAGCATCATTGTGAGGATAATCCTTAAGCTGAAGGTCTTCCTGAGAGAAGGTAATTGGAATATGAGACCATTTTGACTTGATGAAAGGTCCCTGCACTCCAACATGCTGCACCCTTCTCTGAGCCTCCTTCTTCTGCTTCTTGTTAGCCGGCTCTGAGCAAGAACCGCCTGTTATCGGAAGCACCAGCTTCGAAGCCGAAGCAGCTCCAGCTTGATTGTTGAACGAAGCCATCAGCTCAGAAAAGTGGAAGTGAGTTCACCGGAGGTGGGCGCCAATGTTGGGGGCTTGTTCTCAAATGCTAAGAGTTAAGAACAAGGCAACACAGAAAATGTTAAATATTAAGGTCCTTCGTCCTCCACTTCATTATATCCCTTCGGGACATAAGGAATTTCGGACGAAGGTTACGAAGGACGCACCTTCGTAAACATAATAACGTATGGTGAAGCATTCATATAAACCATGAGATATAAAATGGACATTCAAATGTTAACATAAAATCATTTCCATTTCTATTAATACGAATGAATATAAATGACAAATGTACCTTCGGTCCTGAGGAAGGCAGAAATACAAGTGTGATGCGAAGGCAAATGACAGGTTCGCGTGAACAGTACAGAGGTACTGTTCATCTATTTATAGGCACAGGTCGCAGCCTGTGACAAATTACAATCATGCCCCTTACAAATGTTTACAACATTGACTCAGACCTATATGAATAAAAAGGTCATTCTATCTCTATGTCGGTTTAAAACGCCGAAGCTCCATGAAAAGGAACCTTCGGCCATCTCTTGAAGACGACTCCAGCCGAAGCTGCTTCTTCGTGTGAGACCTTCGGCGCACCGAAGCACGACCCCAACAGGTGCTAATATGGAAAACATCGATATCTCCCTTTTGTTGGTGATCTCTCAAGAAGTTATGCCGGATGTCTATGTGCTTAGTGTTGTTGTGTTCTACGGGATTATTCGCTATGCGGATTGCACTCTCATTATCACATAGGAGTGGGACTTTGTTCAGATTGTAGCCAAAGTTCGAAGGGTTTGCCTCATCCAAAGTAGTTGCGGCAACACTAGCTTGTGGCAATGTACTTGACCTCGACGGTGGATAGGGCAATGGATGTTTGTTTCTTTGAACTCCAAGACACTAGGGACCTTCCTAGAAAGTGACAAGTCCCTGATGTGCTCTTCCTATCAACCTTGCACCCGGCACAGTCGGAGTCTGAATATCCAATCAAGTCAAAGGTAGACCCCTTAAGATACTAGAGCCCAATGTAAGGCGTATGAACTAAATATCTAAGAATACGCTTCACAGCCACAAGGTGACATTTCTTGGGATCAGATTGAAATCTAGCACATATGCAAACTGAAAGCATAATGTCCGGTCTACTTGCACAAAGATAAAGCAATGATCCTATCATAGACCAGTATATCGTTTGATCTACGGACTTACCTCTCGCGTTGAGGTCCAAGTGTCTGTCAGTTTCCATTGGTGTCTTAGCAGGCATTGCGTCCTTCATCCCAAACTTCTTTAGTATATCTTGGATGTACTTCATTTGAGAGAGGAATGTCCCTTCTTTGAGTTGCTTTACTTGAAATCCGAGGAAGTAAGTCAAATCTCCCATCATGGACATCTCGATTTTCTGTGTCATCACCCTGCTAAACTCCTCACATGACTTTTGATTAGTAGAACCAAATATTATGTCATCGACATATATTTGGCTTATAAACAAATCACCATTGCAAGTCTTAGTGAAAAGAGTAGGATCAACTTTCCCGATTTTGAAAGCAATAAAAATAAGGAACTAAGGCATTCATACCATGCTCTTGGGGCTTGCTTAAGTCCATAGAGTGCCTTGGAGAGCTTATACACATGCTCGGGGTACCTGTGATCCTCAAAGTCAGGGGTTGCTCCACATACACCTCCTCCTTGATTGGCCCATTGAGGAAAGCGCTTTTCACATCCATTTGATAGAGCTTAAAAGAATGGTGATAAGCATATGCTAATAGTATTCGAATAGACTCAAGCCTAGCTATAGGAGCAAAAGTCTCCTCAAAATCCAAACATTCAACTTGGACGCAACCTTTTGCCACAAGTCTCACCTTGTTTCTTGTCACCATCTCGTACTCGTCTTGTTTGTTGAGAAACACCCACTTGGTTCCCACAACATTTTGCTTTGGAAATGACACCAAACTCCATACTTAATTTCTCTTGAAGTTGTTTAGCTCCTCCTGCATGGCCAACACCTAGTATGTATCCTTAAAGGCTTCTTATACCGTAAAAGGCTCAATAGATGAAACAAAAGAGTAGTACTCACAAAAAATTGTAATACATGAACGAGTAGTAACTCCCTTGCTAATGTCACCAAGGATTTGATCCACCGGATGATCCCTTTGAATGTTGGTGCGGAATTGGGTTGGGGCATGTGGTACTCCTTTCTCCTCCCTTCCTTCTTGTTCTTGTGCACCCCCTTGATCCATGCCATCATATTGATGTACTTGTTCCTCATCTTGAGTTGGGGGGATACACCATTGTTGAGGAAGAGGGTTGATCTTGCACTTGTTCCTGTGGTCGCACATCGCCTATCGCCATAGTCCTCATTGCGGCCGTTGGAATCTCGTGTTCATCTATGTCATCAAGATCAACTTGCTCTCTTAGAGAGCCATTAGTCTCATCAAATACAATGTCACTAGTGACTTCAACTAAACCCAAAGATTTGTTGAAGACCCTATATGCCTTTGCATTTGAGTCATAACCAAGTAAAATCCTTCGGCAACTTTGGGAGCAAACTTTGAATGCCTACCTTTCTTGACCAAGATATAGCATTTGCTCCCAAATACACGAAAGTAAGAAACATTGGGTTTGTTACCAGTGAGTAGCTCATATGAAGTCTTCTTGAGGAGGCGATGATGATAGAGACGATTTATGGCATGGCAAACCGTATTTACGGCTTCCGACCAAAACCGTTCTGGTGTCTTGTATTCTCCTAGCATCGTCCTTGCCATATCAATGAGCGTCATGTTCTTCCTCTCCACTACACCATTTTGTTGTGGCATGTAGGGAGCGGAGAAGTCATGCTTGATGCCTTCCTCAAGATATTCCCCCACTTGAAGATTTTTGAACTCAGATCCATTATCGCTCCTTATCTTCTTCACTTTTAGCTCAAACTCATTTTGAGCTCATCTTAGGAAGTGCTTGAGAGTTTCTTGGGTTTTAGATTTATCCTGTAAAAAGAATACCCAAGTGAAGCAGGAATAGTCATCAACAATTACTATACCATACTTACTTCCATCTATGCTAAGATAAGCGATGAGCCTGAAGAGATCCATATGGAGAAGTTCTAATGGTCTTGATGTTGACATCACATTCTTGCTTGGATGACTTGTTCCCACCTGTTTCCCTGCTTGACATGCTGCACAAGGTATGTCTTCTCAAAACAGACATCGGTTAGTCCTAACACATGTTCTCCCTTTAGAAGTTTATGAAGTTTCTTCATCCCAACATGTGCTAGATGGCGATGCCAAAGCCATCCCATGTTGGTCTTAACAATTAAGCATGCATCTAGATCGATATTTTCTTTAGTAAAATCTACTAAATAAAGCTTGTCGTCAGATACACCTTTAAATGCTAATGAACCATCACTTCTTCTAAAGACAGTTACATCAACATTTGTAAATAAACAATTATAACCCATGTGACATAGATGACTAACAGAAAGCAAATTATATCCAAGCGATTCTACCAAAAAAGACATTAGAAATCGAATGCTCGGTAGTAATCACTATTTTACCTATTCCCTTTACCTTGCCTCGGTTCTCATCTCCAAAGATGATCATGTCATGAGAATCCTTATTCTTGATGTAGGAGGTGAACATGTTCTTCTCCATCATCATATGGTTTGTGCATCCCCTATCAATGATGCAACTTGAGCCCTCGGATGCATAAACCTGCAAGGTATTTAGGCTTGGGATTTAGGTCCCCAACTTGTGTTGGGTCCTGTCAAGTTAGTTACATAAGTTTTTGGAAACCAAATACAAGTCTTACCTTTCTTGCATTTCGGTCTCACATTTGTAGCAACAATTCTATCATTCTTACAATGAATTACATAGGATGCATCGAAAGTGCGGAATAGAATGGAAGGTCCATGAGATGCATTCCTATCCTTAGGTGCATGTGTAATACTCAAAGTTGTATTCATGGAATGTATAGTAGATCTCCTCATTTCATGTGCCATATTTGCATCATAAAAGAGCACCTATGTGATTGAGAGTGACTAAATAAAACAATTATTCTAAAATAAAGAAAAAAAGTGCATTTGTTGGAGTTTTTATGTTTGTGCATTAAATAAAAATAACAATAATATAAAATGACTAGAAATTGGATTAAGCCCTGCATTGAAAACTAGGGTTTTCAAAAATGAGAGAAGAGAAAAGGGTGTAAGAATATAAATAATATACTATATTCTCCAGGATTTATATTCTCATTTCACAATAGGAATGGAGGATAAATTCGCACAAGTTTGAATACTAAATTTGAATTCAAACTAAACCTTAGAAATGAAGAAGAAAATTAAAGAAAAAAAAAAGAAAGGAATTCTACCCTAAATGGGCCGCGGTATCCCTTTTTGGCCCACTCGATCTCACCCTCCGCGCAGCCCAGGCGGGAGCATAACTAGCGTTGCTGGCTCTGCTGACGCGTGGGGCCCACTTGGCAGACACTCACTCCCACCTCGCACTGAAACGCGGGACCCGCATGACAGCTTCGTCTCCGTCAACAAACTTCCGCGCATGTCGCGCTCGTGCCATCGATCTCGGAGGTGGGCGACTATATCCCAGCGGAGCGTAGTTCCAAGGCCATAAATCAATCGCGACGCAACCCTCTGTTCCCCTCGTTCGTAGGTTTCTAGGACACCTAGGAGAAACTGAGGAAGGGAGAGAGAAAGCCGTGCTCAGCCGCCGTTGTTGCACACCGGCAATTGCCGTCGATCTTGGGCGAACCTGTGCACTCGGGGAAGCTCGACTTGGGTTGGCGGGCGTCGTCGGGAGGAATTGCGGGGCGGTATACGGCCTACGCGCAGAGGATTCCTCACCGGTGTGCCATCCTCGCCGTGCCATCCGCACATCGCCATCGGCGATGCGCCTGCGGTCGCCAAACTAAGGTAAGGATCATCGCCGAGCCTTCGGTTACCTTTGTGAATACAGTACACCTGGAATCGTTGAGGTCAGTGCAGTTGTGGGTGTGTGAGTGCTCGTCGTCGCGCGTTGTCACCGTAGAGCCGCTCCGCTGCGTGAGCAGGATCCGTGCGCAGCTGATTCCTTTAAGTGATAGCCCTGTGAGATTGGTTAGGGGATCCGCTACCTAGATCTCGAGTTGAGGGTAGGAATCGGAGCTCTGGATCGCGATTGGGTGTTCCTCCGGCGATGCTCCGCCGTGTGGAGGTGAGCGCCGCCATGCCCAATGTCGGCTGGTTGGGGAAGGTAGCTTTGGCCGTTGATTCATGAACGTGCGGTCCAGATTAGCCTGGGAAGAACTCTTCGCGTGCTTTAGATCTGGACCGTGCATTATCGATCCATCGAATTCCAGGGTGATCCGCTTACCATCGTCGATATGGGGATCGACGGTCTGGGTGGAAGCACGGTGACCGTCGTATCGAGTTAATCGGAGCCCTAGATATTAGATCGGATGGCCAGTATCTGGCCATACCCCTTCGCGGGGCATTTTTCTAAAGAGACCCCGAGGAAAGCAGTAATCAACCCGCCATCCACTCGTATTGTGCTCTGTGTCTTAGAAGACTTACACCGAGAACCCTGTGCTTACCAGAAATTGAGGCCCGATCCAGAATTGTTTTAAATCAATTAAATGAATTAGAAATTGGATTTTTAATATGAAAATAAACCCTAGAACTTGTATAAATCATAGAAAATCCATTTTTAGTCCAAATTGAACCATTCCAATTTCTAAAATTTTGTAATAATATTATCTATCATTTAGTATCTCTGTTTTGACATGAACTCTGATAAACATTAATTTAACATTTAATCCTATTTTAATCACATTAAATCTTAGAAAATTCATAACTTGAATTCTATAACTCCAAATTCAGTGATTCCAGTTCCTATGGTTTTATTTTAATGTGTAGATTTTTACTGTATATTTTATTCATCTGTTTGGTGTGATGTTGATTTTGGCTATACTATGTATGTATTGTGTTGATGCGAGTAGACGAGCAAGCCACTGTGGAAACTGAGGTTCAACAAGTAGAGATAGCTGAGCAGGAGCTCATTGAAGGCAAGTTGTGTCCTTGATCACTTACTTTTCCCAGCCATGTTCTTATTAATTTTAATGATCTGCATAGGTTAATTTTGATGGGAGCCTTTATGTTACCCCAGTTTTGATTACCTCTATACCTTGTTCACCCCTGAAATATTTTTGGGTAGTACTTGCTATTGCTTTATGTGGATTGGGTATGGAGATACACTATTCATGATTATTCTGTTATTATCTTGTTATTATTGCTGTTCATGTTAAGATCATTAAATTAATGGGAACATGGAGCGACCACCCGGGAAAACAGTGCTACCACAAGGGTTTAATGGGACGCCCTTGGCTGACTAATTAGGAAAGCTAGTGGAAGACTACCTTACCCGAAAGGGGCAAGGGCAGTAGGGGAGTGGTCAGTGTAGGGAGGTCCCTGGTTGATTTTGCTGCGATGGCGGTCAGCCAGGAACCCTGCATTGGAACTTCCTATAAACTGTAGCGGGTTTTCGGAAGCTAGTGGAACTTTGTAAAGGCCTCGTAGTGGATCCCTAGCCATTCACCTCGGTAGTGTCTAAGGGCCTTGCAAACCCTGGCGACATGGGATACACGGCTTGTGGGTAAAGATGCGCAACCTCTGCAGAGTGTAAAACTAGTATACTAGCCGTGCTCACGGTCATGAGCGGCTCGGACCCTCACATGATTAACTATGGAACTTAAGTTTAATTTGACATTTGCATCGCATTTGGGATTATTTTACTATCACTGTTCTTTATTATTATTAAGGTTTGGTATTTACTTACACTTAGTAATTGCTAAAAAAATCTTGACCAACTTATAAAAGCAATGCTCAGCCTTAGCCTCTATTTTATTGATCAGCCTTACACTTCATGAACTCCCACCTTTGGTGAGTTCATGCCACATTATTCCCCACGACTTGTTGAGCTATGAACGTATGTGAGCTCACTCTTGCTGTCTCACCCCCCCCCCCACAGGAGAAGAACAGGTGGTCGAAGAGGAGCCGCCTAATACTGAGGAGTTCGATCTGATCTAGGTGGCGTTTCTCAGTCGACATTGGCGCCGACGATCCTTAGTTCGTTTTATATTTATCTTTATTTTGTAATAAGACTTCCGCTATGTAATAATTACTCTAATGTTTTATGACATTTATCTCTATACACTCTGTTACTATATATGTTGTCTTCTTGGCGCATGTATGAGATGCACCTGGCTTTGTTCCTTAAAGCCGGGTGTTACAGAAGTGGTATCAGAGGAAATGTTGACTGTAGGACGAAACCTAGATAGAAATGGACAAAACCATTACCTACTTACCTCACTCTGATTCTTCCTATACTTATCTTGATCCTGTCTCACCTTCTGCTGTTCTACTCTGATCATTCTTATCTTTTCTACTCTTAGACAAGATGGATTTCACACCTTGGAATCCCTACCCCTATGACATTTTTAAGAGATAGGAAGCCTAAGACAAAAATTAAAACTATTTTCTCTATTAAAATTATTGGTTGATTGTTCTGATGATCAATGCCTGATTTGCTTCTTTGATTGATTGAAATATTACATGGACATCTTAGCATGTGCCATCATAAGGTAATAAATTAGCTATGGTAGGTAAAACATTAAACTGCTTAGCTAATAAATCCCCCAAAGTAACATGATTGTAATTACTGCCTTGTCTACTGCTCTTTCTTACCATATGTATCTAACTCAGATGGTCAATACCAGGAGGCGTGGTGGAATTGATTTGCCTCCTAACCAACACACTCGAAGGATATATAGACAACCTCAGCCACAGCCTGCAGAGATGAATCCTCCTAATCCTCCACCAGGCGGAGTTGACCCACTGGTTGCTGCTCAGATGGCGGTGATGCAGCAAATGGCAGACACTATGGCTGATATGCGTGCCCAGATGCAGCAAGAACGCCAAGAGATGTGTCAGGAAAGAGAAGACATACGCCAGGAGTTGCGCCAGGAGAGAGATGAGATACGCCAAGAAAGGAGGGCGCAACAACAGCAGCTGCAACAGCAACTTCAACAACAGCAACAGCAGCAACAAGTACCACTGCCTCCTCCACCACCACCAGTTCCACCTCGTGATAAGCACCGGGAGTTTATGAGTCATAAGCCACCGACCTTCGCCAGTTCGCCAGATCCACTTGATGCAGATGATTGGCTGAAAGCAATTGAGAAGATGCTCAACATTGCACAATGCACTGACCGGGAGAAGGTTTTATATGCTTCTGGACGTCTGACGGGTCCTGCTGCTGACTGGTGGGATTCTTATACTGCTGCCCATCATGCTGCTAATACTATTACCTGGGCAGAGTTCAGTACGCAGTTCAGGAACTACCATATTCCAGCTGGGATGATAAAGATCAAGAAGAAGGAGTTTCTGGCATTGAAGCAAGGCAACATGTCGGTCAGCGAGTACAGAGACAAATTTATTCAGCTGTCGAGATATGCTCCGGAGGAAGTTGCTGAGGATGAAAGGAAGCAGGAGCACTTTATTGAAGGACTTAATGGACCCTTGCAGTATGCACTGGTTGCACACACCTTTCCATCATTTCAGAGGCTGCTAGATAAGGCTCTTGCTATTGAACACAAGCGTGTTCAACTGGGTGATTTGAAGAGGAAGGCTATCTCACAGGGACAGGGTAGCAGCAGTGTTCGTCCTCGCTACAGTTCACCACAGGGTACACCGACTCGACCGGGAGGACCACGCCCAGTTCAGCAATCACCACTGAGGACTCCACCTCCTCGACAGGCTACTCCCACTGGCACCCCGACGAAGTTTGCAGGACAGAGTCCAGGCACTACGTGCTTCAAGTGTGGGAAGACTGGTCATTATGCAAATGTCTGCCCACAGAGGATTGCTACTACTCCAGCTCAGAACAAGCAACAGACCCCTGACAAGGGATATTCTATAGCCAGGGTGAATCAAGTCAGCGTTGATGATACTCCTGATGGCGGGGACCTCGTAATTGGTATGTTTTATGTTAATGCAATTCCTGCAACCATATTATTTGATTCTGGTGCTACACATTCATTCATGTCTGCTAGATATGCCAACACAAATGAAATACCACTGCTAAATATGAGAAAACCCATGATAGTAATTACACCTAAAGGGCCTGTTGAGGCGAATCAAATGACCCGTAGATTGACATTGACCATTATGGGTAGAGAATTTGGAGCTACTGCTATAATATTAGAGTCAAGCAGTATAGATCTGATCCTTGGTATGTCATGGCTAAGAAAAGCAAAGGCCGTTATAGCATGTGGTAGAGGTACCGTAGAGCTCACTACCACTAAAGGAGAAAGATTTCAAGTTAATATTGCAGTAACCTCCTCATCCATGCGTGCAATGTTCTTTATGCCTGAGGAGTTTGTTGGTGACAACATCCGGGTGGTTAGGGATTTTCCGGATGTCTTTCCAGAGGAGTTACCAGGGATGCCACCTGATAGAGAAGTTGAGTTTGTTATTGATCTCCTACCTGGAACCGCCCCTATTTCTAAACGGCCATATAGAATGTCCGTAGAAGAGTTGAAGGAGCTTAAGAAGCAGTTAACTGAGTTACAAGAGGCGGGGTATATCCGTCCGAGTTCCTCACCTTGGGGAGCACCGGTGTTATTTGTGCAGAAGAAGGATGGATCGCAACGGATGTGTGTGGATTATAGATCTCTTAATGATGTTACGGTGAAGAACAAGTATCCGTTGCCCCGTATTGAGGATTTATTTGATCAGATGCGAGGTGCTAGAGTATTCTCGAAGATTGATCTCCGATCCGGCTACCATCAGATGAGGATTAGACCATCGGATATTCCCAAGACGGCTTTCTCGACTCGATATGGATTATATGAGTTTACTGTTATGTCATTTGGACTAACCAATGCACCGGCTTATTTCATGAATTTGATGAACAAAGTGTTTATGGATTATTTGGACAGATTCGTCGTAGTGTTTATCGACGATATTCTTATCTATTCTAAGAATGAAAGTGATCATGAACAACATCTAAGGTTGGTGCTACAGAAGTTACGAGACAATCAACTCTACGCTAAGTTCAGCAAGTGTGAGTTTTGGATTGACAAGGTGCCATTCCTTGGTCATATTATTTCTAATGGAGGAATAGCAGTGGATCCTGCCAAGGTGAAGGAGATTATGGAGTGGAGAGTGCCCACTACAGTTACTGAGATTCGGAGTTTCTTGGGACTCGCAGGATATTATCGAAGATTTATTGAAGGGTTCTCTAAAATTGCTAAGCCTATGACATCGCTTTTGGAAAAAGGAAGAGAATTTAAGTGGGATGAGAAGTGCCAAGAAAGCTTTGATCAGTTGAAGGAGAGATTGATGTCACCTCTAGTATTGATTATGCCAGATCTGTAGAAGGGATTTGACATTTACTGTGATGCATGTGGTCAAGGACTTGGATGTGTGCTTATGCAAGATGGTCATGTGATTGCCTATGCATCTCGTCAGTTGCGGAAGCATGAATTGAACTACCCCACTCATGACTTGGAATTGGCTGCAGTTGTGCATGCACTTAAGATTTGGAGACACTACATTATGGGAACTAAGTGCCAAGTATACACGGATCATAAGAGTTTGAAGTATATATTCACTCAGAAGGATCTCAACCTTAGGCAACGCCGTTGGTTGGAGCTCATTAAGGATTATGACTTGGAGATTCACTATCACCCAGGCAAGGCGAATTTGGTTGCAGATGCCTTGAGTCGGAAGGAGCATGTTCACTCCGCTTTCGTTGTCCAGCTACCTGATGAATTAGCAAAAGACTTTGAGAGGCTCAACCTGGGAATTGTTACACATACGGAAGGAGTGACTATTGAATTGGAACCTACCTTGGAGCAAGAAATTCGTAAAGGTCAGGTTGGTGATGCCAAAATCCAGGAGATCAAGGATCTGATAACAGAGGGTAGAGGCCCAGAGTTCACGAAGGATGAGCGAGGCACGATATGGTTCAAGAATCGGATCTGTGTTCCCGATATTGATAGTCTTCGGGAAACCATATTGAAGGAGGCACATGATTCAGTTTATTCTATCCACCCTGGGAGCACTAAGATGTATCAGGATTTGAAGCAAAAGTATTGGTGGTATGGTTTAAAGAGAGATGTGGCTGCACATGTGGCTATGTGCGATGTATGCCAAAGAGTTAAAGCTGAACACCAGAGGCCAGCCGGACTGCTGCACCCACTGAAGATACCTGAGTGGAAATGGGAAGAGATTGGCATGGACTTCATTGTTGGATTACCCCGCACGTCTGCTGGATATGATTCTATATGGGTGATTGTGGACAGGCTAACCAAGGTAGCCCACTTTATTCCAGTGAAGACCACTTATTCCGGAGCTAAGTTGGCAGAGTTGTACATGGCACGGATTGTATGCCTGCATGGTGTGCCAAAGAAGATTGTGTCAGATCGAGGATCACAGTTTACCTCTCGATATTGGAAGAAGTTGCACGAGTCATTGGATACGAGATTGAATTTTAGTTCGGCTTACCATCCCCAGACTGATGGGCAGACTGAGAGGACTAACCAAGTACTGGAAGATATGTTAAGAGCTTGTGCTCTTAAGCATGGTGGAAGTTGGGATAAGAGTCTACCGTATGCGGAGTTCTCTTACAATAATAGCTATCAGGCCAGTTTGAAGATGTCACCGTTTGAGGCTTTGTATGGCAGAAAGTGCAGGACTCCCTTGTATTGGGATCAAACTGGTGAAAGACAGTTGTTTGGGCCTGAGATTATACAAGAAGCAGAGGAACAAGTTCAGCAAATAAGGGAGAATTTGAGAACTGCACAGTCCAGGCAGAAAAGTTATGCTGATACCCGGAGAAGACTGCTTGAGTTTAAAGAGGGAGATTATGTCTATTTGAAGGTGTCACCACTCCGGGGTATGAGAAGATTCAAAGTCAAAGGAAAGTTGTCCCCTCGCTTTATTGGACCCTTCTTAATCTTAAAGCGAGTGGGTGAGGTGGCATACCAATTGGAATTACCGGATCATCTCGCGGATGTTCATGATGTATTTCATGTATCTCAGCTAAAGAAATGTCTCAGGGTACCTGAAGAGCAGTTGCCCATGGAAGACCTTAGTGTTCAAGATGATCTAACTTATGCTGAATACCCCATCAAGATTTTGGATACTTTGACTCGAGTCACGAGGAATAAGGTTATAAAGATGTGCAAAGTTCAATGGAGCCACCACGGTGAAGATGAAGCAACTTGGGAAAGAGAAGAAGAGCTTCGCATAGATTTTCCCCACCTTTTCCCTAGATCTCCTTAAATCTCGAGGACGAGATTATTTTTAAGGGGGGTAGGATTTGTAATACTCAAAGTTGTATTCATGGAATGTATAGTAGATCTCCTCATTTCATGTGCCATATTTGCATCATAAAAGAGCACCTATGTGATTGAGAGTGACTAAATAAAACAATTATTCTAAAATAAAGAAAAAAAAGTGCATTTGTTGGAGTTTTTATGTTTGTGCATTAAATAAAAATAACAATAATATAAAATGACTAGAAATTGGATTAAGCCCTGCATTGAAAACTAGGGTTTTCAAAAATGAGAGAAGAGAAAAGGGTGTAAGAATATAAATAATATACTATATTCTCCAGGATTTATATTCTCATTTCACAATAGGAATGGAGGATAAATTCGCACAAGTTTGAATACTAAATTTGAATTCAAACTAAACCTTAGAAATGAAGAAGAAAATTAAAGAAAAAAAAGAAAGGAATTCTACCCTAAATGGGCCGCGGTATCCCTTTTTGGCCCACTCGATCTCACCCTCCGCGCAGCCCAGGCGGGAGCATAATTAGCGTTGCTGGCTCTGCTGACGCGTGGGGCCCACTTGGCAGACACTCACTCCCACCTCGCACTGAAACGCGGGACCCGCATGACAGCTTCGTCTCCGTCAACAAACTTCCGCGCATGTCGCGCTCGTGCCATCGATCTCGGAGGTGGGCGACTATATCCCGGTGGAGCGTAGTTCCAAGGCCATAAATCAATCGCGACGCAACCCTCTGTTCCCCTCGTTCGTAGGTTTCTAGGACACCTAGGAGAAACTGAGGAAGGGAGAGAGAAAGCCGTGCTCAGCCGCCGTTGTTGCACACCGGCAATTGCCGTCGATCTTGGGCGAACCTGTGCACTCGGGGAAGCTCGACTTGGGTTGGCGGGCGTCGTCGGGAGGAATTGCGGGGCGGTATACGGCCTGCGCGCAGAGGATTCCTCACCGGTGTGCCATCCTCGTCGTGCCATCCGCACATCGCCATCGGCGATGCGCCTGCGGTCGCCAAACTAAGGTAAGGATCATCGCTGAGCCTTCGGTTACCTTTGTGAATACAGTACACCTGGAATCATTGAGGTCAGTGCAGTTGTGGGTGTGTGAGTGCTCGTCGTCGCGCGTTGTCACCGTAGAGCCGCTCCGCTGCGTGAGCAGGATCCGTGCGCAGCTGATTCCTTTAAGTGATAGCCCTGTGAGATTGGTTAGCGGATCCGCTACCTAGATCTCGAGTTGAGGGTAGGAATCGGAGCTCTGGATCGCGATTGGGTGTTCCTCCGGTGATGCTCCGCCGTGTGGAGGTGAGCGCCGCCATGCCCAATGTCGGCTGGTTGGGGAAGGTAGCTTTGGTCGTTGATTCATGAACGTGCGGTCCAGATTAGCCTGGGAAGAACTCTTCGCGTGCTTTAGATCTGGACCGTGCATTATCGATCCATCGAATTCCAGGGTGATCCGCTTACCATCGTCGCTATGGGGATCGACGGTCTGGGTGGAAGCACGGTGACCGTCGTATCGAGTTAATCGGAGCCCTAGATATTAGATCGGATGGCCAGTATCTGGCCATACCCCTTCGCGGGGCATTTTTCTAAAGAGACCCCGAGGAAAGCAGTAATCAACCCGCCATCCACTCGTATTGTGCTCTGTGTCTTAGAAGACTTACACCGAGAACCCTGTGCTTACCAGAAATTGAGGCCCGATCCAGAATTGTTTTAAATCAATTAAATGAATTAGAAATTGGATTTTTAATATGAAAATAAACCCTAGAACTTGTATAAATCATAGAAAATCCATTTTTAGTCCAAATTGAACCATTCCAATTTCTAAAATTTTGTAATAATATTATCTATCATTTAGTATCTCTGTTTTGACATGAACTCTGTTAAAACATTAATTTAACATTTAATCCTATTTTAATCACATTAAATCTTAGAAAATTCATAACTTGAATTCTATAACTCCAAATTCAGTGATTCCAGTTCCTATGGTTTTATTTTAATGTGTAGATTTTTACTGTATATTTTATTCATCTGTTTGGTGTGATGTTGATTTTGGCTATACTATGTATGTATTGTGTTGATGCGAGTAGACGAGCAAGCCACTGTGGAAACTGAGGTTCAACAAGTAGAGATAGCTGAGCAGGAGCTCATTGAAGGCAAGTTGTGTCCTTGATCACTTACTTTTCCCAGCCATGTTCTTATTAATTTTAATGATCTGCATAGGTTAATTTTGATGGGAGCCTTTATGTTACCCCAGTTTTGGTTACCTCTATACCTTGTTCACCCCTGAAATATTTTTGGGTAGTACTTGCTATTGCTTTATGTGGATTGGGTATAGAGATACACTATTCATGATTATTCTGTTATTATCTTGTTATTATTGCTGTTCATGTTAAGATCATTAAATTAATGGGAACATGGAGCGACCACCCGGGAAAACAGTGCTACCACAAGGGTTTAATGGGACGCCCTTGGCTGACTAATTAGGAAAGCTAGTGGAAGACTACCTTACCCGAAAGGGGCAAGGGCAGTAGGGGAGTGGTCAGTGTAGGGAGGTCCCTGGTTGATTTTGCTGCGATGGCGGTCAGCCAGGAACCCTGCATTGGAACTTCCTATAAACTGTAGCGGGTTTTCGGAAGCTAGTGGAACTTTGTAAAGGCCTCATAGTGGATCCCTAGCCATTCACCTCGGTAGTGTCTAAGGGCCTTGCAAACCCTGGCGACATGGGATACACGGCTTGTGGGTAAAGATGCGCAACCTTTGCAGAGTGTAAAACTAGTATACTAGTCGTGCTCACGGTCATGAGCGGCTCGGACCCTCACATGATTAACTATGGAACTTAAGTTTAATTTGACATTTGCATCGCATTTGGGATTATTTTACTATCACTGTTCTTTATTATTATTAAGGTTTAGTATTTACTTACACTTAGTAATTGCTAAAAAAATCTTGACCAACTTATAAAAGCAATGCTCAGCCTTAGCCTCTATTTTATTGATCAGCCTTACACTTCATGAACTCCCACCTTTGGTGAGTTCATGCCACATTATTCCCCATGACTTGTTGAGCTATGAACGTATGTGAGCTCACTCTTGCTGTCTCACACCCCCCCCCACAGGAGAAGAACAGGTGGTCGAAGAGGAGCCGCCTAATACTGAGGAGTTCGATCTGATCTAGGTGGCGTTTCTCAGTCGACATTGGCGCCGACGATCCTTAGTTCGTTTTATATTTATCTTTATTTTGTAATAAGACTTCCGCTATGTAATAATTACTCTGATGTTTTATGACATTTATCTCTATACACTCTGTTACTATATATGTTGTCTTCTTGGCGCATGTATGAGATGCACCTGGCTTTGTTCCTTAAAGCCAGGTGTTACAGCATGAGAACAACATGCCGCCTAGTTCTGCTCCTATTAAAATCACTAGATGAAGCAAACATAGTGCGAGAAATAAAACTGTCATTGCAAGTAAGCATGGTTTTTCTTTTCATGAACAAAATGCAAGCTACTAGCCACAGGTGCCTTCCCCTTGTCCTTTGTGAAGTTGAGGACCTTTTGGCTCTTAGTGTTCTTGGTTCCCTTTTGGAAACCAAGTCCATCCTTAATGGAGGGATGTCTACCAATGGTGAAGGCATCCCTAGCAAATTTAATTTTCTCTACTTCATTTTTGAAAGTTTTAAGTTGAACATTTAATTTCTCTATTCTAGCATTCAAATCGTCATTTAAACTCTTAAGGCTAGTAATAGAGGAATGTCAAGAAGACAATTCAAAAGCAAGTATTTCATTCTTCTTTATTTCTAAAGCAAGAGATTTTCTATTTCTACTACTTTGTCATGATCCTCATAAAGCAGATCCTCTTGTTTTTCTGGCAATCTATCCTTTTCGTTAAGAGCATCAATTAATTCATTAATTTTATCTACCTTAGATATATCTAAGCCCTTAAAAAGATTGCTATAGTCTAAGTCATCATCATCATCGCATTCTTCGTCACTAGAAGAGGCATACTTAGGAGTATTGCGGTACATACCTTCTTCTCTTTTTCCATGAGGCAAGTGTGATGCTCGTTGGGGAAGAGGGAGGATTTGTCGAAGGCGGAGGCAACAAGTCCTTCATCATCGAAGTCAGATGAAGAGCAGTCCAAGTCCCATTCTTTGCCGATGTGTGCCTCACCCTTCGTCTTTCTGTAGATTTTTCTTTCCCCTTCTTCCCTTTCTTGTCTTGTACCTGGTCATTCTCATTATCGGAACATTGAGCAATAAAATGACCAGTCTTACCGCACTTGAAGCATGAACACTTTGCCCTTAAGTTATTCTTGTTGGGGTAGTCCTTGCGTCCTTTCAATGCGGTCTTGAAGTGCTTTATTACAAGAGCCATTTCTTCCTCATTAAGTCCAGCCGCCTCCACTTGTCCCACCTTGTTTGGGAGCGTCTCCTTGCTGGTCGTTGCTTTGAGTGCAACGAGTTGTGACTCGTAGAGAGGAAGAGGTCCATTGGCGATGTCGTCGACGTACCTTGCTTCTTTTACCATCATGTGCCCGCTTACAAACTTACCAAGGATTTCTTCGGGCAACATTTTGGTATACCTGGGGTTTTCACGAATAAGATTTATAAGATGGAGATCAATTACAGTAAATAACCTTAACATGAGGCGCATGACGTCATGATTCGTCCATCTTGTGCTTCCATAGCTTCGAATCTTGTTCACCAGGGTCTTGAGCCTGTTGTACGTTTCAGTTGGCTCCTCTCCCCTTTTCATGGAGAATCTCCCCAACTCGCCTTCCACAAACTCCATCTTGGTGATCATCGTAGCATCATTACCCTCATGAGAGATTTTGAGGGTGTCCCATGTTTGCTTGGTGTTGTCCAAACCACTAACATTGTTGTATTCATCCCTGCATAGAGATGATAAAAAGAACATTAGTAGCTTGGGCATTTTTATGAATTTGCTCATTAATAAATATGGCATTATCATTACTATCAAAATGCATTGCATTCCATTTTCTACTACTTCCCAAATGCTAGGATGAAGAGAATAAACGGCTACGCATTTTATGACTCCAAAAAGAATAAGCTTCCCCATCAAAGTGAGGGGCTTGCCAAGAGGTATAGATAGTAAATGGAATTGTATGGAATACGAGAATAATCAAAAGAATAGTTTTGATTAACTGTCTTTTCTTTGAAGAGGAATCATCATCGTCCCTTGGTGAAGATGAGAAGGCGTCGCTGTCGTAGTAAATTATCTTCTCGATGCGTCTCTTCTTCCCGTCCTTCCTCTTGTTATTTAAGCCCGAGTCATTGGGCTTATCTCCTTTTGGCTCATTATTGTTGAGGGTTTCCTTCTCCTTATCATCAATCACAATCTCCTTGCCCTTAGGATCCATCTCTTCGGGTGGTTAGTCCATTGAAGAAGAGAACGACTCTGATACCAATTGAGAGCACCTAGAGCGGGTGGGTTGAATAGGTGATCCTGCAAAAATCAACTCTAAACAACACAAACTTAGTTTATAATTAGTGTTAGTGAAAGCTAAAACCAAGTTGGTATGAGTAGAGATGGAGAGAAGAGAACTCTTCACTTGATTGCTCCTTGAGATGTGTATCAAACATAGGAGCAATAATACAAGTCGACTCAAGAAGACGATAATTGCAATAAAGTAAATAGACAAGAGACACGATGATTTTATCTCGTGGTTCGGTTAATGCCTACTCCATATTGTGGTGACCTCCTTCAGTCAAGTGTTGCACTCAAACCATCTCAAGTGATCCAAAGATCAAACTTGAGTACCACAGTTGTCTTCCTTATATCAATTCCCGGTTGTGAGGAATCTCCACACAAATTGGAGTCTCTCACGCCTTACACAAATGTTTACAATCAAAACAGAGTAAGAATGGGAGTAGAAACACACATAAGAACACAATCGCAGCAACAATACACACACAAGTCAAGAAGAGAGCGCAAGAATCAAAACTACAGTCACAGCTCAAAAACACGCTCAAATCTCTCTCTAATGAATCAACATCGTGGTTGTTGTCACACCCGGATTTTAGGGGTCCAAAACCCAGGCGCGAAATAATCACCAGGTGTGCTGGGACCAAGTCTCACACATATGATGAATCGTGGTACAGAAACGAATGTCACATCTTTACTATATAGTAAGAGTTCTGTACAAAATAAATAAATAAATACATCATAAGGAGACAACGATCTAGCAACCCAAAGTTCACTGGGAGACGACGGCCTAGACCTCTCACGAACTCATCACAGCATCCTCCATGTGCCTCATCCTACGGTACCTATTCTTGACATGTGTGTGTGGGGGGGGGTGAGACAGTAAGAGTGAGCTCACATACGTTCATCGCTCAACAAGTTGTGGGGAATAATGTGCATGAACTCACCAAAGGTGGGAGCTCATGTGAAGTGTAAGGCTTACCAAAGAGGATGGTTGAAGCTAAGCATTGCTTTTAAAGTTGGTCAAAATTTTATTAGCAATTACTAAGTAAAAGTAAATATCAACCCAATTAAGTAGTAGAACAAAAGTGATAACAACACACGCAATGCAATGCATGTGACAAATTGAATTTAGTTCCATAAATTAATCATGGGAGGGTCCGAGCTGCTCATGACCGTGAGCATGGCTGATATACTAGTTTTACACTTCACAGAGGTTGCCATTCTTTACCCACAAGTCATGTTACCCATCTGCCAAGGGATAGCGACTCCCATACACCTCTACCTAGGAGGCGAGGCAGGGTAACACTACGAGGCCTTTATAAAGTTCCACTAGCTTCAGAAAACCCGCTACAGTTTCTAGGAAGCTCCAATGCAGGGACCCTTCGTCTGACCGCCATCGCAGCAAAATCAACCCAAGGGCCTCCCTACGCTGACCACTCCCCTATTGCCCTTGCCCCTTTCGGGTAAGGTAGTCCTCCATTACCTTTCCTAATTAGTCAGCCAAGGGCGTCCCATACCACCCTTGTGGTAGCACTATTTTCTCGTGTGGTCGCTCCATGTTCCAATTAACATAATGATCTTATCATGAACAGTAAGTAACAAACTGATAATAAAGTATGGTCATGAATAATGTATATCTCCATACCCAAAACCACATAAAGCAATAGCAGGTACTACCCAAAAATTCAGTGGTAAATAAGGTATAAAGGTAGTCAAACTAGGGTAACCTATTGGGTCCCATCAAAATTAACCTATGCATATCATTATGATTAATAAGAACATGACTGGGTAAAAAGAAGTGATCAAGGGCACAACTTGCCTGGGACTTGAGATTCCAGGTACCAACTTGCTCTTCAGGTGACTTCGTAACCTCGTGCTAGTCATAGCAATACAAACAAACATGGTATAGGCAAAATTAACATCACACCAAACATAAGAACAAACTGTATAATAATAATCTACACGTTGCTACGAGATCGTGGGTTCGAGAACTACTAAGATCGGAGTTACGGCTAAGGAGTTATGATTTATGGAAGATATATTTGCTTTAAATATTAAACTATATTAGAAATTGATTAGTATACTTCATATGAGATATTATTAATTAACTCAACTTTAATCTAGATTATGACTTGATTAGATATCATATTTAGTTAGATTATAATTATAGATAGGTTACTTTGATTAACAAGCTTAATCCACTAAACCTAAGTTTAAACAATTATAAAACTATAAGATAGGCTACAAATATTGTTATTACCGCATAGAAAATATTTTTATGAAGCCCACGCAATTTGAATGGTCTAAAACGAATTTAAAATGAAGAAATTATGGACATAGGATTTATGTCATTTAATATAGTTTTATATTAAAAATATAGCTCTCGGGGGTGTATTTGTAATGTC
The DNA here is from genome assembly GCA_029449295.1 of Zea luxurians. Taxonomy (NCBI): domain Eukaryota; kingdom Viridiplantae; phylum Streptophyta; class Magnoliopsida; order Poales; family Poaceae; genus Zea; species Zea luxurians. The sequence continues at coordinate 6,117,816 of JAOPSE010000024.1, read as the reverse complement.
ACAAGGACCCAAACTAAGGATTCCCAACAGACAAGGGACGGTGGCTTGAATACTACAAAATCCGAGGTCTCTTTTGCAAATGTCCTTGACTGAATGGGTATGGTGAAATACTGGTCGTCCGATCAGTTTTCGATGCCTTGGATTAGATCCCCAAACCCCGCGAATCGGTACGCTACAGGGGCCCTCGGATCTAGATCCAATGGCCCCAATTTCAAATAGCATAAATTGTTTTCCACCGTAAATCTATAGGTCAACGGCTCAGATTTCTTTGTCGTTGCTTTCACCTAGTCGAACAAATCCCAGCCATCCATCTCCAGATCACCGGCCAGGACGACATCTCCCTCCTAGCTTGGGCCAGATGGCGGTGCCGCCCCGTGGCCACAACAAGGAGCACACCGGTGCGACCCCGACTAATGCCAAGGTGCCCCAATACACAAATTAATAGGTGCTACACGTAGAGCAAAGCGAGGCAAGCCGGTTGGGAAGAACCTTACCGGTTGATAGTGCCGCAGAGGGAACCGCCCACGACGTAGTCCGGATCTACGGCGGCGAAACGAGCACGGCGAGAAATTGGAACGACTCTGGGGCTCCATTCTACTGGCAGATGCCTTGGGAGCATGTGGTGCATCAGGGTGAATCCCTTATGCCATAAGGAGTGGCCCGAGCGGCGGTGAGCAGGTGGTTCATCAATGGCGGCCCTCATAGTTGGTGGCGGTCAAAGGAATGTGGGGAAAAGGGAGGTCGCGGCCATGGATTTATAGCCGGAGATGGGGACAACCATGGCTGGCCCGACCCTGAGATCCGCGCGGGATTGGGGAGGGTCTATTGCGGCGAACTGCGAGGATTCCGGTGGAAGAACTGCTCTCGGTTCTGTTGCGTTCAGATGAAGAGGATGCTCCTGATGCCACGGGCCCACGGGCAGAGGCACTAGAGACCGTGCGTGTGTGCGATGGAGTCCCAGGTCCACTGGGACCCGCATGTCCACGCTTGGAGAGGAGTCCACGCGGTTGGTTAAATGGCTGGGGTGTTAGCTCGGCCGACCGTGAGGAGGAGAAGTGGGCCTCAAGCAGAGAATTCGGCCCAAGAATAGGGATATCATTTCTCTTTTTTCCAAATTCTTACTTCATTTCTATTTTCAAATTTCAAACTCTAAAGAAGATTCAAACAAGGTTTGAATTTCAAACTTAATTCACTCCTCAATCAAAGATCCAGGATGCCATGCAAAGTTTATTTTATTTATTTATTGGTTAATTATTCACCTAAATAAATGTTTCTATATGCATAATTCATAAGAGAATAATTCACACATTTCTTTATTTTGTTTGGGAGAAATTTAATATAAAAACTTCACCATGTTTTGATTTAAATATTGTTTAAGGAGTGCTCTAATTATAAAGTTATAATAAATAGATTGAAAGTGTTTCTTTTACCTATTGTTCTGTAATTTCAACTTGAACTTTAGTTTTTTCAGATTTGAATCTCAGTTCTTAACCTACTAAGCTCTTTTTGTTACTATTTATTTATTTTAGTGAGATATACTTTGACAAGAAAGGAATCTATGATAGTTTAACTCAAATATTTTTGAAGAAAATTTTATGAATCCCAAACTAAAATTTTTGAGTGTTACAAATTCTACCCCCCTTAACAGAAATCTCGTCCTCGAGATTTGTAAGAAAAGGGATGCAGAAGGATTGGTTTGTAATTCAGCTTTTAGTCTATAATTGGTTCAAAAAATCCAGAGTCTCATTTTTTTAGTCAATAGTGGGTGATTAGGAGAGCATAGGTACATTATAACCATGTTTCTTGCTATTAGCAAAGAAAGTTGAGGTAGGAAAGATCAAGGCAAGTACAAGAAAGATTTTGGCAAGGGAAGACTCCATCATGAGTAGTGGGTCTTGATTCATCTGATGATCTAGCTTGGTCTTTGAGGACTTGAGTTGGTGCTTATCCTTCCTTGGTGAGGTTGACCTTCTCTTCTTCGGTCTTGGTCTCATTGATTCGAGGTTAGTGTATATCATCAGGGTTGGGGGAATATGGTTAGGATAGATATGGATGAGATAGACTACATGATGTAGATCAAAACTTTGTTTGATGTAGGGGTTGATAGATTATGCAATCCATCATAACTCTATTGGTTGGGTTAGCTCTTCTGCTCATGGTTGAGTTGGTCTAATGTACTAAGTTAAGTTAATACCAGGCTAATTGGGTCTAATCTCTTCTACCAATATCACTAATATATTTAAGTAGACCACATTAGATTAGATCACATTAGATTAGATCACATTAGAACATCATTTAGTTAAGCATATCATGCTAACTTTATCTCTATGGAATTCTAGTATATTTTTTCTAAGTGGAACTTCCAGTTAGTATATTTTTTGTTTTATACACTTAAACTTCTTCATGCTATTAGCAGGTGTGGCATAGAAAACAAGGGCACATCAGGTTTTAGCTATTAGGTGAGTGTAGAGAAGATTTGGGGGTAAGAGAAAATTAGGTAAGGGAGACTTTTATTCCGGGTGGTGGATCTTGATTCACCTGAAGATCTGTTTCTACTAATACCCTTCATTATCGAGGTTAACCTTCTTGGGTCTGATTTAGGGACCATCGGTCGTGGTGTTAGATGCCATTATCTGAGTTGGGATAACAATTGCGGGTACATGGGGTAGGTAGGTTAAACAGAATTCTTTATTGCTTTTGGGATAAATGGGTTGGGAAGCCTATAACATAGGTTGGGTCGTGGTTTCAAGGACGAGTTGGTCTAAGACACCAATTTAATTCTAAAACTCATTTATAGGAATATGGTCTAATCTATGTCACTAGTATTAACTAACTTGTTTAAATAACTTCCTTTAGATTAGATCATATTAGATTAGGTAGGATTGGGTATGACTAGAATAGACTAGTTTAGGTTAGATAGATCTACTAGGGTAGAATAAATATTATTAGAGTATGTTATAATCTTTTGAGATAGGATGGATTTTATGGTGTAGGTAAGTCAGAATCTCTGATGAGTTAAAACAGAGGGGTTATGCAACTATCGGATGGTTAAGGTAGTTGCATATGGCCTAGTTGGTCTGTTGTTCTTAATTTAGTGCAGAGTGAACTAGGTTAAAACATGTTTTATAGGAGTAGAGTCTAATCTATTTCACCTATTTTAACTAACCCATTTAAGTAAGCCTCATTCGATTAGCTCAACTTAAGGTTTAGCCTTTGTTAGGTTAGATTAATCTGTCCCCTTAGATCAGATCTAAGTTATATTTGTGTGACTGGATTAGACTAGATAAGATCTCATTATTTTGGATTAGATCCTGGTTGTTACTTTAGGATAAGATAAGTAAAGTGGTTAGGATACAATGATTCCTTCAAGATAAGATGAATCTATTAAGATAAGAGAGAGTCTTTTAAGATAAGATGGAGCTATTAGGCTTGATATATTCTAGTGGGGTATTCTTAGTTGGTCTAGTTTATCTTATAAACAATTTATGAGGATAAGATATATTATTTTTAACATAAAATGAACCTATTAGGATTAGATGGAATCCTTGGGATAAAAATAGATACACTTCAATGGAGGATAATCTAGGTTGTTTAGTTATCTTATGAATTTTATTTATTTATATTTATGCCTATATGTATATGCAGATGTAATTGTGGACATTACTCCACAACTCATCACAATCAATCAAAGATCCAAATCAGACAAGTATCATAAGAACAAACATTCAAGTACATAGATACCTATAAAAATAGTTTTGTTTTTGTTCCTAAGATTAGGTCTCCTATTCCTAAAGGTCACTTTAGGTACAGGATTTAAAAGCGTGAAATCCACTTTTGTCTTTAGAAGTGAAACGGAAAGAGTAATTAGAGTAAAGTAGCAGTGGATGAGAAAAGATTAAGGAAAGTTTTAGAAAGGATCAGAGTAGCAAAGGTAAGTATGTAAGGGTTGTCCAGTTCTATCTAGGTTTCGTCCTACAGTCAACACCGCTCTGATACCACTTCTGTCACACTCGGATTTTAGGGGTCCAAAACTCGGGCGCGAAATAATCACCAGGTGTGCTGGGACCAAGTCTCACACATATGTCACATCTTTACTATATAGTAGGAGTTCTATACAAAATAAATAAATAAATACATCATAAGGAGACAATGATCCAGCAACCCAAAGTTGACTGGGAGACGACGGCCTAGACCTCTCACGAACTCATCACAGCATCCTCCATGTGTCTCATCCTGCGGTACCTATTCTTGACCTGTGGGGGGTGTGAGACAGTAAGAGTGAGCTCACATACATTCATCGCTCAACAAGTTGTGGGGAATAATGTGCATGAACTCGCCAAAGGTGGGAGCTCATGTGAAGTGTAAGGCTTACCAAAGAGGATGGTTGAAGCTGAGCATTGCTTTTAAAGTTGGTCAAAATTTTATTAGCAATTACTAAGTATAAGTAAATACCAATCCAATTAAGTAGTAGAACAAAAGTGATAACAACACCCGCAATGCAATGCATGTGACAAATTGAATTTAGTTCTATAAATTAATCATGGGAGGGTCCGAGCTGCTCATGACCGTGAGCACGGTTGATATACCAGTTTTACACTCTGTAGAGGTTGCACATCTTTACCCACAAGTCATGTTATCCATCTGCCAAGGGATAGCGACTCCCATACACCTCTACCTAGGAGGCGAGGCAGGGTAACACTACGAGGCCTTTACGAAGTTCCACTAGCTTCAGAAAACCCGCTACAGTTTCTAGGAAGCTCCAATGCAGGGACCCCTCGCCTGACCGCCATCGCAGCAAAATCAACCCAAGGGCCTCCCTACAGTGACCACTCCCCTACTGCCCTTGCCCCTTTCAGGTAAGGTAGTCCTCCACTAGCTTTCCTAATTAGTTAACTAAGGGCATCCCATACCACCCTTGTTGTAGCACTGTTTTCTCGGGTGGTCGCTCCATGTTCCTATTAACATAATGATCTTATCATGAACAGTAAGTAACAAATTGATAATAAAGTATGATCATGAATAATGTATATCTCCATACCCAAAACCACATAAAGCAATAGTAGGTACTACCCAAAAAATCAGTGGTAAACAAGGTATAAAGATAGTCAAACTAGGGTAACATATTGGGTCCCATCAAAATTAACTTATGCAGATCATTATGATTAATAAGAACATGACTGGGTAAAAAGAAGTGATCAAGGGCACAACTTGCCTGAGACTTGAGATTCTAGGTACGAACTTGCTCTTCAGGTGACTTCGTAACCTCGCGCTAGTCGTAGCAATACAAACAAACATGGTATAGGCAAAATTAACATCACACCAAACATAAGAACAAACTACATAATAATAATAATCTACGCGTTGCTACGAGATCATGGATTCGAGAACTACTAAGATCGGAGTTATGGCTAAGGAGTTATGATTTATGGAAGATATATTTGCTTTAAATATTAAATTATATTATAAATTGATTAGTATACATCATATGAGATATTATTAATTAACTCAACTTTAATCCAGATTATGACTTGATTAGATACCATATTTAGTTAGGTTATAATTATAGATAGTTTACTTTTATTAGCAAGCTTAATCCACTAAACCTAAGTTTAAACAATTATAAAACTATAAGATAGGCTACAAATATTTTTATTACTGCATAGAAAATATTTTTATGAAGCCAACACAATTTGAATGGACTAAAATGGATTTAAAAAGAAGAAATTATGGAGGAAATAGGATTTATGTCATTTAATATAGTTTTATATTAAAAATATAGCTCTTGGGGGTGTATTTGTAATGTCACAAGGACCCAAACTAAGGATTCCCAACAGACAAGGGACAACAGGTTGAATACTACGAAATCTGAGGTCTCTTTTTGCAATTGTCCCTGACCGAATGGGTATGGTGAAATACTGGCCGTCCGATCAGTTTTCGATGCCTTGGATTAGATCCCCAAACCCCACGAATCGGTACGCTACAGGGGCCCTCGGATCTAGATCCAATGGCCCCGATTTCAAATAGCATAGATTGTTTTCCGCCGTAGATCTATAGGTCAATGGCTCATATTTCTTTGTCGTTGCATTCACCTGGTCAAACAAATCCCAGCCATCCATCTCCAGATCACCAGCCAGGACGCCATCTCCCTCCCAGCTTGGGCCAGACGGCGGCGCCGCCCAGTGGCCACAGCAGGGAGCACGCCGGTGTGACCCCGACTGATGCCAAGGTGCCCTAATACACAAATTAACAGGTGCTACATGTAGAGCAAAGCGAGGCGACCCGGTTAGGAAGAACCTTACCGGCCGATAGTGTCACAGAGGGACCCGCCCACGACGTAGTCCGGATCCGCGGCGGTGAAATGAGCATGGCAAGAAATTGGAACGACTCTAGGGCTCCATTCTACTGGCAGATGCCTCGGGAGCACGCAGTGCATCAGGGACAATCCCCCGTGCCATATGGAGTGGCCCGAGCAGCTATGAGCAGGTGGTTCATCAATGGCGGCCCTCACAGTTGGTGGTGGTCAAATGAATGTGGGGAAAAGGGAGGTCGCGGCCATGGATTTATAGCCGGAGATGGGGACAACCATGGTTGGGCCGACCCCGAGATCCACGCGGGATTGGGGAGGGTCTGTTGTGGTGAACTGCGAGGATTCCGCTGGAAGAACGGTGCTCGGTTCTGTTGCGTTCGGATAAAGAGGACGCTCCTAACGCCACGGGCCCACAGTAAGAGGCACCAGAGACCGCGCGTGTGTGCGATGGAGTCCTAGGTCCACTGGGACCAGCGTGTCGGCGCTTGGAGAGGAGTCTGTGCGGTTGGTTAAATGGCTGGGGTGTTAGCTGGGCCAACCGTGAGGAGGAGAAGTGGGCCGCAAGCAGAGAATTTGGCCCAAGCACAGGGATATCATTTCTCTTTTTTCCAAATTCTTATTTCATTTCTATTTTCAAATTTCGAACTCTAAAGCAGATTCAAACAAGGTTTGAATTTCAAGCTTAATTCACTGCTTAGTCAAAGATCCAGGATGCCATGCAAAGTTTATTTTATTTTATTATTTGTTAATTATTCACCTAAATAAATGTTTTTATATGCATAATTCATAAGAGAACAATTCACACATTTCTTTATTTTGTTTGGGAGAAATTTAATATAAAAACTTCACCATGTTTTGATTCAAATATTGTTTAAGGAGTGCTCTAATTATAAAGTTATAATAAATAGATTGAAAGTGTTTCTTTTACCTATTGTTCCGTAATTTCAACTTGAACTTTAGTTTTTTTTAGATTTGAATCTCAGTTCTTAACCTACTAAGCTCTTGTTATTACTATTTATTTATTTTAGTGAGATATACTTTGACAAGAAAGGAACCTATGATAGTTTAACTCAAATATTTTTGAAGAAAATTTTATGAATCCCAAACTGAAATTTTTGAGTGTTACAGTTGTGAAGTCTCGAAGTTGTAGTGTGCTCAAAGTATGCTTGTGTACTACTGTTCCATGGCACCTAGGGGGTACTTTTATAGACCTAAGGGACCTAGGGGCCGTTGGAGCTCCATTTGGAAGGCCCTGATTGCCTTTTGTTCGCGGGTGCACACCTGACATTGCACAGTGGCCAATTTCTTTCCATCTTTGGCTGAGTTGACCGTTGGGTCAGCCGTTGGAGCCTTCGATCGCCTGGCACACCAGACTCTCCGGTACACACCGGACTATCTAGTGGTGCCTCCCAACTGTTGGCCCAGCAGACATGGCCGCCGTTGATTGCGCGCCGACCGTTGGCGTGGGCAGATTTGCTAGCCGCCTGACTCACCGAACTGTCCCGTGAATTTTAGCCAGCGTACCTACCACTTTTTCCAAGAGCGTCCAGTATGGCCGCTGATGACCACCTGAGCAGCCAGCCGAGTAGTCTGGGCACCGGACTCTCCGGTGAGGCCTAGACTAGCCCAAATTTGGCCAAACTTAGCCAAACTCCTTTTCTTCAAATTTGCTCGACTTGATGAGTTTTCTAGCACTTAGACAAACATGATTAGTATCTAAAACAATTGACTAAGCGATAGAAGCATACATTTTTCACTTGGAACCATTTAGACATGTAGTATGCCCATTTTGAGCCTAAAAGTGCTTTCTCTCAATTTGTTTTACAACTACATGTCTCATGCTCATACAAGAAGATGTTAGTTCAAAACAATGTGTTGAGAATTTAATCAGCAAAACAAAATAGAAATGGTCTAAGGGCACATTTCCCTTTTAGAACCCAAGCAACATATTCCAAGCATAGAAACACATTTCCAAATGATGCATCACACATGTGCTAAATAGAATCACTCAGTCATTAGTATAGGTGCTTTGCGAAGTGCTTAGCTAGTTAAACTGCTATTGTGCTTGCTCTAGGTGTATTCCTAGTTGTGTGAGTGAGGTTAGCAAAACCCACAAAACCCCTCGGCTCTTGCATGAGCCGTTGCAATTGTATCAAGTGGGGCATCATCTTGCGAGACTGCATCAAACGAGTTTGTGGTGCGAACGCCGCCGTGTACCAAAGGAAACGAGGTCAACGACGTTTCGGTCAGAAGCTCGATAGTGAATACGGCGAGAAGCGTCCAAGAGGAGCCAGAAGTGAAGCACCACTTGTGCATGGAGAAGGCTCATGGCTCTCTATGGAGTTACTCATCCATGGTGCTTGGCCCCCGCGTGGCTACCCTTTGCGTAGGGGCACCAATGAGGATTAGTAAGAACCTTTGCGTGGTTCTAAATACCTCGATAAAAAAATCGGCTGCGTCCACGGGAGTTTGCATCTCTACATTTGCTTTTTAATTTCCGCATTTACATTCAAGTACTTAAGTTCCTTTCTCTCTATTCCTAGTTTAGAATTATTAGGATTGGAACTTAGGTTGCAAAACTCCTTTTGCGGTAGAGGTATCAATATTTAGAGAAAACCTAGTTTGCACATTCTAGTTTACTATTTTGCATAGGTTTTGTTCTAGGGATTTATTTATGGTCTAGATTAGCATGTTTTTAGAAGTCCTAATTCAACCCCCCTCTTAGGCGTTCGTGTTCCATTCAATTGGTATCAGAGCCCGGTTTGGCTCATTTTGGAATGTTTTAGCTTCACCTCTATTAGAGCTTACATGTTTTAGAGTAAGGGGATGGATACCCATAGGCCACCACACTTCGACGAGACTAACTTTCCTTATTATAGTGCTAGAATGGCTTGTTACCTAGAAGTAGTTGATCTAGGTGTTTGGAGAGTCACTCATGTGGGATGAAACCACCTAAGAGTCCCGAGAAGCTCACCGCGAGGGATGAGAAAGAAATTAATTTGAATGTTAGAGCTGAAAATTGCTGATATGAATCTCTCAGCATGGATATTTTCAATCTAGGGTTTCATTTGAAAACTGCTAGTGAGATTTGGCTTAAATTGCATGAGCTCCATGACGGTACATCAAATGTTTGCAAGCAAAAACATTGCCTACTTTTGAATGAAAGGATTTCTTCTTGGTTATTCATCAAATAACAAAGCTTATAGAGTGTATAACAAAACTCATGGTATTGTTGAAGAAGCATATGATGTTGAGTCGATGAAACAAATGGCTCTCAAGATGGAAGTGAAAACATGAGTGATGTGAGAAGAAATGAGTTGAGCAATGCAATCAATACTATGACTAACTAAAGGAGGAGGAGGAGGATAGCATGGTTGTTATACCATCTTCTTCAATTATAAATGAGCAAAATCACCAAAGTCAAAAAAACAATAAAGTTGATGATTCTCAAGATCATTCATCTTCAAGTCACTTGCTATCTCCCTCAACATCAACTCATGATCCTCACTCTCTCTTAATAATTTATCATGATATTGTAAAAGATCACCTGATTGATCAAATTGTAGGTGATATTAGTAAAAGTGTTCAAACTTACTCTCGTATTGCTTCATTTTATGAACATTATTATTTTGTATCTTGTACTGAGCCTAACCATGTAGATGAAGCACTACAAGGTCTAGATTGGGTGAACGTTATGCATGAACAGTTGAATAATTTCACCCTAAAGAAAGTTTGCAAGTTGGTTGAAAGACCAAATGATTATAATGTCATCGGCACTAAATGGGTTTTTTTTGCAACAAACACAAAGAAGATGGTTTGGTGATTAGAAACAAAGCAATATTGGTGGCACAAGGTTATAATAAAATTGAAGGATTAGATTTTGGTGAAACTGTTGCCCCAATTTCAAGATTGGAAGCAATCTATATCCTTCTTGTATTTGTTTGTGCCCACAACATGAAACTACTTCAAATGGATGTGAAAAGTGCCTTCTTGAGTGGTAAGATTAGTGAACTTGTGTATGTGGGACAACCTCTTGATTTTGAGGATCCTAAAAATCCTAACTATGTATACAAGCTTTCCAAGGCTCTTTATGGGCTAAAGCAAGCTCTATGTGCATGGTATGAGAGGCTTAGCGATTTCTTGCTTTATAAAGACTTCAAGATTGGGAAGGTTGACACTACCTTGTTGAAAGTTCCCTTTTTAGGGGAACATGAATCTGGATGTCGCCTAGGGAGGTGAATAGGTGAATAAAAAATAACTCCAAAAACTAAGAACTTTCTTACTCTACTCGAAACGGTGTACGCAACAGAATGAAGATCAGCTCAAGTAGATCACAGTGGAATACCAATTTCTGTCTCAAAAGATCCAGCACTTCAAGAACAACTTATACCAAAGATAAGTAGTGAAGCGCGAATAGCAAAGCAAATAGAAATAGAACAAAGAGAAAGACACAAAGATTTATCCCATAGTTCGGCCAAGCCTAAAGTGCTTGCCTACATCCACGTTGGAGTTAGCCAACTTAGCTAGGAGTCTATTTCAACTCCTTCTTCCGTTTGCTCAGATTCATCACCAGGTGACGGATCGAGTCTTCCACTATGTTGATGTAGATTACACATAACCGAGGTTGTCACAACAGTCGACAGCTCTTCAGTAGAGTAACATTACCACCACTTGCTTAAGATCTCCGCTATATCTCCTAGCAACACTCCTCTCTCTTTTGGCTTATAACTGTGCCAACACTAGATCTAGAGAGAAATACACAAGAGAGGGGGTAGAGAAATGTTCCATAATGTTTCTACACTTGTATGCTGCCTTGGTATGCTTGGTGTACAGAACGAGTGTGCCTAGGGGAATCCTTTTATAGCCCAAAGAGCCCCCAAAGTTGTTGCTCCTTTCATAGAAATTTTGCTGGATTTCTGCTGAACTCGAGGGCACCGGATCGATCTAGTGCACCACCAGACCAGGTCATGTAGCCTCATCCCTGGGATCTGATTGGAAACCTTCTTTAGCTGACTGGCACCGTACTGGTTCAGTGCACCTCCAGACCAGGTGTCATGTTAGCTAGCCATTGGCCAGGTAGTCCGGTGATTTTTATAATAAAATTCTCGAGAGCTCACTATTCATGTACGGAGCCGGTCTACTATGCCACCGGACCGGTCCAATGATTCCAGACCAACTGAGAACAAGTCTTTTTTTCTCCAAAACTTGATCATTTTGATTTGGACTTTCTTGTGAGCTTTCCTACCACTTAGACAAACATAGTTAGCTTCTATTAAAATGGTCCAAGTGTAGAAACTCACCTTTTACTTAGTCTTTTCTTAGGATTTGAGTTATGGCTCAAACGGAGCCCAAACTGCACTTTTCTCACAGAAACGGGTTATGGAGCAACCAAAGTGTAAAATGCATAGTAAAAGGTGTATACGACGAATTCAAACACTCAAACCTTGTATTCTTAACCTTTTGATCGTTTTGCTTCTTTTGGCCTGTTTGAGTTTGGGTTTGGACTCCAAAGCCTCAACTCGACTTGACTTTATCTATAAAGCTATCAATGAGTTCCAACACCCTACAATGGTCACATAAAACATTTCCAAACACAAGAATGATCCAAACTAAAAGTCAAAGTGAACTTAGCTCATTTGGGTCCCTTAAAGGTTCTGACTTGATACTTCTCCACTTTCTTGTGACCATGTCCTACTTCTTGAGCTAGGATCTTGAGCCTTATGACTTGAACCATAAATCCTAGGAATTACCTCAATGGGTCCAAGTCATGTTCTTATGATGTGATCCTCGATGTACCAAGACTCTTCTTAGCTTGACCAACCTTCACTTCTTGCAAGCCATCTTCTTCACCCCTAGCTTTAGGTACCTTGGTCTTCTTGACCTTCTCACGTGCACTCAGTTCCTCGAAGTTCTTCTTGCCTTCGTCTTCAATTCAATTAGATGTCTCCAAGTTATGCACATCGAGTTCCACATAGTCATTGTTCATCCTTCAACTTTACTTGTGATGTCCATATACCATAATCCTCTCAGCTTGTGTGGACCATCAAATTTGTCTCCATGTGTTGAACCTTTTAGTCTTTTCACTTAGCACATGTTCAACACTTAACACCTTGGTTAGACCTTTAATTGTGTTGTCATCTACAACACCAAAACCCACAAGGGAGCTTTCAATCTCCACTTTTTTGTGATTGATGGAAACACAATTAAAGCTTACAAAAGATAGAAATTAAAGCACAATTCTGAATCCTAAGCCATAGAATGCTCCCCCTAAATATGTGCTTTCATAGAAATATCAACTTTGGCCTCGAATGTCAAGTTGCACATACTTAGGCTAAAGTGTGAAGCATTTCTACATCTTAGCATTCCTGAGTTGCATAGTGTCATAATTCAAATCGTGATGCTCATGACACACAAATGCACCCAATCAAAGCTTTGCATGAATAACACAACATTAACATCAAAACTTTGCAATATCTACACCATAACACACCATATGAATAAAACAAATCATCACCTGAATATCTAGCATCAAGATAAGCAACTTGCACCATATAGATATCACTTCAACACATAGATACTAATTATCATCAAATTAATCATCAAATTAAGACAATGCTACATAATATCAATTAAAGCATCGACAAAATGCATGAAATCAATATTATCAACATAAAGAATACATTCCCTAAAAGACATAAAGATACTTAAGGAAACCCTCCCCCTTTGAGAATAAAGGGAGCTTGTCCTCACTACAAGAACAAGCTTTAAGATCTTTATGCACCAAAACACTTCTCCCCCTCAAGACAAGCTTCCCTCTTAGGCGAGGTAAGCTTTAACAATAACTTATCCCCTTTGACATCAAACACCAAAACATCATACATCAGAATTAAACAGCATGAGAGATGATGTCAAGGGAAAGCATAGATATGCACACAAAATTTTAACATACTCTCCCTTACTCTTTAAGATATGCAATACATGCTCCAGCGGGGATCTAGGTACAAAGTTAAATGTCACAAGTGATTTATCTACCTTTGTACCTTTTTGTTTATTCCAATTGAATATTTCTCTTTTATGACACCAATTGAAAGTCTTTGCAATGCAGTAGGAGATTCTCTTGTCGTGTGCCTTATCCTCCTTGATCTGCACTTGTAATTTAACCAACAGGCTAAGGGGGTGTTTGAATGCACTAGAGCTAATAGTTAGTGGCTAAAATTAGTTGAGACATCCAAACACCCTAGCTAATAGTTCAGCTATTAGCTATTTTTGGTAAATTAGTTAATAGTTAGGTAGCTATTTGTTAGCTAACTAATTTCAGTAACAATTTTTAGCCAACTAACTATTAGTTCTAGTGCATTCAAACACCCCCTAAAACAAGTTATAGCATTAATGGCACAAGAGAATATTTCTAAAAATAGTATTCACTTTAATATACCAATTGAAATAAATACCAATTCATACTCACTAATCACATGGCGAAACACTAGATGCAAACATCCTGCAATCTAGTGATTCATACAATACCAATTGAATCAAGCATCAATACGACAATACCAATTGTAATGAAGAAAGCATGAATCACAACAATTGTAGAACACCAGATTAAAAACTTCCTATCATGCTAGTGCATCTAAAATAGATGAATATGCACTAGATAACAAAATAAATCACACCAGGGGAATCATCAAAATTTGATCAAGATGCATTAATCTAGCAATTATGAGCAAGGAAGCATTACAACAACATGACATGAGCAGCTAACAGGACAATTCGAAGATATATAGACTTCAAGCTCAAGACACCATATACTAATCAGACTACTAGTTAAGATGCCAATTAAAAGTGCTCACTAAGATACCAATTTTTGTGAACCATGTAGGTGTCAAGTATGAATTTCACCCTTGTAGCTTGCTCAACCCTCGTATCCACCTTGATACTATTTGAGATCACTCAAAGAAATTGTTAGTCTCAAATGACACAAGATATATGTGCTCCCCCTAAAGTTGTGCATCAAGTACTTTAAATGACTTGCCATATGCACATTCTAGCATTTAAGAAAGTTGATCAAGGCATATAAATAACAATTGAATTCACTAAAGAACATCAATTGAAGGAATTAAATCTATTCTTACACAACATGCCTTCACAAGATAAGTCACATAAATGCAGATACAGACATGCTATACGCACAAGATGATCTTTATAGAATATCAAATGAATTAAAACAGATCATCAATCAAGAATCAAAGTCCTCAACTCTAGTACCTATGAATACCACTTGTAGCAATGAGACAACCAATTGGAAGGATTGGCACCAGTTTTAAAGCAATATCAGTACCAATTAAAAGGTAAAAACATAATCATATGCACAAGAGGAATTTATCCTAAATACTGGAGTTTCTTCATCATATAGAAACAACATTTGTCATAATGAAAAAAACCAATTTAGGAACTCAATTAATGTAATTACTCATATAGAAACTAAATGAAGTGCACAGTTCCATACCTTTGCCTTTTACCTGAATACAATGCAGTCCAATCTCTAGGCAATTCTTATTTTGCTTGTGCATGTCACTCCTCCTTTGACTTCTATTTGACATAGCTCACATAGTGCATTAGAAGCACAAGCAAGAGGTTTTCTTGTTCTAGCAACCCTAGGTTACTAAAGAAACCTCATAAATATGGTCTAACCTTTAACTATCATGCTTGCAGAAGGTGAATACCAATTACAAGTAAATCTTCCTATCCCCAAAAGGAAAACACCAGGATCGGAGGAGTAGATCAATCTACTCAATTTCATAAATGGGGGATAAAAGCTAACATAGATCTCGAAATGAATCAGGATTCACCATCTGGGATGGAGTCTTACTTTGCCCAAATCTTTCTTACCATGACCTATGCTTGCTCTAACCATCTCTCATCTTGCCTAATAGATAGCTAGACATAAAAGATACCCATGCTTTCCTAATCACCTGCAAATTAGTATTAAAGAAAAAACTTTTGATTTGTGAATCAATAGGGAACTAGAAGCTAAACTACAAACAAAACTTTCTACATCTCTTTGCCTATGTCACGGAATCTTCCATGGTATTAGGCCCACCTACAGGTGTCCTTGTCCTAAGGACCTCAGACAGTCATGCAGGTGTGCATAATGACTCGACAAGTTCGGTTATCTGTATCTTCATCATATCGCCCAAGAGCGCTTAACCCATCACGCAGACATTACACATAATCGGAGTAGAGAATAAGCGAAAAGGATTACAATAACATAATTTAAATTCATACAAAATATAGAAAGAGTAGTTATTACAGATCCGGGTACTTGAGTGTGTACTTATTATTACATCACTGGGAAGCAAAACACCCTCCCCAAATAAGTTTTAGTGTTCATCTTCCTACTCACGAACCACCTTGGAACAGAAACAGCAGAACTCCGCCATTTCATCACCTACAACAACATGGGTTCGAAAACCTTGAATACGGAGTGTACTTTTGCAAGTCTTACCCGTCAAAGGAAAAGACTCTCAAGGATATGCTGGCCTTTTGGGAATCAAGGTAAAGCTTAACAAGATTCAAAGACTTCTTTTGCAGAAAAGCTTACTATGAGTGGATCCTTAAAAATCCATTTTTATTATTAGGTTAAGTAGTTACCTGCATCTAGATTTTTTCTATTCTAGATCAAGCACTTGGCCTATTCTAGCCGTCTTTTATCATCCCTTCAGTTCACTTGATTGCTACGTGTAAGTCAGTGACCAAGTCTTCATGTCCGAGAAGTAGCAGCGATCCGAATCGATTAATACCCAACTCGACATATATAGCACTTAACCCTTGCATATGTCAACTCGCCACCGGGTTTCTCAAGACCAGAATGGGTTCACGCCAACCGAGAGCACAGATACTCCACCGTCCAGCCTCTTGTCATGGAGGGTACACGCTACTCTCGCCATCTCTCCACTCCCATTGGATGGTGGCCTTTCTAGTATTAGTCCGACCGAGGCAAAGCTTACCCATGATGAGGCATATGGCTAGTCAAAAGGTCCTCGATCATCAAGCCTACATCGGCTCGATCCTTAAACGACTCAGATAGAGACACTACACCGAGACTTCCTTCTCGTGCAAGTCACCCGCCCGGTCTTGTCTTTATTATTTAAAACCCCAAAGTTTGGTACCTGGCAGAGGTACTTCTTTTCAGATGTTGAACCCATCATGGCCATGATGGATTCACCATCACAAGTCTTTTCTTTGTAAAATTCCCATCCCATATGAAGCATCACCTTTTGTTTAAAACAAAGCATTTTGTTCTCTAAAGCAAGGCTAAGCATCAGAAACTTGTTTGAATAAATCAGGTAACAAGGAATGATAATCAATTTTCCATGGAAGGGGATGCATCAATTGTTTAGCACACAACTCCTATCACCTAATGCATCAAACAAGGTGATAAAGTATTTAAAACAACAAGGAAAGGAATAATGCACCGAGGCTTGCCTTGTGTTGCAGGAGGTTTAGAGTCCACTCCGCAGATGTCGAAGTAAAAGTTGTTCTCGGCTGGAGGATTTTCAGCTTGGGAGACAACTTCTTCTTCTACCACAATTTCTTCCTCGTGTTATATACATGACAATACATGTACATGAATGCTTATGTGATGTTATGAATATGCAGTTACACAATAGAAACATACTAAGTTGTATCTTGAATACAACATTCTTTCACGGTACAAACTAATCACTAGGGTTTCCTAAGTTGGTATTCTATTAGTAATAACTAACTTAACTCTAGGAGGCTAGTTATTGGGTTTTTGACCAAATAGTGTCCAAATCATTTCAAACTTCACCCAGGGTCTTCAATTATTAAACTAAGCCCACCCAAAAAGTTTCACAATTTTTAGAGTTACTAAATCATTTCTAAAATTCTAAAAGGCTTGGTTTGAGCATCTTTAAATGCTAAATAATTCAAGACTTAGGATAAAAATCTTGCAACTATTTTTATTAAATACTCTGCAATTTTAGGAGTCTAGGAAAATTGGTCTCATGATTTTACCAATTTTCTACTATTTTCTATAAATTTCCCAAGCTGATAGTAAAAAGAAAAAGACAAATGATGAATAGTATTGGGCCAAATCTGGCCCAGGCCAGCCCGCGACAGAAGAAACTCTCGCGCGCCCGCGCCTGCATTACAGATTTGCGCGAAGGCCCCTGGGTATTCGAATAACCGATAAAGAACCACAGGTACTATTCACGTGTCTCACTGACATTTGCGCAAAGACCCCTGAACTTTTGTTTCTTCACGGTTCTAGGTCCTCGATGGTGTCGCGTCGAACACATGGCCGGACTCGCGGTTCCCCAGTGACAGCGACCCTTCCTTGAGGCAACAAGCACTCAAACACCATGCGCAAGTCTACCCAAGCATATGCCCACACTAAATTGGATTGGTCCGACCCTAATTGATGCTTGTTCATGGCTATGGCGGTGCTAGAGCTCCGGTGAGTGTGTTCCGAGCAACAAAATGCGGTAGCATTTAAATTGAAGTTAGGGCGAGTTCCACTGATTCACCAGGAGGTCGGGTACACACGTAAATTCGGACGGAGCGTGGGTCGACGTGAGTGCGCTCTCGAACGCGTTCTGTGGCGGCGATGCGATGTTATCGATGCCCTATCGCGGTAGTATTCAATCGGTTGGGTAGATAAGCTATGTTAACATTCAAGGATGCTAAAACATGGCACAAAGGGGAATGAACGGACCTGGGAACGGTTGATCATGGTCGGGTACCTCACGGCGACATGAATGACCGACTTGGGGAAAAATCCGATTCCTCGGGCTATAGTGGAGGGATTGAGGAAAGGAGCGGTGCACTGGGCACGTAACAAGAAGGCAGAGTAGGGAGGGCCTTCAATTTATAGCGACTACATGAGTGCTTCACGAATTTGGGATGAGATGCTCTCGCGGTCGGAAGAGAGGTGAGTCACCGGAGTGCAACTGTCGTGGCGCTCGGTGAGGTAAGGCCCCTGGCGGTAAATGGGCTATCCATAGCGACAGATTGCTATAAGTTTATCTGACTACATCAAAGTTGTTGTCCATCATACCAGCTTCAACTTTGTTATAAGTTTCTTGCTCATATCTCCACTCGATCAAGCATAATTCAGTTCTAAAGTTGATCTAATGCCACTGTCAATCTAACTTTCAGACGAGCACACGACTGACGGCCCAACTTCCAGGCTATTTTGCTCCAATTCCTGTACAGCTCTAGGGCTCAATCACATAATCAAACTTGGACTACTTTAACAGCTCTACAAATTTGTTGTAGTGACCCATGGCAAAATCCCCATAGATCAAGAGATACAGGATCTAAAGTCAGCACAATATCACTGTTTTTCAGAGTTAAGCATTTGGGTGCCTTTGGGACCTTTTTGCAATTTACTCCAATTTGTTCCATAAAACTTGGAAATCTACAAATATAAAAGTTGCCTAGTTTTTGTTACTCTACCACTTTGATATATGCACTTTGGTCCAAAAGTGCATAGAAATTGGAGTCACCTCAAAAGGCACTAATTAGGGTTTCTAGGGTCCTTATTAGGGTTTGAGTGTTCTAGGGTTTATGTGCCACTCGAACACTCTAAGTTTAGCCTCTTTTGAACATCTCCACTAACCTTTGAATTCATACTCAAATTGTTATCTCACACACCCACATGCTTCTAGTCCTTGGGAAGTAACCTATCCTAGGGTTAAGGATCAATTCAAGTCATCACATCACAACTTGTTTTGAAATTTTTACCTAATGGATGCACTCTAGGTGTAACATACATAATGAAATGCTAATGCATATAATGTCATGCCAAAGTTTTAGTTCTTGTAACACCCAAGGGTGTTACACCCTACTCTGTCATAACCTCAAGGTCGAGATTTTTTTTAAGGGGGTAGAATTTGTAACACCCCAAAATCCTGATTTTGGGTTTAGTAAAACTTCTATAAAAAAGAATCAACGTAAAGTGTCTCCTGATGAAGAATTATACTTTGGAAGTTATCCTTTTTGAAATAAAGGATAATATTAAAATATTGTTAGTTTAAAATTTGATCTAAACTTTGAAACTAAAAATTAACTTGAAACTCACAACAATAAACAATAGAAAGTTGTTCAATTGATTAATTGTAACACCTCAGAATTCTATTTTGGGATTCTCCAAAGATTCTGACTTTGAGTATCTCTTAATAAGATAGTTTGCTACATTTAAAATTACATCTCCAAAAAGGAATGTTTCTTAATAAAGATTAAATAAAAGGATTACAATATGAATTTACTTATTTCTTTATTGGATTATATATATATATATACTCTCTAAAGGATTTTAGGTACTAGAAATTATTTGTCTCAAATATTTAATTTTGGTATATGGATTGCATATTCAAAAGTGTTTGCTTAAAATAGGATAATGTGTGAATTATTCTTTATAAAATTATATGCTTTTAAGCATGGATAAAAGAACTAATATAAATAAATACATAATTAATTATTTGCATCATGTCGAATTTTTGCTTGTGCATTGTAATTAAGGTTTGAAATTAAAACTTCACTTGAATTTGCTTTAAGTTGGAAAAGAAAATAAAACTAAAAGAAAAGAAAATAGAAAAAGAAAAGAAAAAGAAAAAAAGAACCCCGTCTAGGTTGAATCCCACATCCTGGCCCAACTCGCCTCACCCCGTCGGCCCAACCAGTTGGCCCATCCACTCGCGCGCACCCACACCATTGATCTCACCAACAGGCAGGGCCCGCTCCTTAGGATGTGGAACCGCGTCTGCTTCTCCTTGTTACACCATCGTGTGGACCCCCTTCGCCAGCACCTCGTTGTCGCACGCGTAGACACACTCTCTGACGCTGGCTTGTGGACTCATATTTGTTATAAAATAACATATTACAAAGTTATATGTGATATGGTGACCAATCCAAGGGGCTCGACGAACACATCCCCAAGGGACACACCCCTTGGTGATGACCCCTGTCACATGTATATAAACAAGTCTTCCCTGCAATAAAGGACACATCGCTGTCATTTGTCTCTCTCAATCTCGTTATCACTGAGTATACTTCAACACGTTATCAGCCATCGGCTCTGGTAGCGCGCTTGGGCCGCCTCGGCCTGGAGGCTGGCAATGTGGACCGCATCAGCCTGGTGGCACCTGGGCCGCCCCAGCCTGATGGCACTAGGGCCACCCCAATGGTCCAAAAATGGTCTGTTTATCATTTTAATTCTGGATTTTAAGTATAAGACTTTGTTTTATATGTAAATTCAGTTCTAACTTGTGTTAGTGCGTCTAATTTTGATATTTAGACTGCAAATTATTCTATGTATTGTACATACTTGTCTGTTTTTAAAATGAAAATTACAGACTCGTTTATGAATTATATTTGTTTTTACATTTATAATTCATATATATATATGCTTTTGTTTTTGCATTCTTTTATGTTTGCATGAAAAACATTGCACATCATTAAGTCGAAACTAATGGTCCTCATGCAAAATGATATTGCATTTTTGGAAAAGCATAGGGTGATGGAGTCCTAAGCACTGGCTGCGCTAAATTCTTTATAGAGTTTAGTAGCCCAGAGACCGTGCTTTAGGCCGCATTTGAAATACCTATCACTATGAGGTCTACATCTTTCGAGATGATTACCTATACGTGCTACCCAAAAAGATCACGGACCAAGCAGGCGTCGCGGGATATGGTCTATGGAGCCAGGCTGGACGCTGCAGTCATGCTGACTGCTAAAAGAATTCTTTTAATTAAGTTCTACTTAATTAAATGATGAATTCTTGCAAAATATGACACATATCTTGAACTTGGGATATTTCAACACATGATGGAGATCTAGGCTTTGGCTGTAATAAGTTCTTGGAATTTATTTGCCCTGAGACCAAGCTTTTAGACAGCAAAAAGTTATTTGCCCATCAATAAGAGGTCTACATCATATGGTTATGATGATTACCTATGTGTTCTTCCAAGTAGATATATTGGAGATGTGACGTTGGTTATTCACCTTTATGGTGATTTCCATTTTATTTTTAAAATTTTGGTCAAGCACAGGGTAGTGGAGTCCTAAGCATTGGCTGCGGTATGTTCCTTGAATATATCAGCCCAGAGACCATGCTTTCAGGCAGCAAATGTTTTGCCCACTACTGGGAGATCTACTCCATTGTTTCATTACATGGAGATTATCTACGTTGTGTACACCAATTTTCAAAAATCTTTGGTACACTTTAAGTGATACCTGGAATTCTCCAACATATAAAGATATGATATATTTTGCAGTAAAGTTGCAACAACAAACGAAAATGGTTAAGCCATTTGGAGGATAATTATTTAATAGAGTTTGATGAACTCGCCTAATGGGCTTAATTATCCTTAATGTTCATTGGATATGTTCATTTCATTTTTGCATGATATGAGAATTCACCTCTTCATTTTGGAGGAAATGAGACGCTCTCTTTCTCTTTCGGTTCTTATGAAAAGAACTTATGTGCTTTTGCGGCTTGATCTGCAAGTGCAAAATGAATAGCAAACAAGATCATAAGACTTGTGGACTTATGAGTATGTGTCTACATTAAGTTGTAGACTAACACTTTGTATTCATATATTTTGCTTGAAAGCAAATATATAAGCACATTAAAAAGGGAAGGGCAATGAGTATGACAAACTCTTTTGTCATTACACTATATGTGATATAGTGTTGTATGCCCAGGCATCTAATCTTGTATATGAAATCCCAATAGATGCATACTACTCATGAAAGCTAAGATATGAAGTGTACTTCAATCTTCCATCTGACATGATAACAGTGGTTAGTTGTGTAAATCGTTATTTGGAATAATCATGTAACAACACTTCTCTTCCTAAGAGAAGACCACTTTGTTAGATGATTTGCTTTTGAGTGCTATTTAAATGATGCATGAGATTTGGTATAATCTCATAATTGATGTTGTGATAGGTTCAACTCATGCTATGTGAGTTGAACACACTCATGTGATTTGAGTGTAAAAACTCATATGAATTTGAGTTAAACAAACTCATCGATTGGAGTTGATCACTCATGTGATTTAAGTTGAACAAACTCACCGATTAGAGTTTAACCAACTCATCAAGGGAGTTGAAGACTCATTGATTTGAGTTGTGCAAACTTGTACAGGGATTCTTCCCATTGAGGAAGAAACATGCAATGTGGAGAATTGAGCCACAAACTCTATAAGTGGGGAAACAAAATATTCTCATATTCCTTTGGAAAGAGGAAAGAATATTTTGACAATCGCTTCGCGCGATATCATGATATGTTAATATCTAGTCCCCTTTTTGGTAATGGAAGTATCAAGGATGTGTTGATATATCCTAATTGTTATCTTACCATATTATAGAGATATCCATATAATTTCTATCATGTGGAAACACAAGGTGATAGTGATGGATATTGCATATGTTTCTCAGAAACATTTCTTATGGACTGTATTCTACATACATCCTCCCATACAAAGTGTTGCATATGTTATAACTTTTCAAGTGATGATACTTACCATGCTGGGTAAGATTGAATTGGCCATCCCATTGTTGGGATGAAATGAAAAGTTATGAACAATTCTATTGGTCATGTTTTCCCATAAGATGAATACTTGATGAGTATCATCGGAAATGAGATTTTAAGTCCCTCTTATCTTAAAATCTGATCTAAATTGGTTAAGTTCTTTGAATTGTTTCAAAGGAACGAGTGTGGTCCATTACAGAGATTGTATGGACATTGAAGGCTTTATATGGTTCTTTGGTGCATCTATATGATGACCTCAAGTGTGTCCTTCGGACAACACATGACCATTAAGCAATAATGTCTCAAGCTTGAGCACATTAGCCTCCACAATACTGAATTTACCAAATGTACTTACATTGGTGATTGTTTGTCTTGGTATTCAGAATAATATCCATAAAGGATATGATGAATCTGTGATAGATTCGAAAATTTCAGATCATTAATGACCATCAGTAATGAATTGTCATTTCCAACTAGTTATGGTTGGAGTCAGGAAGTTTTGCACGCTCCTGACTTGTGATCAACTGCATGTACTGGATGTACAAGTTCCCCTATGGTTTTTAGTACGTGGGAATCTATGAAAAAATTCCCATGCGTACATTGGGTATGTTTTCCCAATCTCACCACCGCAGCGTACATGAATGGGCACACAGAAAACTGGGGATCTATGTGAGAATTCATTCTCCGTCGATCATTAAGTCTTAGAATCTCTTCATGAGAATCTATTTATGGTCCGTATGCTTGCTTGAATCATGAGCTTTTCCAGGCATTAGGGGGAGATTTCGAGTACCAAAAAGAATGCCAGGAAATTATAATGAATGCAGTAAGCATTCAGGCTCAGGATCACGTACTAAAACTGAACCTTTGAGTTCGAATGATTTGCAAGAAGTTGCAAATTGACTGCCATGTGCATTTACTATGATGTGTCACTAAAATTAATCCTATGTGGAAGTGCCAGAAAGAGTGGTTAAATAGAACACCACTCAACTCCCTATTACAATGATGTTGTAAATAAGAGGGGGAGAAGTATGGTCACAAATTGGGATTAAAATGCTTGCAAGCAGCTGAAGGCTAGACCTTCTGAGATAGTAAATGCAAACCAACTATTCGTTGGTAACCAACTTAGCGTTGGTGGACACCTAAAGGATATGAATTATCCTGTGAATGGAAGACATTCACAACCTAGCTCAGTGCGCACTGATGAGGCTAGGTTATCGGAAGCCCTTGATTCTCGTTTTGGGATTTCACGAGGAATCATAAGGGTACATAAAAAATGACTTTATGTCAACTGGAGAATTTTGTTATTTAAAAGCTACAAGTGTCGACACATACATCTCAGCAAATTGTATATGCACTCCAAGTGATCCAAAAGACTATGGCCATAGCAGAGCATGAGTATGCTCAAATTGGATCTTGTTGAGTGATACAATGTTGCAGAGATAGCCTTGCTCACCGGAAAGAAGTGTTAACTTATTTTCACTTCAAGGTATCTTACTATGGATACAAGTTTGTTTTCATGGACTTGGAAACAGTGAGGTGGTGAGAAAGCATGGCTAGTAGCAACTGGGTTTATACGCAAACCCAAGCATTATTTTAATGCTATAAATTCTCTTCTACCGTGAGTAGTAAAATTCCGATACAATACAAAGGGCAGTAAATCATCTATCTTTGCAGTTGATAGATGTAGTGACAACATATGCATATGTGGTCACTGAATTATGGTATTTATGGAGTCTTGAAGGATTCCAAATACATAATAACTAATCACAAATTTGCAATGCTTGGAAAGTCTTTGTGACTTAGAGCATTCAGATCAAATATGGTACATTCGACCTAGTGAATCCTTCATTCCGAAGGGATACACAAAGAATGGTATGTTTAGCGTAAATATGTGCAACATATTTCTAAACATACATTACTTATCGACGGAGTTCGAGATAGAAGATATGAATTGAAAGAGATTTTCAATTCAAAGTAAACTATCTTGAGTATCTTGGATACAAAAATTGTCTATATCCGACATATATTGAAGAAATTCAATATGAGAGAATCATTGTTATTTGATTCTTTCCGATCATGAGATGTGCTATTGTATCTTGCAAGAGCATCCGGCCGGATATTGCTTTGCAAAGATTTGCTAGCTAACAGCACATGAGATCGAGTTATGATCTCCAGGTATACTCATGCTCTCCTTATGTTTGGATATATTGATCTTGGATATCTATAGAAGATCCCCAGGTACAAGATCAATGACATACTTCTGGTAAGTTGGACCTACTGTTTGATAAATGTTGATCAACAGAGATTAATGGTCACTTACACTAATCATTCTATTGTACACTTCGTGGGATTGTACAGAATGATATATTACATACTGAAGGTATGTGGTGGTCATGATTTTATATCACTGACCTTATTATCTATGAAGATAATATACTTTGTGTTGTTTAGATGAAAAACAAGTTACGAACTAAGTCCCTACCTTACTTCACATTTTAAATGTGTTTGAGAGCAGGTATGAGATGACTTAGTAATTTGCAAAGATCAGGGGGAGTTTCCTCTTGATCGGAAAAACTTGTTTTTACATCATGTTGTACTCTTTTCTTTGCATGAGTTTTTCCCCTGTTTGGGTTTCTCATTCAAAGTTTTTTAACGAGGCAACATCAACACAAGGCCTATGTCGTATCATCTATTTTTCCCATAGAGGTTTTTAAAGGATGATACATTATGGCATAGTTATTGTTGTATTTGAACTAGGATATGAGTTTATCTCCCTAGAGTCAAATGAATCAACAATAGAGTATGACTACTCTCCTTATTTCTCCCACTGGGTTTTTAAGGAGACTCGGCTCATATGTTGATTTCCCAGATTTTCTGACACGATTATCTTGGAGAAATATTAGCCTGAGTTATATGTCTCATCATTTATTTTCCCCACTGGGGTTTTTGAGATGATGGCTATAGACATATTATTGTTCTTTGGGCTAGAGGTCCATTGGAGAACAATGTCGTATTGTGATTCAACTGAATCACCGACCATTATCCATAAGGATAATTGAGCTTGTGTTGTTCAGATGGAAACAGGTTATATCAGGAGCAACATTAATAAACATATTGCTCCTAAATTGTTTTATCCCCATGACTTCAGGAAAATGGAGATATAAACATCTTGCAAACAAAGTCTTGTGATAATCTTACTGATCTATTCACAAAATCTCTACCATACTCAACGTTTTCAAAAATGTGTTGAGGTGATTGGTATGAGAAGACTTAAGTGTTTGCAAGGATCAGGGGGAGTAATTCTCCATGATATTTTACCTGCTTTATACCATCATATTACACTCTTTTCTTTGTATGAGTTTTGCCTTATTGAGGTTTTCTCATCCAAAGTTTTTAACTAGGTAATATTGAAAGGGAATTAGGCTTACACCTAGTTCCTAAATAATTTTGGTGGTTGAATTGCCCAACACAAATATTGGACTAACTAGTTTGCTCTAGTACTTAAGTTATTCAGGTGCAAAAGGTTCACACTTAGCCAATAAAAAGACCAAGTGTTGGATTCAACAAAGGAGCAGCAAGGCAACCGAGGGCTTCTCTGGCTGGAGGCACCGGACTGTCCGGTGTGCACCGGACTGTCCGGTGCGGCCAGAGGACTTCGACTTCAGACTCTTCGCTCAGAGGACCCTTCGCCCCGAGGACTTCGCTCTCGGGATTTCTCGGTAGGCGGCGCGCTATAATTCACCGGACTGTCCGGTGTGCACCGGACATGTCCGGTGCTCTAAGGATTCGCCGTCTCCAGAACTCGCCAGCCTCGGGTTTGCGCGACAGCCGCTCCGCTAAAATTCACCGGACTGTCCGGTGTGCACCGGACTGTCCGGTGTACCAGCGGAGCAACGGCTCCCTGCGGCGCCAACGGCTCCCTGCGGTGCATTAAATGCGCGCGCAGCACGCGCAGACGTCAGGCACGCCCATACCGGTGCACCGGACATCAAACAGTACATGTCCGGTGTGCACCGGACACCCAGGCGGGCCCAGAAGTCAGAAGCTCCAACGGTCAGAATCCAACGGCAATGGTGACGTGGCAGGGGCACCGGACTGTCCGGTGTGCACCGGACTGTCCGGTGCGCCATCGAACAGACAGCTTCCAGCAACGGTCACTTTTTGTGGTTGGGGCTATAAATACCCCAACCACCCCACATTCATTGCCATCCAGGTTTTCCACTTCTCAACTACTACAAGAGCCCTAGCATTCAATTCTAGACACACCAAATAGATCAAGTCCTCTCCAAATTCCACACAATTCCATAGTGACTAGAGAGAGTGATTTGCTTGTGTTCTTTCGAGCTCTTGCGCTTGGATCGCATTCTTTTCTTTCTCACTTGTTCTTGAGATCATCACTCAATTGTAACCAAGGCAAGAGGCACCAATTGTGTGGTGGCCCTTGCGGGGAAGTTTTGTTCCCGGTTGATTGAGAAGAAGAGAAAGCTCACTCGATCCGTGGGATCGTTTGAGAGAGGGAAGGGTTGAAAGAGACCCGGCCTTTGTGGCCTCCTCAACGGGGAGTAGGTTTGCAAGAACCGAACCTCGGTAAAACAAATCCTCGTGTCACACTCTTATTTGCTTGCGATTTGTTTTGCGCCCTCTCTCGCGGACTCGTTTCTTTATTACTAACGCTAACCCGGCTTGTAGTTGTGATTATTTTCGTAAATTTCAGTTTCGCCCTATTCACCCCCCCCCCCCCTCTAGGCGACTATCAATTGGTATCAGAGCCCGGTGCTTCATTAGAGCCTAACCGCTCGAAGTGATGTCGGGAGATCACACCAAGAGGGAGATGGAGACCGGCGATGACAAGCCCACTACAAGCCAAGGGAGCACTTCATCGGAAGAGTCCCACACCAAGAGAAGAGAGAAGAAGAAGAAATCCTCCAAACGGAAGGAGAAAAGATCTTCCTCTTCTCACCACAAAGAGAAGAAGGAAAAATCTTCTTCTCACAAGCCGCATCGGAGTGGGGACAAGCACAAGAGGATGAGGAAGGTGGTCTACTACGAGACCGACACTTCATCAACATCTACCTCCGGCTCCGACGCGGCGTCCGTCACTTCTAAACGCCAAGAGCGTAAGAAGTATAGTAAGATTCCCCTACGCTACCCTCGCATTCCTAAACATACACCTTTACTTTCCGTCCCATTAGGCAAACCACCAACTTTTAATGGTGAAGATTATGCTATGTGGAGTAATTTGATGCGATTTCATCTAACCTCTCTCCACAAAAGATTATGGGATGTTGTTGAGTATGGTGTACAGGTACCATCCGTAGGGGATGAGGACTATGACACGGACGAAGTGGCCCAAATCGAGCACTTCAACTCTCAAGCCACAACAATCCTTCTTGCCTCTCTAAGCAAGGAGGAATACAACAAAGTACAAGGGTTGAAGAACGCCAAGGAGATTTGGGACCTACTCAAGACGGCGCACGAGGGTGATGAACTCACCAAGATCACCAAGCGGGAAACGATCGAGGGGGAGCTCGGTCGCTTCCGTCTTCGCCAAGGGGAGGAGCCACAAGACATGTACCACCGGCTCAAGACCTTGGTGAACCAAGTGCGCAACCTCGGGAGCACAAAATGGGATGACCACGAGGTGGTTAAGGTTATTTTAAGAGCACTTATTTTCCTTAACCCTACTCAAGTACAATTAATTCGTGGTAATCCTAGATATCCACTAATGACCCCCGAGGAAGTTATCGGGAATTTTGTGAGTTTTGAATGCATGATTAAGGGCTCCAAGAAGATCAACGAGCTTGATGAGCCTTCCACATCCGAGGCGCAACCCGTGGCCTTCAAGGCAACGGAGGAGAAGAAGGAGGAGTCTACACCAAGTAGACAACCAATTGACGCCTCCAAGCTCGACAATGAGGAGATGGCCCTAATCATCAAGAGTTTTCGGCAAATCCTCAAGCAACGGAAGGGGAAGGATTACAAATCCCGTTCCAAGAAGGTTTGCTACAAATGTGGTAAGCCCGGTCATTTCATTGCAAAATGTCCTATGTCTAGTGATAGTGACAGGGGCGACGACAAGAAGGGCAAGAGGAAGGAGAAGAAGAGATACTACAAGAAGAAGGGCGGCGATGCCCATGTTTGTCGGG
Organism: Zea luxurians; assembly: GCA_029449295.1. Taxonomy (NCBI): domain Eukaryota; kingdom Viridiplantae; phylum Streptophyta; class Magnoliopsida; order Poales; family Poaceae; genus Zea; species Zea luxurians. The sequence goes on along the minus strand of JAOPSE010000024.1, from coordinate 6,088,803 downwards.
AGTGGGACTCCGACGAAAGCTCAAGCGACTCCTCCGACGACGAGGACGCCGCCAACATCGCCGTCACCAAGGGCCTCCTCTTCCCCAACGTCGGCCACAAGTGTCTCATGGCCAAGGACGGCAAAAAGAAGGTAAAATCAAGGTCCTCCACTAAATATGAAACATCTAGTGATGAGGATAATGATAAAAATGAGGAGGATAACTTGCGCATTCTTTTTGCCAACCTTAACATGGAACAAAAGGAAAAACTAAATGAGCTAATTAGTGCCATCCATGAAAAGGATGATCTCTTGGACTCCCAAGAGGACTTCCTAATCAAGGAAAATAAGAAACATGTTAAGGTTAAAAATGCTTATGCTCTAGAAAGAGAAAGATGTGAAAAATTGTCTAGTGAGCTAAGCACTTGTCATGAGACTTTAGACAACCTTAGAAATGAAAATGCAAATTTGTTAGCTAAGGTTGATTCTCATGTTTGCACTAATCCTAGAAATGATAATGTTGATTTGCTTGCTAGGATTGATGAGTTGAATATTTCCATTGCTAGCCTTAGAAATGAAAATGAGAAATTAATTGCTAAGGCTAAAGATTTTGATGTTTGCAATGCTACTATTTCCGACCTTAGAACCAAAAATGACATGTTGCATGCTAAGGTCGTTGAACTTAAATCTTGCAAACCTTCTACATCTAATGTTGAGCATGTTTCCATTTGTACTAGATGTAGAGATATTAATGTTGATGCTATCCATGATCACCTAGCCTTAATTAAAAAACAAAATGATCACATAGCACAACTTAATGCTAAAATTAGAGAGCATGACTTAGAAAATGAAAAATTTAAACTTGCTAGAAGCATGCTCTATAATGGGAGACGCCCTGGCATCAAGGATGGCATTGGTTTCCAAAGGGGAGACAATGTCAAAATTAATGCCCCTCCTAAGAACCTATCTAACTTTGTTAAGGGCAAGGCTCCCATGCCTCAGGATAACGAGGGTTACATTTTGTACCCTGCCGGCTATCCTGAGAGCAAGATTAGGAAAATTCACTCTAGGAAGTCTCACTCTGGCCCTAATCATGCTTTTATGTATAAGGGTGAGACATCTAGATCTAGGCAACCAACCCATGCCAAGTTGCCTAGAAAGAAAACTACTAATGCATCAAATGATCATGCCATTTCATTTAAAACTTTTGATGCATCTTATGTTTTGACTAGCAAATCCGGCAAGGTAGTTGCCAAAATTGTTGGGGGCAAACACAAGGGCTCCAAGACTTGTGTTTGGGTACCCAAAGTTCTTGTATCTAATGCCAAAGGACCCAAAACCGTTTGGGTACCTAAAACAAAGAACTAAACTTGTTTTGTAGGTTTATGCATCCGGGGGCTCAAGTTGGATACTCGACAGCGGGTGCACAAACCATATGACAGGGGAGAAAAGGATGTTCTCCTCATATGAGAAAAACCAAGATCCCCAACGAGCTATCACATTCGGGGATGGAAATCAAGGTTTGGTCAAAGGTTTGGGTAAAATTGCTATATCTCCTGACCATTCTATTTCCAATGTTTTTCTTGTAGATTCTTTAGACTACAATTTGCTTTCCGTATCCCAATTATGTCAAATGGGCTACAACTGTCTTTTTACTGATACAGGTGTTACTGTCTTTAGAAGGAGTGATGATTCAATAGCATTTAAGGGTGTGTTAGAGGGTCAGCTATACTTAGTAGATTTTGAAAGAGCTGAACTCGACACATGCTTAATTGCTAAGACTAACTTGGGTTGGCTCTGGCATCGTCGACTAGCCCATGTTGGAATGAAGAATCTTCACAAACTTCTAAAGGGAGAACACATTTTGGGACTAACCGATGTTCATTTTGAGAAAGACAGGATTTGTAGCGCTTGCCAAGCCGGGAAGCAAGTTGGTGTCCATCATCCACACAAAAATATCATGACTACCGACAGGCCGCTGGAGCTCCTACACATGGATTTATTCGGCCCGATCGCTTACATAAGCATCGGCGGTAGTAAATATTGCCTTGTAATTGTGGATGACTATTCTCGCTTCACTTGGGTGTTCTTTTTGCAGGACAAATCTTATACCCAAGAGACCTTAAAGGGATTCTTGAGACGGGCTCAAAATGAGTTCGGCTTAAGGATCAAGAAAATTAGAAGCGACAACGGGACGGAGTTCAAGAACTCTCAAATTGAAGGCTTTCTTGAGGAGGAGGGCATCAAGCATGAGTTCTCTTCTCCCTACACTCCACAACAAAATGGTGTAGTGGAGAGGAAGAATCGAACTCTATTGGACATGGCAAGAACCATGCTTGATGAGTTCAAGACACCGGATCGGTTTTGGGCCGAGGCGGTCAACACCGCCTGCTACGCCATCAACCGATTATATCTTCATCGAATCCTCAAGAAGACATCTTATGAACTCCTAACCGGTAAAAAGCCCAATATTTCATATTTTAGAGTTTTTGGTAGCAAATGTTTTATACTTGTTAAAAGAGGTAGAAAATCTAAATTTGCTCCTAAAACTGTAGAAGGCTTTTTACTAGGATATGACTCAAACACAAGGGCATATAGAGTCTTTAACAAGTCCTCAGGACTTGTTGAAGTTTCTTGTGACGTTGTGTTTGATGAGACTAACGGCTCTCAAGTAGAGCAAGTTGATCTTGATGATATAGGTGAAGAACAGGCTCCATGCATAGCGTTAAGGAACATGTCCATTGGGGATGTGTGTCCTAAGGAATCCGAAGAGCCTTCAAGTGCACAAGATCAACCATCCTCCTCCACGCAAGCATCTCCACCAACTCAAGTTGAGGATGAGGCTCAAGATGTTGAACAAGAAGATCAAGAAGATGAGCCACCTCAAAATGACGGCAACGATCAAGGGGGAGATTCAAATGATGAAGACAAGGAGGATGAACAACCAAGACCACCACACCCAAGAGTCCACCAAGCAATCCAACGAGATCACCCCGTCGACACCATCCTCGGCGATATTCATAAGGGGGTAACTACTCGATCTCGTGTTGCTCATTTTTGTGAACATTACTCCTTTGTTTCCTCTATTGAGCCACACAGGGTAGAGGAAGCACTACAAGATTCGGATTGGGTGATGGCGATGCAAGAGGAGCTCAACAATTTCACGAGGAACGAGGTATGGCACTTAGTTCCACGTCCTAACCAAAATGTTGTAGGAACCAAGTGGGTCTTCCGCAACAAACAAGACGAGCATGGTGTGGTGACTAGGAACAAAGCTCGACTCGTGGCCAAGGGGTATTCACAAGTCGAAGGTTTGGATTTTGGTGAAACCTATGCACCCGTAGCTAGGCTTGAGTCAATTCGTATATTATTAGCCTATGCTACTTACCATGGCTTCAAGCTTTATCAAATGGACGTAAAGAGTGCCTTCCTCAATGGACCAATCAAGGAGGAGGTCTATGTTGAGCAACCTCCCGGCTTTGAAGACAGTGAGTACCCTAACCATGTTTATAGGCTCTCTAAGGCGCTTTATGGGCTCAAACAAGCCCCAAGAGCATGGTATGAATGCCTTAGAGATTTCCTTATTGCAAATGGCTTCAAAGTCGGCAAAGCCGATCCTACTTTATTTACTAAGATTCTTGATAATGATTTGTTTGTATGCCAAATTTATGTTGATGATATCATATTTGGGTCTACTAACAAATCTACATGTGAAGAATTTAGTAGGATCATGACACAAAAATTCGAGATGTCAATGATGGGGGAGTTGAAGTATTTTCTAGGATTCCAAGTCAAGCAACTCCAAGAGGGCACCTTCATCAGCCAAACCAAGTATACTCAAGACATTCTAAGCAAGTTTGGAATGAAGGATGCCAAGCCCATCAAGACACCCATGGGAACCAATGGGCATCTCGACCTCGACACGGGAGGTAAGTCCGTGGATCAAAAGGTATACCGGTCGATGATTGGTTCATTGCTTTATTTATGTGCATCTCGACCGGACATTATGCTTTCCGTTTGCATGTGTGCAAGATTCCAAGCCGACCCTAAGGAATCACACCTTACGGCCGTGAAACGAATCTTGAGATATTTGGCTTTTACTCCTAAGTTTGGGCTTTGGTACCCTCGGGGATCCACTTTTGATTTGATTGGTTATTCGGATGCCGATTGGGCGGGGTGTAGGATTAATAGGAAGAGCACATCGGGGACTTGCCAGTTCTTGGGAAGATCCTTGGTGTCTTGGGCTTCAAAGAAGCAAAATTCGGTCGCTCTTTCTACCGCCGAAGCCGAGTATATTGCCGCAGGCCATTGTTGCGCGCAATTGCTTTGGATGAGGCAAACCCTGCGGGACTACGGTTACAAATTAACCAAAGTCCCTTTGCTATGTGACAATGAGAGTGCAATCAAAATGGCCGACAATCCCGTCGCGCATAGCCGCACTAAGCACATAGCCATTCGGTATCATTTTCTTCGGGATCACCAACAAAAGGGGGATATCGAGATTTCTTACATTAACACTAAAGATCAATTAGCCGATATCTTTACCAAGCCTCTTGATGAACAATCTTTTACCCGACTTAGGCATGAGCTTAATATTCTTGATTCTAGGAATTTCTTTTGCTAAGTCTTGCACACATAGCTCATCAATATACCTTTGATCATGTCTCTTTTATATATGCTATGACTAATGTGTTTTCAAGTGTATTTCAAACCAAGTCATAGGTATATTGAAAGGGAATTGGAGTCTTCGGCGAAGACAAAGGCTTCCACTCCGCTCTACTACTCATCCTTCGCCGTCGCTCCGCATCATCTCTCCAACTTTGGTATAATCTTCACTCATTCATTTCATGACCAAAGGGGGAGAAAGTACCTCATTGGGCTCTAATGATTCCGTTTTTGGCGATTCATGCCAAAGGGGGAGAAAATATGAGCCCAAAGCAAAAGGACCGCACCACCACCTAATTTTATAAATTTGATGATTTTCAATTGGTAAATTTCAAAATTGGTATCTCTTTGTGTTCTAAAGGGGGAGCAACTAGTATTTTCAAAATTGATGTCTTAAAACCCTCTTGAACACTAAGAGGAGACCTTATTTGAGGGGGAGTTTTGTTTAGTCAAAGGAAAAGCATTTGAACAAAGGAAGAAAATTTCAAATCTTGAAAATGCTTTGAAAAATCTTATTCATTTACCTTTGACTATCTTGCAAAATGACTTTGAAAAGGATTTACAAAAGAGTTTGCAAAAACAAAACTTATGGTGCAAATGTGGTCCAATATATCAAAAACAAAGAAACCATCCATGCGCATCACATAAGTATTTACATTGGCTCAATTCCAAGCAACCTTTGCACTTACATTATGTAAACTAGTTAAATTATGCACTTCTATATTTGCTTTGGTTTGTGTTGGCATCAATCACCAAAAAGGGGGAGATTGAAAAGGAATTAGGCTTACACCTAGTTCCTAAATAATTTTGGTGGTTGAATTGCCCAACACAAATATTGGACTAACTAGTTTGCTCTAGTACTTAAGTTATTCAGGTGCAAAAGGTTCACACTTAGCCAATAAAAAGACCAAGTGTTGGATTCAACAAAGGAGCAGCAAGGCAACCGAGGGCTTCTCTGGCTGGAGGCACCGGACTGTCCGGTGTGCACCGGACTGTCCGGTGCGGCCAGAGGACTTCGACTTCAGACTCTTCGCTCAGAGGACCCTTCGCCCCGAGGACTTCGCTCTCGGGATTTCTCGGTAGGCGGCGCGCTATAATTCACCGGACTGTCCGGTGTGCACCGGACATGTCCGGTGCTCTAAGGAATCGCCGTCTCCAGAACTCGCCAGCCTCGGGTTTGCGCGACAGCCGCTCCGCTAAAATTCACCGGACTGTCCGGTGTGCACCGGACTGTCCGGTGTACCAGCGGAGCAATGGCTCCCTGCGGCGCCAACGGCTCCCTGCGGTGCATTAAATGCGCGCGCAGCACGCGCAGACGTCAGGCACGCCCATACCGGTGCACCGGACATCAAACAGTACATGTCCGGTGTGCACCGGACACCCAGGCGGGCCCAGAAGTCAGAAGCTCCAACGGTCAGAATCCAACGGCAATGGTGACGTGGCAGGGGCACCGGACTGTCCGGTGTGCACCGGACTGTCCGGTGCGCCATCGAACAGACAGCTTCCAGCAACGGTCACTTTTTGTGGTTGGGGCTATAAATACCCCAACCACCCCACATTCATTGCCATCCAGGTTTTCCACTTCTCAACTACTACAAGAGCCCTAGCATTCAATTCTAGACACACCAAATAGATCAAGTCCTCTCCAAATTCCACACAATTCCATAGTGACTAGAGAGAGTGATTTGCTTGTGTTCTTTCGAGCTCTTGCGCTTGGATCGCATTCTTTTCTTTCTCACTTGTTCTTGAGATCATCACTCAATTGTAACCAAGGCAAGAGGCACCAATTGTGTGGTGGCCCTTGCGGGGAAGTTTTGTTCCCGGTTGATTGAGAAGAAGAGAAAGCTCACTCGATCCGTGGGATCGTTTGAGAGAGGGAAGGGTTGAAAGAGACCCGGCCTTTGTGGCCTCCTCAACGGGGAGTAGGTTTGCAAGAACCGAACCTCGGTAAAACAAATCCTCGTGTCACACTCTTATTTGCTTGCGATTTGTTTTGCGCCCTCTCTCGCGGACTCGTTTCTTTATTACTAACGCTAACCCGGCTTGTAGTTGTGATTATTTTCGTAAATTTCAGTTTCGCCCTATTCACCCCCCCCCTCTAGGCGACTATCAAATATCAACTAAGCTATATGCTTCATCATTAATTTTCCCCACGGGGGTTTTTAAGAATGATGATTACAGGCATATTTTCTTTTGGAGGTCAGTGTGAGTTCTACTCATGACCCAAAAGACATTGTGTACTCCTTATTTTTCCACAGGGTTTTTAAGGAGATAATATCTTGAAAGACAGCTGACAGATAATCAAATGGACTTGGATTGATCAAGGGGAGTGTTATAAAATAACATATTACAAAGTTATATGTGATATGGTGACCAATCCAAGGGGCTCGACGAACACATCCCCAAGGGACACACTCCTTGGTGATGACCCCTGTCACATGTATATAAACAAGTCTTCCCTGCAATAAAGGACACATCGCTGTCATTTGTCTCTCTCAATCTCGTTATCACTGAGTATACTTCAACAATATTGCCAGATGCTTCCCTCACCTAGAGTCCGAGACGCAAGAGCCATACGCGATCTTTGTAACAAACTCCGCTCATCGCAAACGCATGCCATGGATTTTGCCAGAGTTCGGTTGAGATTGACTCTGCCCCCCCCCCTCTAGGCTCCGTGCTATATAACCTCAGGGCATGCCCCGCACTTCATAACAACGACGAACACAGAGACGCCGAGAGCAGAGAAGGAGAAGATGAGGGCCGCTACGTCGTTCTCTCGGAAGGGCATCGTCGGGGTCTCGGCGAGTGTCTTTGGGGAATCACGATGATGCATGGAAGCTATACCTACCCTTAATTCAATGCATGGGTGGTTGGGGCATGGACAATTTCTCGCCGGAGTCGACGGTGCCGCCGCCAATCCGCCCCGCACTGCGGCCAAGGGGACGTTGATGCCCCAGCCACTCGTAGTATCCCTGAATGTGTTCACTAGGACCGCTGCTTGTTTTCGTAGCTAGTAGCCTAGCAAATCATGCACCATGCGTGAGGATGTGTCGCACCGATGGGCTCACCGCCGCGGGAAGGGGAGCGCCGCCGCCATGTCTTGGTGTGGTGTGTGGAGGGGGGAGGCACCTACCGTTTGATCTAAACAGACGGTTCAGATTAGAGCTCGCGTACCCTTTCACTTAATGGAATCTGGACTTTCGAATCTAGATCCAGTGGTTATCATAGCATACCGGTTCGGGATTTAATTGGGGCCATAGGATCAAGGTCTCGCGGCTTTGGTTAAACCGTGCAGTTTAGCCATGGTGTTTTATCTTTAGGAGCCCCCGAGAAAGAGAGGATTTAACCCGTCGTCCGTGTTAGTTCCAAGAAACTTACAAACGGGTACTGGTTTACCACGGATAGGTCCCTGAAATTTATATTTTAATTAAAAACAGTCCTAAAACTTATTTAGCTCATATCTTTCTCATATTTACTTCGATTTGGTCTGTTCCCGTTGCGATAGCTTCATGATTAAATTTTCTATGCATTAACAACATTATTTTATCATGAAACATGTTATAAAAAAATAAATAACTAATTTATTCAACCTATGTTTATTAAAGTAACTCCTCTAATCTAAGTTAATGTTGCATTTTAATTTGGGCCATCTATAACTTGACTAAAGTATAATCTCTAATCAAATTATAACTTAGATTAAAGTTGAATTAGCTATTTATTTAAAATATCTTTCTCACATGATTTATATTGCTAAAGATCAACCTAGAACCTGTTTTCATAGTTAATCACGTAGATCTTCCAAAAACTATATCCTTTTAACCATAACTCTGATCTTAGTGATTATCGAACCTACGACCTCGTAGTGATGTATAAAATATTAATGTGTGGTTTGTTTCTATCTTTGGTGTAATATCATTTTTACCTATTACATCAATGTTTATATGTATTGTTGTGCATAGAAGCGAGGTGACGAGGAAGCTGAAGCCCAATTATTGGGGAAGAACCTGAATACCTGGAATCACAAGTATAAGTGTGTGTGTGTGTGTGTATATATATATATATACATATAAAGCCCTAGGCTTCCGATAACTAAAGGAAGCCCAAGCCAGACACTAGGCTACCCGGTCCAACCCAACCAAGTTTCGGAGTCTATAAAATGAGTCCTAGACCACTAGGGTTCATTTTTTACGCCCCCATCCTAAAGCACGAGCGACGGCGACGGTTCCTCGAGGCACGAGTGGCGACAGCGGCCTTGGAGTCGCCCGTAGCGGCGATGGCGGCCCCGGAGGCACGAGCGAGCGACGCGCGCCCCTCATTCGTCGACGGCGGCTACCCAAGGCGTGAGAGGCGATGATGGCCCCGAAGTGATGGCAGTGATGGCCCCCTCCGGCAATCGCGCGAGGGACCGCCATTTCCGGCAACGGTGGCCATGCAAAGCTCGGGTGGCTCCGGTGGCAATGACGGTTGCGCGAGGCGTGGGCTGCGAGGCTTGGCGATATGTACGACGGTTCGGGCGTGCTTCGGTGACCAGCTCCTCCGATCCGATGGTCTCGGCGGCGTCATCCGGCGACAACCTCCTTCAATCCGTTGTTTATGCATGCGAATGTTGGTTGAGCCTATACTAGGATTTTTTTTTTTCATTGATTATGATGTACGGTGTAGTTATTTATGTAACTTTCTATAACGATATATGCTTTGTGCGATATCAGCCATTCAATTTTTGCGTGTATGTTATAGGAACGAAAATGCCATTCAAAATTCGTGTGTATGCAGTGGGAACTCAAACGAGCTGCCATAATTTTTGGATCTGCATAAAAATAGGAACGCATGCATGTTCTTATTCGTTGCCGTAATTTTCAAATATGTACAAAAATAGGAACCGCATACATGTTGGATCAGTATTTACGCTCATATTGTATGTGTTTACTCTCAAAATTGAAGATTTTTATGTTCGAACATGGAGATGCAGTGAACCGAATGCCAATTTTTTTGCACTTGTTCTAGTCACTTTATGTTGTGTTGGCATAAATCACCAAAAAGGGGGAGATTGAAAGGGAAATGTGCCCTTGGGCCATTTCTAAGTATTTTGGTGATTGAGTGCCAACACAAGTGCTTTTGTGTTAATCTATGTAAAGTGGTAGACAAAGTACAAATCATGTCAAAAGGTATGTTTCTAGACTTAGTACATTGTTTTATGGACTAATGTATTGTGTCTAAGTGCTGGAAACAGGAAAAATTGAATTGGAAATGAGATGGCTATGTTCAGCCAAAGTCAGCTCGGTCTGGGTGCACCGGACTGTCCGGTGGTGCACCGGACAGTGTCCGGTGCGCCAGGCTGACTCTGGTGAACCTGCTGCTCTCGGGACTTCGACGGCGGTGTACGACTATAATTCACCGGACTGTCCGGTGGTGCACCGGACTGTCCGGTGAGCCGTTCACATGCGAACTCGTCGCCCTCGGGAGATGATTAACGGCGTACGGCTAAAATTCACCGGACTGTCCGGTGGTGCACCGGACTGTCCGGTGAGCCAACGGTCAGCCGAGGCAACGGTCGGCCGAGGATTCCGCGCGTGACGCGTGGCCGAGCCAACGGTCACATTGGTGCACCAGACTGTCCGGTGTGCACCGGACAGTGTCCGGTGCGCCAACGGCTCTCAGACTCCAACGGTCAGCTTCGCCAAATAAGGAAGGATATATGCACCGGACTGTCCGGTGCGCCAGTCGACAGAAGGCAAGATCTGCCTTCCAGGAATGTTCTCAACGGCTCCTAGCTGCCTTGGGGCTATAAAAGGGACCCCTAGGCGCATGGAGGAAGACATCAAGCATCCTCTAAGCATTCCTAAGCACTAAGACATCAATTCCGCGCTTTTGATTCTTTGCGATAGCAATTAGAGCTCTAGTTGAGTTGTGAACTCATTGAGTTGTGTTGTGAGCTCTTGTTGAGACTTGTGTGCGTGGTGTTGCTGTGATTTCTTGTCTTGAGTGTGTTGCTTATCCCTCCCTTACTCCGTGCTTCTTTGTGATCATCTAAAGTGTAAGGGCGAGAGGCTCCAAAGTGTGGAGATTCCTCGCAAACGGGATATAGTAAAGCAAGCAAAACACCGTGGTATTCAAGTGGGTCTTTGGACCGCTTGAGAGGGGTTGATTGCAACCCTTGTCCGTTGGGACGCCACAACGTGGAGTAGGCAAGCGTTGGTCTTGACCGAACCACGGGATAAATCACTGTGCCATCTCTGTGATTGATCTCTTGTGGTTATTGTGTTTTGTTGAGACTCCTCTCTAGCCACTTGGCAATTATTGTGCTAACACTTAACCAAGTTTTTGTGGCTTAAGTTTCAAGTTTTACAGGATCACCTATTCACCCCCCCCCTCTAGGTGCTCTCAATTACCCCTAGGCGCATGGAGGAAGACATCAAGCATCCTCTAAGCATTCCTAAGCACTAAGACATCAGTTCCGCGCTTTTGATTCTTTGCGATAGCAAAGAGCTCTAGTTGAGTTGTGAACTCATTGAGTTGTGTTGTGAGCTCTTGTTGAGACTTGTGTGCGTGGTGTTGCTGTGATTTCTTGTCTTGAGTGTGTTGCTTATCCCTCCCTTACTCCGTGCTTCTTTGTGATTATCTAAAGTGTAAGGGCGAGAGGCTCCAAAGTGTGGAGATTCCTCGCAAACGGGATATAGTAAAGCAAGCAAAACACAGTGGTATTCAAGTGGGTCTTTGGACCGCTTGAGAGGGGTTGATTGCAACCCTTGTCCGTTGGGACGCCACAACGTGGAGTAGGCAAGCGTTGGTCTTGACCGAACCACGGGATAAACCATTATGCCATCTCTGTGATTGATCTCTTGTGGTTATTGTGTTTTGTTGAGACTCCTCTGTAGCCACTTGGCAATTATTGTGCTAACACTTAACCAAGTTTTTGTGGCTTAAGTTTCAAGTTTTACAGGATCACCTATTCACCCCCCCCCCCTCTAGGTGCTCTCAATTGGTATCGGAGCCGTTCTCTTCAAGAAGGGACTAATCGCCCGAAGAGATGGATCCTAAGGGAAAGGGGATGGTGGTCAACAACGAGAAGGAGTCTATCTTCAATGAGTCGAAAGGTGACAAGCCTACGGACTCGGGCTCGAGCCACAAAAGAAGAGACGGGAAGAAGAAGAAGACAAGGCGCATCAAGGAGATAGTCTACTACGACAGCGACGAATCTTCCTCTTCCCAAAAGGGCGACGACGACGACTACGAGAAAAAGAAAATGGTCAATTCGAACTTTTCTTTTGATTACTCTCGTATTCCTCAAAGTACAAATGCTCATTTATTATCCATTCCACTTGGTAAACCTCCTCATTTTGATGGAGAGGACTACGGATTTTGGAGTCACAAAATGCATAGTCACTTGTTCTCTCTCCATCCTAGCATATGGGAGATAGTAGAGAGTGGAATGAAATTTGATAGCTCGGATAGCCCTTTGTTTATCAATGAACAAATTCATAAAAACGCACAAGCTACTACTGTGTTGCTAGCCTCTTTGTGCAGGGATGAGTACCATAAGGTGAGCGGCTTGGACAATGCCAAGCAGATCTGGGACACCCTCAAGATCTCACATGAGGGCAACGACTTCACCATGCTCACCAAGATGGAGTTGGTGGAGGGCGAACTTGGGAGATTCGCTATGATAAGGGGGGAGGAGCCAACCCAAACATACAACCGGCTCAAAAACCCTTGTCAACAAGATAAGGAGCTATGGAAGCACGCGATGGACGGACCACGACGTCGTCTGCCTAATGCTAAGGTCCTTTACTGTTCTTGATCCTCATCTTGTGAACAATATTCGTGAGAATCCTAGGTACACCAAGATGACGCCCGAGGAGATACTTGGAAAGTTCGTAAGCGGGCGGATGATGATCAAGGAGGCTAGATACGTGGATGATGCATTAAATGGCCCAATCCAAGAGCCTCAAACTATCGCTCTCAAAGCAACGAGAAGCAAGGAGGCGCTACCAAGCAAGGTGGCGCAAATTGAGGCGGCCGGACTTAATGATGAAGAAATGGCCCTCATCATCAAGCGCTTCAAGACGGCGCTAAGGGGTCGCAAGGAGCATCCAAACAAGAACAAGACGAAGGGGAAGCGCTCATGCTTCAAATGTGGTAAGATTGGTCACTTTATCGCTAATTGTCCCGATAATGATAGTGACCACGAAAAGAAGAGTGGAAAGTGGGAAAAGAAGAAGAATTACAAGAAGGCAAAGGGCGAGGCACATATTGGAAAGGAGTGGGATTCGGATTGCTCCACGTCCGACTCCGACAACGAAGGACTCGCCGCCACCGCCTTCAACAAGTCATCCCTCTTCCCCAACGAGCATCACACTTGTCTCATGGCAAGGGAGAAGAAGGTAAGCACTCATAATACTAGTACTTATGCTTCTTCAAGTGAGGATGAGTCTAGTGATGATGATGAGATAGATTACTCATGCTTATTCAAGGGATTAGATAGATCTAAAATTGATAAGATTAATGAGTTGATTGATGCTTTGAATGACAAGAATAGATTACTAGAAAAACAAGAGGATCTTTTATATGAGGAGCATGATAAATTTGTTAGTGCACAAAATTCTCTTGCTCTAGAAATTAAAAGAAATGAAATTCTCTCTTGTGAATTATCTACTTGTCATGAATCCATCTCTAATTTAAGAAGTGTTAATGATGATTTGAATGCTAAGTTAGAGATCGCTAGTAAATCTAACTCTTGTGTAGAAAATGTTGTAACTTGCACTAAGTGTAAAGATGTTAACATTGATGCTTGTAGTGAACACCTAGCTTGCATTTCTAAATTAAATGACGAGGTGGCTAGTCTTAATGCCCAACTTAAGACTAGCAAGAGTGATTTTGATAAACTAAAATTTGCTAGGGATGCCTACACGGTTGGTAGACACCCCTCAATTAAGGATGGGCTTGGCTTCAAGAGGGAAGCCAAGAACTTGACAAGCCATAAGGCTTCCATCTCCGCCAAGGAGAAAGGGAAGGCCCCTATGGCTAGTAGTACTAAAAACCATGCTTTTATGTACAATAATAGAAGACAGTCTTATAGGAGTTGTAATGCTTATGATGCTTTTGACTCTCATGCCATGTTTGCTTCTATTTCTTCCTATATGCGTGGTAGAAATGTGTTTAGAAGAAATGTTGTTCATCATATGCCTAGGAGAAATGTTGTCAATGTTCCTAGGAAAGTTAATGAACCTTCTACAATATATCATGCTTTAAATGCTTCCTTTGCTATTTATAGAAAGGATAGGAAGATAGTTGCTAAAAAATTAGGGGCAAAATGCAAGGGAGACAAAACTTGCATTTGGGTCCCTAAGGATATTTGTGCTAACCTTGTAGGACCCAACAAGAGTTGGGTACCTAAGACCCAAGCCTAAATTTGCCTTGCAGGTTTATGCATCCGGGGGTTCAAGCTGGATTATCGACAGCGGATGCACAAACCACATGACAGGGGAAAAGAGGATGTTCTCTTCCTACGTCAAGAACAAGAATCCTCAAGATTCAATAATATTCGGTGATGGGAACCAAGGCAAGGTAAAAGGGTTAGGTAAAATTGCTATTTCATCCGAGCACTCTATTTCTAATGTGTTTTTAGTTGAGTCACTTGGATATAATTTGTTATCTGTTAGTCAATTATGCAATATGGGATATAATTGTCTATTCACAAATGTAGATGTGTCTGTCTTTAGAAGAAGTGATGGTTCACTAGCTTTTAAGGGTGTATTAGACGGCAAACTGTACTTAGTTGATTTTGCAAAAGAGGAGGTCGGTCTAGATGCATGCTTAATTGCTAAGACTAGCATGGGCTGGTTGTGGCATCGCCGCTTAGCACATGTGGGGATGAAGAACCTTCACAAGCTTCTAAAGGGAGAACACGTGATAGGTTTAACTAATGTGCAATTCGAAAAAGATAGACCTTGTGCAGCTTGTCAAGCAGGCAAACAGGTGGGAAGCTCTCATCACACCAAAAATGTGATGACCACATCAAGACCCTTGGAGATGCTTCATATGGACCTCTTCGGACCTGTCGCCTATCTAAGTATAGGAGGAAGTAAGTATGGTCTTGTTATAGTTGATGATTTTTCCCGCTTCACTTGGGTATTATTTTTGCAGGATAAATCTGAAACCCAGGGGACCCTCAAGCGCTTCCTCAGGAGAGCTCAAGGTGAAGAAGATAAGGAGCGACAACGGGTCCGAGTTCAAGAACCTTCAAGTGGAGGAGTTCCTTGAGGAGGAAGGGATCAAGCACGAGTTCTCCGCTCCCTACACACCACAACAAAATGGTGTGGTAGAGAGGAAGAACAGGACGCTCATCGACATGGCGAGGACGATGCTTGGAGAGTTCAAGACCCCCGAGCGGTTTTGGTCGGAAGCCGTGAACACGGCTTGCCACGCCATCAACTGGGTCTACCTTCACCGCCTCCTTAAGAAGACTGCGTATGAGCTGCTAACTGGTAACAAACCCAATGTGTCCTATTTTCGTGTTTTTGAGAGTAAATGCTACATTCTAGTGAAGAAGGGTAGGAATTCCAAATTTGCTCCCAAAGCTGTAGAAGGGTTTTTATTAGGTTATGATTCAAATACAAAGGCGTATAGGGTCTTCAACAAATCATCGGGTTTGGTTGAAGTCTCTAGCGACATTGTATTTGATGAGACTAATGGCTCTCCAAGAGAGCAAGTTGTTGATCTTGATGATGTAGATGAAGAAGACGTTCCAACGACTGCAATGCGCACCATGGCGATTGGAGATGTGAGGCCACTGGAACAAAAGGAGCAAGATCAACCTTATTCCACAACGATGGTGCATCCCCCAACCCAAAATGACGAACAGGTACCTCAAGTGGAGGCGCATAATCAAGGGGGAGCACAGGATGTTCAAAGTGAAGAGGAAGAAGCACCTCAGGCACCTCCAACCCAAGTTCGAGCGATGATTCAAAGAAATCATCCCGTCGACCAAATTTTGGGTGATATTAGCAAGGGAGTAACTACTCGGTCAAGATTAGTTAATTTTTGTAAGCATTACTCCTTTGTCTCTTCTATTGAGCCTTTCAGGGTAGAAGAGGCCTTGCTAGATCCGGACTGGGTGTTGGCCATGCAGGAGGAACTCAACAACTTCAAGCGTAATGAAGTTTGGACACTGGTGCCTCGTCCCAAGCAAAACGTTGTGGGAACCAAGTGGGTGTTCCGCAACAAACAGGACGAGCACGGGGTGGTGACGAGGAACAAGGCTCGACTTGTGGCAAAAGGTTATGCCCAAGTCGCAGGTTTGGACTTTGAGGAGACTTTTGCTCTTGTGGCTAGGCTAGAATCTATTCGTATTTTGCTAGCATATGCCGCTCACCATTCCTTCAGGTTGTACCAAATGGATGTGAAGAGCGCTTTCCTCAACGGGCCGATCAAGGAGGAGGTGTACGTAGAGCAACCCCCTGGCTTCGAGGATGAACGGTACCCCGACCACGTGTGTAAGCTCTCTAAGGCGCTCTATGGACTTAAGCAAGCCCCAAGAGCATGGTATGAATGCCTTAGAGACTTTTTAATTGCTAATGCTTTCAAAGTTGGGAAAGCCGATCCAACTCTTTTCAATAAAACTTGCGATGGTGATCTCTTTGTGTGCCAAATTTATGTCGATGACATAATATTTGGTTCTACTAATCAAAAGTCTTGTGAAGAGTTTAGCAGGGTGATGACGCAGAAATTCGTGATGTCGATGATGGGCGAGTTGAACTACTTCCTTGGGTTCCAAGTGAAGCAACTCAAGGATGGCACCTTCATCTCCCAAACGAAGTACACGCAAGACTTGCTAAAGCGGTTTGGGATGAAGGACGCCAAGCCCGCAAAGACTCTGATGGGAACCGACGGACACACCGACCTCAACAAAGGAGGTAAGTCCGTTGATCAAAAGGCATATCGGTCTATGATAGGGTCTTTACTTTATTTGTGTGCAAGTAGACCGGATACTATGCTTAGCATATGTGTTGGGGGCTTGTTCTCAAATGCTAAGAATTAAGAACAAGGCAACATAGAAAATGTTAGGTGTTAAGGTCCTTCGTCCTCCAAAACCTTATATCCCTTCAGGATATAAAGAATTTCGGACGAAGGTTACGAAGGACGTACCTTCGTGAGCATAATAGTAAGGGACGAAGCATTCATATCATATAAATCATGAAGTATGAAATAAACATTTAAATATGATCATGGAATCATTCCCATTTTTATTATCATGAATGAATGAATATAAATGACTTCAAATTACAAATGTACCTTCGGTCTTGAGGAAAATAAAGGTACAGGTGTGATGCGAAGGCAAATGGCGGGTTCGCGTGAACAGTACAGAGGTACTGTTCATCTATTTATAGATACAGGTCACAGCCTGTGACAAATTACAATTATGCCCCTTACAAAAGTTTACAACATTGACTCAGACCTCTGTGGATAAAAAGGTCATTCTATCTCTATGTCGGTTTGTAACGCCGAAGCTCCATGAAAAGGAACCTTCGGCCATCTCCTGGGGACAACTTCAGCCGAAGCTGCTTCTTCGTGCAAGACCTTCGGCGCAACGAAGCATGACCCCAACAGTAGCCCCTTTCGCGGTGCTAGATCGTTTTTCGTAATGAGCTTGACCCGTGAAAAAAGCCTCTTCAGCTTCGGGAAGCCGAAGGTCCAAAAAACACCTTCCCTAAGCTCGTTGTTGAGAAACGATCCGGTTTCCGAGCGCGTGCCAGGCCCACCTTGCAGAGTTACTGTTTGATCTTTGCGGTCCACTGCACAGCGAGTACAAGTGACTGCCCGCCTGGTGTAAAAATCCTGCCGCTTCGCCTTCTTACCTGCAGCACTATATAAACAGACGAGTAGGTGTGAAGTTACCACAGCATTCATTGCTATTTGCACTGTTTTGCTGCCAAAATTTTTAACTATAGCCGAAGCTTGATTCTCAGAATCGAACGAAGGTCCATCTCGACGTCTGCTTCGTCAGAAAGAAAGGCTTCGGGAGAAAAGGAAAAAGAAAAAGTATCTAACTTCCCCAAATTCAGAATCAAATGGCCAGAGTACGATCTACTGCCAGAGTTACACGTGAAGGAGACGAAGCCGAAGGTTCGAATACTGTGCCCATCTCCGAAGCGATGCAGCGTTCCGGACTGGTGACTGCGGAAGAAATGCCTGCTGCTGAAGCAAACCCGACAACTGGCGAAGGAGAAGAAGAAAACATTGAAGGGACTGATCCCGAAGATGACTACCGCATTGCCATGCCCAGTAAACCCAGTCACTTAGACTTCGGGAAATCAACTGTTTCAAAGGCTGATCTTTCCAAGATGGTGAAAGCAGGTTATTTCAATGAAAATCAGAAGAAGCTACTTCGCTTCGGGGGAGAAGAAACCACCCCGAAGCCAGAGAAGGACGAGATTGTCATCTTCAAGAGCTTTTTAAAGGCTGGGCTGAGATTCCCTCTTCACGAGATTATTGCGGAGATACTGAAGAGGTTTGGTATCTACCTTCACCAGTTAACTCCTAACGCTATCGTTAGGCTTAGCATTTATATTTGGGCCCTCCGAAGCCAAGCAGTGGAGCCATTTGCCGACAGTTTCTGTCGAGTTCATGAGTTACATTATCAAACAAAGGCCAGAAAAGATGGGCTACATGATAACTTCGGTTGCTACAATTTTGCCTACCGGAAAACCGCAAAGTTTCCTGTAATCAGCTACCGAAGCAAATGGCCGGCAGGCTGGAAATCAGAATGGTTCTATGTCAAGGTTGATGACGACAAGGAGAAGCTTGTGCAAAGTCCACTCGAGCTGATCTTCGGAGAAACCCGACCCCGCTGCAACATGACACCAGAGGGTCAAACACAACAGGCAATGGATGAATTCAGAATTATTGCAGAGCATATCGGTACCAGGGATCTGGTTCAAGAATTCTTGGCATTCAGAGTCTTCCCTACTCTGAAAGAATGGGAAATGCCAAAGTTAAAGGGGGAGAAGAAGGAGGGGGAACTTGTCTGGCTTCCTTATCACTTCAAATTCAAGAAATACTTTAAGAAGCCCTGCCAAGAGTGGCTGGACACAGTTGAGGTGATGTGTAATGAAATTCTTGGAAATTATTCGAAAAAAGAAGATCAACTGATGACAGCAGCCTTCGGCACCCGTCCGAAGCGAAGGCTGAACCGAGTGCTTGATGCCCTGGGCTTCGAGTACCCTGACTATGAGAAGTTGAGCAAGGGTGCTGAGGGCCAAAAAAGAAAAAGAGTGGCCGAAACTCTGAACAAGGATGAAGAAAGACCAGCAAAAGAGAAGAAAATTCCCAAGAAAAGAAAAATATCAACTCCGAAACGAAAATTATCCGAAGAAGAGGGGACCCCCACACCACCTTCTACCAGCGACGTGGAGGAAATTTTAAAGGTAATGACTGAACCCGTGCCCACGAAGCTAAGTCCATTAGGGCCTCAACTGACGAAGCTTTTTCGAAAGGTGGAAGAGCCGGAACAAACGAAGATAACCAAACCAAAGCGGCAAAGAATTATTGCAGTGACTGAAGTTATCGACAAGACGCCGCTGAGGGCGTCAATTCAGAAAACACCAGCTGTCGAGGGCACAACTAACGTCGAAGTCGCACCTTCGGAGGTCGCGGTTACCGAAGCCGCTACAGCCGAAGATGTAAACTTAGAAACCACCATTGAGGACATCGACAAAATTTTGCAAGACATGGCTGCAGAAGAAGCTGCCACTGCTGCTGAAAAAACCATGGCCACAGTGCCTGGGAAGGGGAAAGAAATAGCCGAAGACACTTCGGACGACGAAGCCTACACATTTCAAAATTTAGTTGGGCAAAAACTGACGAAGGCCGAAATAGAAGAGCTCAAAGAATACGCCAAATCTTGCGGATACAGGCCAGGAGCTCTTCTTTTCGGAGGTGTGGACGATGAAAAATTAGGCTGCATTCGAGACCAAACTGGAGCTAAGGTAATCGGTACTCTATCAAAGAGTATCGGTTTTCCGAAGCTAGAGACAGATATCAGCCGCTACCAACGACAACATATCGTCGGCAGCTTATTTTATTCCAACTTCAAGGTAAACAACCTTTTCTCTGGTTTTTATTGCTTTTAATAATGAAAATGTTACTAACGAAAGTTGTTTCTGTGCAGAGCATGCTACTGAGCAAAGCTCTGAAGATGCAGCAAGATTTGGAGGACAAAAAACACGAAGCTATAATTGAAAATTTAGAGAGCAAGATAAAAGAACAATCAGCTATCATTGAAAAGAAAGACTTCGAGCTCCAATCGACCGAAGGCTTGCTGGCAGAGACTGAAGCTAAAGTATCAGAATTGAATTCGAAGCTTATCAGTCAATCAAAACAATTTGAACAGGAGAAGCTAGAGCTTAATTCGAAACTTGAAGCCGAAGTCCAGGCCAACTCAGACTTGAAGAAATCATTAACAAGCCTTCAAGACAAATGCTTGAAATTTAGCAATAATTGTATTGAACGATTAAAAAAGATATTTTACTCTGTTGGAGCCAGCAGCGGGAAGTTTAACCCTTCAGCGGAAAATTTACCACAAGCCTTCGATCATATTGAAGCTGAAATCGAAGAACTTGACGAAGTTATAGCCGGGCACGGTGACTTCTGTGCCTGGGTAGCTTCTCGGGGTACCGCTGCAGCGTTCCTGAAGGCCGGCTGCGAGCATGGAAAAATCGTCAACAGGCCCAACTTCACCCTATCTCCGTCAATCCTGGACGATATACCTGACCTCGCCCGAAGCATCTCAAATAGATTTATAAAAATGATATGGACAAAGGGCGGGCGGGAGAAGGCTGGAGACGAAGCTCGAAGTCATCTTGAACCAGTAAGAAATGATACTTCGTATTTACCTTCTCCTTTGCACTTGATTTTTACTCACGATACCTTGATTTATGTAGGATGACGAAGCTGAAGGTGATACTTAAAGAATACGCCGCCGAAGCGGAAGCCTGACGAAGATTAGCAGGAGTAGACTAGAAAAACTCAGGAGAATTTGTAACAACTTTTTGTAAATACAATTAATCTGTTCTCAATGAACTTTGCACATACCTTGTAATATATTCTTACCCTTCTATTAAGGCGCTTTGATGTGGACGAAATTAGTATTTTGAGCCGAAGGCGAAAAAACACCTTCCCTTCTTTTCGTACACAACGAAGCATAAGAGACCAATTCTTCTTTTTGCCGAGCAACGAAGCATAAAAGACCACTTCTTCTTTTTGCCGAAGCAACGAGGCATAAAAAACCACTTCTTCTTTTTGCCGAAGCTTTTCTTTTTTGTACACAACAAAGCATAAGAGACCAATTCTTCTTTTTGCCGAAGCAACCACTTAGGAACACAAATGCTATGAATGAATGCTTATGAATGCAAATGCTATGATGTAATGTAATGTGCGAATGAATGTCCAAAGCATATGTCCGAAGCCACACTCTCAGCCATTATTTCCTTAGAAACAACCACACATCAGCTCTGCATTCCCTTAGGAACGACTTTGGAGCATCTTCGCCTTTTACTTAGACGGTATAAGCTCTGCATTCCCTTAGGAACGTCTTTGGAGCTTCTTCGCCTTTTACTTAGGCGGTATAAGCTCTGCATTCCCTTAGGAACGTCTTTGGAGCTTCTTCGCCTTTTACTTTCGGCGGAATCAGCGTTGACTTTTCGCTGTGAGCTCTGCATCCCCTTAGGGACGTCTTTGGAGCTTCTTCTCTTTTTCAGTTTCGGCACTCGATGGTGCGTTCTCAGCTTTTTACATTTACATTCTTTGGGGGATTTTGTTCTTATAAAACTAAAAAAGGAAATTACATATGATGGCCCCATTAAAAACCTTTCTCCCCCTTTAGAAAGGAAAAGGGTGCCATGAAAAAGAAAAAGAAAAACATAAAAAGTTACATGAAGTTATACATAATATCTCCGAAGCTCATCTGCATTCCAAGATCTTGGAATTTCGTTGCCATCCATGTCCTTTAATCTGTACGAACCAGGCCTTGACGAAGATGCTACTAAGAAAGGCCCTTCCCATTTCAATTGTAACTTGCCCACTGTATCTGGGTTGGCCACTCTCCGAAGCACCAAATGTCCTGGCTCAATATTTTTTAGCCGGACCTTTCTATCTCGCCATTTGACTGTTTCAGCCTGGTATTTATTGATATTCTCCACGGCTTGAAGCCTGATCCCTTCTAAGGCATCTTTTTCCACAAGACAAGCATCTTCGGTACCTGATTCTGCCGAAGCTACCACTCTTATTGATCCAGCTTTAGCTTCTTCCGGAGTTATTGCTTCGTCACCGAATAATAACTTGAATGGGGTAAAACCTGTAGACCTTGATGTTGTTGTATTGTGGCTCCACACCACTTTGGTCAACTGATCTGGCCACTTTCCCCTGGGTTGATTGAAGATTAATTTCATTATTCCTGTCATTATAATGCCGTTGGCCCTTTCAACGAGCCCATTCGACTCCGGATGCCTGACTGATGCAAAATGGATCTTCGTTCCAATTTGATCACAAAAATTTCTGAAAGCTTCGGAGTCGAACTGCGTTCCATTATCTACAGTGATGGCCTTCGGTACTCCGAAGCGACAAACAATGTTCTGCCAGAAAAACTTTTAGACAGTGGCCGAAGTTATTGTGGCTAATGGCTTCGCCTCAATCCATTTAGAAAAATACTCCACAGCCACTATAACATATTTTAAATTCCCCTGAGCCGGTGGTAATGGACCTAACAAATCAAGGCCCCACCTTTGCAATGGCCAGATGGGTTGTATCAGCTAGGTCAAAGACGAAGGTTGCTTTTGATCTCTTGCACATTTCTGGCAACCTTCGCACTTTTGAACTAATTCCGCTGCATCCGAAGCTGCCTTCGGCCAATAAAACCCTTGGCGGAAAACTTTTCCAAGTAACGGCCTAGATCCGATGTGGGATCCACACAGGCCTGCATGTATCTCTTTCATTAACTCTATACCTTCGGTTCTAGACAAGCACTTGAGCAGCGGGGCACAAACTCCATGTTTGTATAGTTCCCCTTCTATCATGACATACGGACGAGCTCTTGCCTCTATTCTTTTATTGTAAGCTTCGTCATCTGATAGGAAGTTACCCTGAAGGTAAGAGATTATTTCAGTTCTCCAATCTTCGCTGTAAACAGGAGAAATGTTGAGGACTGCTCTTTCAAGGAGCTCTACTGAAGGTGCCTTTATTGTTTCGAAGAACACATCCGAAGGTAACGGCAGCCCCTGTGCTGCAGACTTGGCTAGCAAATCAGCATGCTCATTTTGCCCTCGAGGGATATTCTTGACAGAAAATCCTTCGAAGGAAGCTTCGATCCTTCGGACCGTGTCTAGGTATTTTTCAAGCTTCGGGTCTTTAGCCTTGCAACTTTTGTCAATATGACCCGAAACAACCTGGGAATCAGTTTTAAGAATCGCCCTTCTGATTCCCATTGCCTTTAGTTTCCGAAGACCCAGGAGCAGGGCTTCGTACTCAGTAATATTATTTGTGCAGCTGAAGTCAAGTCTTGCTGCATAACAAGTTTTAACCTTGGATGGTGAGACCAACACAGCAGCTGCACCTGCTCCGAAGGTTCCCCAAGAGCCATCACAAAACACTGTCCACACTTCGGCATCTTTATTTGCTTCTTCATCCTGAGCCCCTGGCGTCCAGTCGGCAATGAAATCTGCCAATGCTTGAGACTGGATCGAGGATCTATGCACATAATCAATGTAAAATTCATTGAGCTCCGTAGCCCATTTTCCAATCCGTCCAGTAGCTTCTCTATTTCTCATGATATCCTTCAACGGCTGCGAAGAAGGAACAATAATGTTGTATGCCTGAAAATAATGCCGAAGCTTCCTGGATGCCATTAAAACGGCATACAATACCTTCTCCAGCTCTGTATAATTTTTCTTTGAGACACTAAGGACCTCAGATACAAAATACACTGGAACTTGCTTCTTGACTTGGCCATCAAGCTTCTCCTGGACAAGTGCCGCACTTACTGCTGAGTGCGAAGCTGCCACATATAACAACAGAGGAGCCCCTGGCGTTGGTGGAGTTAATGTTGTGAGATCTATCAAGTATTGCTTCAGCTCTTCGAAGGCTTTTTGTTGACTTGGGCCCCATTGAAAGACTTCAGCTGACTTCAGCACCTCGAAGAATGGTAAGTTTCTTTCTGCTGATCTGGATATAAATCTGTTGAGAGATGTCAGCCTTCCTGTCAATCTTTGGGCCCCCTTTCTTGTGGTTGGTGGCTCCATTCGAAGTATAGCTTCGATTTTATTTGGATTAGCTTCGATTCCCTTTTTTGAAACCAAGCATCCAAGAAATTTACCCTTCTTCACTCCGAAGACACATTTTCTGGATTCAGCTTCAGACCAGCTTGTCTGAAGCTGGCGAAGGTCTCCTGCAGATCAGCAATATGATTTTCCTGCTTCGTGCTTTTTACAATAATGTCATCAACATAGGTCAACACATTTCTGCCTATCTGAGACTGGAGAACCTTCGCAGTCATTCTGCTGAAACTCCCTCCAGCATTCTTGAGCCCCTCAGGCATCCGAAGATAGCAATATGTGCCACTTGGGGTTATGAAGCTAGTCTTCGGCTCATCTTCCTTCTTCATCCAAATTTGATGATAGCCTGAGTAGCAGTCTAGGAGACTCATGAGCTCTGAAGAAGCTGCTGCATCGACTAAAGAGTCTATCCTTGACAGCGGGAATTCGTCCTTTGGACAAGCCTTGTTGAGATCTGTGAAATCGATACACATTCTCCACTTGCCATTGGCCTTCTTCACCATAACAGTGTTAGCTAGCCACTCTGGATACTTCACTTCTCTGATAACTCCTGCACTGAGGAGTCTTTTTTACTTCATTGCGAGCCCCTTCGGCCTTGTCATCAGACATTTTCCGAAGCCTCTGCTTTCGGGGTCTGAAGGATGGGTCAACATTGAGCGAATGTTCAATAACATCCCGATTTACTCCACAGAGATCATTAGCTGACCATGCAAAAACATCTTTGTTGTTGAATAAAAACCTTATCAAGGTTTTCTCCTGGTCTTCAGATAGTTGTGAGCCCAACAGCACCTTCTGCTCTGCTATGTCTTCACACAATAACATGGGCTTCGGCTGATCCGCTGAAGCTGCCTTCTCCCTCCTGAATTTGTACTGTTCACAAGCTTCAGCTCCATCTATGTTATGGATTGCCTTGGAGTCAGTCCAGCTCCCTTCGGCCCTTCTAGCAGCTTCCTGGCTTCCATGAATAGCAATAGGCCCTTGGTCCGAAGGTATCTTCATGCAGAGATAAGCTGGGTGAAGAATTGCTTCGAAGGCATTAAGAGTACCACGGCCAATGATAGCATTGTAAGGATACTCCATGTCAACAATATCAAACACAATTTGCTCAGTCCTTGTGTTGTTAACAAATCCGAAGGTTATCGGCATGGTAATCTTCCCAAGTGCTACAATCTGTCGCCCTCCGAAGCCACAAAGAGGGTGCGTAGCATCATGAATCTTGTCTTCGGGCTCTTGCATTTGTCTGAAGGCTTTAGCAAATATAATATCAGCTGCACTGCCTGTATCAACTAAGACATTGTGGACCAGAAATCCTTTGATCACGCAAGAGATGACCATGGCATCATTGTGAGGATAATCCTTAAGCTGAAGATCTTCCTGAGAGAAAGTAATTGGAATGTGAGACCATTTTGACTTGATGAAGGGTCCCTGCACTCCAACATGCTGCACCCTTCTCTGAGCCTCCTTCTTCTGCTTCTTGTTAGCCGGCTCTGAGCAAGAACCGCCTGTTATCGGAAGTACCAGCTTCGAAGCCGAAGCAGCTCCAGCTTGATTGTTGAACGAAGCCATCAGCTCAGAAAAGTGGAAGTGAGTTCACCGGAGGTGGGCGCCAATGTTGGGGGCTTGTTCTCAAATGCTAAGAATTAAGAACAAGGCAACATAGAAAATGTTAGGTGTTAAGGTCCTTCGTCCTCCAAAACCTTATATCCCTTCAGGATATAAAGAATTTCGGACGAAGGTTACGAAGGACGTACCTTCGTGAGCATAATAGTAAGGGACGAAGCATTCATATCATATAAATCATGAAGTATGAAATAAACATTTAAATATGATCATGGAATCATTCCCATTTTTATTATCATGAATGAATGAATATAAATGACTTCAAATTACAAATGTACCTTCGGTCTTGAGGAAAATAAAGGTACAGGTGTGATGCGAAGGCAAATGGCGGGTTCGCGTGAACAGTACAGAGGTACTGTTCATCTATTTATAGATACAGGTCACAGCCTGTGACAAATTACAATTATGCCCCTTACAAAAGTTTACAACATTGACTCAGACCTCTGTGGATAAAAAGGTCATTCTATCTCTATGTCGGTTTGTAACGCCGAAGCTCCATGAAAAGGAACCTTCGGCCATCTCCTGGGGACAACTTCAGCCGAAGCTGCTTCTTCGTGCAAGACCTTCGGTGCAACGAAGCATGACCCCAACAATATGCATGTGTGCTAGATTTCAGTCCGATCCAAGGGAATGTCACTTAGTGGCTGTGAAGCGAATTCTTAGATATTTAGTCGCTACGCCTTGCTTCGGGATCTGGTATCCAAAGGGGTCTACCTTTGACTTGATTGGATATTCAGATTCCGACTATGCTGGATGTAAGGTCGATAGGAAGAGTACATTGGGGACGTGCCAATTCTTAGGAAGGTCCCTGGTGTCATGGAATTCTAAGAAACAAACTTCCGTTGCCCTATCCACCGCTGAGGTCGAGTATGTTGCCGCAGGACAGTGTTGTGTGCAACTACTTTGGATGAGGCAAACCCTCCGGGACTTTGGCTACAATCTGAGCAAAGTCCCACTCCTATGTGATAATGAGAGTGCTATCCGAATAGTGGAAAATCCTGTTGAGCACAGCCGCACATTGACATCCGGCATCACTTTTTGAGAGACCACCAGCAAAAGGGAGATATCGAAGTGTTTCATGTTAGCACCGAGAACCAGCTAGCCTATATCTTTACCAAGCCTTTAGATGAGAAGACCTTTTGCAGGCTGCGTAGTGAGCTAAATGTCCTAGATTTGCGGAACTTGGATTGATTCATAGCATACATGTGTTTATGCCTTTGATCATGTTCCTTATGTATTTTGTTGCTTACTTTTGGTGCTCAAGTTGTACAAACACTCCCTGGACCTCACAAGTCCTCTTGCAAGTGATGCACATATTTAGGGGGAGCTGTGCTACAACTTGACCCTTTGAGACTAACCGTGTGCTTGAGTTTGCTTGTTTTAGTCTCAAAGGAGGTTTGAAAGGGAAAAGGTGGACTTGGACCATGAAAGACTTCCACTGCACTCCGATGAGAGGGTAACTTATTCCAAGTTCATCTCATGTACTCTTATTGCCTTTGTATTCTTATTTGAAGATTTTGGTGAGGCAATGGGGTTCAAGGGCCACGATTGATCCTGTTTTGGTGCTTGATGCCAAAGGGGAGAAAATAAAGGCCAAAGCAATAGATGGATCAGCTACCACTTGAGAAATTTTGAAAATAGTAGATTAGAGATTTTGGTTTGGCAAAACTCTTTTATTGTCTCTTCTATCAAAAGTTGGCTTCTTGTGGGAGAAGTGTTGATTATGGGAAAAAGGGGGAGTTTTTGAAATCTTGAATCAATTTCTCTCGGAATGACTCTCTTTATGTCTTAACAAGTGTGTTTGACTTAGAGATAGAAATTTGAGTTTGATTTGCAAAAACAAACCAAGTGGTGGCAAAGAGTGATCCATATATGCCAAATTTGATTCAAAACAACTTGTGGTTTTCATTTGCATTGATATTGCACTTGTTCTAGTCACTTTATGTTGTGTTGGCATAAATCACCAAAAAGGGGGAGATTGAAAGGGAAATGTGTCCTTGGGCCATTTCTAAGTATTTTGGTGATTGAGTGCCAACACAAGTGCTTTTGTGTTAATCTATGTAAAGTGGTGGACAAAGTACAAATCATGTCAAAAGGTATGTTTCTAGACTTAGTACATTGTTTTATGGACTAATGTATTGTGTCTAAGTGCTGGAAACAGGAAAAATTGAATTGGAAATGAGATGGCTATGTTCAGCCAAAGTCAGCTCGGTCTGGGTGCACCGGACTGTCCGGTGGTGCACCGGACAGTGTCCGGTGCGCCAGGCTGACTCTGGTGAACCTGCTGCTCTTGGGACTTCGACGGCGGTGTACGGCTATAATTCACCGGACTGTCCGGTGGTGCACCGGACTGTCCGGTGAGCCGTTCACAGGCGAACTCGTCGCCCTCGGGAGATGATTAACGGCGTACGGCTAAAATTCACCGGACTGTCTGGTGGTGCACCGGACTGTCCGGTGAGCCAACGGTCAGCCGAGGCAACGGTCGGCCGAGGATTCCGCGCGTGACGCGTGGCCGAGCCAACGGTCACATTGGTGCACCGAACTGTCCGGTGTGCACCGGACAGTGTCCGGTGCGCCAACGTCTCTCAGACTCCAACGGTCAGCTTCGCCAAATAAGGAAGGATATATGCACCGGACAGTGTCCGGTGGTGCACCGGACTGTCCGGTGCGCCAGTCGACAGAAGGCAAGATCTGCCTTCCAGGAATGTTCTCAACGGCTCCTAGCTGCCTTGGGGCTATAAAAGGGACCCCTAGGCGCATGGAGGAAGACATCAAGCATCCTCTAAGCATTCCTAAGCACTAAAACATCAATTTCGCGCTTTTGATTCTTTGCGATAGCAATTAGAGCTCTAGTTGAGTTGTGAACTCATTGAGTTGTGTTGTGAGCTCTTGTTGAGACTTGTGTGCGTGGTGTTGCTGTGATTTCTTGTCTTGAGTGTGTTGCTTATCCCTCCCTTACTCCGTGCTTCTTTGTGATCATCTAAAGTGTAAGGGCAAGAGGTTCCAAAGTGTGGAGATTCCTCGCAAACGGGATATAGTAAAGCAAGCAAAACACTGTGGTATTCAAGTGGGTCTTTGGACCGCTTGAGAGGGGTTGATTGCAACCCTTGTCCGTTGGGACGCCACAACGTGGAGTAGGCAAGCGTTGGTCTTGACCGAACCACGGGATAAATCACTGTGCCATCTCTGTGATTGATCTCTTGTGGTTATTGTGTTTTGTTGAGACTCCTCTCTAGCCACTTGGCAATTATTGTGCTAACACTTAACCAAGTTTTTGTGGCTTAAGTTTCAAGTTTTACAGGATCACCTATTCACCCCTCCCCTCTAGGTGCTCTCAATTACCCCTAGGCGCATGGAGGAAGACATCAAGCATCCTCTAAGCATTCCTAAGCACTAAGACATCAATTCCGCGCTTTTGATTCTTTGCGATAGCAAAGAGCTCTAGTTGAGTTGTGAACTCATTGAGTTGTGTTGTGAGCTCTTGTTGAGACTTGTGTGCGTGGTGTTGCTGTGATTTCTTGTCTTGAGTGTGTTGCTTATCCCTCCCTTACTCCGTGCTTCTTTGTGATCATCTAAAGTGTAAGGGCGAGAGGCTCCAAAGTGTGGAGATTCCTCGCAAACGGGATATAGTAAAGCAAGCAAAATACCGTGGTATTCAAGTGGGTCTTTGGACCGCTTGAGAGGGGTTGATTGCAACCCTTGTCCGTTGGGACGCCACAACGTGGAGTAGGCAAGCGTTGGTCTTGACCGAACCACGGGATAAACCACTGTGCCATCTCTGTGATTGATCTCTTGTGGTTATTGTGTTTTGTTGAGACTCCTCTCTAGCCACTTGGCAATTATTGTGCTAACACTTAACTAAGTTTTTGTGGCTTAAGTTTCAAGTTTTACAGGTGTCGGGGACCATAATTAGGGGTACCCTCAAGACGCCTAATTCTCAGCTGGTAACCCCCATCAGCATAAAGCTGCAGAGGCCTGATGGGTGCGATTAAGTCAGGGATCAGTCCGTACGAGCGACTCGATCACGCCTCGCCCGAGCCTAGCCTCGGGCAAGGGCAGCCGACCCTGAGGTGTTTCCGTCTCGCCCGAGGCCCCCTTTTTTACGGCAGACGCATCTCCGGCTCGCCCGAGGCCTTGCCTTCGTTAAGAAGCAACCCTGACTAAATCGCCGCGCCGACCGACCAAGTCACAGGGGCATTTAACGCAAAGGTAGCCTGGCACCTTTATCCTGACGCGCACCCCCTGGCAGAGCCGAAGTGACCACCGTCACTTCGCCGCTCCACTGACCGGTCTGACAAAAGGACAGCGCCGCCTGCGTCGTCCCGACTGCGGTGCCACTTGACAGAGTGAGGTTGACAGGCAGCCAGGCCTTGCCAAAGGCGCCATAGGAACCTCCGCCCGACCCAGGGCTCGGACTCGGGCTAAGGCCCCGGAAGACGGCGAACTCCGCTCCGCCCGACCCAGGGCTCGGACTCGGGCTAAGGCCCCGGAAGACGGCGAACTCCGCTCCGCCCGACCCAGGGCTCGGACTCGGGCTAAGGCCCCGGAAGACGACGAACTCCGCTCCGCCCGACCCAGGGCTCGGACTCGGGCTAAGGCCCCGGAAGACGGCAAACTCCGCTCCGCCCGACCCAGGGCTCGGACTCGGGCTAAGGCCCCGGAAGACGGCGAACTCCGCTTTGCCCGACCCCTGGGGTCGGACTCCGCCCTGGCCTCTGCCGAACGTCCTCCGCCTCGCCCGACCCAGGAGCTCGGGCTCGGCCTCGACCATGGAAGACAGACTCGACCTCGGCCTCGGAGGAGCCTCCACGTCGCCCGACCTAGGGCACAAGTCCGCCATGTCAACAGGAAGCGCCATCATCACCCTACCCCGAGCCGACTTGGGCCGCAGAGAACAAGACCGACGTCCCATCTGGCTAGCTCCGCCAGATAGGCAATGATGGCGCCCCGCTAGACCCATGACGACGGCGGCTCTCAGCTCCCTTACGGAAGCAGGGGGACGTCAGCAAGAGCCCAACTGTTCCGACAGCTGCCCCTCCACCAGGCTCCGTTACTCCTCCGACAGCCACGACACCACACCAGCTGGGTGCCAAGTTCTCTCCGGCTGCCACATTGGCATGTACCTAGGGTGCTAGCTCTCCCCCGCTAGACACGTAGCACTCTGCTGCACCCCCATTGTACACCTGGATCCTCTCCTTACGCCTATAAAAGGAAGGACCAGGGCCTTCTTAGAGAAGGTTGGCCCCGCGGGAACGAGGGCAGGGGCAGGCGCTCTCTTGGGGCCGCTCGCTTCCCTCACCCGCGTGGACGCTTGTAACCCCCTACTGCAAGCGCACCCGACCTGGGCACGGGACGAACACGAAGGCCGCGGGATCTCCACCTCCCTCACGACTCGGCTCCGGCCACCTCGCTCTCCCCCCTTTGCGCTCGCCCACGCGCTCGACCCATCTGGGCTAGGGCACACGGCACACTCACTCGTCGGCTTAGGGACCCCTCGGTCTCGAAACACCGACAGTTGGCGCGCCAGGTAGGGGCCTGCTGCGTGTTGACGAGCAGTTTCCCGTCAAGCTCCAGATGGGCAGTCTCCAACGACCTCTCCAACCCGGGATGGTGCTCCGTTTCGGGAGCCTCGAGTTCATGTCTCTCGACGGCAGCTACGACATGATACTCCTTTCACCGCCGCGCGACGGCGACAATGGTGGCCGACAGCCCGCCCGCCGGCGGCGGAATCGACGACGTCTTCCCCGCGTGGGGGAAGAACAACATTCGAGCTCGCCCCATCCTCTCCCTCGCCATCGGAGGAGGAGGCGGGGCAACCAGGACCGAGCGGGAGGCTGCGCTTCGTCGGCTGTCAAGCGAATCGACATCCCCAGCGCCCCAACGGAGGACGTGTCGGGCGTCACCCTCGCGTTTGAGGCGAAGGCAAGCGCCGTCCCCCCGCAACACGCCAACCCCGAGCAAGTGGACGACGCCAGCACGCTCACGGAGGGCCTGCAGGACGTCGCCCTCGTACCCAGGACGACGGCGCGATCAGTCCCCGATGTGACTTCGTCGCTCCTCGTCGACCAAAAGGTACCGACTGATTCCCATCCTTCGTCATTTCGACTCGACCTCAACCCGCCTAGCGACCTCGCTCTGGCGGGCGCTCACGTTGAGGCGAGTGCAACCTCTCTTGGGTTTCGTGTGCGGTCGCCTTGGGACCGATTGACGGGCGTCTCGACCTACGGGCCCTCTGGGTCCGAGGAAGATGACGACCCCAGCATCTGCTGGGATTTCTCTAGATCTGGCAACCCCAGTGCCATGCGGGACTTCATGACCGCATGCAACTACTGCCTCTCCGACTGTTCCGACGGCAGCCGTAGCCTTGACGACAAGGACTGTGGCCCGAGCCGCGAATGTTTCCACGTCGAGCTAGGGGATCCCTCCGGAGGCAACCGTCTCGGCACGCCAGAGGGTGGTGATCTCCCTAGGCCAGTGCCTCGCGCCGACATCCCGCGGGAGCTAGCTGTGGTCCCCGTTCCGGCGGGGGGTCACGACCCACAGCTCGAGCAAGTCCGCGGGGCGCAGGCCGGGCTCGACGAGGGGGCAGGAGCGCTCGAGTCGATCCGCCGGGACGTCGGGCAGGTATGGGCAGGCCAGCCCCCGGCCGGAGAAATACGTCACCTGCCCCAGGGTCTCCAGCACCGCATCGCCAACGATGCCAGGGACAGGCCGCCACCCGCATCCAGCGGAACCGGTCAGGACCTGGCAGCCGCAGCGATGCTCCTCCGCGCGATGCCGGAGTCATCAACCACCGAGGGTCGGCGAATCCAGGGAGAGCTCAAGCATCTCCTGGAAGGCGCTGCGGCCCGGCGGGCCGAGAGCTCTGCCTCCCGAAGGCAGGGGTACCCCTCGGAACCTCGTGCCGCGACTTCCCGACTCATGCGGGAAGCCTCGGTCTACACCGGGCGCACGCGCAACACCGCGCCTGCGGCCCCGGGCCACCTCGGCGACGAGCACCCTCATCGCGACCGTCGGGCCCGCCTCGACGAAAGGGTGCGCCGAGGCTATCACCCCAGGCATGGGGGACGCTACGACAGCAGGGAGGATCGGAGTCCCTCGCCCGAACCACCCGGTCCGCAGGTCTTCAGCCGGGCCATTCGGCGGGCGCCGTTTCCGGCCCGATTCCGACCCCCGACTACTATCACAAAGTACTCGGGGGAAACAAGACCGGAATTGTGGCTCGCGGACTACCGCCTGGCCTGTCAACTGGGTGGAACGGACGACGACAACCTCATCATCCGCAACCTCCCCTGTTCCTCTCTGACACTGCTCGCGCTTGGTTGGAGCACCTGCCTCCGGGGCAGATTTCCAACTGGGAGGATTTGGTCCAAGCTTTCGCCGGCAACTTCCAGGGCACGTACGTGCGCCCCGGGAATTCCTGGGACCTCCGAAGCTGCCGGCAACAACCGGGAGAGTCTCTTCAGGACTACATCCGGCGATTCTCGAAGCAGCGCACCGAGCTTCCCAACATCACCGACTCCGATGTCATCGGCGCGTTCCTTGCCGGCACCACCTGCCGTGACCTGGTGAGCAAGTTGGGTCGCAAGACCCCCACCAAGGCGAGCGAGCTGATGGACATCGCCACCAAGTTCGCCTCTGGCCAGGAGGCGGTCGAGGCCATCTTCCGAAAGGACAAGCAGCCCCAGGGCCGCCCGTCGGAAGATGCTCCCGAGGCGTCTACTCCGCGCGGCGCCAAGAGGAAAGGCAAGAAGAAGTCGCAAGCGAAACGCGACGCCGCCGACGCGGACCTTGTCGCCGCCACCGAGTACAAGAACCCTCGGAAGCCCCCCGGAGGGGCTAACCTCTTCGACAAGATGCTTAAGGAGACGTGCCCTTACCATCAGGGGCCCGTCAAGCACACCCTCGAGGAGTGCGTCATGCTTCGGCGCCACTTCCACAAGGCCAGGCCACCCGCAGAGGGTGGCAGGGCCCGCGACGACGACAAAAAGGAAGATCACCAAGCAGGAGAGTTCCCCGAGGTCCGCGACTACTTCATGATCTACGGAGGGCATGCGGCGAATGCCACGGCTCGGCATCGCAAGCGAGAGCGTCGGGAGGTCTGCTCGGTGAAGGTGGCGGTGCCAGTCTACCTAGACTGGTCCGACAAGCCCATCACCTTCGACCAAGATGACAACCCCGACCACGTGCCGAGCCCGGGGAAGTACCCGCTCGTCGTCGATCCCATCATCAGCGACGTCAGGCTCACCAAGGTCCTGATGGATGGGGGCAGCTGCCTCAATATCATCTACGCCGAGACCCTCAGGCTCCTGCGCGTCGATCTGTCCTCCGTCCGAGCAGGCGTTGCGCCCTTCCACGGGATCATTCCTGGGAAGCGCGTCCAGCCCCTCGGACGGCTCGACCTTCCTGTCTGCTTCGGAACACCCTCCAACTTCCGAAGGGAGACTTTGACGTTCGAGGTGGTCGGGTTCCGAGGAACCTACCACGCAGTATTGGGGAGGCCATGCTACGCGAAGTTCATGGCCATCCCCAACTACACCTACCTGAAGCTCAAGATGCCGGGCCCCAACGGGGTCATCACCGTCGGCCCCACGTACAAACACGCGTTCGAATGCGATGTGGAGTGCGTGGAGTACGCCGAGGCCCTCGCCGAGTCCGAGGCCCTCATCGCCGACCTGGAAAACCTCTCCCGAGAGGTGCCGGACATGAAGCGACACGCCGGCAACTTCGAGCCAGCGGAGACGGTTAAGGCCGTCCCTCTCGACCCCAGTGGCGACACCTCCAAGCAGATCCGGATTGGTTCCGGGCTCGACCCCAAATAGGAAGCAGTGCTCGTCGACTTTCTCCGCGCAAACGCCGACGTCTTTGCGTGGAGTCCCTCGGACATGCCCGGCATACCGAGGGATGTCGCCGAGCACTCGCTGGATATTCGGGCCGGAGCCCGACCGGTCAGGCAGCCTCCGCGCCGATTCGACGAGGAAAGGCGCAGGGTGATAGGCGAGGAGATCCACAAGCTAATGGCAGCAAGGTTCATCAAAGAGGTATTCCATCCCGAATGGCTTGCCAACCCTGTGCTTGTGAGGAAGAAAGGGGGGAAATGGCGGATGTGTGTAGACTACACTGGTCTCAACAAAGCATGTCCGAAGGTTCCCTACCCTCTACCTCGCATCGATCAAATCGTGGATTCCACTGCTGGGTGCGAAACCCTGTCTTTCCTCGATGCCTACTCAGGGTATCATCAAATCAAGATGAAAGAGTCCGACCAGCTCGCGACTTCTTTCATCACGCCCTTCGGCATGTACTGCTATGTCACCATGTCGTTCGGTTTGAGGAACGCGGGTGCAACGTACCAGCGGTGCATGAACCATGTGTTCGGCGAACACATCGGTCGCACGGTCGAGGCCTACGTCGATGACATCGTAGTCAAGACAAGGAAAGCCTCTGACCTTCTCTCCGACCTTGAAGTGACATTTCGGTGTCTCAAGGCAAAGGACGTCAAGCTCAATCCCGAGAAGTGTGTCTTCGGGGTGCCCCGAGGCATGCTCCTGGGATTCATCGTCTCCGAGCGGGGCATCGAAGCCAACCCGGAGAAGATCGCAGCCATCACCAGCATGGGGCCCATCAAGGACTTAAAAGGCGTACAGAGGGTCATGGGATGTCTCGCGGCCTTGAGCCGTTTCATCTCGCGCCTCGGCGAAAGAGGCCTGCCTCTGTACCGTCTCTTAAGGAAGGCCGAGTGCTTCACTTGGACCCCCGAGGCCGAGGAAGCTCTCGGGAACCTGAAGGCGCTCCTCACCCAGGCGCCCGTCTTGGTACCCCCAGCTGATGGAGAAGCCCTCTTGGTCTACGTCGCCGCTACCACTCAGGTGGTTAGCGCCGCGATCGTGGTCGAAAGGCAAGAAGAGGGGCATGCATTGCCCATTCAGAGGCCAGTTTACTTCGTCAGCGAGGTGTTGTCCGAAACCAAGATCCGCTACCCACAAGTCCAGAAGCTGCTGTATGCAGTGATCCTGACGAGGCGAAAGTTGCGACATTACTTCGAGTCTCATCCGGTAACTGTGGTGTCATCCTTCCCCCTGGGGGAGATCATCCAGTGCCGAGAGGCCTCGGGACGGATCGCAAAGTGGGCGGTGGAAATCATGGGCGAGACAATCTCGTTCGCCCCTCGGAAGGCCATCAAGTCCCAGGTACTGGTGGACTTCGTAGCCGAATGGGTCGACACACAGTTGCCGACGGCTCCGATCCAACCGGAGCTCTGGACCATGTTTTTCGACGGGTCGCTGATGAAGACGGGAGCCGGCGCGGGCCTGCTCTTCGTCTCGCCCCTCGGGAAACACCTGCGCTACGTGCTGCGCCTCCATTTCCCGGCGTCCAACAATGTGGCTGAGTACGAAGCTCTGATCAACGGATTGCGAATCGCCATCGAGCTAGGGGTCCGACGCCTCGACGCTCGCGGCGACTCGCAGCTCGCCATCGACCAGGTCATGAAGAACTCCCACTGCCGCGACCCGAAGATGGAGGCCTACTGTGATGAGGTTCGACGCCTGTAAGACAAGTTCTACGGGCTCGAGCTTAACCACATCGTCCGGCGCTACAACGAGACTGCGGACGAGCTGGCAAAGATAGCCTCGGGGCGAACGACGGTTCCCCCGGACGTCTTCTCCCGGGATCTGCACCAACCCTCCGTCAAGATCAGCGACACGCCCGAGCCCGAGGAGCCCTCGGCCCCGTCCGAGGTAACCTCGGCCCAGCCCGAGCCGTCCTCGGTTTGGCCCGAGGAACCCTCGGCTCCCGAGGGCGAGGCGCTGCGCATCGAGGAGGAGCGGGGCGGGGTCACGCCTAATCAAGATTGGCAGGCCCCGTACCTGCAATATCTCCGCCAAGGAGAGCTACCCCTCGACCAGGCCGAGGCACGGCGGGTAGCGCGACGCGCCAAGTCGTTCGTCTTGCTGGGCGATGAGAAGGAGCTCTACCACCGCAGCCCCTCGGGCATCCTCCAGCGGTGTATCTCCATCGCCGAAGGTCAGGAACTCCTGCAAGAGATACACTCGGGGGCTTGCGGCCATCACGTAGCGCCTCGAGCCCTCGTCGGGAACGCTTTCCGGCAAGGCTTCTACTGGCCGACGGCGGTGGCTGACGCCACTAGAATTGTCCGCACCTGCGAAGGGTGTCAATTCTATGCGAAGCAGACCCACCTGCCCGCTCAGGCTCTGCAGACGATACCCATCACCTGGCCCTTCGCTGTGTGGGGTCTGGACCTCGTCGGCCCTCTGCAGAAGGCGCCCGAGGGCTACACGCACCTGCTGGTCGCCGTCGACAAATTCTCCAAGTGGATCGAGGTCCGACCCCTGAACAGCATCAGGTCCGAGCAGGCGGTGGCGTTCTTCACCAACATCATCCATCGCTTCGGGGTCCCAAACTCCATCATCACCGACAACGGCACCCAGTTCACCGGCAAAAAATTCTTGGATTTTTGCGAGGATCACAACATCCGGGTGGACTGGGCTGCCGTAGCTCATCCCATATCGAATGGGCAAGTAGAGCGTGCCAATGGCATGATTCTACAAGGGCTCAAGCCACGGATTTACAACGACCTCAACAAGTTCGGCAAGCGATGGATGAAGGAACTCCCCTCGGTGGTCTGGAGCCTGAGGACGACGCCGAGCCGAGCCACGGGTTTCACGCCGTTCTTCCTGGTCTACGGGGCCGAGGCCGTCTTGCCCACGGACCTGGAATACGGCTCCCCGAGGACGAGAGCCTACGACGATCAATGCAATCAAGCCAGCCGAGAAGACTCGCTGGACCAGCTGGAAGAGGCTCGGGACAGGGCCTTACTACACTCGGCGCGGTATCAGCAGTCCCTGCGACGCTACCACGCCCGAAGGGTCCGACCCCGAGACCTCCAGGTGGGCGACCTGGTGCTTCGACTGCGGCAAGACACCCAAGGGAGGCACAAGCTCACGCCCCCCTGGGAAGGGCCATTCGTCATCGCCAAAGTCCTGAAGCCCGGAACGTACAAGCTAGCCAACAGCCAAGGCGAGGTCTACGGCAACGCATGGAACATCCAACAGCTACGTCGCTTCTACCCTTAAGATGTTTCCAAGTTGTTCATATACCCCGCACTCACGCAAAGTTTAGTCAACAAGGAAGGGTCGGCCTCGCCTCGGCAAAGCCCGACCCTCCCTCGGGGGCTAAAAGGGGGGAAACCCCCTCTGCGTCAAAATTTTCCTCGAAAAAAAATCTCTTTTACCAGAATATCTTTCGTGCTTTTTGACTACTTCGAAAAGTGGGTCCTGGAAACGACGGAGTACACGTAAGCAGTCAAGGCTGACCGAGCCGAGGGACTCCTATGCCTCCGGGATACGGATACCTCACTCATCACCTTCTGCGATAAGTAACTCGCGTTCGGATAAAGTGGCTCCGCGGATCGAACAAGTCTTTACGTTCGGAAGCCCTTCTGCCGAAGCGATCCTTCGAGCCTTCTCGACCGAGTCGGCGACAGGGCCTCACGGACGGGTGAAAGTACGCGTAAGCGGCAAGGCTGACCGAGCCGAGGGACTCCCACGCCTCCGGGATACGGATACCTCACTCATCACCTTCCGCGAGAAGCAACTCTCGCTCGCACTAACATCCCTGTTACCGACAAAAAGTCCAGATACTCGAAACAAGAGGAAAAGAGACGCAGCTTTAAAACGCAGCGAGGGTGTGTGTTCTGGCCTCGACGCCCGCACAAGGCACACGCTACAAGACAATCTGATCCTGCAAGCTTGGGTCTTGACGCTGGAAGGGGGCAGCAACACCCTCGGCATCGACGGCACCTTCAGCAAGGCCCGACCTAGCCTCGGACGGCGACGGGGTCCGAGGCTCTCCGCTCCGAAGGACGACGTCATCACAACGCCCGGGCTATCGCTGCCGGGGACTTCTCCGGGAATCCGGCCCGAGCAGGCGGCTCGGCCGGCCACCTCCGGGGCCTCGGCCAACCACCTTCCAAGGGCGCCGGCCCGGTCCGAAGCCTCGGCTGATCAACTCCGGTGTCGATCCGGCCAACGGACAACCCGGCTAGGCTCCGGCCAACCAGACGACGACAGCCCCCCGCTCCGGATGGCCGAACTGCAGTAGCGCAGGCCTCAGGGTAGGCGTCGCTGCAATCTCGCCCTCGCCCCCGCCAACGCTCGAGGGGCGAGGACAAGTACAAAGGGCCGGAGGCCCGAAGCGTGGATGGTGGCGGTAATCCCGTCGGCAACGGGGACTTCTTGAGCTGCCTCTGCCTCGGCACCGACAGCAGGAGCCATCAGCCTACCGGCAGATCCCCACTCAAGTCCTCCCAGATGAGTGGGGCACCGGCCTCCGCGTAAAGGCGCCGCCCCGGTGCAAAGGCAGGACCACCCCAGAACACGAACGCCACCCTAGCAGCGCGCGGCGTCTAGGGTGGTCCTCCCGTGTACACGGCGCGGCAGCCGCCCCCCAACAGAAGGGGCCGCCGGGAGTCAAGCCAGCGGACCCGACACGCTGGAGGTGGCGACGCCCGCCGTCGATCCACCCCGCGTTGTCGAAGTCCGGGCCGCCCGCAGGGCCAGTGAGCGCCCTCTCCCTCGAATGTTGCGGGAGAGGATGACCCACGAACCCGTGCGGGAGGTAGAGCGCCGGCTCGGCCCGGCACCCACCCCAGCGAGGATGATGAACATCCTTGAAGCTGAGGGTGGGACCAAGATCGCAGCCCGGTTTGCTCCTCCCCACCCAGGAGCTGGTGGTCACCGTCTCGGGTGACCCCCAGCGGAGGGGAGCAACCGGGCTGCCTGATGAAAATCCTTGAAGCCGAACGATGGCTGAAAGGTACCAACTCCCACGGAGTTGCGTTCCTCCAACGATGAGGCAAAAAGACGGCGGTTTCCCCCATCCGGGGGCTCAGAAGGTGAAAAAACACAGTGCATGAGGGAGGAAGAAGACGTGGTCGCCTTACGGAAGGGGTCGCCCTCCTTTTAAAGGCAACTCTCCCTGCTTGCGCCCCCAACCGTCACGGGCTGAGTCTTCTCCAACATGCCTCCAAAGCCCTCCCCTGCGGCGCGGGGGCTGGGTCCCGCATGTCATGCAGACCGGCTCCGAGCAGAAGAAGCCAAACCGTCGCGCACGGCGCACGCAACCACCCAGCGGTTACAAGTGACCCTCCACTTTTGCCCAAACCCACGGGCGAAAGGGGCAGGCAGCCATGCAGGCGGCATGCAACCGCGCCAAGTGGACGCGCCTCTCCGACTCCTGACATGCCAGCACGGAGGCCCAAGCCCACGCGTCACGCGACCGGCGCGCCGGATGCTGCATGCAAGCAACTGTACCACTTGCGCCACCACCGCACCTCCTCGATTGCGGAACCGATACCGCGACCCGAGGCGACCCAGCGCGCGACCCGGCAGCGCCAGCCTGACGCAGCGGTCAAACGCGGTCAAAATTGGGCCGGCAGTAATGACGGTGGCAGGCACGCAGGAGCAGCGGTCACGCCGTCAGCCAAGCTCACGTCCCATCCGGAGGCAGCAAGAGAACCCCCTCTCACGGCGTGAAGACGACGCGCCCGTGACCCGTTCCTCGAACGGCTCGCGCACGCGCAACGGCAGCCTCGCCAACTACTCGCCCCGTCGCATTAACCCCGCGGCTGGACAGGCGGCGCTTCTGGCAGGAGCAGCTGGCGACGCTTCGCCTTCGCCAAAACGACCACCCCAAAAAAGGTACGCCGCGTCGTTCAATTTCGTATCCTTTTTCCTTTTTCCTCTTTCTCTATCTCTTGCAACAGGGACCGGGAAAGGGGATACCCCTAAAGGGATCCTTCCCCGTGAAGGAACTAGGCTCCGAGCCTCCTTACTGATCAGGGGTTCGAAGGCTGGCCCCCCGAAGGGTTCAACAGCCGCCTCAGATCGCGTGGGCCCGACACCCACTACTGGTCAGAGGTTCGAAGGCCGGCCCCCCGAAAGGTTCCACGGCCGCCTCAGGCTATTCGGGCTCCACGCCCATTACTGATCAGGGGTTCGAAGGCTGGCCCCCCGAAGGGTTCACAGTCGCCTCAGACACCGAGCGAGGGATGACCAGGGGTACGTTCGATACATAACCGAGGCTCGGGCTGCGCTCCCGAGGTACCCTAGGACATTTCCGAGACCAGCGGGAACGATCCTGTAACGGAATCCCATCGGAGGGAGGCATCGAGCCCTCGGACCCCGTCGCCAGGGGACCGGGTCCGGCAGATCACCCGCAGGTACTTTTGGGCGTGCCTCCGGGCCCCTAGCCGACCCCCAACGAACGGGGCACGGACGTCCACTCGGATTACCCGCTTGCAGCTCACCGGAGACACCATGTTTGGTGCCCATCGAGGGTAACATGGCGCTCTCCCCCCCTCCTCCTTGCGGAAAGGCGATGTAGGGGCGTATGTAAAAAAGCCGAGTCTGTCCCTGATCGCCCTCTCGTCCTGTGCGGAGGCTCGGGGGCTGCTCTCGCAAACCCGGCTCCGGCCAAACCGTTGACAGCGTCAACATACCAGCCCGAGAACTTGGGCCCCGACAGTGCACCCGGGCTACGGCCAGTTCGCATGAGGGAACCACCAGACCAGCCGAAGCATTACGCAAGGCATTAAGACCTCGAAGGAGTGAAACCACTCCTCCGAGGCCTCGGGGGCTACACCCGGCGGGTGCGCTCGCGCGCACCCACCGGAACAAAGTGCAACCGAGAAAGGCTGGTCCCCTTGCAAAAAAGTGCGACGAAAGCCTCCAAGCGAGTGCTAACACTCCCTTCGAGGCTCGGGGGCTACTGTCGGGGACCATAATTAGGGGTACCCTCAAGACGCCTAATTCTCAGCTGGTAACCCCCATCAGCATAAAGCTGCAGAGGCCTGATGGGTGCGATTAAGTCAGGGATCAGTCCGTACGAGCGACTCGATCACGCCTCGCCCGAGCCTAGCCTCGGGCAAGGGCAGCCGACCCTGAGGTGTTTCCGTCTCGCCCGAGGCCCCCTTTTTTACGGCAGACGCATCTCCGGCTCGCCCGAGGCCTTGCCTTCGTTAAGAAGCAACCCTGACTAAATCGCCGCGCCGACCGACCAAGTCACAGGGGCATTTAACGCAAAGGTAGCCTGGCACCTTTATCCTGACGCGCGCCCCCTGGCAGAGCCGAAGTGACCGCCGTCACTTCGCCGCTCCACTGACCGGTCTGACAAAAGGACAGCGCCGCCTGCGCCGTCCCGACTGCGGTGCCACTTGACAGAGTGAGGTTGACAGGCAGCCAGGCCTTGCCAAAGGCGCCATAGGAAGCTCCGCCCGACCCAGGGCTCGGACTCGGGCTAAGGCCCCGGAAGACGGCGAACTCCGCTCCGCCCGACCCAGGGCTCGGACTCGGGCTAAGGCCCCGGAAGACGACGAACTCCGCTCCGCCCGACCCAGGGCTCGGACTCGGGCTAAGGCCCCGGAAGACGGCGAACTCCGCTTTGCCCGACCCCTGGGGTCGGACTCCGCCCTGGCCTCTGCCGAACGTCCTCCGCCTCGCCCGACCCAGGAGCTCGGGCTCGGCCTCGACCATGGAAGACAGACTCGACCTCGGCCTCGGAGGAGCCTCCACGTCGCCCGACCTAGGGCACAAGTCCGCCACGTCAACAGGAAGCGCCATCATCACCCTACCCCGAGCCGACTTGGGCCGCAGAGAACAAGACCGACGTCCCATCTGGCTAGCTCCGCCAGATAGGCAATGATGGCGCCCCGCTAGACCCATGACGACGGCGGCTCTCAGCTCCCTTACGGAAGCAGGGGGACGTCAGCAAGAGCCCAACTGTTCCGACAGCTGTCCCTCCACCAGGCTCTGTTACTCCTCCGACAGCCACGACACCACACCAGCTGGGTGCCAAGTTCTCTCCGGCTGCCACATTGGCATGTACCTAGGGCGCTAGCTCTCCCCCGCTAGACACGTAGCACTCTGCTGCACCCCCATTGTACACCTGGATCCTCTCCTTACGCCTATAAAAGGAAGGACCAGGGCCTTCTTAGAGAAGGTTGGCCCCGCGGGAACGAGGGCAGGGGCAGGCGCTCTCTTGGGGCCGCTCGCTTCCCTCACCCGCGTGGACGCTTGTAACCCCCTACTGCAAGCGCACCCGACCTGGGCGCGGGACGAACACGAAGGCCGCGGGATCTCCACCTCCCTCACGACTCGGCTCCGGCCACCTCGCTCTCCCCCCTTCGCGCTCGCCCACGCGCTCGACCCATCTGGGCTGGGGCACGCGGCACACTCACTCGTCGGCTTAGGGACCCCCCGGTCTCGAAACGCCGACAACAGGATCACCTATTCACCCCCCCCCCCCCTCTAGGTGCTCTCAGTGTAGTTATTTATGTAACTTTCTATAACGATATATGCTTTGTGCGATATCAGCCATTCAATTTTTGCGTGTATGTTATGGGAACGAAAATGTCATTCAAAATTCGTGTGTATGCAGTGGGAACTCAAACGAGCTGCCATAATTTTCGGATCTGCATAAAAATAGGAACGCATGCATGTTCTTATTCGTTGCCGTAATTTTCAAATATGTACAAAAATAGGAACCGCATACATGTTGGATCAGTATTTACGCTCATATTGTATGTGTTTACTCTCAAAATTGAAGATTTTTATGTTCGAACATGGAGATGCAGTGAACCGAATGCCAAATTTTTACGCATGTACCACATTGCATAAATAACTATACTGTGTA
Organism: Zea luxurians; assembly: GCA_029449295.1. Taxonomy (NCBI): domain Eukaryota; kingdom Viridiplantae; phylum Streptophyta; class Magnoliopsida; order Poales; family Poaceae; genus Zea; species Zea luxurians. The sequence goes on along the minus strand of JAOPSE010000024.1, from coordinate 6,045,509 downwards.
GCATAATTAGTATCAATATATACTATAAACTGGTTCTAACGAGCCTAACTGCATAGGTGTTGGAGCGATCATATATTTATGAAGAAAATAAAGCATTTAAATAAGTTTTTTTTGTTTCCATGCATACCAATTCATTTCCTTTCATCGCAACATTACTGTCCTCCTAAATTTGTATACATGCAGTAGAAAACATATTTTTACACAGTGTACTGCATTGCATAAATACATACATCGTATAGCATAATTAGTATCAATATATATCATAAACTAATTCTAACGAGTATAGTTGCATAATTGTTTGAACGATCTTATATTTATAGAACCATTCAATTTTTGCGCGCATGCAGTGGAAACGAAAATGTCATCCAAAATTTACACACATGCAATGAAAATTATCACGATCTGCCATAATTATTGAATCACCATAAAAATAGTATCCGCACACACCTGTATCGGACGCGGACCAGGAGGTGGCTAGAGCTTTCTGTAACTATTGGAAACCCTAGACTCCCAATATACCAATCATATATATATCTTATAATTTAAAAAGGATATAGTAATTTATATAACAGGATATAACTTTTTTTCTCAGAAACACCGAAGAGCGTATTTCTTTGCGTTAAGAAATGGAGCAAGAACTATAAACACACATCAACACAGTTGAAAAAAAAAATATCAGCACAAAAAACATAAAAACTTCACAGGTCAAGCAAGTTATACAGATCACCGATGACAAAAGACAAACACGACCAGACCGAGGGCCGAGGCTATGTTTTCTACACAGTTCCCTACCATCTCAATTCCAATAGCCAATGTAGACACAAAATAGGCATGAGAGCAAATGAGAAGGCCGGTTTTACAATTTTGTTTTACACCTTTTTGTTTGCAACCTCACACAACACAAAGCTGGCGCAAATTCCATCACCACCTGTGTAAAACGAAAATATAGCATCATGCTGCAAATTAACATCCGCAACATAAATCATGTACAATTCCAATCATCGAATCTCATGCACAGATCATTTCATGTGAATGAAACCTATTGAGCCCTTAAAACCATTTTATTGACTGAAACAACCCAACTGAACCATAGAAATGCAAAATGCCTGTAACACATTACTGAATTCAAGATTGAAATTGTTCTGCATTTACATGAAACAAAAGAGGGGGGGGGGCATTCCTATGGGAAAATTCACTACATTAAATCAATGACAAATCTATCATTTACTAACCAGATACATCTCCGCAAGGTATGTAGGGACTGGGGAATGTACAGATGGGGGGTGGTGACTGTTACCCTGCTATCTATAAGCTAAACTCCCTGTGATCAGGTAGCCAAGGTGTGAGCCTGGAAAAAAAATCCTGCAGACTAAAATCTCCAAAAGGGAGAAACAACCAAATACCATCTTATCTGCCTACAATCATTTTTTTCTAGCCTAGGAAAACGTTTGGTCTCGTCTTGAGCCAATGCACCATCTCCTTGTCAAGGGGGGAATTATTCAACACGGCATCCATCATTGGACTGCCAAAGTATCTCGGATCACTCTTGAACACCCATATCCTATCCTTTGGCCATGGTCTCTGTGCCTGTTTTTCCTGTAATCAACCACCAAATAGTCAAGGGAAAACAATTCGTAAGATGATGGCAGTCTTCACAATTTACAACTTTTTATAGGCAAAGACAGTGATCACTGGGATGTAAAGTAAAAGAAGCACGCATGTTACATCATAGATAGGATCAATTAGCAGTCAATAGGCATAAATGTCTTACGCAAAGTACTGACAATATGCCAAGTTACACTTAAGATATTTTCTTCTAGAAGATAAAGAAATTAAACATCATAATAAGAAGAGTCCTAATAAGAAATTAAACATCATAATAAGAAATTAAACATCACAATTTACAACGTTTGAGAAAGAAATTGAGAAAAAAATAGCTGGCAAGAAAATTCAATATTTTCTTCTAGAAGATAAAGGACAATAAGAACAATTAAACATCATAATTTTACTCAGCTGGAGATGGAAAGACCGTCCTTCCGGTATTATATTAAGAAGAGACCGAAACAATGGTCCCGACCAAGAAAATCCCTGAACCCTGGACCCATCACTAACGGGCTGACGTCAACCGTCCACTCTGCAACGGTCTAACCGGAGGGTGGAGCATAGGACATCGTAACCCGAGAGCGGATAAGGCACAACGAGGGGATTTTTTTAACCAAGCCTGAAAATTCGCCCCCGAGGAGGATTGAACCTAGGACTTGAAGGTGCTACTCGGAAGCCTTTAACCACTAGGCTAGAGGCCCTTTCACTAAACATCACGTAAAAGCATTCCATGTGCATAAAATTATGAGAAGTAGCAAGGAATGATTCAGAAAAATAATGGTACCGGTAGGTAATGATGTCTTATATATGGGGTCTACAGCACCAAATTGTTTCATGATCCAACAACTCTAGAACAAAATAATGAGTGTGCAAAACAGTTAAACAGCCATTACTTATTCTTTTCGAATTTTGCTTTCTCCACCTCCCATTCCAAAATAAGCACATCATTTTTTGTAATCTGCTAACCCCAAGCACTCACAAAATAGCACTTACCATGCGTGATAACATGAATCTCACAGTTCTGTTCCCATAAACTCGCTCTTGCAATGGTTTTAGAGACTTCACATAGAAGGACGAGACATCGGGCAATGACATGCAACCTTTTCTAGCTCTTGTCAATCTAGATTCAGGTTCTGAATTCTGGCTATACCAATAGATAAGCTGGGCTAAGCAGTAATTTTCTGGGTATGTCTTGCAGTACTCCTGAAAGCCTGGTCCCAGTTTATCGGCATATTTGGGGCCTAAGTCAAGCGGACTGATATGAACTGGTGGAGATTTTACTGTCTTGTAATCCTGGGAGCAGCCATACTTGAGTCAGATCTAAAGAACAGATGGCACAAAACCACAACCATCGTTTTCTAAGTAATAAGCTTTCACTTACCCGGACTCGGAAAAAGCACTTTGTATAAGCATACAAATGGATCAAATCTGCAGCAGCATCATGACGGCACTTGTAAGTGCATGGAAGAGTTCGTAATTCATCACGTAGCCTGTACAAACGAAGGATCAGATTCCACAGACAGGTAATTGTAGAGAAGTCATTATACATACAGGAAATACTGATCGATCAGGTCCCAAACTTACCACAAGAGAGAATTACGGATGCCTCCCTCAATATCTTCAGAATCTGATGGGTCATGAGCACAGATTTTGGCCTTCAGATCACTAAGTACCTCTTCTTCAACATGAGGTTCCATCGACTGAAGAAGTTCAGCAACTATCGAACTGTCCCCTTTCCAGATGGCAGAGACCAAACTTTTCCCAGACAACCTTACCATAGGAGGAGGAGCATTCTTTGGGTCTCCAAATATGCATCTCATAACATATCTCACCTGAAGAGTTGGTAGAGGCCAATACGGATAAGCAATGATATGATATGTATGGTATCTAGGTATAATCAAACAAGCCCAAGATAGAACATAAATATTCACCTTGTCAAGTGTATGCACTATTTGCTGTAATCTTGAATTTAGTACTCCCTCTGCCTGAGAGTAGCGACATAATTAGGTCAAACTCAGGCAAATATGAAAGGGGTGAAATGAACTAGGAGACCTGACCAAGTCATCAGCTAATTTACCTGAACCTCAGCATCATTCTTCTCAGAATCCATGTTTATTTCTATAAGGAACTGTCGCTTCTCATCCACATTGTGCCTTAAGATCTCATCAGGGAGCTTCTGCCTCTCAAGGTATATAAACCGTACCTTTTACAACAAAAGGTGATATAAGGACCAAGCTAAATTGGTTACAACACCAGAACAGAAACTGAACAAAATACAGTTATTGCAATTACCAGGTGAGCTGTGTAAGCAACAAGCCATCCAGGCAAACCAGCAAGCAAACAGGTACCAAGACCAGCTCTACCCAAGTCAATCAAGTCTTGCTGGGAGACAGAGTCTGTTTCACAAGCCTGTAGCAGTAGGCTATGCCTATCGAGCACACCATGAAATTCCATTAATACCTGATTCACAACGACATCAGTAGATGTGAGCATGTCAGAATCATGCAAATAATCAATAAAAATTGTCACTACAAGCATTCCTTCCAAACTATCCACCAGCATACTTCCAAAAGTTCACCTTCTCAAAGGCTCCTTCACCAGAAAAATTCAAATAGCTGCCACGGCATACTTGACTTCCACAGAGGCAGACTGATGCTTCATGTTCTTCTTTGCTCTAGCAAAATAAGTATGCAGACATCAAACGTTGCAATGTAATACATAATTTCATAAAGGAACAAGAAATGTGCTCACCTCAGTTACAGAATTGTAATCAAAAGTGATTTCCTCGCCTTCTGCAATTGGTCGAAGTGTGTAAACTCCAATCTGGTATTTACCATCCACTGCTGTCACTCTGTTTTTTTTAATAAAGGAGCATAAATTACTCGACATTAGCCTTAGGAAGAGAAAAAAAAAGTCCAAGCATTTTGAGACATGCAAACATGGTAGCACATACATATATTCAAATTATCAATGGTTGAGTATCAATTTAATTAGCATAGAAATGCATAACCATAACCAAGCAAACGTGTACTGAAGTTTGTCAAAGGAACTTGATAAGTAAATCCCAAGTTGAATACCACCGCACTCCATTAAATGAAGCTGGATATGTGAGAACAGCTACATTATTTTTTCTTGAGAACTGCGCATTCATTATATTAAGAAGAAAAAAAGGGGGGCAAAATAGACTAGCTACATTATATTGCTCAATGCTCAGACATACTGATTTCCAGACCGACGAAATATAGTAAATATTATTAAGGAATGCCAAGTATCTTGAAAGAGTACATAATAATCTAACAACCAACAGCAAAATTCCACAAAAAAGGATTTATTAGAGTAACAACAGAGCAGAGCAAATTTTGTAAGTAAAGCTGAATGTTACATCTATCGACAATTGTTAACAGACAAGCTTACATAGCTCTCATGTCAACTTTTGCATAATCATACGTATAAATTCTTTTTTTTCTTGAACAACACAGAAGAGTTGTGTGTCATTTCATTAATACATAGTTATTACGTAGTACACAGAGGAGGGTTACTCCCTCCAAAAAAATACCTCATGCACATCATACACATAAATTCTGACCAATAATCAAAGAATGATATTATATAACCACAGAAGCAATGAAACAGTTAACATTCACAAGGTTGGAACCTGAACCTTAAAAGGAGCTTACTTTGCTTCGCAGTTAGGGTTGCAGGAGTGGCAGATTCTACTCGCGTAGTTGGCCTTGTGCATCGCATCAACAAAAACCAAGTCATATCCATGTCGGTCTCCCTTCCATCATGACAGAACTAAAATGTTAATAGGATAAAAAGACCATGAATTGAAATGACCAGTTGCAAGTTACATCTCATTAAAATCAGAGATTGAACACAACCTTTGGCCTTTCTAACATAATGTTGTAAAACTCAGGAGCTTGATCTTCACTGTTATTTTGTATATGTTTAATACCATCTTGCTTTTCATACCATCTCCAAGAAGGGTAGACCTGCAAAGTTTATAAATCAACATATTCATGGCTATACTACTGCCACTCGATCTAGGAGTAGAATGGATGAATATTAAAAACTAAGGCATACCTCCCCAAAGAATTCAACAACAAAGTCATCTACACCAAATCCACCTTTTTTGTTGCAAACAACACCAAGACCCTGGAAAAGATGCACCAAACGTGTCAAAAAGACACAAGAAATGACCCTGAGTTAATAGGTTGCTGAAGGGATACCTTTCTATAAGCAACAAAGTTCTGATCAGAGCGATTTCTCATGGACTTTAGCATCCCCAAGCACGTCTTCAAAGTTCGTCTGTCACCACTATCCTCCGCAGACCTTTGAATTTCTTCAATGACAGGCCTAATGTTGTAAGTCATAGGGGTATTTCCCAAACCAGTGAAATGCCTAACTTGCTTATTCAATGCATTCAGAAGCAACTGCATTGAAAATATTGGGTAAGTTCAAAGCTTGAACTGAAATAGAGAGAGGAGCGTATAACCTAGTGTCAATTACCTCCTCAATAAAGATATGCTTGTCAGTAGGTGACAACTCAAGATCAGCAGGCATAATGTCACTCAGTAGATTGTGTGTATATGGATCTATGCCATATACTTCTTGCTCAAGAATTTCATCTCCTGCTACTTTTCGGGGTTGATAATCCTTAACCTCTGGAAGCTCCAAATTTTCGGTGCCATTCTTCTGTGAAAGCAACTTCTCAGAATAGTCATCAGGTAAAGAAACTCTCATTTTTCGTTGTACTTCCTCCACATCTGCTACAATAAGGTACTCCTCAATAACTTCATACTTCCTAGTAACTGGAGGAACAAGGCTGGCCTTTGTCATGCGGGCACCTAATATACGATCATCGATCACAGACTCCCCATGTTCAGTTAACTTTAGGCAATTTCCTTTTAAATCCCAGGCTCCAGAATTTACATCAAAGTCACTCTCAGTATCAGAAACAGTAGTTTCACTCTCAGTTTCATCACCTTCAGAGTAGCCATCATCGTCAGATGTTTCACTACCAGAGCAGACATCCTTTTTCTTTAATTTAGACAGGCTTCTTTTGATTTCAAGGTCAAATGCGCGAGATGAATTATCTGCTCCAGCAGCCACCAAATTTGCTTTTGTTTTGTTTTGCTTCTTTTTGAGTTTAGTATCGAATGAATATTGACTAATGTCCAGGCTGTCCTGGGCTGCTGCTCCGTTTCTCTCAGAAATGTACCTTGGGTTCCCTAGTCTCTTTGCTAGTTGTATGAAGGAGACAACAATTTGCTTTACATCATCCAAATCATTGCCATCTTTATATCTGAGGTAGAATAGGAAATGTTAGAAATACAGTGAACACATATACTTCTAGAAATCTTAACCTAGGTTCGATTAGGTCATTTTTACCTCAATGCATCTTGGCACATGGTACGGATGTCATGCTTGATGGTACGAAAACCATGGCGAGCATAATACCCATTTTTCAACCTACCTTCGATCTTGGAAACCTGTAAAATGGAACAAATATGGGTGTGAAATATTAGTACATCATATTAGACCATCAAGAGGACTCATCCAAATAATTATCAAATACTGATGGTACCTTTGGAATGAAAAAATCAAATCTGTTACACCTCATAATTTCTCTCAGCCTGTTTATGACAAACTCTTCCATCTTCCTGTAACTGTTCTCTGCCTGTCTCTGCATCAAACGCCTCATTTCTGCATCCCTCGACAAAACCGCGGAGGACTTTCTAGCATCAAGCAATTTCGATCGTTTATAGAAACCTTGTCCAAATGAAAAAAGGCTAGCACCCTCGATTTTTGAAATATCAGCAAAATAACCATCAAGCTCATCAGAATCATCTAGCTGATCGAAGTTCCTTGCAACTTTGGATGCATAGTTGTTCCCATCACCTATCTGCTTCAAGGTTTTCATTTTCCGATATGACCCCTCTGGATTCAATGAGCTCCTGATCCATTTTACATGCTGAAATTTATTTTTCAGATCCCCTAGATGACTGCAACCTTGAATATGAACATAAGATATTTGTGGAAGGTGTTCAAGTACTCTGCCAAGGGCATGTGAACTAAGGTTCGAACAACCAGCTAAAATAAGAGTCCTAATATTTTGCTTCTCAAAGCCAGCCTAAAAGGAAGATGGATGATTTTGAGTCCAACGTTAGGATATAACAGAAGTAATTTCTCAAGAGTTCAAACAGATAGTCAAGACACATACCATAATATCACAAAACATTGAATCAGTGCAAAGAGGACCAACAGAAGACAGATCAATGAATCTACACATGTTTCTGTAATACTTCGCAGCAGCATTCCAGCTCTTACAGGTAGCTGCAGAAGAAATAAGTGATTTCAAATCTGCCCTCATAAAATGAAAGATTCTTGCTAACAGATGGTCATTTAGTAGACCCCAGCTTGCATTTCCTGCTCTGGGATTCACAGAATCATTATCAACAGACGATGCTCCATCACATAACTCTTCAAAACAGATGTCCTCCTTCCGACTAGCAATAATGTCTTCTGACAAATGAATATTTTCGTCACTCTGGTCAGGTAGCAATCTTGCCCTTTTTGCAGACCCACCATCTTCTGTGAGGCTCACAAAAGAAAAGGAAAATGTTACAAATGTCCACAAATTTCGTTCAGTGTTTAGTAGCTACAAGGAATATGCGAGAGTGAAATAAATTTGATAGTTCAATATTTCAAATGCATTAAGATTAGCTGAAAGTTAAAATTTAAGAACTAAAAGTAAGTAAATAAAATGCTGTGTAGGACATGACCATAGTACCTGGCAGGAAATTCCTAGATGCTGAATTGTGAGAAAAGTATGCTTCAAACTCTTTTTTTGGTTGCTTTGCTGAAATCCATGGATCCAAGACCTCATTTATAGCTAAAGTAAGTTCCCTGCTCTTGAAATATTTCATGACTAGTTCATGTAATTTGCCACGTGTATAACCCGCGAACTGGGGGTGTAACTCATGGAAGCTACTTGATCCTTGGTTCACACCAAAATTATATTGGTCTGGGTGCGTAAAAGCAGCAGTTAAGTTTGAGCTTGGTGCTGCACTGGGAACAGAGCTTCCAGGTTTTAAATCCTTAAGAACTGGAAACCATGTGTTATCGATCTTACGGAACACGCTACTTTGTTCAATGATAGTGTCCTTTTTAACTAATTCTTGCAATTCGGAATAAGAAAATGGGCCTTGATCATGCCCAGTGCCATCAAGGTAGTACCAGTCACCCCGATTAACTGACAGCTCATCAACAGTGCATACATGGTCCTTCGGAATGTTTGGAACAGACTTGGACTTGTGAAAACTTTGTGAATCATGGTCATGGTGCTTCCTGAAATGCGACGAACCATCATGGATAGAATTTCTCTCAGCCCCAATTGAATGGGAGCGTGAAGATCTCGACGGTGGTCGATCAGTTCCTCTGGGTTTTGTACGGGGTTCGACAGATGATTGGTCTTTAACAACATGATAATTTATACTAACCACTTGAAGCATCACCTTCACTTCCCTAGGAGGCTGTCTGGTCTGACCTGGCCTCCCAGGCACAACAGTGTTTTTAGTGGTGTCATTAACACCGTCAATATCTTCTTCTGTCGATGAGAATGCCCACAATGGCAAGTCATGCTTTTTACCACGTACAGGGTAGTACAACTCATCCTTGCAGGGCCGGCGTGGATCCTCATAGCTACCTTTTGGTATCTGACACAGAGGATACCCTTCATTGAGAACAAGTTTTTTCCTGAATGGAGTATCTTGGCCCAATTCGTCATTTCTCCTCCAGTCACCACCTTTGCAAGACCATCTCCCAGAAAACCATTCGCTAGACTCGACATAATGATGGAAGTTGTCCACAGAAACAAGGCCATAAGCATCTGTTGTTCTATTTTCTAAGAATTCTGTGCCTCCAATGATTTCATCGTCTCCTTCGATGTGCACATGGAACCTAGTAAAATCTGACATAATAATAATATATAAATCACAAATGCCAAGCATAACAGAACAAAGGCAACCAAATAACTATACGGTGGCGTCATTAAAAACTACAAGGGAAGAACTTATGTAGTGTTTTATGAAACAATTTTAAATAGTTTTCTTGCAGCCCCTTGCTTGGACCAAGGTAGGGGTGCAGGCTGTATCGGACCCCCCCCCCTCTCTCTCTCTCTTAATTGAAAGGTTCGCAACTCTCCTGCGTATTATATAAGAAAAAAAAACAGATGATAAAATACAAAAAAACAGAACACAAATCATCTCAGAGAGTTGTATTACCATCTAAAACAAAGAAAAGCGTATAGCCATTCCGAAAAATTGGATAAAGAACAGTACAAACCCTAAGGCCAAACAAAATTTAAACTGATACAGTACCTTCAGGGTGACTCAATCTTTGCCAATCAGCAGGCTGAAAATCTGCACCTAAAAGCTCTGCAATTTCCAAGTGACAAAGCGCTACAACATTAGTCCAGCCATGAGGTTTAATTTCATAAATTTGTGCTAGTCAGGCCATCAGGGTGCTGGGGAAGTAAAATGCAGGTTGAAGTCCAATGCAAGTTCACAAAGGTACAGTGCGATTTATTCAAAACAAATTAAAGAACGAAAAAAACAGAAGATATTTGACATGGCCTGGGAAGTTCTGTATTTGCAGTTACACCCCCAAAAAAATATATTGTCCAATTAAACTTACAGATCAACATCCACACCAACAATCCTGATTTTAGAAGGAAGATTAGATATCTACCTTCAAACATGGTATAAAATGGGTACCCGAACTCTTAGGACAAATCTAATGTTTTAAAATGCTAATCTTTTCTTGTGTTATCAAGCACATTATTACATATAAGAATAAAATTTTGCATAAATTATTTTATACATTATTTGCTCCCTACAACAAAAAAAGATGAAAAAGTATCCGTATCCAACTATCCATATCCGAATGATACCCAAATTTTATGTCTATCATTAGAGATGATATATGATAAATTTGAGGTTTATATTTTATAAATCTTTACAGGCTCAATGTTAAAAACAAGAATATCAATTTACATAGCAGATTCTATATCATATCTATTCACAATCAAAGAAAAAAGACCAAAAAACTGGTATCCGAATAGGTACCCGTTTTCATCTCGAATAGATCTGATACAATTACACAGAAATTCAAATACAGAGCTTTAGAAGTGTATATATATATATATATATATATATATATATATATATATATATATATAATAGAGTGATTTTATGGTCGTTAGATCAAAAGGATGTTCCCGAGGATGCAGATGCAAAACGGTTGAAGCAACTAAAATTCCTCAAAAACCGAGGTCAGGACCATTAGATTTTTGAAAAACTGTATCCAAATAAGACCAACAATGCACGCTTATGGGCCCAAAACGGCCTAAACCCAAGCAAATAGACATCATATAACACCTCATCGGCTCTCTCAGCCTCTCAGGGATGCTCGTCTATTGCCTCCACAACCACAAGAAACCAAAACCAAGGGATTTGCAGCCAACTCCAAAAGGATATAACCCAAAAACAGAGAACCCAAGTCCAGCCTAGACCACATCAAAAACACGTGGATCTTCAAATATAGCAAAGAGAACTTTACCTCCAATGATCTCGAGCTCCTGGCCATGCACCAAAATTGATCCATCCATCAGTGCTTCAACCCTATCATTAATATAGAATTCTTCACTATCTTCTGCAGAAGCTTCCACCATTTGTTTATCCTCAGAACCTGATGCCAAGTTAGAAGCCTCCTCTAGAGCTTCATCGAGCAAATTTCCTGGGGCTTCTGGTGGGTTAACCATCTGTGTTGAAGTGTCCGAATAAAAAGAGGGGAAATCAGATGGCACCAGTGGTGAAGCTGCATTCTCTACAGTCACCCATCGGTTGCTATCAGCATGTTTTATCAAATGGTCAGAAAGAAGATATCCATCTTCCACCAGCTTCTTCAACACAGCAAGCTTGGAAGGTCCTTGCTCGATACCGAAGTGATCAAGGTAAAACCACCTCCCTATATCATAAATTGGATCCGTGGGTTCAGGTGCTGCACTAGTGTGAGGTGGAGTGTCACAGATATCCATGTCTTCTATCATATCTTCGGCTAGAACTCCAGTTGGCTCAGGTTCTGGTGGTGGAGGCAGGGGAGGCGGTACAGCAGGTGGCAGAGGTGGAGGTGGAGGTGGTGGAGGCGGCGGTGGTGGCAGCGGTAGTGGAGGTGGCGGTGGCAGTTCAGTGTACTTACTGCTTTCAGTGGGCTTTTCTTTGGAGATTTTCTCATTCTTCTCATTGCTACCACTCTTGGTCTTTGAAGATTGCTTCGCTGATTTGCTTTTGTGCTGTGACTTTTCTGAGTTGTTGCCACTTCTGCTCTTCTTGCTTGCTTCATGAGTATCAGTAGGCCGAAAACGTTCAGAAGGCGATCTGTCGTGAAGAAATGGGCTACGGTCTCTGACATCCTCACGCTGGACTCTCCCACGAGGGAAATTATCAACACGACTTGGTGTGTTATCCCTGAAATGGGGCTGACGAGCTCTATGTCGAGGTGAAACATATGGGCTGTGGTCTCTGCTTTCGTAGTGGCGAGCACGCTCTCGATGTGGGGAACGCTCTAAGCGGCTCGGGCTCCTGTCATACCTGTCATGACGAGAGCGCTCATGAGGAAAACGACCCAAGATGCCTGGGCTCCTCTCGTGCCGATCACGCCGATCCCGTGTTGGTGATGATATCTCACGGTTTCTCCCAGACAAATGCCTGGCAGCAGATCTCTTCCCTTCTCCCTTCGGACCCTTCCTATGACTTTTTGATCCTGACTGGTCAGAGGTGTCAGTGTGGTGCTTGTGGTTAATGCTGTGGGGCTCTGTTGGCTGGTTCTTCCTTAGACTGCCACTGGTGCTGCTCTCTGGCTTAATTTCACCAGGCTCTTCATCAGAATCCCGCAAGGAGCTTTTCTGGGCAGATGAACTTGGCCTCCTGCTGTTATCATCAGCCCGTTGGGACTTGGCATCTCGCCTTTTTTCTGGCGGTGCAATCTCCCCTGGCTCCATGTCATCCTTGATAGACTTCCTGGTGCTCTTCCCAGAAGATTTTACCTTCCTATGCCTCTCCGGCAGCAGCTCTACCTTGTCAACCTCCCCATTTCTCCTTGCTTTCTTCAATGGCACTGCTTGCTTCGTACTCACAATCTCCCCAGGCTCCACCTCCACAGCAGCTGCGGAGGCTGCCAGCACCTTCCTCCACTTCTTAGGTGGCATGCTCCTCTCAGGCAACCCATTGGTCTCCGCCTCCCCACTGAGCAGCTCCCCCTCCTCCAGGTCAGTAGCTGACGCTGACTGCTGGTTCTTCCGGTGCTGCTGGTGGTGGTGGTGGTCATGAGCCTTCTCCCCCTTATCCGGCATCGCTTCTTCCGCTCCTCCTCTCCTCACGAGGGCGCCGGCATGGAAGCCCTTGACTGCGCGCACGGCGCACGCGACACCCCCATCTCCCATGGAAAACCTAGTTGGCTGTCGGGGGCCGTCGTCCGCCAAGCTGTGCCCCACGGTGCGCTTCAGAAGCCTAGCTCCCCGGGGCTCTCCACACTCATCTCCGTCGCCGGCACCGAAAAACCCTAATCACAGAGCAGCAGTGTTTCAGCCAAGGGCGGAATCAAGCAGCAGCAATGTGAGGGGCGCGAATTGGCGCGGAGGAACCGGCCGGATCCAAGCGGCCGCGGATCGGAGCCCGTAGCTGTAGGGAATTGAGAAGCGGCGCCTCAGATCGGGAGATCTACGGCGGCGAGGGCTCGGTCACCGGCGGCGAGCTCCCTCTCCCGCCACCGGCGAGCGGCCTCGGAAGTTTCCGGGATTTAGGGCTCCACGCCTCGCGCGCTCTCGCGTCGTGGCGCGAGCGCGAGCGCGGGGCGCTATCTCCTGGGTTTGTGTGTGTTTGCTTTTTGGGATTCGTAAAGCCTCCTCCGCGACCGGGGCCTCGCTCTTATGTGGAGTGGAGGGGCCGAAGAGCAAGGAATGAAGACGGGACGCAGTGTTGGCTTATTTGATTGTCACAGGCAAATGCCTGCTTGGCAAAGGATCAGCCCCAGACGGTGAAAATCAGACCGACGACTGGGATCAGCCTTCCGCCCGCGCAAACCAAACATACCTTATACTTACTAGACTTGTGTAAAATAGAAGACATGAAACTATAAATAACACTATTTATAGAGTGGAATTTAAATATCAGACAGATAATATGCTAGAGATAGTCTTATAGAGTGTATAGTTATGAAGTAGAGTTTAAAAAATAAGTTTCGAATCTAAGTTTAGAATATTTTAAAAGAACTACAATATTTACAATACTTTACTTTTAAAGTAGAATCTATACTACTTATTAAGAGTGTAATAGTAGTCTGCCTCCTGCCGTTCTGCCATCCTGCAACCTCAACCGTCCATTCCATTGTTCTGCAATTTTAACCGTTCGATCACCAGTCGCTCGATCCCCCCACCGTCGCCAGTCGTCCGATCCCATCGCCCGATCCCCGCCCCGGAGGTTGGAGATGCAAGGGACGGCCCCTGCCCCGGTGCCCCCCACCCCCGTTACCCTTGTCCGATCCTCTTCCTCCCCCGCAGTCTCTGATCCGCCCGGCTTCACCAAATCCACCCCTCCCCACGCAACAACCACCGACCGTGTTCGCCGCCCCACCTCCCCGCCTGGCGTCCGTGTTGCTCGCCGCCCTAGAAGGGACGCGTCCACAAGAGGCAAGGTCGTGCCCCCGCCCGACCCCGCGCAATCGCCGCCATCCATCTCCCTCTCTGCCCTGCGTCCGCGATGCTCGCCACGTCCGCCGCTCCCCGGTCCCTGACGCTCGCTTCCCCGGCCATCGTGGCGGAGCCCCCCTCCCACCTTGTGTCGATGGCAAAGTTGTACGTGCAGGTGGTGCCGCCCCCTGGATCTAAACAGGAACACTGAGTAGTTCATGTACCCCGAGGTCTGGACCGCCTACATCATCTTCTTTTGCTGGATCCTCGCCCTCTCCGTCTTTGGGTGCGCCCCCAACATTGGCATTGAGAGCACCTAGAGGGGGTGAATAGGTGATCTTGTAACACTTGAAACTTAAGCCACAAAAACTTGGTTAAGTGTTAGCACAATAATCGCCAAGTGGCTAGAGAGGAGTCTTCAACAAAACACAATGACCACAAGAGAATAATCACAGAGATTGACACAGTGGTTTATCCCGTGGTTCGGCCAAGACCAACGCTTGCCTACTCCACGTTGTGGCGTCCCAACGGACGAGGGTTGCAATCAACCCCTCTCAAGCGGTCAAAAGACCCACTTGAATACCACGGTGTTTTGTTTGCTTTACTATTCCCGTTTGCGAGGAATCTCCACAAGTTGGAGTCTCTCGCCCTTACACTTGAAATTCACAATAAGCACGGAGTAAGGGAGGGAAGCAACACACACAAATCCATAGCAAAATACGCACACACACGGCCAAGAATCGAGCTCAAAAGACTATCTCAAAGTTCTCACTAGAACGGAGCTCGAATCACTGAGAATGACAAACGAATGCGCGAAAACTGAGTGTGGATGATCAAGAATGCTCTAAGGTTGCTTGGATATCTTCTCCATGCGCCAAGGGGTTCCTTTTATAACCCTTAGGCAGCTAGGAGCCGTTGAGAGCAATCAGGGAAGGCATTTCTTGCCTTCTGTCGACTGGCGCACCGGACATGTCCGGTGCGGATCTCCTTCCTTATTTGGCGAAGCCGACCGTTGGCGCTTGAGAGCCGTTGGCACACCGGACACTGTCCGGTGCACACTGGACAGTCCGGTGCCCTCTTCTAGCTGTTGGCTTGGCCACGAGTCCCGCGCGGATCGCGCGGCCGACCGTTGGCCCGGCCGACCGTTGGCTCACCGGACAGTCCGGTGCACCACCGGACAGTCCAGTGAATTTTAGCCGTACGCCGTTAATCATCTCCCGAGAGCGACGAATTCGTCTGTGAACAACTCACCGGACAGTCCGGTGTACCACCGGACAGTCCGGTGAATTATAGCCATACACCGCCGACGAAGTCCCGAGAGCAGCCAGTTGACAGAGTCAGCCTGGCGCACCGGACAGTCCGGTGCACCCAGACTGAGCAGGTCTTGACTGAGCAGCCAAGTCTTTTCCAAATTGATTTTTCCTGTTTCCAGCACTTAGACACAATACATTAGTTCTCTAAAACAATGTACTAAGTCTAGAAACATACCTTTAGACTTGGTTTGCACTTTGTCCACCACTTTGCATAGATTTTCACAAAAGCATTTGTGTTGGCACTCAATCACCAAAATACTTAGAAATGGCCCAAGGGCACATTTCCCTTTCAGGCATGGACGCTCGTCAACCTTGGCCACTTTGCAGTACGTACAACGGCATTCTCTCGCTCCTTGCTTGTCTTACTGTCTGCCATGTTACTTGCTCCCCTTGCTATCGTTGGTTCGTTCGTGTGCAGAGGCTGGAATGGGGTTTCAGCTGTTCCTATTAATGTTAGCATGAGGAGCATCTTACTGAAGCGGCTCCATGTTTGGTCGTCTACATCATGAGGGATTGAGGGCTAAGTTCTGATGCTTGTGTTGGATGGGATTACATACCTTTACACTTACATGCATTTCACCTATTTTGGCATGTTAATAACTTTGGGATTTCTAAACTATTAAACATTAATTCGAGGTTATGCATTAATGAAGATAATTTAGGTACATGTTTTCTTAGGCCAATTACAAACAAATAATGTTGGGGTGCATAATAGTGACTATCAGTAGTCAGGTCTGTTCGCATTGTCTCAACAGCTAATAGTTCCACAAATGATTTGGCAGGAATAGAGTGTGTATTGCCATCCTATGGTCCTTTCAAGTTTCAGCTATTGATCTTTTTGTGTTAGGTACCTTAGTTCAGACCTCAGCATGATCCACCCTCCTGACGGGATAGAATTGGTGGGACAAGAGGTCCAAATTTCCCTTTCCCCCTTCTTCCCTATGAACCAAGCAACGGGTGAGCTTTCCATCCCTATGTCTAGCCCCTCATATCCCATTATACAAACATCACCTAATTTTGGTTGCAAATCCTTTCTGTTTCTGTTTCTAATTTATTTTATTTGATCAACAGTAAGCACAATATCCTTTGTTTGTCTGCAGTATTAAAGTACACAAGTGCATAAGCGACTAGATTTGGAGTGGTAAAGACGAGAATCAAAGTGCTGGTGGATTAGAGGTGTAGGAAGATGTATCGTGGAGGCCTTGACCGCTTCGAGAAGGCACAAGCCTTGGAGCCCTTCTCAGTGAAGTCCAAGACAGGCACCAAGAAGGCACATGCAACTGCAGGAACAACTAAAGCACTGTCTCTATTGATGCTGCCACAAAATTCTAATTTTTTGCCAGGTTAGAATCTCCAAAGTCCGCAAAGGCACCAGCTCAAGGGTGGCTGGGCAAGATGGTGATGCTCCCGGGCATGTTGGGACACAGGTCGGTGGAGGGCAATCGACGTGGCAACCTCCAGACTAGGCGATTGAGCCACGCTCAGGGGTCTACTATCTTGATGTTGTGAAAGATGGGGAGGTCTTTGATAGGATCAATCTACAAAAAATGAGGAATCTATTCGGGAGGCGGATTCTTGCTTCTGACTTCATGTTGGACCATCAGTCTATGTCACGTCAGCATGCTGCTGTTATTCCACTCGAGAATGGAAGGTTAGAATCCTCAAGTTCGATCACTTGCAATTCTATTCTATGTTCTTATGTATCCCATGGTTAGTAAGGCACATTTATTTAGACTTTATTTATTCTATGAATGTCAAAATTGCTAGCATCTCACGATTAACTCTTTTGTGAGTACCAACAGGCTAATAGATGTGCCTGCTTTTTATAGTTTGACGTCTTCAAAATGTTGAGTTATCTCTTACATGTGCACTCTACAATAATAACAGATCAATTTTCTCCATCCGCGAATTGCGTCCGCTTCCCTGCTCTCCAAGGTTTTCTTCGCCCTCCGCCGGGATCCATAGATTCCCCATCCGCCCTCCACCGAGATCGGCATGGGCGCGGGCGCGGAGCCCGGCGGTAAGGTGGCGCGCGGCGCCAGGCTGGGTGACCTCCCGGAGCTGTGCACCGTGGAGGTGCTGCTCCGCCTCGGTGCACCGAACATATGCCGGCTCGCGCGGCTCAACCTCGCGTTCCGCAGCGCCGCGGACGCGGACTTCGTGTGGGAGGCCAAGCTGCCTCTCCAAGGATCCGGACAACGTCCGCGAGATCGCGCTGCGTGAGTACACCGAGCTGGACCTTATTCAGGTGTGTCCAGTAATTACCTCTCACTGCGTCATCTTGCAGTGTGGCTTGCTGAGCCTGCAGTGAGAATGCGCCTAATGGTTGTTCTTGTTGGCCATCTCTAGCGCCCTATCCAAGCGAGGAGGTGGGAACATTCAGTGAGTGCTTCAGTTCTGTCTCAGAATTTGAACCCTAGCAAGTTTTTTTTATTCAATGGAATCATTCTGGTGCTTCAGTTCCAGTTGAAATGTGTGCAGATTGTGACAACTAATTGGAATAGCAGTACTACATATTTTTTGCAGGTTTTTTGTATGTGTTTTTATGCCTTTTTGTACTCAGACATTTGTTTTTTAGTGTGTCAGTCATTGTTGTGTGTAGGGTTTTTACCATGAACTTTTTTATGATCAGTTTGTTTTTTGACTTCATAAATGTTACTAGCTGAATGCCCGTGCGTTGCAACGGGAATATATAATACTAGTATACTACGATAACTTATATACAAAATGTGTGTTATATTGTTATGAGAAAATGTTTCATAATCAATTTGTGATCCTAGCCATACATAAATTTTGTTATTTTAATCTAGTTATTTCACCACTACATTGCAACCATCAGTATCATGCAGACTTCGATATATGCCATGATTTGTATGGTCTCATCATTGGAGAGCATATTCCACACATGCCGGAAAAATTCCCTCGTACATCATTAGTCATCAGACACGCACCACCATATGCTCTTGCTTAAACAAAAAGGTAAGTGCGTATGTGTTTGCGAAGAGAATTAAACGCAGGCCGACACAAAAGCTACCCTGACGGTGGCGAGGATGACGAACTGGTCACTGTTGTCGATCCTCCTCTACGTCACCTCCGGCGCCAAGATGATGCCACAATCCTCGATATAGTAGTCATCGAACGCACGCGACATGACGAGTATCGATGACTCTTGGTTGGGCTGTCAAACGAAGTGCACCCCGGGCTCATCAGCGAGGTAGTACCCCTGGCCGTTGCACCACCGGATGCGCTATTCCACTACATATATCATGTTCGAGGACACTCACACAACATCAGCAACGTCCATCGTCCCAGCGCACAAGAATTCATGTCCGGTCAGTAGCGACTTACGTGGCAGGTTGGGCTTCAGGTGGACGATGAGCTGGACGGCGTGATGGCGTCGTCGTCGGATGCGGTGTCCAGAACAACTCGAGAGTCATCGATGTTGGCGACAACCATGAGGCCCCCCTGCTTAACGATGGACAACGCGATGCAGCTGCTCTGGACCGCGTCCAAGCGGCGGCTTCGCGGGAGCTTGTCATACACAGCAGCGCATGCGACCACGTAAGACTGCTTTTAGAGGTCGAACTGACAGTCGCCAAGCTTCTTCTCGTCATCGATGAGCGACGACAACGCGAGTGCCTCCTGCTCATGGATTTTGTTCGGGGTTTGAAGTAGGAAACATGGATTCATGCTTGGCGTTGGTTTATAAAAATGACTCACAAGTCTGATCCATGGAAAAAAATATTACGAAGAAAAAATGTCACACATGCAAAAAAGGGAATTTAAGTATAATGCATTATTCAAACAAAAGAAATAGCATGCAAAGCTCTTCTTTAAATAATATTACCTCCATCCAAAAATATAATTCAAGAATCTCGGTGATACTTATCTACTACTATCCATTGTGCAATGGTAGCAAGTGAGCTTGGAGAGAGATGTAGTAGATGTGTTTCCTATCATAGATGTAGACATAAACACATATAGGTGGGTGCCCGTGCGTTGCAACAGAAACATTTAATATCATGATAACTTATGAACAAATGTGTGTTATACTGTTATGTGAAAATGTTTCGTAATTAATTTGTGATCCTAGCCATACATAAATTTTGTTATTTCAATCTAACTATTTCATCACTACATTGCAACCAACAGTACCGTGCAGACTTCTATACATGATAGCTGAATGCCCGTGCGTTGCAACGGGAATATATAATACCAGTATACTACGATAACTTATATACAAAATATGTGTTATACTGTTATGAGAAAATGTTTCATAATCATTTTGTGATTCTGGCCATACATAAATTTTGTTATTTATAATCTATCTGTTTCATCACTACATTGCAACCATCAGTATCATGCAGACTTCGATATATGTCACGATTTGCATGGTCTCATTATTGGAGAGCACGTTTCACACATACCGGAAGAAATTCCCTCGTACATCGTTAGTCATCGGACACGTACCACCATACGCTTTTGCTTAAACAAAAAGGTAAGTGTGTGTTTGCAAGACTAATGGTCAAACACCGTATAACCATAAAGTTAGAATACTATATTAATATATTAAATAAATTAATCCAATAGACATAGATTAACCCAATTAACATAGGATAAATAAATATCTAATTATAAAAGTATGAAACATGATATAATCAATGTTGTTACTGCGTAGTAAATATTCATACGAGACTAACACAACTGGAACAGTTCAATTTGGAATTAAAATGGGGAAGTTACGAATTTCCAAAGTTTCTATGTATTTGATATAGGATTAATTAGGAAATCAATTTTATTGTTGTTTTCATGACAAAACAGAGGTATTATGTGATAAAAATAATATTATAGAATTATAGAAATTGGAATGAACTCATTTGGATTTAATATGAAATTTCCATGAATTAAATGGGTTTCTGCAATTATTTTTAAACTAAAAATCAATTTCTAAACTCCTTTTCCCTATTTTCTTTATTTCCTGGACTGTGTCCCAAATTCCAGAAAGATCAGGGGCTAAGCTATAAATGTTTTTCTAGACTCAGTGAGCATACAGAGTGGACGGCGGGTTAAACACAAAAGACGTCTCAGTTGAAGTTGTACACAATTCAACATGAGTTATGTTGGCTAGAAGGTGGAAGGCTAGGTATTCTGCTCAATAGATCCAAGGTTTGATTCCTGAGCAACCACTGTTTGATTTTTTTTCTGCGCGTGGAACGGGGGAGGGCAGAACGGCAGAACGGCAGACTACTATTGCTTACTTAATAAGTAGTAGAGATTTGTGAATGTTTTTTGGTGTGCTAAGTCATTGTAATTGTGCAGTTAGTCATTGTAAACTATGCTTAGTCATTGTAAGTGTGTTGAGTATTTTTGACAAAAATAGGTGTAGTCAACCATTCTAATAACATATTATACATTACAATTTTTGTAGTCAGTTATTCTAATTTTTTTACGTTTTTAGGCTACGGTTGGCAGTGATAAGCCATCCGATATACAAATGAAGACTAGATCTGCTGTTAGGAAGGTTCCTGTCAGCAGAGTAATTTCAAAAATCAAATCAAAAGGCAAAGCAGTTGTTCCAATTTCTGATGATGACAGTGATTTTCCAACTCCACTACAGGTGAAGGGAAAATAGTGAGATTTACAACTGATGTATGCTCTCTCATTTTTTATTTACTAATTCATTGTATTCAGTTATTGTAGTTTATTTTTGTGCCGGTCATTCCTTGTTATGAGTTCAGTTATCAATGCCGAGTCACTACATCTTTTTTTAATAGTTAGTAATTTTTAGTTTGTTTTCTAGATTAAAAAGGGGTTTTTTATTCAACTATGAGGTGCTCACCAGCTGTTATATTCAGATTAATAGGTGTCTTGTCTGATAATTTCAAGAGGAGATTGTCTAAGATTGGGTTTGGTCACTTTTTACATTTACAAAATGATAAGCTTGACGACAGAGCCTTAGGGATGTTTTTAATGAAGAATACAAAGAAGACCCCCTTAGGATAGAATTTTCTAGGAATATTTTACCTATCACTCCTCAAGTGGTGCACAAGATATTAGGTATCCCAATTAGGGGTCAGTCATTCCGAGCTTTGAATGACAAGGTTAACAAAGCAGCGAGGAAAGAGCTCAGGAAGATTTGTGATGACACTACTGACATAGATAACAAAAGTGCCCATGAAATGTGCATGAAACTATGATATCTATTCTACCAATGTTGGACAATTACAGAAAAAATGGTAAATCAATAAATCACAGCAGTATAGGTAGCAAATTATCCAATCAAGTCTTGTCACATACTACTAACTTAGTATGGTACTGAGTTGAACAGGATGGAAACATAAGGAATACTATCTACAAGGTTCAAAGCACACATATGCATCATACTTGATACAGGTTACTCTGAACTCTGAAGTAGTCTGTATTCACGGATCAGTTGCCAAATTTAGTTGAATGAAACACTAGGGTCGGGTCCAAAGGCCACTTGATCTTGGTGGTTTAGGAATTTTGGACCTGGAAATTTTGGGTTGGGCTCTAAGAATGAGGTGGCTATGGTTAAAAAAGATCCAACCTGATCAGCCATGGGCTGCTCTAGATTTACAGGTTCACTCTAATTCTATGTTCATGTTCTGCATTTCAGCTTATTCTGTGTTAGGTGATGACAACCGAAAACTTTTTTGGTGTGATAAATGGTTTCAGGGAAAATCTATCGTTCACACATGTGGCAAAGAGAGCAATCAAAACAAGAATGGTGCAGGATGCATTGGACAGTAATGCTTGGGGTATGGTACATCAGGGGGCTGTCAGCTACAGCCTGATGGAATACCTCCATCAATCTATGGGATATTATAGCAGAATTTGATCTTCACCCAGGAATACACGACCTACTGACACATTTGATCACCATCCACTATAGGAGAATTCTCAACCAAATCTGCTTATTGTAGTTTCTTTGTCGGGTGCTCGGGGCTGTTGGTTTTGACCCATGGCAAAAAGAAAGCTTATATAACCATTGGCAGGAATTTTTCTGGTAATCAGCATGGCACTGTCATCAATGTTTAAGAGAATAAATGTGAAATATTTGACCTCCAAGGTTTCAGTCTATACCAGTGCTACAAGTGATGACTTTGGCAACTTACCATTTGAGAGAATACATAAATTTTTGTGTGTACACTGCTGCTCCAGAAAGGAATTGCATTTCATGCTGGCATAGTGTACCATTACAATATGCCCTTCCCATTAATTCTGTTTTTGGGAATGTCCTTGTTGGATTACTTGCATAACCACAATATATATAGGGAATAAAAATGATGTGACATCTGTAATTTAGTTTCAGTGCTATTTTTTGTGTACAACTTGATATGTATCTGAATTAATTTCTTTTTTGAAGTGATTTCCAAACTTGACCACTGTCAACGTGAATCATTCTTATTCTTTCAATAGTCACTGCAAATAGCTTCAACCCTTGCGTTTTTTTCTTCCTCATTTATTGTTAAAGAGAGGTTCTTAACTGTGCTAACTTAGTGCTTTTTTCAGGTGGATACAATTCTGGACAAAAAAATTTTACATTGGAAGAACTTCTTGATGAGGATGAAATTATTTAGGAGTGCAAAGCACTGAACTCAATACTCATAAACTTGTAATTTTCTTATTTATTTCTGTGATATGAGCAGCATATTCAATCTACTGATGGAACTTACATTAGTATTTGTTTTTTTGTGGGCTGCCTTATTATAACTTCACTTGTGACTTCTGATACATACAGTGGAGTGGTTGTGGCGTCAAATGAAATGCCTATCAGCGTAAGCATCTGTGTAGGAAAATGTTATTCATAGATTTTCGTAGTTTTTTTGTTAATATTCTTTCTGCAATCCAAAATGTTTTGCGATAGTAGTTGTGTGCTAATACCAATTTATCAATTTTTTAGTTGTTAAAGTTTAAAATTATCGCCATTTTACTATAGCAGTATGAAATCTATAACTCTGATGTTATTGGCCATGTAACTGTGCTACAATTATGTACATTCAGCTTATACAAATGTCATCTGTAATTTTTTTTGAAGAAGGAACATTGACCTTGGTGTGTACAAAAGACTAAAGAGTGTAACTTTAAGCTATAACTCAAATGTTATTACTCATGTAACTGTGCTATAATTATGTACTTCATCTTGTACAAATGTCATCTGAGAAGAAAGAATATTGGTCTTGGTGTGTACAAAAGACTAAAGAGTGTAACTTTCATATATTCAGATTTTTTTGGGTGGGTTCATGAACTCTGGAATCACAGTATTAGAATTTAAATGGTCATTGGTTCCCTGCTGTTCAGCTTCACTACTTTATTAATTGAAAAACATTCTATTAGATCCAACTGAAATAAAACGACAGGCGGTTAAAAGTGTTAATTCTCAAATTCGGTGTGTTGCTTCCTTACTCATACTTATATTATGGTGTGTAACTCTGTACAAGATTAAATGGTTTAAATGCCCCACCGGTGCATCTTTTGGTTTCGGTGGTAAACTTGTTTCTTTCCATCCGGTGGCACCCACCCAAGGTGCGCAAACATCTACATCTGAGGTAATTATTCTTTGTCAGTGTTCTGTTTTCTGCTCCTCTTCAAGTTCCTGTGTTTATGTTATGTTTTTTATAGGTACATGTGCACAATTTGGTGATTGAGCAAAGTCTGGTGAGCCGATCAACTGAATTTGAAGCTGCTATTCAGAATGGCGACAAAAGTTCGCTACGTGCTCTGTGTGAAAAAAATCACAAGAATCTTTGTAGGTGCTTCTTTAGTAGAACTAATACTGATATTTGCATGGAGACTAACTTTATGTGATGCATGTTTGATTAGATCTGACGAGGAGAGAGAAACCTGGGGCTTCTTAAGGGTTATGTTTGAGGATAGGGATTTTGCAAGGACAAAATTGCTTGCTCATCTTGGCTTCGAACCACCTCAGGCACCGCCTGCAAGTTCAACTGATGAATTGAGCCAAACATTGGCAGATACACTTAATATTGATCATGCTGCAGTAACCGATAATGCGGATGCCCAGTTTCTTATTGATAATGGGGATGATTTTTTCAACAATCCTCAACCTTCAGAGGCTAGCTTGGCTGAAGAATCAGTTTCTACAAATGGTCAACAGATAGAACAGGAAGTTTCTGGAGATGCTGTGCCATCAGATCCATCAATTGACAAAAGCATTCAACATGCGTTGGTGGTTGGAGACTACAAAGGGGCAGTTAACCAGTGTCTTGCTTCTAATCGTATGGCTGATGCTTTGGTTATAGCCCATGCCGGTGGTTCTGCTCTCTGGGAAAACACAAGAAATCATTATCTCAAGAACAGTATCTCACCCTACTTAAAGGTTTCATTTTATTTTCGGTTTTGAATATCTGTATTTATTTGTACATAGTAGTTTTCATAATCACCATTGTTTATTGTTATACTGTTTTAATTATAGGTTGTCTCTGCTATGGTGGGCAATGATTTAATGAGTTTTGTGAGTACCTGGCCACTAAGTTCATGGAAAGAAACTCACGCCCACCTATGGACCTACCCCCTCGCCTCACAGCATGGCCGCTGGCTTGGTGTCGCCCCCGACCATGTTGTCTCTAGCAACACAGCGGGCACCGTCGGTGCAGCCTCCTCCACCGACAACCGCTGAGCCCCCCACTGCCACGCTCGTAACAATCTCCACGACCCCCATCTCGCTGCAGTTGCCGCCTATCTAGCCAAAATCGTAGCTGCCGTCAGGGCCCCGCTTGTGGCCCACAACTGCATTTGAATCTGGGCACACGACCGCTATAGTACTGGGGGCCAATCTGTTGACTCCCCCTCGGCCTCACCACCACGCCATCATCGGATCCGATCGAGCTGTTTGCCGCAGCGCCGACGATGGACACGGCGCTGCCAGCCGTCGTCGTTGCCACCTTCCTCTACTGCCTCGACGTTCTATCCATGCTCGCTGTCGCTGCATGCCACAGACTCCGGGGAGGGCTACATGCGCCTGCCCTCTGACGCGGCGAAGTGAACGACGATCTGCTAAATTATTGCATTCCGTATGGTACGAATTGTTATGTTATGTTGCTTCATCTTGAATGAATTTTGTTCATCGTACATGTATCTTGTATTTGAGTAAGGTGCTATTACAAATTAACCCATTCACTCATGTCCCTTCTCACTGTGATACAAATGCATATAGGACTACTCTGTTTAGGTCACTGAAAGTTCCCTTTGACCCAGGAACAGGATCTGGATGTCGCCTAGAGGGGGGGTGAATAGGCGAATAAAAATTATTACTTTAAAACTTAAACTCTTACTCTACTCGAAGACAGGATTGCAGTGGAGTGAAGAAGCCTTCGAGTAGGTTGCAGCGGAATTGATGTTCCTGTCTTAAGAATATCCTGCACTTCAAAGAAAGCTAGTACCACAAGTAAGTAGTGAAGTGCAGATGTAAGAAATGAATAAGACAGAGAATCAGCACACAACACAGAGTAGAGCACGTGGACACAGGAATTTATCCCAAGGTTCGGCTAAGCCTGAAATGCTTGCCTAGTCCTCGTTGGAGTTAGCCATACCTAGGCTTGGAGTCTATTTCAACTCCTTCCTCCGTTTGCTCAGATTTGTCAGTCAGACAGATAGAGCCTTCCACTATGTTGAGAAGTTACAACAGAGCCGCGGCTGCTTACAATCTTCTTGACAACTCTCCGGCAGAGTAACAATATGCTCAAGACTATGCTCTAGCTCTTAGCAGCACTTCTCCACTCTCTAGAGGCTTATAGCTTTGCCTCTACACAAACTATCGAGATATACACGAGAGGGAGAGAGAGAATTGATCCGAGTGATGTCTACACTTGTTGGCTGCACTTCTGTATTGCTTGAGGCGCCTAGGGGTCCCTTTTATAGGCACAAGGGGCCTAGGAGCCGTTGGAAGCAATCTAGGAAGGCAAATCTTGCCTTCATTCGGTTGGCGCACCGGACAGTCCGGTGCACCACCGGACACTGTCTGGTGCCCGATTTCCTTCCAAAAGTGGCGCAGTCGACCATTGCAGTCTTGGAGCCGTTGGCGCACCGGACACTGTCCGGTGCACACCGGACAGTCCGGTGCCCCCATCTGACCGTTGGCTTGGCCAAGCGTCACGCGCGGCCGACCGTTGGCCCAGCCGACCGTTGGCTCACCGGATAGTCCTGTGGACCACCGGACAGTCCGGTGAATTATAGCCGTACGCCGTTAATCATCTCCCGAAAGCGACGAGTTCGCCTGTGAATGGCTCACCGGACAGTCCGGTGCACCACCGGACAGTCCGGTGATTTTTAGCCGTACACCACCGTCGAAGTCCCGAGAACAGCAAGTTCGCCAGAGCCAGCCTGGCGCAACGGACACTGTCCGGTGCACCACCGGACAGTCCGGTGCACCCAGACTGAGCAGACTTTGGCTGAACAAAGCCATCTCTTTTCCAATTCGATTTATTCTATTTTCAACACTTAGACACACCATGTTAGTGCTCAAAAGCAATGTATTAGGTCTAGAAACATACCTCGTGCCTTTATTTGCGCTTTACCCAATTTTAGCATTTGGCACGTCTTGATATTTAATGTGGAACTTCAAAACCTCAAGTCAGCTTGACTTGATCTAGATTGATATGTTGGAGTTCCAACACCCTGCAAAGGTCATATAGAATGTATCCAAACATAGGAACAACCCAAACTAAAGATCAGAGTGCACTTAGCTCTTTTGGGCTGCTTCTAGTTCTGTTTTTTACATTTGTTCTCATTCTAGTGACCTTGATCTCATTCTTAGAGCTTGGTCTTGAGCCTTATGACTTACACCACATAACCATAGATGTTTCCTCATCGGTTGTAAGTCACGTCCTTATGTTGTGATCCTTTATGTGCCATAGCTCTTCTCAACTCGATCACCCTTGACTTTGCAAGTCTTCTTCTTCACCCTTGGCTTTGGGTTCCTCAGCCTCTTTGACCTTCTCCCGTGCACTTGGTACCTCGAAGCTCTACTTGCCTCCATCCTTGGCTTGATCAGTTGTCTCCGAGCTATGCACCCGAGTTTCACTTTATGCAATGTCCATCTTACTTGTGATGCCCATTATCTATCCATCATCTAGTCCTTGGACCATCACACTTGTTCTCTTGTGTTGAACCCTGTTAGCTTTACATTAAGCACCTGTTCAACACTTAGACACTTGTTAGTCCTTTAATTGAGTTGTCATCCAAACACCAAAACCCACAAGAGAGCTTTCAATCTCCCCCTTTTTGGTGATTGATGGCAACACAATTAAAGCTTACATAAGAGTGAAATTTAAAGCACAAATTTTGAATTCTAAGTTTGTAGAATGCTCCCCCTAAATATGTGCTTACATTAAAAACTTAACTTTGGCTTTAAATGCCAAAATGCACATACTTAGGCTAAATCGAAGCATTGCTACACCTTAGCGCCTGTGGGATGCATTGTCAAGGATCAAAACATGATGCGTATGACACACAAATGCACAGAATCAGAGTTAAACACCATTCAATTGAGTGGATATATCACAGGAATATCAACCTACCACTATTCACCATTAAGATACCAATTTAAACTAAGATACCAATTTTAAAGCAATCTTAAAGCACCATTACTCTTAAAGCACCATTAACCACGTGAATATCTATTACAGAATAAACACTATAGATGCCAAATAATTCTTAGCAGCGGAAACACTAGTCCATATGATGCAACACATATAATACTACAAAAGGCATGTGATAAGAATTATCAATAACACAATAACACACTAACAATGCTCAAACTAACACATCACCCCTTAGGATAAGCTTTCCTCTCAGGCACTAACAATGCTCAAACTAACACATCACCCCTTAGGATAAGCTTTCCTCTCAGGTTGAGATAAGCTTTAATGCACCAATTCTCCCCCTTTGACATCAAACACCAAAACCATATTCAAGCAAGAACATAGGATGATGTCAAGGGACAGCAGGGTGTTAAGGAGGAAAAACACACTATCAGAACTCCCCCTTACTTATTAAACATATGCACTACTAACATTTGAGTAAGATATATATACGCAAAAAGATCAATACTTCCTTTTGTACCTTTACCATGTTGTAGTGTACTTCCCATCTTGAAAGATCAATACTTCCTTTTGTACCTTTACCCTGTGGTGGTGTACTTCCCATCTTGGAAGTATTAATCTCTCAGGAGCTTCTCCACACTTGTGCCTAATCCTTTGTCCTAACATTTTCTTGATGCTAAGACACCAAGCTTAGAGCAAGTTATAGTATTGTGGCACAAGATGAAGCTTCTATTCTAGTGATTACCAAAAGATGTCAATTGAAGCAAACTATCACAACTACCAATTGAAAACTCATTGATTATCATAGCTCCATGATATTTAAGGATAAGCATAGAGTATCACCAAATATTATAGAGCATGAGCAATTTAAAAATATGCAATTACTCATGACTTAAGATACCAATTACTTGACTTACAGAGGTACCCAAGTCCTGATTGCTCCATTTCTTGCTCATCTTCTCTTTTCCACCTTGAGACTGTACAAGATCGCTCAAGAAACAATTAGTCTCAAAAGACACAAGTTATGTGTGCTCCCCCTGAACTTGTGCATCAAGTATTTGAATAACTTGCACTTTGCACATTCTAGCTTTCTCAGAACTAGAGGGGATCACAACATATTTTGGTCAAGGCATACTCTCAATTTCATCACAAAGAGATAACAATTGAATACCAAATGAAGGGTTGACTTAATACAACAATGCATGCCTTAAGAAGTATAACATTTTACAAGCAACCTAGACATGCTTCATACTTGACAATCATTGCACCACATATACCAATTGAAAAACAACACGATCATGCATATAAAGTGTAATGTCTAAGTACATCATAATTAAAAAAGGTTCCTTAGGTACACCAAAAGAAACAACATTTTAAAGTAAGGAGCACCTAAGCCAAGATACTACCAATTCAGAGGCAAGACCATAGCTGTGATCACAATCAATGGAACTTCAAGATATTCAATGAACTTGCATAGTTCCATTCTCCATACCTTTGCCTTTTCCTGAATTGCCATGAGAGCACCAGTTGTCACTAATTGAGGGCTCCTTTTGTTCATGCACCTTATGGCTCAAAAGGGTGCATTAGGGGCACAACATGGATTTTGGTATTCACACAGTACCAGACTAGAGTAATCATGTGAACATAAACTAAACAAAATGTCATATTTGCACAAAGGTTAATCATTAAAACCATATAGCATAACTCACAAAGGGATACAAGTTTATTTACGAACACAAAAAGAGTTAATCATGGTGGATATATCTAATGAAAAACTACCCATTAAATGATTCAAGAGACATAACCTCTAAAGCACACAATCATTATTAAGTACACATGGTTACGATCTTGGAAATCATTAATCATGACTGAAAGGTACTCAACACAGGCAATCAAAAAAGCATAACTGATTATCAACAAAGTACTTAAGATACAAGGGTACCATCTCATGGAGAGCAAGTTGCAGAATCTCATCAAGGTCCTTTGCTTGATTCACCAATAATGATTAAGGACCTATTCACCTTATTTCACTTGAGATGAACATGGGATTAGTGTCTCACAATAATTCAACCTTGGGTCAATGAATAAACACCAAAACAATTAACAGCTTAAGCATAGAGTTTGAGTTAACCGTCTTAAGCTCTCCCATGGTCTCTAGTCCATCTCAAGGCACTTGCATGGTCTAGTTAGCACAATTTGGTACCCACCTCGGGATGGGTCCATGACGTTCAACTAAAAGTGCCTTTGGTACCCAAATAGTCTTTGTGCTAGTTCTAGGTGATCTCGTTATAGATCTAGCACAAGTGTATGATTTGGGTCTCCTAAGTGAATGAGATTGAGACAACTTTACTTGTTTAGGAACCTCACCTTTATTACATACCTTGGATAGATGACCCTGCTCACCACACTTGTAGCAGAGGCGTCGCTCAACCTGACATGACGCTTGCTTTTTGTCATTTTCCTTGGTGAGAGTCATCTTGGAGAATGCATATGCTTGGTTCATCAATAGCGGACAAGAAGTGATCGTGTGGTTCTTGTCATTGCATCTGAAGCATCTCCTTCTCCCTTCTCCCTTGTCGTTGTATGGACACGAAGCAATGAGGTGTCCTGCCTTATTGAACTTAAAGCACCTCCTTTTCCCTTTTCTATTTTTGTCCTTGGATGACATAGAGAAATGGTCAGTGCAAACAACATGATTAATTGAATCTTTACCTTTTTCCAAGCTCATGTTGATTTCTTCATCTTTAGGAACATCCTTCTTATGGAGCTTAACACTTGCTGCAGTTTTTTCCCTTCTCAAGCTTCTTCACCACGCGCCCGTGGATATCTTGAGAAGGTTGAGCAATGCGTCTTCTCCTTAGTTGTCTTTGCTTCTTGTCCCCAAGCAATTTCCTTTTTGACCCTGCAACTTTTTGCTCATTCAAACATTCGCTTCCTTTTGAGCGACAGGGGTTAGCACATGACGATATACTATCTAGATGTGCACTTGTGCAAGAAAGAGGTTCACATGAATTTAAGTTTGTAATTACAACCTCATGAGCAACATTAAGCATGATATGGTCATCAACTAGTTTACTATGAGAATATGACAACCTATCATACTTTTCACCTACAGCAAGTTTTCTAAATTTATCATTTCTACTTGACTCCTAAGCATGAAATTTTCAGTTTTAAGTTGAGCAACATTAGATAATGCATCATGATTATTTCTTTGCTCAATTAAAACAGATTCATACCGTTGGACCAAATCATCATGAGAGCACTTTAGCTCCTCATGTTCTTTGGTCATCTTCTCCAGTCTGTTGTTGGTTTTGATGAGGGACTCCTCTAGCCTGAGAAGCGTCTCACATTGTTTCTTGTTCCTTCTCAACAGCTTAACCAAGAGTGCTTTGTCCTCTTTGTTGAGATGGATGTAGAAACGGCGAATCTCCTCTTCTTCCACATCATCGGTCTCATTTTCTCTGTCATTAATGTCAGTGGAAGCAATACAGGAAAATGCACCTTGTGGTGATGAAGATTCATCCTCGCTATCATCCTCATATTCCTCCTCATCATGGCTTTCGTCTCCACCATCATTGTTAGTAATGAAACATTTATTACTAGTGGAGAACAAACCTGTCGATGAGGTGGATTCATCGTTTGGTGTCCAACACTTTTCTTCTCCCTTTGAAGGGTTAGTATCACAAGTAATATAGGGAGTAGGAGCATCACAATTTGCCACAGAATATTTTCCTTTAATTCTACTCCATAAATCATGAGCATCAACAAAAAAAGTCACTATCACTACTCATGATGGCAAAATAGGCACCTCTAGAAAGAGAATCAACTAAGATGTTGCAAGCATGGTGATTTAGAGATAGACATCTTAGTTCATAATTAGAAGGATTTTTACTAACATTAGAGGGAAAAATACTTCTACTAAAGACCTGTCTCAAATCAGGATCAACACTCATGAAAGCATTATAAATAGAGACAGACCAAGACTTGTAATTAGAGCCATCGCATAAAAGAAGTTCTACAGTTACCTCTTGTGACGACATCGTCATCTCCAAACGGCTAAGCCCACACTGGAGAGGCCTAGCTCCGATACCAATTGAAAGTTCCCTTTGACCCGGGAACAGGATCTGGATGTCACCTAGAGGGGGGTGAATAGGCGAATAAAAATTATTACTTTAAAACTTAAACTCTTACTCTACTCGAAGACAGGATTGCAGTGGAGTGAAGAACCCTTCGAGTAGGTTGCAGCGGAATTGATGTTCCTATCTTAAGAATATCCTGCACTTCAAAGAAAGCTAGTACCACAAGTAAGTAGTGAAGTGCAGATGTAAGAAATGAATAAGACAGAGAATCAGCACACAACACAGAGTAGAGCACGTGGACATAGGAATTTATCCCGAGGTTCGGCCAAGCCTGAAATGCTTGCCTAGTCCTCGTTGGAGTTAGCCACACCTGGGCTTGGAGTCTATTTCAACTCCTTCCTCCGTTTGCTCAGATCTGTCAGTCAGACAGATAGAGCCTTCCACTATGTTGAGGTAGTTACAATAGAGCCGCGGCTGCTTACAATCTTTTTGACAGCTCTCCCGCAGAGTAACTATATGCTCAAGACTATGCTCTAGCTCTTAACAGCACTTCTCCACTCTCTAGAGGCTTATAGCTTTGCCTCTACACAAACTATCGAGATATACATGAGAGGGAGAGAGAGAATTGATCCGAGTGATGTCTACACTTGTTGGCTGCACTTCTGTATCGCTTGAGGCGCCTAGGGGTCCCTTTTATAGGCACAAGGGGCCTAGGAGCCATTGGAAGCAATCAAGGAAGGCAAATCTTGCCTTCATTCGGTTGGCGCACCGGACAGTCCGGTGCACCACCGGACACTGTCTGGTGCCCGATTTCCTTCCAAAAGTGGCGCAGTCGACCGTTGCAGTCTTGGAGCCGTTGGCGCACCGGACACTGTCCGGTGCACACCGGACAGTCCGGTGCCCCCATCTGACCGTTGGCTTGGCCACGCGTCACGCGCGGATTGCGCGGCCGACCGTTGGCCCAGCCGACCGTTGGCTCACCGGACAGTCCGGTGAATTATAGCCGTACGCCGTTAATCATCTCCCGAAAGCGACGAGTTCGCCTGTGAATGGCTCACCGGACAGTCCGGTGATTTTTAGCCGTACACCACCGTCGAAGTCCTGAGAACAGCAAGTTCGCCAGAGCCAGCCTGGCGCACCGGACACTGTCCGGTGCACCACCGGACAGTCCGGTGCACCCAGACTGAGCAGACTTTGGCTGAACAAAGCCATCTCTTTTCCAATTCGATTTCTCCTATTTCCAGCACTTAGACACACCATGTTAGTGCTCAAAAGCAATGTATTAGGTCTGGAAACATACCTCGTGCCTTTATTTGCGCTTTACCCAATTTTAGCATTTGGCACGTCTTGATATTTAATGTGGAACTTCAAAACCTCAAGTCAGCTTGACTTGATCTAGATTGATATGTTGGAGTTCCAACACCCTGCAAAGGTCATATAGAATGTATCCAAACATAGGAACAACCCAAACTAAAGATTAGAGTGCACTTAGCTCTTTTGGGCTGCTTCTAGTTCTGTTTTTGACATTTGTTCTCGTTCTAGTGACCTTGATTTCCTTCTTAGAGCTTGGTCTTGAGCCTTATGACTTACACCACATAACCATAGATGTTTCCTCATTGGTTGTAAGTCACGTCCTTATGTTGTGATCCATGATGTGCCATAGCTCTTCTCAACTCGATCACCCTTGACTTTGCAAGTCTTCTTCTTCACCCTTGGCTTTGGGTTCCTCAGCCTCTTTGACCTTCTCCCGTGCACTTGGTACCTCGAAGCTCTACTTGCCTCCATCCTTGGCTTGATCAGTTGTCTCCAAGCTATGCACCCGAGTTTCACTTTATGCAATGTCCATCTTACTTGTGATGCTCATTATCTATCCATCATCTAGTCCTTGGACCATCACACTTGTTCACTTGTGTTGAACCCTGTTAGCTTTACATTAAGCACCTATTCAACACTTATACACTTGTTAGTCCTTTAATTGAGTTGTCATCCAAACACCAAAACCCACAAGAGAGCTTTCAGTAACATAGCCATCGAGCTATGAAAATTAATTTTGCACTTACTGATAATCTGTAAATCTGAAAACACTAGAAATCACCAGTCCATGGTAGATGTAAATGTTAAAGTTTGTTGTTACTATAATAGATGAAATATTCACAACTTACACTGTAAGTTATGCTTTTGTTGAGGATTGGGTCTATTTTTGTATTAGTATATGTATACTTTATATTCTTGTATGTAAGAGGAATCT
Organism: Zea luxurians; assembly: GCA_029449295.1. Classification (NCBI taxonomy): domain Eukaryota; kingdom Viridiplantae; phylum Streptophyta; class Magnoliopsida; order Poales; family Poaceae; genus Zea; species Zea luxurians. The sequence continues at coordinate 6,010,935 of JAOPSE010000024.1, read as the reverse complement.
ACAATTTCTGTCATTTAATGTTAAAGTACATATGCCATCTCTGTATATAATTTTTATGCTTTTGCATAATTATATATTTTTGTTATTTCAATGTTTATTATCAGGGAAGCTATCTTACTAAAGCAGATAAGTGGGTACAAATCAAGGCCAAGCAAGACGGAGACAAATTTGCAGCAAGGCTGCATTTTTTCAGGTGAGGCAGTTAAAATCGTTGCTGCATATTGTTAACAATCATATATTATGATTGTATTGTATATACTTATTTATTGGTTTTTAGTTATTTTTGATCAAATCTGGAATCCTAATATGCATGCCATAATGAGTTAGCAATAAGATTCTAGAACATATTTGTTTTATATTGTATTCAAGAGCAAACCGGAGAAATGAATTTGCCTATTTTTATCCTTATGCACTTGACAACATGAATTATTCTATTTCAGTTCATCTCTTTCTTGCCACAAATTTAAATGAATATAATTGTTTGTTTCGGTGGCAATTCTGTGAAGCCCAAAAGTTCCAAGTCACCGTCTAAGAAAATTGAAATGGCGAGATCTCTTAATGTAATCGGTGCACCTTGGAAGGTCTGAACCATCTGAGTTCAACTGTAGCACCCATTTACATAAGTTCCTATCTTTGGAGTTTTAGTCTTACAATCTATTTTGTTCCCAGAACAAAGCTTTAAGGTCTGACGAGCACAAAATTGTGGTCCATTCAGAAGTAATTCTCTGTGTTGAAATTTATCAGAAGACATATGCCTTTGTTAAGGTAAACCTTATCCTTCAGTTACAAATACTTATAGTTAATGTGAAGGCCATAATTTTATGGTCCTACCATGCCTGCAGTCCTAGGAACTTCTTTTGGTGGGAAGCCAATTCCTTACTGATCTAAGGGATAACATTTATTGTTTGCCTGTTAAGATGGAGCTGGCTGGACAACACGGTCATTCTGGGTATTATATTATCGTGGTATGCTTTTCCTTTTTTGATAATTGAATACTTTTCTGGATATTTGTTTTTGAAGAACTATGCATAATTTTTAAATCTCCATTTTCTATCTCATGATACGTTCTACAATGATACAAGACATTATTCTGCCACTGATTACAGTATGCCTATACTAGATTGGCTTGAGAATTCCAGTGATGAGGTAGGAGAGAAGTAGGATGCCATAACATCTGGTGTTCTGAAGAAGCGGCAAAAGGACTTGCTGAGCGGTTTGAGTATTTGTGATGTGCCTAAACTTAAATCAGAGACAAGGCTGTTGTTATGAGGGATAAGTGAGCCATTCATATTTTAGTGATGTGGCATGGTATTCTTTGCAGAAATCTCATCTTTGTGTATAGATTATGAAACATTTTCTTATAATAATGTAGCACACATTTTGTATATAAGTTATCATAGTATTATATGTTCCCGTTGCAACGCATGGGCACTCACCTAGTTTAAAAAATAAGGTCCAAATCTAAGTTTAGAATACTTTAAAATAACTAGAATATTTGCAATACTTACTTTTGAAAACAGAGATTTTAGCTAGCTTGTCAAACACCTTTATGTATATACTAGGTGAGTGCCCGTGCGTTGCAACGGGGATATATAATACCACGGTAACTTATATACAAAATGTGTGTTATACTATTATGAGAAAATGTTTCTGAAAGTCGCCTAGAGGGGGGTGAATAGGGCGAATCTGAAATTTACAAAGTTTGAGCACAACTACAAGCCGGGGTTAGCGTTAGAATTAAAATTGAGTCCGAGAGAGAGGGTGAAAACAAATCGCAAGCAAATAAAGAGTGAGACACAAGGATTTGTTTTACCGAGGTTCGGTTCTTGCAAACCTACTCCCCGTTGAGGTGGTCACAAAGACCGGGTCTCTTTCAACCCTTTCCCTCTCTCAAACGGTCACTTAGACCGAGTGAGCTTCTCTTCTCAATCAAACGGGACACTAAGTCCCCGCAAGGACCACCACACAATTGGTGTCTCTTGCCTTGGTTACAATTGAGTTGATCACAAGAAAGAATGAGAAAGAAAAGAAGCAATCCAAGCGCAAGAGTTCAAATGAACACAAATGTCACTCTCTCTAGTAACTATTTGATTTGGAGTGATTCCGGACTTGGGAGAGGATTTGATCTCTTTGGTTGTGTCTAGAATTGAATGCTATAGCTCTTGTAAGGTGTAGGAAGTCTAAAAACTTAGATGCAATGAATGGTGGGGTGGTTGGGGTATTTATAGCCCCAACCACCAAACTAGCCGTTTGGTGGAGGCTACTGTCGATTGGCGCACCGGACAGTCCGGTGCGCCACCGGACAGTCCGGTGCGCCACCGGACACTGTCTGGTGCGCCAGCCACGTCACCCGACCATTAGGGTTCGACCGTTGGAGCTTCTGTCTTTTGGGCCACCGGACAGTTCGGTGGTGCACCGGACAGTCACTGTACACTGTCCGGTGCGTCTTCTAACGCTGCTCTGACTCTGGCGCGCACTGTAGCGCATTGAATGCGTTTGCAGACGACCGTTGGCGCGAAGTAGTCGTTGCTCTGCCGGCACACCGGACAGTCCGGTGCCCCACCGGACACTGTCCGGTGCTACACCGGACAGTCCGGTGAATTATAGCGAAGTGACTTCCAGAATTCCCGAGACTGGCAAGTTTGGAGTTGGATTCCCTGGTGCACCGGACACTGTCCGGTGGCACACCGGACAGTCCGGTGCGCCAGACCAGGGCTGCCTTCGGGTTAACTTTGCTCCCTTTGTTTGAACCCTTTCTTTTGACTTGTATTGGTTTGTTGTGAACCTTTGGCACCTGTAGGACATATTTTCTAGAGCAAACTAGTTAGTCCAATAATTTGTGCTGGGCAATTCAACCACCAAAATTCTTATTGGAAAAGTTTTGACCATATTTCCCTTTCAATCTCCCCCTTTTTGGTGATTGATGCCAACACAAATCAAAGCAAATATAAAAGTGCAGTATTGAACTAGTTTGCATAATGTAAGTGCAAAGGTTGCTTGGAATTGAAACCAATATACTTATCTCAAATAGATGTGCTTGGATGGTTTTCTTCTTAATTAAGATTTTGGACCACATTCGCACCATGAGTTTGTTTTTGCAAATTCTTTGTGAAATTCTTTTCAAAAACATTTTACAAATAGTCAAAGGTATATGAATAAGATTGAAGAAAGCATTTTCAAGATTTGAAATTTTCTCCCCCTGTCTCAAATGCTTTTCCTTTGACTAAAACAAAACTCCCCCTAAATAAAATTCTCCTCTTAGTGTTCAAGAGGGTTTTGCAATTTTTGAAGATACTACTTTCTCCCCCTTTTGAACACAATAAGATTTATTTTCAAATTTGGTGGTGGTACGGTCCTTTTGCTTTGGGCTCATATTTTCTCCCCCTTTGGCATGAATCGCCAAAAATGGATACTTGTGAGTGAAATATAAGCCCTTCTCAAACTTTCTCCCCCTTTGGCATACACACAAAAACATGAGTGAAGATTATACCAAAGTGGAGAACGAAGCGAAGTAACGGCAAATACAATTGGAATTGAGTGGAAGCGCCTTCTTTGCCGAGAACTCCATTTCCCTTTCAATATCTATGACTAAGCATAAGATGATACTTGAAAAACACATTAGTCATATACATAAAAGAGATATGATCAAAGGTATAATAATGAGCTATGTGTGCGAAACATCAATAAAAATTCCTAGAATCAAGAATATTTAGCTCATGCCTAAGTCTGGTAAATGTTTGTTCATCTAATGGCTTGGTAAAGATATCGGCTAATTGTTCTTTGGTGTTAATATATGCAATCTCGATATCCCCTTTTGTTGGTGATCCCTTAAGAAATGATACCGAATAGCTATGTGTTTAGTGCGGCTATGCTCAACGGGATTATCCGCCATGCGGATTGCACTCTCATTATCACATAGAAGAGGAACTTTGGTTAATTTGTAACCATAGTCCCTAAGGGTTTGCCTCATCCAAAGCAATTGCGCGTAACAATGGCCTGCGGCAATATACTCGGCTTCGGCGGTAGAGAGAGCGACAAAATTTTGCTTCTTTGAAGCCAAGACACCAGAGACCTTCCCAAGAACTGGCAAGTCCCTAATGTGCTCTTTCTATTAATTTTACACCCTGCCCAATCGGCATCCGAGTAGCCAATTAAATCAAATGTGGATCCCCTAGGGTACCAAAGGCCAAACTTAGGAGTATAAACTAAATATCTCAAGATTCGTTTTACGGCCCTAAGGTGAGCTTCCTTAGGATCGACTTGGAATCTTGCACACATGCATACAGAAAGCATAATGTCAGGTCGAGATGCACATAAATAGAGTAAAGAACCTATCATCGACCGGTATACCTTTTGATCGACGGATTTACCTCCCGTGTCGAGGTCGAGATGCCCATTTGTTCCCATGGGTGTCTTGATGGGCTTGGCATTCTTCATCCCAAACTTGCTTAGAATGTCTTGAATATACTTCGTTTGACTAATGAAGGTCCCCTCTCGGAGTTGCTTGACTTGGAATCCTAGAAAATACTTCAACTCCCCCATCATAGACATCTTGAATTTTTGTGTCATGATCCTACTAAACTCTTCACATGTAGATTCGTTAGTAGACCCAAATATGATATCATCAACATAAATTTGGCATACAAACAAATCATTTGCAAGTGTTTTAGTAAAGAGTATAGGATCGGCTTTTCCGACTTTGAAACCATTAGCAATAAGAAAATCTCTTAGGCATTCATACCATGCTCTTGGGGCTTGCTTGAGCCCATAAAGCGCCTTAGAGAGTCTATAAACATGGTTAGGATACTCACTGTCTTCAAAGCTGGGAGGTTGCTCAACATAGACCTCTTCCTTGATTGGTCCATTGAGGAAGGCACTTTTCACGTCCATTTGATAAAGCTTAAAGCCATGGTAAGTAGCATAGGCAAGTAAAATGCGAATTGATTCAAGCCTAGCTACGGGTGCATAAGTTTCACCAAAATCCAAACCTTCGACTTGTGAATATCCTTTGGCTACAAGTCGGGCTTTGTTCCTTATGACCACACCATGCTCATCTTGCTTGTTGCGGAATACCCACTTGGTACCTACAACATTTTGGTTAGGACGTGGAACTAAATGCCATACCTCATTCCTCGTGAAGTTAATGAGCTCCTCTTGCATCGCCACCACCCAATCCGAATCTTGAAGTGCTTCCTCTACCCTGTGTGGCTCAATAGAGGAAACAAACGAGTAGTGTTCACAAAAATGAGCAACACGAGATCGAGTAGTTACCCCCTTATGAATATCTCCTAGGATGGTGTTCACGGGGTGATCTCGTTGGATTGCTTGGTGGACTCTTGGGTGTGGCGGCCTTGGAACTTGCTCATCCTCCTTTTCTTGATCATTTGCATCTCCCCCTTGATCATTGTCGTCTTCTTGAGGTGACTCATCTTCTTTATCTTCTTCTTCATCATCTTGAGCCTCATCCTCATCTTGAGTCGGTGGAGATGCTTGCATGGAGGAGGATGGTTGATCTTGTGCTTGAATGGGCTCTTCGGATTCCTTAGGACACACATCCCCAATGGACATGTTCCTTAGCGCGATGCATGGAGCCTCTTCATCATCTAATTCATCAAGATCAACTTGATCCACTTGGGAGCCGTTAGTCTCATCAAACACAATGTCACAAGAAACTTCAACTAGTCCAGTGGACTTGTTAAAGACTCTATATGCCCTTGTGTTTGAATCATATCCTAGTAAAAAGTCTTCTACAGCCTTAGGAGCAAATTTGGATTTTCTACCTCTCTTAACAAGAATAAAACATTTGCTACCAAAGACTCTAAAATATGAAACATTTGGCTTTTTACCGGTTAGGAATTCGTATGATGTCTTCTTGAGGATTCGGTGTAGATACAACTGGTTGATGGCGTAGCATGCGGTGTTGACCGCCTCGGCCCAAAACCGATTTGAAGTCTTGTACTCATCAAGCATGGTCCTTGCCATGTCCAATAGAGTTCTATTCTTCCTCTCCACTACACCATTTTGTTGTGGCGTGTAGGGAGAAGAGAACTCATGCTTGATCCCTTCCTCCTCAAGAAAACCTTCTATTTGTGAATTTTTGAACTCCGTCCCATTGTCGCTTCTAATTTTCTTGATCCTCAAGCCGAACTCATTTTGAGCCTGTCTCAAGAATCCTTTTAAGGTCTCTTGGGTTTGAGATTTTTCCTGTAAAAAGAATACCCAAGTGAAGCGAGAATAGTCATCCATAATAACTAGACAGTACTTACTCCCACCGATGCTTAAATAAGCGAACGGGCCGAATAGGTCCATGTGGAGGAGCTCGAGTGGCCTGTCAGTCGTCAAGATGTTCTTATGTGGATGATGAACACCAACTTGCTTCCCTGCTTGGCATGCGCTACAAGTCCTATCTTTCTCAAAATGCACATTTGTTAGTCCCAAAATGTGCTCTCCCTTTAGAAGCTTGTGAAGATTCTTCATTCCAACATGGGCTAGTCGGTGATGCCAGAGCCAACCCATGTTAGTCTTAGCAATCAAGCAAGTATCGAGTTTAGCTCTATTGAAATCAACTAAGTATAGCTGACCCTCTAATACTCCCTTAAAAGCTATTGAATCATCACTTCTTCTAAAGACAGTAACACCTGTATCCGTGAAAAGACAGTTGTAGCCCATTTTACACAATTGAGAAACGGAAAGCAAGTTGTAATCTAAAGAATCTACAAGAAAAACATTGGAAATAGAATGGTCAGGTGATATAGCAATTTTACCCAATCCTTTGACCAAACCTTGATTTCCATCCCCGAATGTGATAGCTCGTTGGGGATCTTGGTTTTTCTCGTATGAGGAGAACATCTTTTTCTCCCCAGTTATATGGTTTGTGCACCCGCTGTCGATAATCCAACTTGAGCCCCTAGATGCATAAACCTACAAAACAGATTTAGTTCTTGATTTTAGGTACCCAAACAGTTTTGGGTCCTTTGACATTAGATACAAGAACTTTGGGTACCCAAACACAAGCCTTTGATCCCTTGTGTTTGCCCCCAACATATTTGGCAACTACTTTGCCGGATTTGTTAGTAAGCACATAGGAAGCATCAAAAGTTCTAAATGAAACATTATGATTATTTGATGCTTTATGAGTTTCCTTCTTAGGCAATTTAGCATGGGTTGATTGCCTAGAACTAGATGTCTCACTCTTATACATACAAGCATGGTTAGGGCTAGAGTGAGACTTCCTAGAATGAATTCTCCTAATCTTATGTTCGGGATAACCGGTAGGGTACAAAATGTAACCTTCGTTATCCTGAGGCATGGGAGCCTTGCCCTTAACAAAGTTAGATAATCTCTTAGAAGAGGAACTAAGTTTGACATTGTCTCCCTTTTGGAAGCCAATGCCATCCTTGATGCCAGGGTGTCTCCCACTATAAAGCATACTACGAGCAAATTTAAATTTTTCATTATCTAGCTCATGCTCGGCAATTTTAGCATCTAATTTTGCTATATGATCATTTTGTTGTTTAATTAAAGCCATGTGACCATGAATAGCATCAATGTCAACATCTCTACATCTAGTGCAAATAGAAACATGCTCAATGGTAGATGTAGATGGTTTGCAAGAATTTAATTCAACAATCTTAGCATGTAATATGACATTTTCATCTCTAAGATTGGAAATGGAAGCATTGCAAACATTTAATTCATTAGCCTTAGCAATTAGTTTTTCATTTTCATTTCTAAGGCTAGCAAGAGAGACATTTAATTTTTCAATCTTAGCAATAGAAATAGCATGATCATTTCTAAGATTGGCATATGAATCATCACAAACATTTGAATCAACCTTAGCAATTAATCTAGCATTCTCATTCCTAAGGTTGGCAATCAAATCATGGCAAGTGCTTAACTCACTAGATAATTTTTCATATTTTTCTACTTATAGAGCATAAGCATTTTTGACCTTAACATGCTACTTGTTTTCCTTAATTAGGAAGTCCTCTTGGGTGTCCAAGAGTTCATCCTTCTCATGAATAGCACTAATTAATTCGTTCAATTTTTTCTTTTGTTGCATGTTAAGATCGGCAAAAAGAGTAAGCAAATTGACCTCATCATCACTAGAATTATTCTCATCACTAGAGGTTGCATATTTAATGGAGGATTTGGATTTAACCTTCTTCTTTTTGCCGTCCTTTGCCATGAGGCACTTGTGGCCGACGTTGGGGAAGAGGAGTCCCTTGTTGACGGCGATGTTGGCGGCATCCTCGTCGGAGGAGGAGTCGATGGAGCTCTCGTCGGAGTCCCACTCGTGGCACACATGGGCATCGCCGCTCTTCTTCTTGTGGTACCTCTTCTTTTCCTTTCTCCTCCCCTTCTTGTCGTCGCCCCTGTCACTGTCACTAGAAATAGGACATTTTGCAATAAATTGACCGGGCTTACCACATTTGTAGCAAACCTTCTTGGAGCGGAGCTTGTAATCCTTCCCCCTCCTTTGCTTGAGGATTTGGCGAAAGCTCTTGATGATGAGTGCCATTTCCTCGTTGTCGAGCTTGGAGGCATCGATGGGGATTCTACTTGGAGCAGAATCTTCTTTCTTCTCCTCCGTTGCTTTGAATGCAACGGGTTGTGCTTCGGGCATGGAGGAGGATGCGCCTTGATCGATGATCTTTTTGGAGCCTTTGATTATTAGCTCAAAGCTCACAAATTTACCTATGACTTCCTCGGGAGACATTAGCGTGTATCTAGGATCACCTCGAATTAATTGAACTTGCGTAGGGTTAAGAAAAACGAGGGATCTTAGAATAACCTTGACCATCTCATGGTCATCCCATTTGGTGCTCCCGAGGTTGCACACTTGGTTCACCAAGGTCTTCAAGTGGTTGTACATGGCTTGCGGATCCTCTCCTTGGTGAAGCATGAAGCGACCGAGCTCCCCCTCGATCGTCTCCCACTTGGTGATCTTGGTCACCTCGTCTCCTTCGTGCGCGGTCTTGAGCACGTCCCAAATTTCCTTTGCACTCTTCAACCCTTGCACCTTATTATACTCCTCTCGACTTAGAGAGGCGAGGAGTATAGTAGTGGCTTGGGAGTTGAAGTGTTGGATTTGGGCCACTTCGTCCGAATCATAGTCTTCATCCCCTACGGATGGTACCTGTACACCAAACTCAACAACGTTCCAAATGCTAGTGTGGAGTGAGGTTAGATGATGTCTCATTTTGTCACTCCATATATTATAATCTTCACCGTAAAAAACCGGTGGTCTGCCTAATGGAACGGAAAGTAAAGGAGTATGCTTTGAAATATGAGGGTAGCGTAGGGGAATCTTACTAAACTTCTTGCACTCATGGCGCTTAGAAGTTATGGACGGCGCGTCGGAGCCGGAGGTGGATGGCGATGAAGAATCGGTCTCGTAGTAGACCATTTTCCTCATCTTCTTTTTCTTGTCGCCACTCCGATGCGATTTTTGTGAGGAGGATTCCTTATCCTTCCCCTTGTTGCGGGACTCTCCCGATGGAGCCTTCCCGTGGCTTGTAACGGGCTTGTCGCCGGTCACCATCTCCTTTTTGGTGTGATCTCCCGACATCACTTCGAGCGGTTAGGCTCTAATGAAGCACCAGGCTTTGATACCAATTGAAAGTCGCCTAGAGGGGGGTGAATGGGACAAATCTGAAATTTACAAAGTTTGAGCACAACTACAAGCCGGGGTTAGCGTTAGAATTAAAATTGAGTCCGAGAGAGAGGGTGAAAACAAATCGCAAGCAAATAAAGAGTGAGATACAAGGATTTGTTTTACCGAGGTTCGGTTCTTGCAAACCTACTCCCCGTTGAGGTGGTCACAAAGACTGGGTCTCTTTCAATCCTTTACCTCTCTCAAACGGTCACTTAGACCGAGTGAGCTTCTCTTCTCAATCAAACGGGACACTAAGTCCCCGCAAGGACCACCACACAATTGGTGTCTCTTGCCTTGGTTACAATTGAGTTGATCACAAGAAAGAATGAGAAAGAAAAGAAGCAATCCAAGCGCAAGAGCTCAAATGAACACAAATGTCACTCTCTCTAGTCACTATTTGATTTGGAGTGATTCCGGACTTGGGAGAGGATTTGATCTCTTTGGTTGTCTAGAATTGAATGCTATAGCTCTTGTAAGGTGTAGGAAGTCTAAAAACTTGGATGCAATGAATGGTGGGGTGGTTGGGGTATTTATAGCCCCAACCACCAAACTAGCCATTTGGTGGAGGCTACTGTCGATTGGCGCACCAGACACTATCCGGTGCGCCAGCCACGTCACCCGACCGTTAGGGTTCGACCGTTGGAGCTTCTGTCTTCTGGGCCACCGGACAGTCCGGTGGTGCACCGGACAGTCACTGTACACTATCCGGTGCGTCTTCTGACGCTGCTCTGACTCTGGCGCGCACTGTAGCGCATTGAATGCGTTTGCAGACGACCGTTGGCGCGAAGTAGCCATTGCTCTGCTGGCACACTGGACAGTCCGGTGCCCCCACCGAACACAGTCCGGTGCTACACCGGACAGTCCGGTGAATTATAGCGAAGCGACTTCCAGAATTCCCGAGACTGGCAAGTTTGGAGTTGGATTCCCTGGTGCACCGGACACTGTCCGGTGGTGCACCGGACACTGTCTGGTGGCACACCGGACAGTCCGGTGCGCCAGACCAGGGCTGCCTTTGGGTTAACTTTGCTCCCTTTGTTTGAACCCTTTCTTTTGACTTGTATTGGTTTGTTGTGAACCTTTGGCACCTATAGGACATATTTTTTAGAGCAAACTAGTTAGTCCAATAATTTGTGTTGGGCAATTCAACCACCAAAATTCTTATTAGAAAAGTTTTGACCCTATTTCCCTTTCAGTTTCATAATCCATTTGTGATCTTGGTCATACATATATTTTGTTATTTTAATCTAGTTGTTTCACCACTACATTACAATCATCAGTATTATGCCGACTTCGATATATGCCATGATTTCCATGGTCCCATCATTGGCAGGGCCGTACCAAAGGGGGGTGCGGCTGCACCAGGCCCCAAAAAACAGAGGGCCCCTTAGTCACTGGACGCTAGCACCTTTTTCTGTTAAACATATCTATTCTAAACATAAATACTCAAAGAGCGATACGCTATCGACCATTATTAAACTAATGTCTCAATTACTTATCGAATACTCTATCCGTTTCAAAATAGTTTTTGTTTTAGCTCTTAATTTTTATGTTTATATTCAACTACATAATGATGAATCGTGGCTGTTAAACTCGTGGCTGTTAGTTGATGCTTCGTTCATGGAATGAAAATAACGTAACTTTGTTGGTGCATATTAAACTCGTGGCTGTTAGTTGAACCGATATTAGGTTGGCCATAAAACTATCTCTAATTCCCGCGGGTCTGTTAGTTAAACAGATATTAGTTTTTTTATCAATTATGATATACGGTGTATGTATTTATGCGACTTTGTATAAGAATTTATGCTCTGCGTGAACCATGTCATCCTATTTTTTTTGCATGCGTGCAGTGAAAACAAAAATATTATCTAAAATTTGCGTGCATGCAATGGAAACTCCCACGATCTGCCATAATTTTTTAATCTACATAAAAATAGGATCGTGAATATAACTGAAAGGAAAATATGCCTTTGAGCCATTTCTATAATGTTTTGGTGATTAAGTGTCCAACACATATTAAGTGAGTTGATTATGTGCCAAACAAGCAGTGTAAATCATGTAACAAGGTATGTTTCTACACTTAGTACATTATTTTGAGTACTAACATATATTGTCTAAGTGCTAGAAACAGAGAAAAGAAAAGAAGAAAAGAAATGAAAATGACTTGGCCTGGTACAGACAAAGTCCAGCTCGGCTTGGCACACCGAACTGTCGGTGGTGCACCGGACAGTGTCCGGCGCGCTAGGCCAGCCTCCGGTGAACAGGCCACTCTCGGGAAAAATTGGCGGCGTACGGCTATAATTCACCAGACTTGAGCTCAACTTCGCGCATTTGATTCTTTGAGATAGTGACTTGAGCTCCATTTGAGTTGAGAACTCCGTGGGTTGTGTTTTGAGCTCAAGTTGTGACTTATGTGTGTCATTGTGCTGTGATTTGAGTCTTGTGTGTGTTGCTCTTCCCTCCCTTACTTCTGTGCTTCTTTTGTGATCATCATTGTAAGGGCGAGAGGCTCCAAGTTGTGGAGATTCCTCGCAAACGGGAGAAAGAAAAAGAAAGAAAAAACTATGGTATTCAAGTTGATCATTGGATCACTTGAAAGGGGTTGAGTGCAACCCTCGTCCATTGGGACGCCACAACGTCGAAGTAGGCAACTATTACTTGGCCGAACCACGGGATAAAAATCGCGTGTCTCTTGTGTGCTTTCTCTTTGATTGTTTGTGTTCACAAGAGCCCGTTTCAAGCTACTTAGCTGTTCTAACTTTTATAACTAAGTTTTGTGGCTATTAGTGTTGAATTTTACAGGATCACCTATTCACCCCCTCTAGGTGATCTCAATTGGTATCAGAGTCGTTCTCTTCACGTAAGGGACTAATCGCCCGAAGAGATGGATCCTAAGGGAAAGGGGATGGTGGTCAACGACAAGGAAAAGGAGTCCTTCCTCAACGAGCCTAGAGACGACAAGCCAACCGACTCAGACTTGAGTCATAAGAAAAGAGATGGAAAGAAGAAGAGGCACATTAAGAAGATCATCTACTATGACAGTGATGCCTCATCTTCTTCACCACACGACGACGACGACTCCTCTTTAAAGAAGAAAACGGTTAATCAAAATTGTTCATTTGATTATTCTCGTATTCCTTTCAATTCCAATGCTCATTTGCTTTCAATTCCTCTTGGTAAACCTCCACACTTTAATGGAGAGGACTACTCTTTTGGAGTCACAAAATGCGTAGTCACTTATTTTCTCTCCATCCTAGTCTTTGGGAGATAGTTAAAAATGGAATGCATTTCGATAGTACCGATAACCCTGTGTTTATTAATGATCAAATTCATAAGAATGCACAAGCTACCACTGTTTTGCTAGCATTTTTATGCAGGGATGAATACAACAAGGTGAGCGGCTTGGACAACGCCAAGCAAATTTGGGATACCCTCAAGATATCATATGAGGGAAACGACGCCACCATGATCACCAAAATGGAGTTGGTGGAAGGTGAACTAGGAAGATTCACGATGATCAGGGGAGTGGAGCCAACACAAACATACAACAGGCTCAAGACCCTGGTCAACAAAATTAGGAGCTATGGAAGCACAAGATGGACGGACCACGACGTCGTTCGACTAATGCTAAGGTCATTTATGGTAATTGACCCCCATCTTGTCAACCTTATTCGTGAGAATCCCAGGTACACCAAGATGACGCCTGAGGAGATACTTGGGAAGTTTGTGAGCGGGCGCATGATGTTAAAGGAGGCTCGATATGTGGACGATGCTCTAAACGGCCCACTACCCATCCACGAGCCTCAAACCGTTGCCCTCAAAGCAACCAGTAGCAGGGAGACGCTACCAAGCAAGGTGGCAGAAGTGGAGGCCGCTGGCCTCAACGAAGATGAAATGGCGCTTATCTTCAAGCGCTTCAAAACTGCATTAAAAGGACACAAGGAGAATCCCAACAAGAATAAGACAAGGGGAAAGCGCTCCTGCTTCAAATGTGGTAAGACTGGTCATTTTATTGCTCAATGTACCGATAATGAGTGTGGCAGAACCTCCAAGTTATTGGGCCCACATGCACCTGTCTTGTTCCAAAGACCTCAGACGGCTATGCATGTGCACCAGATAACTTAACAGGATCTGTCCGATTGCCCCAAGGACATCAGATAAACCACTTACAACCAGGACCGCAAGATTAAGTAACACAAATCACACACACCAATATTTTTGCAGCAGAAATCTTATTACCAAATTTTACAAGTTACAAAAATTTTACATTATTTTATCGGAGTGATTACAAAAGTATAAGTTTTAAATAGATGCTAGCTCAAGTGACCATCCTCAATAAGAAGTATAGAAGAGTTACTTAGACTTATAAGAAGGCCGAGCCCACCGGCACTTTACACCATCAACAACAGCACAAAGCTAGAACCTGAAAAACAACAGGGAATAAAACCCTGAGTACGGAATTACTCAGCAAGACTTACCCGACTAAAGAAAAGACTCTTAAGGGTATGCTGGCTAGAGGGATTCAAGGTATGGCTTATCAAGAATCAAAGACTCTATTTTGCAGAAAAGCTTACTATGAGTGGATCCTTAAAAATCCATTTTTACTTGTCAGGTTAAGTAAAGTTACCTGCATCTACAGTTCTTTCTACCCTAGTTCAAGCACTTGGCCTATACTAGCCGTCTTTTCATCATCCCTTTAGTTCACTGGATTTCTACGTATAGGTCAGTGACCAAGTCTTCATAACCGTGAAGTTACGGCGATCCGAATCGATTATACTCAGCTGAGGATCTCTGATCACACGACATATGTAGCACTTAACCCATGCATATGTCTACTCGCCACCGGGGTTCTTAAGACCAGATCAGGTTCACGCCAATCGAGAGCACAGATACACCACCGTTCAGCCTCTTTCCATGGAGGGTACACACTACTCTCGCCATCTCTCCACTCCCATTGCGTGGTATCTTATTCTGGTATTAGTCTACCCGAGGCAAAGCTTACCCATGATGAGGCATGTGACCAGTTAAAGGGTCCTCGATCATCAAGCCTACATCGGCACGGTCCTTAATCGACTCAGACGGAGACACTACACCGAGACTCTCTTCGCGTGCAAGTCAACCGCCCAGTCTCAGCTTTATTATTTAAACCCAAAGCTTGGTACCTGGTAGAGGTACATCTTTTCCAATGTTGAACCCATCACGGCCATGATGGATTCACCATCAAGTTTTATCTTTGAAAATATTCCCACCCACTGAAGCATCACCTTTGTTTTAAAACAAAACATTTTTGTTTACTAAAGCAAGGCTAAGCATCAAAAACTCTTTTCAAAAAGGGTGTCAAGGAAGGGTAATCAATTTTCCAAGGAAGGAAATGCATCAACGGTTTAACACACAACTCCTATCACATAATGCATCAAACAAGGTGATAAAGATTTTAAAACATCAAGGAGGTGGCGAATGCACCGGGGCTTGCCTGAGTAACACTAGGTTAATGTTTGTTAGGCGATGTCCGCTTGACAAGTATCCCTCGACCGAGCACTTGCTTGATTTAACCATCTTCAGGTTGGTCCATCAGCATCATCCTGCGGATTAGCCCGCGCTTGGGGTCGACTTGGCTCATCTTCCGCTTCATGCAATTAATTATCATACCTAAATGATTTGCATAATGCACATGAATGCATATAAACGGGAATATCACAACTTAAATAATGCTACGTAATAGATAATTAATTACTTAATGGTGAAGCACAATACATCACTCCTAAGCATACGCTAGATGCAGCTAAACAATTAAACACAATAATCAAGTTACTCTAGTTTAACTGAAGTTAATTTGAACAAGAACTACAATTATGTATAAAGACTATATTTTTCTTGGCTAAAGAATACACCTAAAGATTAATGAACTTAGGCTTACTATTATAAGACTCCTAAAGCAAATTATTGATTCCAACACAGAAGCACAATTAATTTTCCCTCGTAACCTCGACAACCCCTATTGTACACATGTATCAATATAATTAGACATAACCTATGCCTTGAGACCTAGACTTAGTTATACAGCACGACGACTTCGAAATCGGGGACACAATTACTATGCTACATATAGCCCCGTATTCCTACAAGCGTAAAATAAATATGTATCCGGGCTACAAGCGGAATAATCGTCGCGGCATACATACCTATCAATTCATCTATCAAACCAGTCAAAAAATAGCAAATCAGCTCACCGTTTCAATATCTGACTTGAATCTGTGAGATCGGTAATGATTTTCTAATCCAGACAATTTGTCGAGTGCTTGGCAGGTACAAGAGCAGATTGTCTTCGAGTTCGCAGAAACGTCGATAATGTCAGTTCAACCATTTCGCCGAACACCAAACAGGCGCTGCACGACTTGATTTCTCTTTTCTTCATCTAACAAACTTCTGAGGTCTCTCATTTACCACCATAGGTTTGCTAGAGAGTGGAAGGGGCATCAAGGCTGATGGCCAGACGACGAGATGCCCCCGTAGGAGAGGTCGTTGTAGCTAGAACGAGACCAAAGAACCTGGGCGCGGCCACGACGCTGAAGGCGAGCGCGAGACCGACCAGGGAGTAGCGCAGATCAGGGAGCAGTGGCACGACAAAGACTAATGACGCGCGCATTGGGGCATAACCCGGTGCGAGTCGAGAACCGGCCACAGCATACAGAGGGACATGGCTGTGCGCACAGGGAGCTCGGCATGGGCAGCGGCCCGTGTCCACGACGAGCAGGCTGGGCGTAGGGACGCGAATCCCAGCAAGCGTCGACTAGGAGCAGGTGCTGGCGAGATGGAATCCGAGCAGGGTCGACGACTGGCGACCACTACGGACGGGAGTTGGGGCGAACTGCGCGTAGAGGAGCGGGTTGGACTCGGCGACCTCGATCTACCACTAGTACCCCGCACCACAGCAACAATAGCGGAGCTGACGCGCGTACGACGGCTTTGAAAACAACAGGAGGGAGAAGCAAGGGGATTCGACGAGCTGGAGATGGACGCCGAGCTCACGCGCGCGATGCTGGGAAGACGACGAGGGCGCGCTGCAGGGGCACACGACGGCCGGCCACGACCATGGGGGCGCGCCATGGACTAGCGAAACTGAGCGACTAGGCAGATAGGAAGTCCGAGCTAGGGCGGGCCATGCGCAAGGAAGAAAGCTAGAGGCCGGGAGGGCGCTCGGCCATGTAGAGGGAGCTGGGGAGCTCGGTCACGCAGGGCCTCAGCTGGGGAAAAGCCTCGGCGCAGGAGCGCGCGCTGGAGCAAGGAGATGCGCGCATAGGAAGGGAGCGACCAGGGCGCAGGGGGATCTGAGCTGGAGCACGGCGGAACAGGTAGCCGAGGGCAGAGCGAGCGCCATGGCAGAGAAGCTTCACGAGCCAGAGGACGGCAGCGCGCGCAGGAGCTTGAACCCGAGCAGAGGGAGCTGGGTGCGGTGCAGTGGAGCTTCGGCACGGCGAGCTCACGCGGCGCGCAGGGAGCTGAAGGAGAGAGAGGCGCGTACGGGGAGGAAGAAGAACGCAGAGAGCAGGGAGACGCGCGGCTGGAGAGAAGTGGAGGGAGGAGAGAGATCCAGGCGCCGAGTTGGAGGAGGAAGAAGGAGCTTGGGCTGGGAATCACAGAGGGAGCAGAGGACTTGGGCGCGTGAGGGAATGAACGCCGGCGAGCTGCGCGCATATAAAACGATCAGAGGCGGCGGCAAAAATCTGAGGAGGGTGGCGTAGGGATAGAGAAGAAAGATGAGATATTTTCAGATTTCTTTTTCTTTTAACGGAATTCACAAATATTTTTGGGGTTATGAAATCTAGGTCTAAAAAATATGAACAGGTCGAATTAAACAAAACCGGCGATAAAATTTGAACCAGGTTTGATTCGATTCGAGATCCTGATAAATTTATCTGTAGTCGAAACGTCTGATTCCATGGTTGCGGGCAATTGTTATGATAATTGGATCTCAATTTTTTTAGCGATAACCAAAGAGTCGATGCATGATACGGCAAACGACTACACACATTATTTTCTCGGATCTCGAAACGGAACATCCGAGGTTTACGATTCTGACTAAAAATCGTTTCGATAATTTTCGTGACTATTCCGGCCACGATGTAAACGGACCAGATTGACACGAGTTCGGCTTCGCTATTTGAATCTGCTCTGCGTGATTCGACCGAAATTAGCCGAAACCAGAGCCACTAATGTTTATGTGATTTTGTCGTCAAAATAGCATGCGAACGAATAAATTGAATCATATTCGCGCGCACGATTTCACTCAGACGACGCGTGATCCCAATTATTTCGCCCCAAATATTTTAGTCGTCGAGTTCAAATGAATTTGTCCGGGATAAAATCATCCGAATGAGTCGAGCTTCCGAATTCGTATTTGCACGAGCGATGAATTTTAAATAATCATCGGATGCACCGATTTTTGGAACAGCTATGTTCCGAACATCACGAAAATTTAGAAAGAGCCCGGATAGATAGAAATAAAAACGATGTCGCACTCACGGCAAACGAAACAGATGCGATCATAAAATCGCGATAGGCGAAGATGATTAAAATTTAGCATCCGTTCTATCCACTGATTACGTGCTTAAATCTGTACTCGTTGTTGAGCGGAATATAAACACCTGGGGTATTGCAATGAGAATGACCAGGGGGAAGAAAGACATGGGAAGGAGAAGAAGAAAAGCTATAGGAAGGCAAAAGGCGAGGCTCACCTTGGTAAAGAATGGGATTCGGACTATTCTTCATCCGACTCCGACGATGAAGGACTGACAGCCTCGGCCTTCAACAAGTCCTCTCTCTTCCCCCAACGAACGACACACTTGCCTCATGGCCAAGGAAAAGAAGGTAAGTGTTCGAGATACCTCGAAGTACACTACTTCTAGCGATGATGATTCTAGTGATGACGAAGTAGATTATACTGATTTATTTAAGGGTTTAGATAGAACTAAAGTAGATAAAATAAATGAGTTAATTGATGCTTTAAATGAAAAAGATAGATTGCTAGAGAAGCAAGATGATATTTTATATGAGGAGCATGATAAGTTTGTTAGTGTGCAAAAATCTCTTGCTTTAGAAACTAAGAGAAATGAAATGCTATCTTCTGAGTTATCTGCTTGCCATGAATCTATCTCTAGTTTAAAAATTTTGAATGATGATTTAAATGCTAAGCTAGAGGTAGCTAATAAATCTAGTTCGTGTGTAGAACATGCTGTAATTTGCAATAGATGCAAGGATTTTGATATTGATGCTTGTGATAAACATCTTGCGTCTATTACCAAATTAAATGATAAGGTGGCAAGTCTTAATGCTCAACTTAAGACTTGCAAGGTTGATTTTGATAAGTTAAAATTTGCTAGGGATGCCTACACCGTTGGTAAACACCCCTCAATTAAGGATGGACTTGGCTTTCAAAAGGAAGCCAAGAACTTAACAAGCCAAAGGGCTCCCATTCCCAACAAGGAGAAATAAAAGGCCCCTATGGCTAATAGTACTCAAATGAATCATGCTTTCATTTATAATGATAGAAATTTTTCTATATATGCTCATTATAATAGGAGTTATGATGCGTTTAATTCACATGCTATGTTTGCTTCTAGCTCTACTTTTGTGCATGGTAGAAGTAAGCCTAGGAGAAATCATGTTGTGCATCATGTGCCTAGGAGAATATGTAATGGACCTTCTACCATTTACCATGCTTGCAATACTTCATTTGCGCTCTTATGTAAAAATGATAAAGTAGTTGCTAGAAAGTTGGGATCCAAATGCAAGGGAGACAAGACTTGTATTTGGGTTCCAAAGGCTATTGTGACTAACCTTGTAGGACCCAACAAGAGTTGGGTACCTAAAACCCAAGTGTAAATTGCCT
This sequence comes from Zea luxurians, assembly GCA_029449295.1. Taxonomy (NCBI): domain Eukaryota; kingdom Viridiplantae; phylum Streptophyta; class Magnoliopsida; order Poales; family Poaceae; genus Zea; species Zea luxurians. The sequence goes on along the minus strand of JAOPSE010000024.1, from coordinate 5,991,391 downwards.
TGCAGGTTTATGCATCCGGGGGCTCAAGCTGGATTATCGGCTGCGGATGCACAAACCACATGACGGGGGAGAAGAAGATGTTCACCTCCTACGTCAAGAACAAGGATTCCCAGGATACGATCATCTTTGGAGATGGGAACCGAGGCAAGGTCAAAGGCTTGGGCAAGGTAGCCATCACCAACGAGCACTCCATTTCAAACGTATTCCTAGTAGAGTCGCTTGGTTATAATCTCCTGTCTGTAAGTCAATTATGCCACATGGGCTACAATTGTTTGTTTACAAATGTTGATGTTTCTGTCTTTAGAAGGAGTGATGGTTCATTAGCGTTTAAGGGTGTACTAGACGGCAAACTCTACTTAGTTGATTTTTCGAAAGAGGAGGCTGATCTAGATGCATGCTTAATCGCTAAGACTAGCATGGGCTGGCTGTGGCATTGCCGTCTAGCACATGTTGGGATGAGGAACCTTCACAAACTTCTAAAGGGAGAACATGTGTTAGTACTAACAAATGTATGTTTCGAGAAAGATAGACCTTGTGCAGTTTGTCAGGCAGGAAAACAGGTGGGGAGCACTCATCACAGCAAGAATGTGATGACAACATCAAGACCACTGGAGCTACTACATATGGACCTCTTCGGACCCGTTGCCTACCTTAGCATCAGGGGAAGTAAGTATGGTCTTGTTATTGTTGATGATTTTCCCCGCTTCACTTGGGTGTTCTTTTTGCCGGATAAAACAGAAACCCAAGGGACCCTAAAACGCTTTCTAAGGAGGGCTCAAAACAAATTTGAGCTCAAGGTGAAAAAGATAAGAAGCGACAACGGGTCCGAGTTCAAGAATCTACTAGTGGAGGAGTATCTTGAGGAGGAAGGCATCAAACACGAGTTCTCCGCTCCCTACACACCACAGCAAAATGGTGTGGTAGAGAGGAAGAACATGACGCTTATTGACATGGCAAGGACAATGCTTGGAGAGTTCAAGACGCCCGAGCGGTTTTGGTCGGAAGTTGTGAATATAGCTTGCCACGCCATAAACCGGCTATATCTGCATCGCCTCCTCAAGAAGCCTCCTACGAACTCCTTACCAGTAATAAACCCAATGTTTCTTACTTTCGTGTATTTGGGAGCAAATGCTACATTTTAGTGAATAAAGGTAGACATTCTAAATTTGCTCCCAAAGCTGTAGAAGGGTTTTTACTAGGATATGGCTCAAATACAAAGGCGTATAGGGTCTTCAACAAATCATCGGGTTTGGTTGAAGTCTTTAGCGACGTTATATTTGATGAGACTAATGGCTCTCCAAGAGAGCAAGTTGATCTTGATGACATAGATGAAGATGATGTTCCAACGGCCGCAATACGCACCATGGCGATTGGAGATGTGCGACTATAGGAACAACAAGAGCAAGATCAACCTTCTTCCTTAATAATGGTGCATCCCCTAACTCAAGATGATGGACAGGTTCCTTAAGAAGAGGCGTGTGATCAAGGGGGAGCACAAGAAGAACAAGTTTTGGAGGAAGAAGCACCACTGGCCCCTCCAACTCAAGTCCGAGCGATGATCCAACGACATCACCCCATCGATCAGATACTGGGTGACATAAGCAAGGGAGTAACAACTCGCTCACGTCTAGCTAATTTTTGTGAGCATTACTCGTTTGTCTCCTCTATTGAGCCTTTCAAGGTAGAAGAGGCCTTGCAAGATCCGGACTGGGTGTTGGCCATGCAGGAAGAGCTCAACAACTTCAAGAGGAACGAAGTTTGGAGCCTGGTGCCACGTCCCAAGCAAAATGTTGTGGGAACCAAGTGGGTGTTCCGCAACAAGCAAGACGAGCACGGGGTGGTGACAAGAAACAAGGCTCGACTTGTGGCAAAAGGTTATGCCCAAGTCGCAGGTTTGGATTTCGAGGAGACTTTTGCTCCTGTGGCTAGGCTAGAGTCTATTCGAATATTATCAGCCTATGCCGCTCACCACTCTTTCAGGTCGTTTCAAATGGATGTGAAGAGCGCTTTCCTCAATGGGCCAATCAAGGAGGAGGTGTATGAGGAACAACCCCTTGGCTTTGAGGATGACAGGTATCTCGACCACGTTTTTTAAGCTCTCTAAGGCGCTCTATGGACTTAAGCAAGCCCAAGAGCATGGTATGAATGCCTTAGAGATTTCTTAATTGCTAATGCTTTCAAGGTTGGGAAAGCCAATCCCACTCTTTTCACTAAGACTTGTGATGGTGATCTTTTTGTGTGCCAAATTTATGTCGATGACATAATATTTGGTTCTACTAACCAAAAGTCTTGTGAGGAGTTTAGCAGGGTGATGACTCAAAAGTTTGAGATGATGATGGGTGAGTTGAACTACTTCCTTGGGTTCCAAGTGAAGCAACTCAAGGACGGCACCTTCATCTCTCAAATGAAGTACACTTAAGATCTTCTCAAGCGGTTTGGGATGAAGGACGCCAAGCCCGCGAAGACACCAGTGGGAACCGACGGACATGTCGACCTCAACAAAGGAGGTAAGTCCGTTGATCAAAAGGCATACCGATCTATGATAGGGTCATTACTTTATTTATGTGCTAGTAGATCGGATATTATGCTTAGCGTATGCATGTGTGTTAGATTTCAATCCGACCCAAGGGAATGTCACCTTGTGGCCGTTAAGCGGATTCTTAGATATTTAGTTGCTACGCCTTGCTTTGGGATCTGGTATCCAAAGGGGTCTACCTTTGACTTAATTGGATATTCAGACTCCGATTATGCTAGATGCAAGGTTGATAGGAAGAGTACATCAGGGACGTGCCAATTCCTAGGAAGGTCCCTGGTGTCTTGGAGTTCAAAGAAACAAACCTCCATTGCCCTATCCACCGCTGAGGCCGAGTATGTTGCTGCAGGACAGTGTTGCGCGCAACTACTTTGGATGAGGCAAATCCTCCGGGACTTTAGCTACAATCTGAGCAAAGTCCCACTCCTATGTGAAAATGAGAGTGCAATCTGCAATGACGGATAATCCTGTTGAACACAACCGCACTAAGCACATAGACATCCGGCATCACTTTCTGAGAGACCACCAACAAAAGGGAGATATCGAGGTGTTCCATATTAGCACCGAGAACCATCTAGCCGATATCTTTACCAAGCCATTAGATGAGAAAACCTTTTGCAGGCTGCGTAGTGAGCGAAATGTCTTAGATTCGCGTAACTTGGATTAATCTATAGCATACATGTGTTTTATGACTTTGATCATGTTACTTATACATTTATGCAATTTGTTGCTTATTTATAGTGCTCAAGTTGTGCAAGGGATCCCCGGACCTCACAAGTCCATGTGTGAATGATGCACATATTTAGGGGGAAAAGTGCTACAACTTGACCCTTTGAGACTAATCCTTGTGTTTGAGTTACTTAATGTGGTCTCAAAGGTGCATTGAAAGGGAAAGATGAACTTTGACCATGCAAAGACTTCCACTGCACTCCGGTATTAGTGTACTCACCTCCAAGTTCATTCTTATGCTCTTATCGCCTTTTGCTCTTAATTGACAATTTTTGGTGAGGCAATGGGGTTAAAGGGCAAAAATGATCCTGTTTTGGTGCTTAATGCCAAAGGGGGAGAAATTAAGGCCAAAGCAAATGGATCAGCTACCACTTGAGAATTTTGAAAATACTATAGTTAGAATTTTTGATTTGTCCAAAATACTCTTATTGCAAAATTTGGTCTCTTGTGGGGGAGAATTTATGATTATGAGAAAAAGGGGGAGTTTTTGGCTCTTGATAAAATTTTTCATTGGAATATCTCTCTTTGTGCCCAAACAAGTGAGTTTGACTTAGAGATAGGAAAATGAATTTGATTTGCAAAAACAAACCAAGTGGTGGCAAAGAATGGTCCAAATATGTCAAATTAGAGTCAAAAACAATTTAGTCCTTATTTGCATCGATGTTGCACTTATTTATGTTGCTTTTTGATGTGTTGGCATAAATCACCAAAAAGGGGGAGATTAAAAGGGAAATGTGCCTTTGGGCCATTTCTATAATGTTTTGGTGATTAAGTGTCCAACACATATTAAGTAAGTTGATTATGTGCCAAACAAGCAAGAAGTGCAAATCATGTAACAAGGTATGTTTCTAGAGTTAGTACATTATTTTGAGTACTAACATATATTGTCTAAGTGCTAGAAATAGAGAAAAGAAGAGAAGAAAAGAAATGCAAATGACTTGGCTTGGTACAGCCAAAGTCCAGCTCGGCTTGGCACACTGGACTGTCCGGTGGTGCACCGGACAGTGTCCGGTGCGCCAGGCCAGCCTCCGGTGAACAGGCCACTCTCGGGAAAAATCGGCGGCGTACGGTTATAATTCACCGGACTGTCCGGTGAGCCAACGGCCGCCAGCGCAACGGTCGGCCGTGCAATCCGCGGACGACGTGTGGCCCACGCCAACGGTCGGCAGGGAGCACCGGACTGTCCGGTGTGCACCCGACAGTGTCCGGTGCGCCAACTGCCACGAATCTGCAACGGTCGTCTGCGCCAGAATAGGAAAGAGATTGGCACCAGACCATCTACAGTGACTGTCCGGTGGCGCACCGGACTGTCCGGTGCGCCATCCGACAGAAGGCAACTTTGGCCTTCCTTGTTGGTCTCCAACGGCTCCTAGCTGCCTTGGGGCTATAAAAGGGACCCCTGGGCGCATGAAGGAGTCACCTAAGCTTACAAGAAACTTTCTAAGACTCCAACTTTGCGCATTTGATTCTTTGAGATAGTGACTTGAGCTCCATTTGAGTTGAGAACTCCATGGGTTGTGTTTTGAGCTCAAGTTGTGACTTGTGTGCGTGATTGTGCTGTGATTTGAGTCTTGTGTGTGTTGCTCTTCCCTCCTTTACTTCTGTGCTTCTTTTGTGGTCATCATTGTAAGGGCGAGAGGCTCCAAGTTGTGGAGATTTCTCGCAAACGGGAGAAAGAAAAAGAAAGAAAAAGCCGTGGTATTCAAGTTGATCATTGGATCACTTGAAAGGGGTTGAGTGCAACCCTCGTCCATTGGGACGCCACAACGTGGAAGTAGGCAAGTATTACTTGGCCGGACTATGGGATAAAAATCGCGTGTCTCTTATGTGCTTTCTCTTTGATTGTTTGTGTTCACAAGAGCCCGTTTCAAGCTACTTAGCCGTTCTAACTTTCATAACTAAGTTTTGTGGCTATTAGTGTTGAATTTTACAGGATCACCTATTCACCCCCCTCTAGGTGATCTCAATAACGCACCAGAATTATCAACCTCTCTCACATTGCTCGGTATTTGCACATAACTTAGGGGTTTTATGCTTAAAACTTAAAGTTTTTACGCTCAAATCTGGAGATGCGCCTACCAGTGTACCTCGTGGCACTTTTTTATGCAGCGTTCCGTATTGCATAAATAACAAGACTGTGTAGCATAATTAGTATCAGTATATCATAAACTGGTTGTAACGAGTCTAGTTGCATGACTGTTAGAGCGATCCTATATTTATAGAAAAATGCATCATTTAAAATAAGATTTTTATTGTTTCCATGCATGGTAATCAATTTTCATTCATCACACATTTCTGTCACCCTAAATTTATACATATGTAGTAGAAAATGGATTTTTACGCAGTGTACCGAATTGCATAAATACATACACCGTGTCGTATAATTAGTATCAGCAAATATCATAAACTGGTTCTAATGAGCCTAGTTGAATGACTGTTGGAGCGATCCTATATTTATGGAGCCATATAATTTTTGTGTGCATGCAATAGAAAAGAAAATGTTATTCAAAATTTGCGTACATGTAATGAAAACTTTCACGATATGTCATAATTATCAGATCTGCCATAAAAATAGGATCCCAGTGGTTGACCGGGGTTTTTATGCTATCTCTATGAATTTTTCACGTTATCTATTTACACAAAAAACAGAATCGTAATTTATGTCATGCGTCCCACGCGGGAGGTTAGTTGTTGGTTCGAGAGTGCGCGGTCTAGCTAGATCGGGGCTGGTTAGTCAAGACTTCCTCTAACATTTGAAAGCTCAGGCTCCATATATATATATATATATATATATATATATATATATATATATATATATATATATATATATATATATATATATATATAGTCTATCTCATGTCTGACTCGTTCACAAAGATGAGTCTATCGTACAGTTCGGAACTAACCGTGCCCGTGCTACAACGGATAATACCAAACGGCCCGTTTGAACATTTCTAGCCACTTTACACTTTAGCGCGTGTAGATTTAAGCTAGCCTAATTAATGAAACATTAGAACAGTTGACGAGTAGAGCGCAGGAACACTGCAACGATAGCCTTACGTCCAAAGCAACAAAAGTACTACAATTGTATATGATTTGTGAGAAACTAATAAGTTTCAACCCTTCAAATACACGTACTATAACCCGAGAGGACACGATTTGATTGTTCAAACGTACATTCATTACCAACATTACGTATAGTCTTTTAGTATTAGAATAGAGCAATGATACGATAGTAAAATACGCAAAGGATATACAGCATACTTCTCTCCATACGATGTTAAATTTATTTAAGCGATCTCGCCTCATAAGCAAGATAGTTCAAAACTTAAGACACACAGACTTTGGCCAAAGTTGGTGTTTCTAACCTGGTAGTTGGTACGCCGGAGCCTGCGAGGCGAGTTTACCATCATACCCCGGACCTTCACGAGTAGAGCGCTGAAACACTGCAATGGTATTTACTGCACATATATTCGTGTTATGATTCATGCCAGGTGCTCACGCTACCTAATGGGGACTATTGCAGTATTTACTAACTTATTATCCCTGAAATATGATAATTGTATTCCTTGTGGGATGGATGGAATAGAGCGTGTGAGATCATTGGGGTGTGTGTGTGTGTGTGGGGGGGGGGGGGGGGGGTGGGGGGGGGGGGGGGGCAACATCTTATATCTGGGGCAAAATCATAGATCACGCTGCCCCAATACAACCGTAGAAATTGCCTCTTGCTGGCCCACCTGAGCATGGCCAATTTTGCAAAATTAGCTGAGCAAATGGGCCACTCAAAATGGTTTTTATTATGTATCTAGAATACAATGTGTGTAGATAACATACTGTAATTAAGGACGAATGTATACTACTCCATCCGTCTAAAATAAAATTCATTTTGCCTTTTTTTAATTGATTCATACAAATCTATTTAGACATAGACAAAAAGAAATCAAAAGCTAAAATGACTAACGTTTTAGGATGGATACATTACGGCCTATTTTAACCAAGTTTTAGAAAATGTATTAACATCTACAAATTCAAGTAAATACTCTATAAAAATATGTATACACTATGAAAATATATTTTGCTGAGTTTAATGAGATCAAAGGCATGTTTGTTTCGGATTATAATCTGTCCAGATTATATAATCCAGCGTAAATAATTTAGCAGGTAAACAAACACCTAGATTTTAGGTCCATATTATATAATCTAAAGTCCAGACTATGGTAATCTCATAATCTCTTCAAGAATAGCTTATTTGAGATTATTTTTAGTAAAAGATCCACTATCCATGGTTATGTTTATAAAATTACAATGTATGTCATTTTTTTTCTTTTCCCAAACCATATGCATGTAGGGTATTGTTGTCTTTGCCTTTATGTCTGAAAAATCAATAATCTTCATTCATATAATCTGTTCATGCAAACAGCTATATACAAATTGTAATCTCGACATATTATAATCTAGATTATATAATTAAGCCCTAAGGATATGTTTGGATCCATTGGCACTAATAGTTAACAGCTGAATTAGCTGAGTGGTGATCCAAACAATCTACTAACTATTAGCAAGTGGAGATGTTAATTACTTGGTGACGAGTGCTAGTAGTTAATATAAACATGTAACCAACTATTCAAGTACCTATATTAGTAGATGGATCGAAGCAAACCTTACTAATAATTAGCTAGCTAATAGTTAGTAGTTGTTAGCTATTAGCTACTTAGCTAGCTAACTATTATCGCTAGTGAATCCAAACATCGCCTAATTTAATATTGTAAATAGTTAGCTATTAGCTAATTATTTATCTGTAAATTTGATCAAAATTAGGAAAGTGTAACTTAGGGCAAAACTAAAGTAAACCATAATTTGTAACGTATGGAGTATATAAGCTAATTGGCTAAGCATATAACGCAGCTTCATTTCTCTACCATGCATGATCTTTGTGTGACCAATGTTGCACCCCACGAAAATGTAAGCCATACTCTATTGCAGAATGAGCAACTAATCAAGAACTCTTTTCGGACAGCTCCACTTCAAAAGCAGGCATGCTTAACTGCCTAGGAGTACAGCGTACAGACAGTATTAACAGCAAAATAGCAAGTTAGCAACTCATCGCATTGCCGTGGTCAGTGCATGCCATACAAAATGACCTTTACATGTAGTCCTATAGAAGCCTGGAACTGGTAGGCCCAGCTCCTTCATACTGGCACCTCCCAAAGATCCTTCACTTCCTACCATACAATGCGATCATCCTGTGCAGCCACTCTAGCTTCTCAACAGACTCCCTGTCCCTGTGGCGATGTTCCAATGGAATGACTTGCCTCTTCATTTCATACTCCCTCTGCAAACTCATTTGGTGTTCCCGGGCAAAGAAGTAGTCATCGACTCCTGGGTGATCAAGAATAGTTCTCTGCTGATACCAAGGCTGCTCCTGAGGTGCAATGAGATCAGGAGATGGGATTCTGCTAATTGGTAGAGGTGGAGGAATGCCACCTTGAGTGGGCAAATCATTCAGACATGGGCCTAGCATGCTCACCACCGGGTGGCAACTCTCCTGTTTATGCAAATAAGGTCCAGCCGCAATGCCATTAGAGTTCAGTGGAAAACCTGATCGTTGCCATTGATTAACTGTGTAAGGCTGTGGAGACATCAGCATGCTCCCTGTGTGAGCTAGCGGAGAAAAATGGTGCCAAGACCTTGCTTCAACAGGCGCAACCGGATGAAATACCCCCCTGTCAGTTACCGAATGGTCTGGATGAAAGTTGTTGCCTCCAAGGTTTGGGATTAAACGAGACCTCCTATTCATTTGCTTCAGCTTCTTCAAGTTTCTGAATTGGAACTTGAATGTGCAACATGCACCAAGATCAAAAGGTTTGTTGCACCTCTTACCATCTCCTCTCTTTTGATTATAACCTGGATAGTCTTCCCTTCGAAAAGGAACTTTGTAAACCATAGCAAAAGAAGACTCAGAGGCCAGGTGCTCAAGATCCCAGCTGTCGTATGGTTCCCCAGACTTGTGGGTAACATGGACTTCACCAAGTTGCCGAACAAGGTGGCATGCATTGCGGAAAAAACCCCACACCAACTCCTTGTGCAAGCTGAAAGTCGCAGCATTTGGTTAATAATAATTTAACTACAAAAACACAAGCCGTAAATAAACAGTGTTGTAGATTCGGATTGGGTCTGTATTGTTTAGCTACACTAAGAAACATCAGCTACTATTTTACGACCACTGACATGCAAAGTTGAACCATCTTTATTTCATATATGTCCAGAAAAAGCTTAGACCGAAATACAAGTGCTTGAAATAAAGTTATATCCACAAAGGCAACAAAATACTGATCTTAGTCCTTCCATCAAGGCTGTAGTATTGAATTTTTTGACCGAACCATCATAGGACCTAAAACAAAACATACTCTAGCCAATGGAACATTGAAACATGTAAAAGCTCTTAACTAATTAATGAGGTAACATAGATGCTACTTATTCTTAATGTACTTACAAAGAGATATAGTTAATTTTGAGAAACAAGTTTAGCAGTGATGTATACTGTTTAGAATGAAAAAGGAGAAATTTTCAAATTTTCACTGAGATTCTACCAACGCCATTTCTGCGTAGGTTATCAGTACAGAAGAGATAACCCTTTGTATACAAATGTTCAATCACAAGAGCCCAGTAAGACAAATGTGAACTGATCCATATGAAGACCATGAACGACAATTTAAATGCAAAATTTAATTAGCGTTAACTGCCAAAATAGCATGGTGAGATAGTGAACATACTCGATCATACGCAAGTCATTCCCTTTTCCTTTGAATCCACCATGAGGAAAATTAAAGACAATACGATCAAACCGTCTGTTCTTCAAGTCAGTGTGAAACCTCATTCGTTTCGCATCAACACCATGCAAAACCGTGGCACCCAATCTTTTCAGAATCACTATATTTGCCTCTGCTTTGTTGTACTTACGCTTCAGGACCTCTGCAAATGAGGATTTCCCACAAGAAATGCAGGAAAATGTAGATAAGCAGAGCAATGAACAAGACAACAAAAACCACTGTATGCTTTTGAGCTTGCAAAGGTAAATACAGCATTAACAACGCATATGGACCCAAAGACAAAGTTAGGATGAAAGAAATACAAACGAGAACTATTGAATACTGAGAATTTGTTGTAAAGGGAAACTGTGGTGATTGTGTACAGTTAAACTAGGAAAAAATTATTTGTGATTGTGCTCTGGGTCTGACCTGAACAAACCATCTGGCGCCTGGTGGAGCCTCTCTCCTCGTCGACGGACTTCAAGTCCATTCGCAGCACCGCTCCAGGACCTCGACCGACGACGTTCTTCGCCACCATTGCCTAGATGCCGGTGACGACCAGATCTAGGAAGCGCTCTGATTCCGTGACATGAACCCTAGACTACTGGGACAACCTAGCCCCTTTTGCTCGTCAACGCACCTCACAGGCACTTGGAATTATCGTCGCCGCCTCCCAACTTTGGGGAAACACTGTGGGACGACGTCGTCACCCCAATTTCGACGTCGGTCCGGAGGAGAGCATGTGGGTGGTCGAGGTCGTCTGCAGTGGTGGTCTTGCTGCTCCCAGATCCCATCACGAGAGGGGGAGCGGGGTTGCGGATGATGACGAGGGGAGGCGACGCGCGACGGGGGTTGACAACGGGCGCGGGGACGACGAAACGGCGGAGGTAGCGGCAGGCATATTGGTGAGGGATGTGAATGTTAACTACGTAGTGGATCTGTTGGGTTTTGACGATGGTGGCGGCAACACAGCCGTATCGCTCTCAGGTACGCTGTTCTTACGAGTTCCAGCTCTACCAGCCAAAATCTGGTATCTCCCTTACAACCCAGGCTTTTGTATAACTGCTATGGGCTGCCCGTTACATGGGCCTAATTCATCCACACATTTCCTATATACTTTGGATTTGGCCTTTTAGCCCGAGTGCTCTGCTTTGCTTCCTGAACTTCAGTGTCCGCCTCTTCCATCACAACAGCCTTCCCAGTGTTCAGGTGCCCTGTGCTGCTAACATCCCCTTCCCCTTGACAGACAGCTTGTCCCCAAGTTGGAGCCCGCGGGAACTGCTGCTTGATGGTGTGTTCATCTTCCCAGGTAGACAATGAAGCCGGCCAGTTAGGCCATCGGATTAGGAGTTGAGGTATAACCTTGTTACCTTTGCGAAGCAGCCTTGATTCCAGCACTTCTGTGGGTATTTTCAGCTCCTGCAACAGGTCTGGCATGGTTGCATCGGTTGTGATTTGAGTTCCTTCGGCTGATTTAAGTTGGGACACATGAAAGACCGGATGAATCGCACTTCCTTCTGGTAATGCTAGTTCATAAGCCACGGGATTCACCTGCTTTGTGATCAGAAACGGTCCAAAATAGCGAAATGACAATTTAGCGTTCAACCTGCTCCCCATCGAGCTCTGACAAAATGGCTGCAGTTTTAGAAATACACGTTGTCCCACTTGAAACACCCTTTCATATCTTCCTTTGTCAGCTTGTTTTTTCATTCGATCTTGAGCCCTTTGAAGATGTAACTTGGCCTGTTGGAGCATAAGCTGTCTGGTTGCCAGATATGTTTGCAGATCAGCACTTTGACATTATTCAATGGTTGACAGTCCTAACTGGGATGGAGTGTGGCCATACAAAACCTCAAACGGTGACTGACCCAGTGCAGTGTGAAAACATGTATTATACCAAAACTCTGCAAGGGATAGCCAATTGGACCACTGTTTAGGGCAGCCATGGACAAAGCATCGAAGATAAGCTTCCACACATTGGTTGACCCGTTCAGTTTGGCCATCGGATTGAGGGTGATATGCACTGCTGAGACATAATTTTGTGCCCACCAACTTAAACAATTCCTGCCACAAGTTACTGGTGAATATTGGATCCCTGTCAGAAATGATAGACAATGGTAGGCCATGGAGTTTGTAGACCTCTGATAGGAATAGCTTGGCCACAGATAGAGCAGTAAAAGGATGGGACATGGCTAAGAAATGAGCATATTTTGAAAATTTATCTACTACCACTAATATGCAGTTGAATCGACGGGATGTAGGTAATCCAGAAATAAAATCCAAGCTAATAACTTGCCAAGCCTGATCCGGTATGGGTAATGGCAATAGCAGACCGGGGTATCTGTTTCTGTCGGCCTTGGCCTTTTTGCAAATCTCACATGACTGCACGAACTCCTTGATCTGTCCTTTCATGCCAACCCAGTAAAACAACTTCTTGATGCGATGATATGTTACCGGGAACCCAGAATGGCCTCCTATAGGGCTGTCATGGAGGGCAGTCATCACCTTTAATTGAACTTGGTTACTGCAACCCAGCCAAATCCTTCCTTTATGTTTGATTACTCCTGATACCAAAGTGAATGGCTCCATTGTATCCCCTGCAGCAAGTGTACTCAAAATGTTCTTAGCTTCCTCATTCTCCCCATAGCTGCTAGTCACCTCAGTGAGCCAACTTGGTACCACTGTCGAAGTTGCTAACACGTTGAGTTGCAGTTTGGAACCATTAGTGCATAGGTTTGGCCGTCTAGAAAGAGCATCTGCCACACGGTTTTCCACCCCCTTCTTATATATAATGCGGAATTGGAGACCCAACAGCTTGGTTAAGGCTTTTTGTTGCCAGATAGTCGACAACTTTTGGTCTTCCTAATGGGTTAGGCTTTGCTGATTAGTCTTGATAAAAAATTCTCCATGTTGGAGGTAAGGGCGCCGGTGATCAACTGCAAATAAAATGGCTAGATATTCCTTTTCGTAGGTGGACAATCCCAAGTTCCTAGGACCTAAAGCTTTACTGATGTAAGCTATAGGATGGCCTTTTTGCTGCAAAACTGCCCCAATACCCGATCCACTTGCGTCAGTTTCCACTACGAATTGTTGTAAAAAATCTAGTATGGAGAGAACCGGTGCTTGCACCAATGCTGCCTTCAGAGCCTCAAAGGCTTTCTGAGCTTCATCATTCCACACAAAAATTTGGTCCTTCTTGAGCAGGTTAGTAAGAGGTTTGCTGATTATGCCGTAGTGAGCGACAAATCGATGATAGTACCCGGCCATGCCGAGAAAACTCCTCACCTCCTTAGCGGCAGGCATATTGGTGAGGGATGTGAATGTTAACTACGTAGTGGATCTGTTGGGTTTTGACGATGGTGGCGGCAACACAGCCGTATCGCTCTCAGGTACGCTGTTCTTACGAGTTCCAGCTCTGCCAGCCAAAATCTGGTATCTCCCTTACAACCCAGGCTTTTGTATAACTGCTATGGGCTGCCCGTTACATGGGCCTAATTCATCCACACATTTCCTATATACTTTGGATTTGGCCTTTTAGCCCGAGTGCTCTGCTTTGCTTCCTGAACTTCAGCGTCCGCCTCTTCCATCACAACAGCCTTCCTAGTGTTCAGGTGCCCTGTGCTGCTAACATCCCCTTCCCCTTGACAGACAGCTTGTCCCCAAGTTGGAGCCCGCGGGAACTGCTGCTTGATGGTGTGTTCATCTTCCCAGGTAGACAATGAAGCCGGCCAGTTAGGCCATCGGATTAGGAGTTGAGGTATAACCTTGTTACCTTTGCGAAGCAGCCTTGATTCCAGCACTTCTGTGGGTATTTTCAGCTCCTGCAACAGGTCTGGCATGGTTGCATCGGTTGTGATTTGAGTTCCTTCGGCTGATTTAAGTTGGGACACATGAAAGACCGGATGAATCGCACTTCCTTCTGGTAATGCTAGTTCATAAGCCACGGGATTCACCTGCTTTGTGATCAGAAACGGTCCAAAATAGCGAAATGACAATTTAGCATTCAACCTGCTCCCCATCGAGCTCTGACAAAGTGGTTGCAGTTTCAGAAATACACGTTGTCCCACTTGAAACACCCTTTCAGATCTTCCTTTGTCAGCTTGTTTTTTCATTCGATCTTGAGCCCTTTGAAGATGTAACTTGGCCTGTTGGAGCATAAGCTGTCTGGTTGCCAGATATGTTTGCAGATCAGCACTTTAACATTGTTCAATGGTTGACAGTCCTAACTGGGATGGAGTGTGGCCATACAAAACCTCAAACGGTGACTGACCCAGTGCAGTGTGAAAACATGTATTATACCAAAACTCTGCAAGGGATAGCCAATTGGACCACTGTTTAGGGCAGCCATGGACAAAGCATCGAAGATAAGCTTCCACACATTGGTTGACCCGTTCAGTTTGGCCATCGAATTGGGGGTGATATGCACTGCTGAGACATAATTTTGTGCCCACCAACTTAAACAATTCCTGCCACAAGTTACTGGTGAATATTGGATCCCTGTCAGAAATGATAGACAATGGTAGGCCATGGAGTTTGTAGACCTCTGATAGGAATAGCTTGGCCACAGATAGAGCAGTAAAAGGATGGGACATGGCTAAGAAATGAGCATATTTTGAAATTTTATCTACTACCACTAATATGCAGTTGAATCGACGGGATGTAGGTAATCCAGAAATAAAATCCAAGCTAATAACTTGCCAAGCCTGATCCGATATGGGTAATGGCAATAGCAGACCGGGGTATCTGTTTATGTCGGCCTTGGCCTTTTTGCAAATCTCACATGACTGCACGAACTCCTTGATCTGTCCTTTCATGCCAACCCAGTAAAATAGCTTCTTGATGCGATGATATGTTACCGGGAACCCAGAATGGCCTCCTATAGGGCTATCATGGAGGACAGTCATCACCTTTAATTGAACTTGGTTACTGCAACCCAGCCAAATCCTTCCTTTATGTTTGATTACTCCTGATACCAAAGTGAATGGCTCCATTATATCCCCTGCATCAAGTGTACTCAAAATGTTCTTAGCTTCCTCATTCTCCCCATAGCTGCTAGTCACCTCAGTGAGCCAACTTGGTACCACTGTCGAAGTTGCTAACACGTTGAGTTGCAGTTTGGAACCATTAGTGCATAGGTTTGGCCGTCTAGAAAGAGCATCTGCCACACGGTTTTCCACCCCCTTCTTATATATAATGCGGAATTGGAGACCCAACAGCTTGGTTAAGGCTTTTTGTTGCCAGATAGTCGACAACTTTTGGTCTTCCAAATGGGTTAGGCTTTGCTGATCAGTCTTGATAAAAAATTCTCCATGTTGGAGGTAAGGGCGCCAGTGATCAACTGCAAATAAAATGGCTAGATATTCCTTTTCGTAGGTGGACAATCCCATGTTCCTAGGACCTAAAGCTTTACTGATGTAAGCTATAGGATGGCCTTTTTGCTGCAAAACTGCCCCAATACCCGATCCACTTGCGTCAGTTTCCACTACGAATTGTTGTAAAAAATCTAGTATGGAGAGAACCGGTGCTTGCACCAATGCTGCCTTCAGAGCCTCAAAGGCTTTCTGAGCTTCATCATTCCACACAAAAATTTGGTCCTTCTTGAGCAGGTTAGTAAGAGGTTTGCTGATTATGCCGTAGTGAGCGACAAATCGATGATAGTACCCGGCCATGCCGAGAAAACTCCTCACCTCCTTAGCGACAGGCATATTGGTGAGGGATGTGAATGTTAACTACGTAGTGGATCTGTTGGGTTTTGACGATGGTGGCGGCAACACAGCCGTATCGCTCTCAGGTACGCTGTTCTTACGAGTTCCAGCTCTGCCAGCCAAAATCTGGTATCTCCCTTACAACCCAGGCTTTTGTATAACTGCCATGGGCTGCCCGTTACATGGGCCTAATTCATCCACACATTTCCTATATACTTTGGATTTGGCATTTTAGCCCGAGTGCTCTGCTTTGCTTCCTGAACTTCAGCGTCCGCCTCTTCCATCACAACAGCCTTCCCAGTGTTCAGGTGCCCTGTGCTGCTAACAGTGAAGGAGAGGAGGAAGGGAAGGAGTCCGATACCGACGATGGAGGCGAGGAGAGGGAGCCGCCTCCCAACTTTGGGGAGACACTGTGGGACGACGTCGTCACCTCGATTTCGACGTCGGTCCAGAGGAGAGCATGTGGGTGGTCGAGGCCGTCTGCATTGGTGGCCTTGCTGCACCTAGATCCCATCACGGGAGGGGGAGCGGGGTTGCAGATGACGACGAGGGGAGGGGGCGCGCGACGGGGGTTGAAAACGGGCGCGGGGACGACGACGCGACGGAGGTAGCGACAGACATATTGGCAAGGGATGTGAAGTAGAGAAGGAAGGGAAGGAGTCCGGTACCAACGATGGAGGCGAGGAGAGGGAGGGTGGAGTAGAGGAAGGTGGGAGGAGGATGCTTTTCCATCCATGGATCGAGCGTCGGTGGCGATGGACTCGCGAGTCGTGGGGGTGGATATCTCGGCACATCGCGTGTGGGGCGGAGAGGACGGCGGCTGTCACGCCAGCGGGTAGAGCTGGAAAAAAAGCTCGAGCTCGACGAGCTGGCTCGGGCTCGCAGTAGCTCGGCTCGGCTCGGCTCGACGTTTAGAACGAGTCCGAGCCGAGCCTATTTTTGTGGCTTGTGAAAAGAGCGAGCTAGCTTAGCTCGGCTCGGTACAGCTCGCGAGCTGGCTCGTGGCTCGTCTCAACAAAAATTTGTTACATAAAATCTAAATTAGCATTTAATATTAGTACCGAGTAGACAATTAATTTATGTTATTTGAGATTACTATACAAAAATAATCTATTTTATATATTATAGTAGTGATATATCTATTTTACTAATTTAAAATATGTTATTTAAAATATTTTTAAGATTTTATATTATAATTTAGAGTGCATATTTACGTTTATGCCTAGTCTCGTTGGCTCGACGAGCCGGCTCGCGAATCAGGAGCGAGCCGAGCCCGGCTCGTTGCATGAGCGAGCCGAGCCGAGCTCCCGTTTCCACCCCTACCAGCGGGCATCGCGCGAGGGGGGTACGGGTGAGCGAGCGGAGGCATGCCTCGGTGCAAGCCCTCATTACGTTCTTAAGGAGTAGTATATAGAATATTGTATTATTTAAGAATACTATAATATTTTTCCAAAAAAAAAACCGTGAAAAAAACTTCACTCCTAAACACCTCCTAATTGTAATTGATGGTTTGCTTTTTTTCACATGCAAACCCATTTAGGAACATTTATTGACGTTTCATGACCCAGGAATACTAGGAGACGTCATCAAAACGCGTTTCACGCTCTTATCGTGTCTGCACATCAGAGGTTGAGAAACCAAGATACACACCATTGTATACCATAGATAGCCTTTTAGTGTACTGTTTCCAAGGACAAGGACACAAGCTGTACTACATTACATTACAGTCAGGAGTTCTTGACCAAACGATAGACGAGTAATTTTCGACAGATTCAAAGCACCATGGATCCCAGAAGATACTCATGGATATATCATGCCCTCTTGAACAGAACAACTAGGATGACCGCTATGGCCAGAGCCATGAAGGATCCGCCGACAGCCATCTCTGACGTAGAAGGGCCCTTCTCAGCTGCTGAAGGGCCTGCCCCAGTCTGGGTCTTGGCTGAGTCGTCGAACAAGTCCTTGAAGAAGTCGGTTATGTTATGGACCACGTCCATCACTGTCTTCTTCGCATTGTCCACGAAATCAGAGAAACTCGGGCCTGAGCCAGCGGGGAGTTCGCCGCTGGATGTGTTTTCAGAGGCAGCATCTTCCAGCTTCCCCGGCAACTCTACTGTGACGGCTTCGTTAGGGGATGTCTGAACTAGAGCTGTGTCATAGCAGAGGACATCAACAATGGTCAAACAGGTTGGTAGAGACGATGAATACGATAAGTTTAACTGTCTAAAGTCTCATGAGGTACTTGTCTGGTGAGTCTTATAAAACTCCATAACCTTCTCGTTCTTCAATACTGCATCCCAGACATTTCTATCTGATGCAAGGGAGGCGACAACACTCTAGAGATCAAGAGCCAAAACAAACAGTTCCAGTGAGAAACATAGCAGATGATATCAGAACAAATTAATCTAAGTGATCCATTGATGTATCGCTATATGATCATCAACTAAGATAAACTATGTGATACAAATACATAGCAAAAGCTATGTATCTAGAAAAGTCAAACAGTCTTATAATTTTGAATACAGGGAGTACATATGTAGAACCGCGTGACTGAAAACTGAAAAGGAAAGACTGCTCACGGAACTCATTAATGCAAATCAAACAGGAGCATCAACCAAACATAATCAAAGAGTTTCTTCTGGGATTATAATTATTGGCAAGGCAAAACATTATCACCCTAACAAAATTCAATAAACTAGGTAGCATTGTACAAAGGTCGATGTATCTGATGAATGATTCTCCCCCCTAAAGTGGGCATCTATTAGGGTTAATGTCGGAGCCAGAAACTTTTAGGAGCCCAAGTGATTCTCATTGTGCACAAATATTTATCTAAAAAGATATAATATTCCTCTACAATACAAAGAAATACTTTCTTTGCGCTTTGCCAACAAGCCTCGGCAGCCGCCCTACGTTACCTGGGGGTGGCTCCGCCAGTGACTAGGGTGACAAATAATTAATTTCCCTCAAATGATATGTTTACATAGGCCATTGCACAAACCTGAGCCTCCGTGCTTGATTTCAGCAACGTAAAAGCTTGAACCACATGTCCAGGCATAGAAGGAATCATGGCATCAGTTGCCAGTTTATTAAACTCTTTATCTTGTTCCTTAACAACCTCAACTGGCGACTCGTTGAAATAAGCCCTGTAACAAATTATCTTGTGAGGATAGGGTCAATATGCATGAACTAAATGCGAAGATAAGTATATCCTGTGCAGATGCAACAAATTGTAAAGCAATCAGACAATCAGAGCGTTGTTGAGGGCATCAATACACATGTATGGAGAAGTGCAGGTGCCTCAAAGCATCACGCTTTCATACTTTAGTATGCTATATAGACACACATGGACCAAACATGTATCTGGGAACTAAGTGGGTAGGAAGCTTTCTTAGCATGCACTAGACTGCATCAACTAGACAATTTGAGTGAACTGAATAACAAACATCAGATTCTCCTTTGCAATAAATCTATTGCGCTGTGGGGCCTAGGGTTCTTATCATCAATTGGGAAATCGAATCCCAGCACCTAATATAATCCTATAAAAGGCTAATCAGATGCTTCCAAAATCCCATAAAAAGAATCAATTCAGCCAAACATGTCGGGATAAATAGATCGTAAAGAGAAGCACCAGCAGTCTAGCTAACGAAAATCAAAATCCCAATCAATTGTCACCTAAAACAAAAATCTTTCCTTTACATCCAATTCGACAAATTCCAGAGGGTAAGTGGGAAAGGGGATCTCGTGGGAAAGACAAGAACATTCACCTCTCTACGGCGTCCCTGAGCTCGGTCGTGGCCTCCTCGGCCTCCTCCCTCGACGGCGGCGCGAAGACCAGCCTGGGCTTGGCGGCGGCCGCCGTTGCCTCCCTCTCCACTACCGCCGCCGCCGCCGCGGCGTCGTCCCTCCAGTCCGCAAACTCCCAGTCGTCCAGCTCCCAGGACGCCGCCCACTGCGCCGCGGCGGGGGGCACCTCGCCACTCGAGACGGAGACAAGCGGCGCCGCTTCGGAACCCGCGGCGGCGGGGGCCGTGGCGAAGACCGGAGCGGCGTTGCGGAACCGACCGCTTTTCGCCGCCGCCGCGCCCCCGGCGATGCTGACCTTCGCGGCGGTGCGCATGACTCCTCCCCCCATGGCGATGGCGATCTCGTGTCGCGTTCCCTCTCGGTGGCGTCGTCCCCCACTAGCTTCTCGACTTGAGGCTGGAAGCCAACTCTAAAAATTTACAGTGAAGTGGACGGCTGCAGCGATTGACTCGATGGCGTACTTAGGGCTGGACGAAAAACTCGTAGCTCGTTAACTCGCTCGACTCGACTCGACTCGTTTATAATTTGTAACGAGTTGAGCTTGTATTTCAACTCGTTACGATAACGAGCCAGCTCGATCTGGCTCGCGAGCTAACTCGTGAGCCAAACGAGTTGAAGTAATTAGTCATATTATAATAATCTCCGATCCAAAATAGTTAATCTTGTACTCTACTATAGTTAATCTTGTTCTTTATTGAGTGTGGAATCTTAAGTTGCAAACTCTATACTATTTTTCTAAATAGATCTCCTTTTTTCTTTTGCTACATGTTTTTATATCCGTTCGTAGACACTAGACATGGTATTATCGAGCTGGCTCGCGAGCTAAACGAGCCAGCTCGAGTTAGCAAACGAGTCGAGTCGAGTTGGATCTTCAGCTCGTTAACATAACGAGTCGAGCCGAGCCAGCTCGTTATCTTAACGAGCTAGCTCGAGTCGAGTCGAGCCGAGCCGAGCTAGCTCGATATCCACCCCTAGGCGTACTCTATTTTAGCGTTTGCTGCCCGTAACTCTATTCCTGGTGTTTGCTGCCCGCAACTCTATTCACTGTGACGCTGTGTAGAGCGTGGGTGGTGAGGCCCACGGTGGGTTTGCTGCAGACGCAAAGGAGATGGGTGGTGGGGCCCACAGTGGGTATTTTTTATAAAAAAATATGGTAGTTTGTATAGGGTTGAGATATAGAGTAGTTGTGGATACGGAAGTTTGGCTACTGTATTTTAAAATATTGATGACTAGGGGTTTGCTGCAGACGCAAAGGAGATGGGTGGTGGGGCCCACAGTGGGTATTTTTTATAAAAAAATATGGTAGTTTGTATAGGGTTGAGATATAGAGTAGTTGTGGATACGGAAGTTTGGCTACTGTATTTTAAAATATTGATGACTAGGATAGAATATTCCTTTTAGAGTAAAAATTTAGAGTAGAATGCGTGCGGATAGCCTGAGAAACTGCAGAAGAAATCTTTTGAAGTTGATCGGTAGCGTGGATAAGGTCTTTTCCAACAAGAAAAAGATGCAAACGGTAGAGTTGTGATTGTAAAACTAGATAGGGTGTTTTTCGAGATTTTTTCGTGCGTTATTATAAAAGTTTGAGTGCTCTGTTTTTTTATCCTTTGCCACTTTCATGAAATTTAGTTCTAGAAGTATCAAATTACTACATACCTTAATGTTAAATCTCTACTACTCTATAAGAGCAACTCCAAAATATTAGCTAAAAAGATTAAGTAAATTTACTGATTTAGCTACTCTCTAAAATAGATTTTACAAAAAAGTAGCTTAATCCAACAGATTCAGTAAATCTACGGACTGAACGGAGAGTGAAGTAAGCTATTCAAAAATATAGAGCGAAGGTGGAGAGATAGAGAGCCACTAAATTTGAAAAGTCATTTACAAAATCTATTGAATATATTTTTCTTCTAATATTAGAAAAATATAACATTTAGTGGCTCTTGCTCTTATAGAAGAAAATTTTAGCTTAATATGGAAGAGAAAACGGAGAGTGAAGTAGGCTATTCTCTTGCTCTCAAATCTTCAAGATAAATTTAGCTAATATAGAAGAATTTATTGAATACATTTTTCTCATCATAGAAGAATTTAGCTTAATATGGATGAGAAAAATTTAGCTTAATATGGATGAGAAAAATTTAGCATAAGAGAAGGAGGGATACTGGATGGTAATGATGGGCTTCTAAGATACTGTCATAGGTGGAAAAGAGTTGTAAACTTGATGTAAAAAGGCAAGCTCAAAAGGAGAAAACATTATGTCTTACATGAGCACTAGAGGAACGTGCGATTATTTATATATGTTATTGACTGTTTGGTTAATGTATTTAAATTGATTTACCAGGACAATCCTCAATGTAGTGGTTTTGTGTAGTTCAGATTTAGCAAGAGTGAATTAACATTCCTCTCCTTACATCAACAATGCATTAAGGTGATCTCACAGTGGCACTTCTATTGAAGTGTCCGTAGCTGTTGAAATTCGTAACTTTATAAATATAATGAGCACTAAATTAATTGTCATTATGCAGAACATATCGTGCATGGTAACCATAACTGTTGTTTTAATACAAAAGTATGGATGCACAAAAACTGTGACATCAAAGGGTTGGTTGACTACACACAATCTGTGACAAGAAGTGGCTCATCACTTGTTTGAATCTTTGTTTGACTAAAACATCTCGTAGATGTACTAGTAGAGGGGAGATGCTATTTGGTAATCGGAATAGTGAGCTTGCATGTTTGGTTCGGTTTTTTTCTGACCAGTTTTTCTGAGAATCTGGTGGTAAGGAGAATCTGGCTGTGGAAAAAATCTCAGCCCCTGTTTGTTTCGGCTTTTCGCAGCTTCTGGCCACCAAAAGCTGCTGCGGACTGCCAAACACTCAGCTTTTCAGCCAGCTTCTATAAAATTCGTTTGGGTAAAAACCATTCAAAATCAACATAAACATATAATCAGTTGAGTCGTCGCAATAGTAATAATTCGTCACTTTATAGATCTTGAGCCCCATGAATAACTTTATCTTTCTCCACACGTAATCCTAATGATATTTAGATTTTCTACACAACCAGATTCTCCCCACAGCTAGATTCTCGGAAAAGCTGGTCAGAAAAAGCTGAACCAAACAGGCCCGTGTCATTAGGATTACGTGCGGATGAAGATAAATGTGTCCATAGGGCTCAGGATTTAGAAAGTGACGGATTCCTACCATTGCAACGACTTAACCGATTATGTGTTTATGTTGATTTTGAATATTTTTTACCCAAACGAATTTTATAGAAACTAACTGAAAAGCTGAGTGTTTGGCAGTCCGCAACAGTTTTTTGTGGCCAGAAGCTGCAAAAAGCTAAAACAAACAGGGGTTTCTCATAAGTTATGTTAGTGCACATGGTTATATTTGGTTGGCAGAAGGGAGAGATTGTCTGCAGTAATTACACTATTTGCATCCTCTCGTATATACTTTGACCTATGCCATGCATGTGCTTGGCTCTTTGGACCAAGACAGAACAACCCAGAATTTTCTTGATTTTGCATTGTTCCGACCATCACATTGCAGGAACTAGCATTGCTCGGCATAAGCTGAATTAGTTCCCTTAGTTCCACGTTTTCACAATTTTGTGTTACTAGCATCTCCATCCTACCAAAAATTGGAATGAGACATATGCCAAGAATATTGTGTCAAAGAAGTCACCACTTCTTAGACTTTATTTTTGTGATATTTGCGTTGCAGTATAATTTGATTTGTATCAGTTTAGTTCTATATTAATTGTTGCCAAACAATTTATGAGATATTGTGGTCGATAATATATGTGTTGCTTGTTTTTTTATTTTATCGAATATTTTGTGTGCCTTCATAACGCACGGATATCATACTATTATACTATTATTTTTAATATCTTGACAACATTTTTTTGAGATCGGTAAGATGCTAAAAATAATATAAAACTTAAACAATATTTCTTAGTGTCCAGTTCTACAACTTTCTAGTTTTGGTTTGTTCGCTTAAGGTTGTTAAGATGCTAAACCAATATCATATTTAGTTTAGAGGGTATTTTAGGCTTTTCTGTCGCAATTTGGTATCGTTAGAGCTAAATTTAACGGAAATGATATATAGAGAGAGAAAAATGTGATCAACCACTTAACTTTCTTAGACTCGTATATTGAATTACAAACTTTTATAATGATAAAAGTTCTATTGTCTCCGGTAGGTAGATAATGTAAAATAAGGTGCACGGAACTGTAGATGATACTATTTAACACTTTAAAAAGTGAAGTTTAAAAAAGAATATGACATAGGGTATGAGGTAGGGGATCTACTGAAGATAGGCTTAAAGACTTCCTTATGGAAGCATATGAGTGCGCAGTTGACTTCGATGTTCAGTTTGTCTATAGTAAGGAACGCTAAAGACTCGTGTCCCCTAAATATAAGAGAGACTCCTCTTCCTCTACGCCCTTTAACATCCCTGTGCCCCCCCCATATATATATATATATATATATATATATATATATATATATATATATATATATATTAATTATAAGCCCTAGTCTTTCAATAATTAGAGCAAGCTCAGACCAGACAGTGCCATCTGGTTGATCTGGATCAAGCCAGTGCATCTATAAAAAGCATCCTAGACCCCTAGGAATTAGGGTTTCGAGGGCCTCGGGGCTGCAACTGCTTGAGGCGCGAGTGACAATGACAGGTGGCAGGACATCGACGACGGTTTCCTACGGTGCGAGACGCGATCGGCGAGCGGCGGCCCCAGGCGACGTCGGCGAGTGGTGGCCCCAGGCGACATCGGCGAGCGGCGCCGCAAGACACGAGCGTCGCGGTGACTGTCCATGGCAGCATCCGAAGACGATGATATCCTCTAATATGGCACGTCTCGGGCGTCCTTCGACGAAGACCACCTCCGATCTGGTGGCTTTAGAGGCGTTCGCCGACCCGATTGCCTTAAGGTCGTCCTCCAGCGACGTCCTCCCACTGATCCATGTTTATGCCTTCCATGATTATGTTTTATGCCTACTACTTACACTATTTATGCATTCTCTTAAGGACTTCTATGATGATGAATACGATGCCTCTCACGTGGCTTTGGGTTTTTATGGTAACCATCTGTATTTGAAAGTCGCCTAGAGGGGGGTGAATAGGGCGAATCTGAAATTTATAAACTTAAGCACAACTACAAGCCGGGTTAGCGTTAGAAATATAAACGAGTCCGAGGGAGAGGGTGAAAAACAAAACGCAAGCGAATAAAGAGTGAGACACAAGGATTTGTTTTACCGAGGTTCGGTTCTTGCAAACCTACTCTCCGTTGGGATGTCTTTAGCTCTCTTTGTTTGAACCCTTTCTTGGTCTTTTTATTGGCTTATTGTGAACCTTTGGCACCTGTAAAACTTATAGACTAGAGCAAACTAGTTAGTCCAATTATTTGTGTTGGGCAATTCAACCACCAAAATCAATTAGGAAAAAGGGTGTAAGCCTAATTCCCTTTCAGTATTCATGCACATTTGTTATGGGATGTCACACATGATATCACGCTGACCATTGTAATAACATTGTGGATTTTTATGCTTACCGCTGTCAATTTGTATGCTTAAAATTAAAGATGTTTATGGTCAAACATGTGAATGTGCCCACTGAAAGTCGCCTAGAGGGGGAGGGGGTGAATAGGCAAATCTAAAATTTACAAACTTAAGGCACAACTACAAGCCGTGGTTAGCGTTAGAAATAAAGCCTAGTCCGAAAGAGAGGGCGAAAACAAATCAACCAAAGAAATAGAGCGGATGACACAGTGATTTGTTTTACCGAGGTTCGGTTCTTGCAAACCTAGTCCCCGTTGAGGTGGTCACAAAGACCGGGTCTCTTTCAACCCTTTCCCTCTCTCAAACGGTCACCTAGACCGAGTGAGCTTTTCTCCTTAATCAAACGGGTCACTTAGACCCCTACAAGGACCACCACAACTTGATGTCTCTTGCTTTGATTACAAGTTGGTTGAGAACAAGAATGGAGGAAGAAGAAAAGCGATCCAAGAACAAGAGTTCAAAGAACACGAGCAAAACTCTCTCTCTAGTTACTATTTGGTTGGAGTGGACTTGGGACTTGGAGAGGCTTTGATTCTATTAAATCTGTGTCTTGTATTGATTGCACTAGCTCTTGTATTGAATGTGTAGTCTGAAAAACTTGGATGCCTTGAGTTGTGGTGGTTGTGGGGTATTTATAGCCCCAACCACCAAAACAGCCGTTGGGGAGGGCTGCTGTCGATGGGCGCATCGGACAGTCCGGTGCACCATCGGACAGTGTCCGGTGCGCCAGCCACGTCACCCAACCGTTAGGGTTCTGACGGTTTCGACCGTTGGAGCTCTGACAGCTTGGGCCACCGGACAGTCCGGTGCCACACCGGGCAGTCACTGTTCACTGTCCGGTGCGCCTTCTGGCGCTGCTCTGACTCTGTGCGCACTGTTCGTTGTGTCAGCCGACCGTTGGAGTCGACCGTTGCGCTGGCGACCGTTGCTCCGCTTGGCACACCGACAGTCCGATGGTACACCGGATAGTCCGGTGAATTATAGCGGAGTGGCCACGTAGAAACCCGAAGGTGAAGAGTTTGAGTCGATCGCCCCTGGTGCACCGGACACTGTCCGGTGGCACACCGGACAATCCACTGCGCTAGACCATGGTTCTCTTCGGTTTCTTTTGCTCCTTTCTTTTGAACCCTAACTTGTATCTTTTTATTAGTTTGTGTTGAACCTTTAGCACTTGTAGAACATATAATCTAGAGCAAACTAGTTAGTCCAATTATTTGTGTTGGGCATTTCAACCACCAAAATCATTTAGGAAAAGGTTTGACCCTATTTCCCTTTCAATCTCCCCCTTTTTGGTGATTGATGCCAACACAAACCAAAGCAAATTTTATAAGTGCAGAATTGAACTAGTTTGCATGAGGTAAGTGCAAAGGTTGCTTGGAATTAAACCAATTTTATAATTATACTAGATATGCATGGATTGCTTTCTTTCTTTTAACATTTTGGACCACAATTGCACCACTTGTTTTGTTTTTGCAAATTCTTTTTTGGAAAATCTTTTCAAAGTCTTTTTGCAAATAGTCAAAGTTACATGAATAAGATTTCGAGAAGCATTTTCAAGATTTGAATTCCCCCTATTTCAAATGCTTTTCCTTTGACTTAAACAAAACTCCCCCTCAATAAAATTCTCTTCTTAGTGTTCAATAGGGTTTTAGATACCTATTTTGAAAGTGGTCATACCAATTTGAGATATATCAAAAAAAGATACCAATTGAAAGATTTATTTCTAAAATAAGATATCAATTGAGAATCTTTTGTACTAATTACAAATCTTCTTTAAAAACTTTTGAAATTGGTGGTGGTGCGGTCCTTTTGCTTTGGGATAATACTTTCTCCCCCTTTGGCATGAATCGCCAAAAATGGATACTTTGTGAGTGAAATATGAGCCCTTTTACTTTCTCCCCAATGGTACAAATAAATATGAGTGAAGATTATACCAAACTGAGAGAGGTGCGGAGTGACGGCGAAGGGTAAATAATACCGATAGAGTTGAGTGGAAGCCTTTTCTTCGCCGAAGACTCCATTTCCCTTTCAATCTATGACTTATCATGAAAATCTACTTGAAAACATATGAGTCATAGCAAAAATGAAAGAGATATGATCAAGGTATATAAATGAGCTATGTATGCAAGGTTTCAATCAAAGTTCCGAGAATCAAGTATATTTAGCTCATGCCTAAGTTTGGTAAAGGTTTTCTCATCTAATGGTTTGGTGAAGATATCGGCTAATTGTTCTTTGGTGCTCACATAAGCTATCTCGATATCCACCCTTTGTTGGTGATCCCTCAAAAAGTGATACCGAATGGCTATGTGCTTAGTGCGGTTGTGTTCAACGGGATTATCCGCCATGCAGATTGCACTCTCATTGTCACATAGGAGAGGGACTTTGCTCAATTTGTAGCCATAGTCCCTAAGGGTTTGCCTCATCCAAAGCAATTGCGCGCAACAATGGCCTGCAGCAATATACTCGGCTTCGGCGGTAGAAAGAGCTACTAAGTTTTGTTTCTTTAAAGCCCAAGACACCAGAGATCTTCCCAAGAACTGACAAGTCACTGATGTGCTCTTCCTATCAATTTTACACCCTAACTAGTTGAACATATAACCTGTAGAACATATAATATAGTCTCCTACCTAAACAATGTGGATCGATCACTTTGATTGTGTCTTGGAGTGGAGTCTATTACTCTTGTATTGAATGCAATGTGTGAAATGCTTGGATGGTTGGAGTGGAGGTGGTTGGGGGTATTTATAGCTGAAAGTCACCAAGAGGGGGTGAATAGGCAAATCTGAAATTTATAAAGTTTAAGCACAACTACAAGCCGGGGTTAGCGTTAGAAATATAATCGAGTCCGAAAGAGAGGGCGAAAACAAATCACAAGCAAATAGCGAGAATGACACGATGATTTGTTTTACCGAGGTTCGGTTCTTGTAAACCTACTCCCCGTTGAGGTGGTCACAAAGACCGGGTCTCTTTCAACCCTTTCCCTCTCTCAAACGGTCACCTAGACCGAGTGAGCTTTTCTCCTTAATCAAACGGGTCACTTAGACCCCTACAAGGACCACCACAACTTGGTGTCTCTTGCTTTGATTACAAGTTGGTTGAGAACAAGAATGGAGGAAGAAGAAAAGCGATCCAAGAACAAGAGCTCAAAGAACACGAGCAAAACTCTCTCTAGTCACTATTTGGTTGGAGTGGACTTGGGACTTGGAGAGGCTTTGATTCTATTGAATTTGTGTCTTGTATTAATTGCACTAGCTCTTGTATTGAATGTGTAGTCTGAAAAACTTGGATGCCTTGAGTTGTGGTGGTTGGGGGTATTTATAGCTAAAAGTCGCCTAGAGGGGGGGGTGAATAGGCAAATCTGAAATTTATAAAGTTTAAGCACAACTACACGCCGGGGTTAGCGTTAGAAATATAACCGAGTCCGAAAGAGAGGGTGAAAACAAATCACAAGTGAATAAGAGCGGATGACACGGTGATTTGTTTTACCGAGGTTCGGTTCTTGCAAACCTACTTCCCGTTGAGGTGGTCACAAAGACCGGGTCTCTTTCAACCCTTTCCCTCTCTCAAACGGTCACTTAGACCGAGTGAGCTTCCTTCCTTGATTTACCGGGTCACTTAGACCCCGCAAGGACCACCACACAATTGGTGTCTCTTGCTTTGCTTATAAGGCTTTGAGAGTAAGAATGAGAGAAAGAAGAAAGCCAACCAAGCAACAAGAACAACAAAAGAACACAAGTCGATCTTCTTACAAGTCCTAAAAACTAGAGTTGAATTGTGGACTTTGATTTGATCGGAGGCTTTGATTTGTGCCTTGGAGTGTGGTGTATTGCTCTTGTATTGAATGAGGAGTAGTGAATGCTTGGGTAACTTGAAATGTGGTGGTTGGGGGGGTATTTATAGCCCCAACCACCAAAATGGTCGTTGGGGACCTCTGCTATCGACGGGCGCACCGGACATTGTCCGTTGCGCCAACCACGTCACCCAACCGTTAGGGTTCGACCGTTGGAGCTTCTGATATGTGGGCCACTGGACAGTCCGGTGGTGCACCGAACAGTCACTGTTCACTGTCCGGTGCGCCTTCTGGCGCCTGCTCAGACTCTACGCGCGCAGTCACGCACTGTTCACTGTTGCTTTTGTAGACGACCGTTGGCGCAGTAGCCGTTGCTCCGCTTGGCACACCGGATAGCCCGGTGCTACACCGGACAGTCCGATGAATTATAGCGGAGGGGCTCCCCGAATTCTCGAAGCTGAGCAGTTCAGAGTGATTCTCCCTGGTGCACCGGACACTGTCCGGTGCGCCAGACCAGGGCAGCCTTCGGTTGTCTTTTGCTCTTTTTAGTTGAACCCTTTCTTGGACTTTTTATTGGTTTGTGTTGAACCTTTGGCACCTGTAGAACTTATAATCTAGAGCAAACTAGTTAGTCCAATTATTTTGTGTTGGGCAATTCAATCACCAAAATCATTTAGGAAAAGGTGTGGGCCTATTTCCCTTTCAATCTCCCCCTTTTTGGTGATTGATGCAAACACAAACCAAAGAAAATATATAAGTGCAGAATTGAACTAGTTTGCAAAAGGTAAGTGCAAAGGTTACTTGGAATTAAACCAATATACATTTCATAAGATATGCATGGATGCTTTCTTCTAATTTAACATTTTGGACCACGCTTGCACCACTTGTTTTGTTTTTGCAAATCTTTTGTAAAATTCATTTCAAAATCCTTTTGCAAATAGTCAAAGGTATATGAATAAGATTTTGAGAAGCATTTTCAAGATTTGAAATTTTTTCTCCCTGTTTCAAATGCTTTTCCTTTGACTAAACAAAACTCCACCTTAATGAAATTCTCCTCTTAGTGTTCAAGAGGGTTTTATATATGAAATTTTAAAGAGGTCATACCAATTTGAAATTTTATCAAAAATAAGATACCAATTGAAAAACTTCTTTAATACAGATTGAAAGAACATAATTGAAATTGGTGGTGGTGCGGTCCTTTTGCTTTGGGCTAATACTTTCTCCCCCTTTGGCATGAATCGCCAAAAACAGATACTTGTTAGTGAAATATAAGCCCTTTTTCAAACTTTCTCCCCCTTTGGCAAATAATATAGGAGTGAAGATTATACCAAATTGGAGAGGTGCGAAGTGACGGCGAAGGATGAATAATTCGATGGAGTGGAGTGGAAGCCTTGTCTTCGCCGAAGAACTCCATTTCCCTTTCAATCTAAGACTTAGCATGAAATACACTTGAAAACCACATTAGTCATAGCACATGAAAAGAGATATGATCAAAGGTACATGAATGAGCTATGTGTGCAAAGTATCAATCAAAATTCCTGGAATCAAGAATGTTTAGCTCATGCCTAAGTATGGTAAAGGTTTTCTCATCTAATGGCTTGTAAAGATATCGACTAATTGTTCTTTGGTGCTAACATATGCAATCTCGATATCCCCCCTTTGCTGGTGATCCCTCAAAAAGTGATACCGAATGGCTATGTGCTTAGTGCGGTTGTGCTCAATGGGATTATCCGCCATGCGGATTGCACTCTCATTATCACATAGGAGAGGAACTTTGGTTAATTTGTAATCATAGTCCCTAAGGGTTTGCCTCATCCAAAGCAATTGCGCGCAACAATGGCCTGCGGCAATGTACTCGGCTTCGGCGGTAGAAAGAGCTACTGAGTTTTGTTTCTTTTAAGCCCAAGACACCAGGGATCTTCCCAAGAACTGACAAGTCCCTGATGTGCTCTTTCTATCAATCTTACACCCTACCCAATCAACATCTGAATAGCCTATTAAATCAAAAGTGGATCCCCTAGGGTACCAAAGGCCAAACTTAGGAGTATGAACTTAATATCTCAAGATTCGTTTTATGGCCCTAAGGTGAACTTCCTTAGGACCGGCTTGGAATCTTGCACACATGCATACGGAAAGCATAATATTCGGTCGAGATGCACATAAATAGAGTAGAGATCCTACCATCGACCGGTATACCTTTTGATCTAACGGATTTACCTCCCGTGTCGAGGTCGAGATGCCCATTGGTTCCCATGGGTGTCTTGATGGGCTTGGCATCCTTCATCCCAAATTTGGTAAGAATGTCTTGAATGTACTTCATTTGGCTGATGAAGGTGCCCTCTTGGAGTTGCTTCACTTGAAATCCTAGAAAATACTTCAACTCCCCCATCATAGACATCTTGAATTTTTGTACCATGATCCTACTAAACTCTTCACAAGTAGATTTGTTAGTAGACCCAAATATAATATCATCAACATAAATTTGGCATACAAACAAATCATTTGCAATCGTTGGGGACCTCTGCTGTCGATGGGCGCACCGGATAGTCCGGTGCGCCACCGGACACTGTCTGGTGCGCCAGCCACGTCACCCAACCGTTAGGGTTCGACCGTTGGAGCTTCTGATATGTGGGCCACCGGACAGTCACTATACACTGTCCGGTGCGCCTTCTGGCGCCTGCTCTGACTCTACGCGCGCAGTCGCGCACTGTTCACTGTTCACTGTTGCTTTTGCAGACGACCATTGGCGCAGTAGCCGTTACTCCGCTTGGCACACCGGATAGCCCGGTGCTACACCGGACAGTCCGGTGAATTATAGCGGAGGGGCTCCCCGAATTCCCGAAGCTGAGTAGTTCAGAGTGATTCTCCCTGGTGCACCGGACATAGTCCGGTGGCACACCGGACAGTCCCGTGCGCCAGACCAGGGCAGCCTTCGGTTGTCTTTTGCTCTTTTCAGTTGAACCCTTTCTTGGACTTTTTATTGGTTTGTGTTGAACCTTTGGCACCTGTAGAACTTATAATCTAGAGCAAACTAGTTAGTCCAAATATTTGTGTTGGGCAATTCAACCACCAAAATCATTTAGGAAAAGGTGTGGGCCTATTTCCCTTTCAATCTCCCCCTTTTTGGTGATTGATGCCAACACAAACCAAAGCAAATATATAAGTGCAGAATTGAACTAGTTTGCAAAAGGTAAGTGCAAAGGTTACTTGGAATTAAACCAATATACATTTCATAAGATATGCATGGATGCTTTCTTCTAATTTAACATTTTGGACCACGCTTGCACCACTTGTTTTGTTTTTGCAAATCTTTTGTAAAATTCATTTCAAAATCCTTTTGCAAATAGTCAAAGGTATATGAATAAGATTTTGAGAAGCATTTTCAAGATTTGAAATTTTCTCCCCCTGTTTCAAATGCTTTTCCTTTGACTAAACAAAACTCCACCTTAATGAAATTCTCCTCTTAGTGTTCAAGAGGGTTTTAGATATGAATTTTTAAAGAGTTCATACCAATTTGAAATTTTATCAAAAATAAGATACCAATTGAAAAACTTCTTTAATACAGATTGAAAGAACATAATTGAAATTGGTGGTGGTGCGGTCCTTTTGCTTTGGGCTAATACTTTCTCCCCCTTTGGCATGAATCGCCAAAAACAGATACTTGTTAGTGAAATATAAGCCCTTTTTCAAACTTTCTCCCCCTTTGGCAAATAATACAGGAGTGAAGATTATACCAAATTGGAGAGGTGCGGAGTGACGGCGAAGGATGAATAATTCGATGGAGTGGAGTGGAAGCCTTGTCTTCGCCGAAGAATTCCATTTCCCTTTCAATCTAAGATTTAGCATGAAATACACTTGAAAACCACATTAGTCATAGCACATGAAAAGAGATATGATCAAAGGTACATGAATGAGCTATGTGTGCAAAGTATCAATCAAAATTCCTGGAATCAAGAATGTTTAGCTCATGCCTACGTTTGGTAAAGGTTTTCTCATCTAATGGCTTGGTAAAGATATCGACTAATTGCTATTTGGTGCTAACATATGCAATCTCGATATCCCCCCTTTGCTGGTGATCCCTCAAAAAGTGATACCGAATGGCTATGTGCTTAGTGCGGTTGTTCTCAACGGGATTATCCGCCATGCGGTTGCACTCTCATTATCACATAGGAGAGGAACTTTGGTTAATTTGTAACCATAGTCCCTAAGGGTTTGCCTCATCCAAAGCAATTGCGTGCAACAATGGCCTGCGGCAATGTACTCGGCTCCGACGGTAGAAAGAGCTTCTGAGTTTTGTTTCTTTGAAGCCCAAGACACCAGGGATCTTCCCAAGAACTGACAAGTCCCTGATGTGCTCTTTCTATCAATCTTACACCCTACCCAATCAGCATCTGAAAAGCCTATTAAATCAAAAGTGGATCCCCTAGGGTACCAAAGGCCAAACTTAGGAGTATGAACTAAATACCTCAAGATTCGTTTTACGGCCCTAAGGTGAACTTCCTTAGGATCGGCTTGGAATCTTGCACACATGCATACGGAAAGCATAATATCCGGTCGAGATGCACATAAATAGAGTAGAGATCCTATCATCGACCGATATACCTTTTGATCTAACAGATTTACCTCCCGTGTCGAGGTCGAGATGCCCATTGGTTCCCATGGGTGCCTTGATGGGCTTGGCATCCTTCATCCCAAATTTGGTAAGAATGTCTTGAATGTACTTCGTTTGGCTGATGAAGGTGCCCTCTTGGAGTTGCTTCA
This sequence comes from Zea luxurians, assembly GCA_029449295.1. Classification (NCBI taxonomy): domain Eukaryota; kingdom Viridiplantae; phylum Streptophyta; class Magnoliopsida; order Poales; family Poaceae; genus Zea; species Zea luxurians. The sequence continues at coordinate 5,957,684 of JAOPSE010000024.1, read as the reverse complement.
CTTGAAATCCTAGAAAATACTTCGACTCCCCCATCATAGACATCTCGAATTTTTGTACCATGATCCTACTAAACTCTTCACAAGTAGATTTGTTAGTAGACCCAAATATAATATCATCAACATAAATTTGGCATACAAACAAATCATTTGCAATTGTTTTAGTAAAGAGAGTAGGATCGGCTTTTCCGACTTTGAAGCCATTAGTGATAAGAAAATCTCTTAGCCATTCATACCATGCTCTTGGGGCTTGCTTGAGCCCATAAAGCGCCTTAGAGAGTTTATAGACATGGTTAGGGTACTCACTATCTTCAAAACCGGGAGGTTGCTCAACATAGACTTCCTCCTTGATTGGTGTTGGGGGTCTGCTTCGTCGCCGAAGGTCCCATAAGAAGAAACACCTTCGGAAGATTGACACAAAGCTGAAGCTATCAATTAGAGAGCTTCGTAGCATACTTCCAGATGCGCCGACTTAAAGATGAAATGACCAATCGGCCCATGATAACTTGTATTATGATTGTAATCATTTGTAAAGGGCATGAATGTAATTTCTCAAAGGTTGTGTCCTGTACCTATAAATTGATGAACAGTACCCCCGTACTGTTCACGCTATCTGGTATTCGCTCGAACGCCACGTTTGGATTTTTTACCTTCTGTCAAGCCGAAGGTACAAATGTAATTAAATATTATCTTTATCTATTCGAGATTATATAATGAAGGCATGTGAATTATGTTATATGATTATTCATGTTATCTTTCATGTTTCATATGTTCTATCTTTCATTAACGTATATCGTGATGATGAAGGTACGTCCTTCATGACCTTCGTCTGAAGATCGTTATATCCTAAGGGAAATAATGCTTCAAAGGACGAAGGACATTAACATTTAATATTTTGTGTTGCCTTGTTCTTAACTCATAGCATTTGAGAACAAGTCCCCAACATTGGCGCCCACCTCCGGTGAACTTACTTCCACTGTTGAGTTGATGGCTTCGTTCAACAATCAAACTGAAGTTGCTTCGGCTACGAAGCTGGTGCTCCCGATAATAGGCGGTTCAGGCTCAGAATCGGCCAACAAGAAGTAGAAGAAGGGGGCTTAGAGAAGGGTACAACATGTTGGGTTGCAGGGACCCTTCATCAAGTCAAAATGGTCTCACATCCCAATCACCTTCTCCCAGGAGGACCTTCAGCTCAAGGATTACCCTCATAATGATGCTATGGTCATATCTTGTGTCATCAAGGGATTTCTGGTCCACAATATTCTAGTTGATATAGGCAGTGCAGCGGATATCATATTTGCTAAGGCCTTTAGACAGATGCAAGAGCCAGAAGACAAGATTCATGATGCTACACACCCTCTTTGTGGCTTCGGAGGAAGGCAAATTGCAGCACTCGGGAAAATCATGATGTCAGTGACCTTCGGCTTCGTCCACAACACAAGGACTGAATAGGTTGTGTTTGACATCGTTAATATGGAATATCCCTACAATGCAATCATTGGTCGTGGGACACTCAATGCTTTCGAAGCAATACTTCATCCAGCATATCTATGCATGAAGATACCTTCGGAACAAGGGCCCATTGCTGTTCATGGGAGTCAGGAAGTTGCTAGAAAAGCCAAAGAAAACTAGATAGACTCAAAAGCAATCCACAATATAGATGGAGCCGAAGCTTGTGAACAGTACAAGTACAGAATAGAGAAGGCTGATTCGGCTGATCAGCCAAAACCTATGCTGCTATGTGAAGATATAGCAGAGCAGAAGGTACTGCTGGGATCTCAGCTATCTGAAGAGCAGGAGAAAACTTTGACAAGGTTTTTATTCAACAACAAAGATGTTTTTGCTTGGTCGGCGAATGATCTCTGTGGTGTCAACAGAGACGTCATTGAACATTCACTCAATGTCGACCCATCCTTCAGGCCAATAAAGCAAAGGCTTCGGAAAATGTCTAATGATAAAGCTGAAGGTGCTCAGAATGAAGTAAAAAGACTTCTCAGTGCTGGTGTTATCAGAGAGGTAAAATATCCAGAGTGGCTAGCCAATACTGTTGTGGTGAAGAAGGCCAATGGCAAATGGAGAATGTGTATTGATTTCATGGATCTTAACAAGGCCTGTCCGAAGGACGAATTTCCATTACCAAGGATAGACTCTCTTGTAGATGCAACAGCTTCTTCAGAACTTATGAGTCTGCTGGATTGCTACTCAGGATATCATCAAATATGGATGAAGAAGGAGGATGAGCCGAAGACCAGCTTCATAACTCCCAGTGGCACCTATTGTTATCTTTGGATGCCTGAGGGGCTCAATAATACTGGAGGAAGCTTTAGCAGAATGACAGCCAAGGTCCTTCATTCTTAGATAGGCAGAAATGTGCTAACTTACGTTGATGATATCATAGTAAAAAGCACGAAGCAAGAAAATCATATCACTGATCTGCAAGAAACATTCACTAATTTCAGGCAAGCTGGCCTGAAATTAAATCCTGAAAAATGTGTCTTTGGAGTGAAGAAGGGTAAGTTCCTTGGCTTTCTAGTTTCAATGAAGGGAATTGAAGCTAACTCAAGGAAGATCGAAGCTATCCTTCGAATGGAGCCGCCAAGCACAAAGAAGGGGGCCCAACGGTTGGCAGGAAGACTAGCTTCATTGAATAGATTTATATCTAGATCAGCAGAAAGAAACTTGCCATTCTTTGAAATACTAAAGTCAGCCGAAGTTTTTCAATGGGGCCTAGCTCAACAGAAAGCCTTCGAAGAGCTGAAGCAATATCTGATTGATCTAACAACATTAACTCCACCTACGCCAGGGGCTCCATTACTATTGTATGTGGCAGCTTCGCATTATGCAGTGAGTGCGGCACTTGTATAGGAGAAGTTTGAAGGACAAATTAAAAAGCAAGCCCCAATATACTTTGTCTCCGAAATTCTAAGTTTATCAAAGAAAAACTATACAGAATTGGAGAAGGTGTTGTATGCTGTCTTAATGGCCTCCAGGAAGCTTCGGCATTATTTTCAGGCATATCACATAATTGTTCCTTCATCGCAGCCTCTGATGGATATTATGAGGAACAAAGAAGCTACTGGAAGGATTGGAAAGTGGGCTACGGAGCTTAATGAATTCAGTATTGACTACGTGCATAGATCCTCAATTCAGTCCCAGGCGTTAGCATACTTCATCGCTGACTGGACGCCAGGGGCTCAGGAAGAAGAAGCAAATAAAGATGCCGAAGCTTGGACAGTGTTCTGCGATGGTTCCTGGGGAACCTACGGTGCAGGTGCGGCTGCTGTCCTAGTTGCACCATCCAAACTCAGAACATGCTATGCGGTAAGGATTGACTTCAGTTGTACAAATAATATTGCTGAATACGAAGCTCTACTTTTGGGACTTTGAAAGTTAAAGGCAATGGGAATAAGAAGGGCAGTCCTTAAAACAGACTCTCAAGTTATTTCTGGTCATATTGACAAGAGTTGCAAGGCAAGAGATCCGAAGCTTGAGAAATATCTAGACATAGTTCGAAGGCTTGAAGCTTCTTTCGAAGGATTTTCTGTTAAGAATATTCCAAGAGGGGAAAATGAGCATGCTGATCTGCTAGCCAAGTCAGCGGCACAGGGGCTTCCTCTACCTTCAGAAGTATTTTTTGAGACAATTAGAGCACCTTTGGTTGAACTCCTCGAAAGAGCAGTACTTACAATATCCCCTGTCCATAGTGAAGATTGGAGGACTGAGATTATATCTTTCCTCCAAGGTAATTGTCTTTCAGATGATGAAGCTTATAATAAGAGAATGGAGGCAAAAACAAGACCATATGTGATAATAGAGGGGGAGTTATACAAACATGGAGTTTGCTCTCCGCTTCTCAAATGTTTATCCAGAATCGAAGGTATAGAGCTGCTGAAGGAAATACATGCAGGTTTATGTGGATCTCATATTGGGTCTAGACCTTTGCTGGGGAAGGTCTTCAGACAAGGATTTTATTGGCCGAAGGCAGCTTCGGATGCAACAGACCTGGTTCAAAAGTGCAAAAATTGTCAAAAATGTGCAAGAGACCAGAAACAACCTTCGTCGTTAACCCAATTAATACAGCCAACCTGGCCATTGCAAAGATGGGGCTTGGATTCGTTAGGTCCACTTCCACCAGCACAAGGCAATTTAAAATATGTTGTGGTGGTTGTAGAATATTTTTCCAAGTGGATTGAAGTGAAGCCTTTGGCCATAATAACTTCGGTCACAGTCCAGAAATTCTTCTAGCAAAACATTGTTTGTCGCTTCGGCGTATCGAAGGCTATAACTGTGGACAACAGAACACAGTTTGATGCCGAAGCTTTCAAGGAATTCTGTGATCAAATCGGCACGAAGATTCATTTTGCGTCAGTTAGACATCCAGAGTCAAATGGACTTGTCGAAAGAGCAAATGGTATTATAATGACAGGAATAATGAAGCTAATCTTTAATCAGCCCAGAGGAAAGTGGCCAGAAGAGTTGATTAAAGTGGTGTGGAGCCACAATACAACCGTATCAAGATCAACAGGTTTTACGCCATTCAAGTTATTATTTTGTGATGAAGCTATAACCCCAGAAGAAGCTAAAACGGGGTCAATAAGAATAATAGCTTCGACAGAAGACGAAGCTGATTATCACGTGGTAAAAGACACTATAGAAGGGACCAGACTTCAGGCTGTGGAAAATATCAATAAATATCAAGCCGAAACAATAAAATGGCACGGCAGAAAAGTCTGCCTAAAAAATATCAAGCCAGGGCATTTGGTGCTTCGGAGAGTGGCTAATCCGGACATAGTGGGCAAACTACAGCTGAAGTGGGAAGGACCTTTTCTGGTGGTATCTTCGTCAAGGCCCGGTTTTTATAGATTAAAGGATATAGATGGCAATGACATTCCTAGATCTTGGAACGCAGATGAGCTTCGACGGTATTATGTATAAATTGATGTAATCTTTTTCATTTCTCTATGGCACCCTTTTCCTTTCCAAAGGGGGAGAAAGGTTTTTAATGGGGCCATAGTTTGTAATTTTTCCTTTCTTATTCAGCTCTACAAGAGCAAAATCCCCCAAAATATGTAAATGTAAAATCTGAGCATGCACCATCGAGTGCAGGGAAAAGGAAAAAACAGGGAGAAGCTCGAAAGTCGTCCCTAAAGGGATGCAGAGCACGACGAAGCTACAAAAAGACATTCCTAAGGGAGCGTAGCGTAAGTTTTCTGCTCAAAAGTCGTTCCTAAGGGAATGTAAAGCCAAATACCGCCGAAATATAAGGCGAAGCGCGAAAAGTCAACGCGAATACCGCCGAAATAGAAGGCGAAGAAGTTCAAAAGATGTTCCTAAGGGGATGCAGAACTTACACCGAAAAATAAGCGGTGCAGCCAAAAAATAAACGGCAAAGAGACTTTAGTCATTCCTAAGGGAATGAAGGTTATGGATGAAGCTTCGTATGTGTGTGTTTGGGCATTCATTGGCACGATACATTACATCATACATTGCATTCATAAACATTCATCTAGACATACATAGGATCATCATCATCATATCATACAGACACAAACAGTTGCTTTAGCTATAAGTATACAGCTTCGAAAGCAGATTTATGCTTCGTTGTGTACGAAAAGAAGAGAAGGTGTTTTTTGCCTTCGGCTCAAAAACTACGAGTTTCGTCCACATCAAAGCAGTTCATACATTGACAGAAAGGTAAAAATATATTGCAAGGTATGGACAAATTTACAGAATATTATCTGATTTACAAATTACAATATTCTTTACAAAGGATAATACAAGAGTTTTTCTAGAGTTTTTTCACAGCTAGGTTTTTGGCTTCATCATCGTCTACTAAGCTTCGGCTCAATGCTCCTCGGCTTCGTCATCCTGTACATATCAAAGCATTATAAGGTAAACTCAAGTTTCAAGGAGAAGGTAAGTATCAAGTATGACTTTATTACCGGCTAAGGTGACTTCGAGCTTCGTCACCAGCTAAGCTTCGCCCACCCTTTGTCCAGATTTGCGTTATAAATTTGTTTCCTATGCTTCGAGCTAGGCTGGGAATATCAATTAAATCTGCTGATGATAAGCTGAAGTTTGGTCTATTAAAAATCTTCCCATGCGTGCATCCAGACTTCATGAAGGTAACAGCTGTGCCTCGAGAAGCTAGCAGGGCACAGAAATCGTCGTGTCCAGCTATAACTTCGTCAAGAGAATCAACTTTGCCTTCAATATGTTCAAAGGTCCCTGGCAGGTCTTCAACCGAAGGATCGAATTTCTCAGAGCTGGCTCCAACCGAGTTGAAGACTTGCTTTAGCCGATGCACGCATCGGTTGCCGAACTCTAGACATCTATCTTGAAGCTCTTTCAATGATTTCTGCAAATTTGAACTTTTTTCGACTTCAGCCTCAAACTTCGTATCAAATTTCTGCTTTTCTTGTTCGAAGTTTTCTAACTTTGAGAGGAGTTCACTTTTCAATCTTGCAATTTTGGCTTCAGCTTCTGCCAGTAAACCCTCCATTGTTTGAAGTTCGAAATCTTTCTTTTCAAGAGCAGCTGCATGATATTTTACTTTGCTCTCTAAACCTTCAATTATAACCTCATGTTTTTTATGTTCAAGGTCCTGTTGCATCCTCAAAGCCTTACTTAATAGCATACTCTATGCAAAAACAACCTTCGTCAGAAAACACCTTCGTTGTTAAAACAATGAAAAGCCGAAGGAAAGTTTTACCTTAAAATTAGAATAGAATAAACTATCGACGATATGCTGTCGTCGGTAGCGGCTGATATCAGCCTCAAGCTTCAGGAAACCAATACTCTTCGCCAGAGTACTGATAACCTTCGCTCCAGTTCGGTCTCGGAGGCAACCTAAGCTTTCATCGTCAATACCGCCGAAGAGCAGTGCCCCTGGCTGGTACCCGCAAGATATGGCATAGTCCCTCAGCTCTTCTTTTTCAGCCTTTGACAATTCTTGTCCAATTAAGTTTTGAAAGTTGAAATTTTCTTCTTCTGAAGTATCTTCGGCCGCCTCCTTCTCTTTTCCAGGCACTGTGGCCAGGGTCTCTTCGGCGGCTGTAGCAGCTTCTTCCGCGGCCATATCCAGAAGCATTTTATCAATATCAGAAAATGTGCTCTCTAGATTTGTATCTTCGGTCGTTACAGCTTCGGTAGCTGTAGTGCTCTCGACAGCTGGTGTCTTTGACACCGAGGCCGGCGGTGGTGTTTCTTCAATTGCTTCAGTCACAGTAATAATCCTCCATTTTTTCGGCCCAGCAGACTTCTTCGCTGCCGAGGGCTCCTTCTTCTTCTGTAAAAGCTTCGTCAGATGTGGCCCCAGTGGACTTAGATTGATAGGTAAGGATTCAGTCATTACCTTTAGGATTTCTTCCACGTTGGCAGCAGAAGGTGTTGAAGGAACTTCTTCTTCTAAATGAGCTTTCGGCTTTGGAGCTGGAGCCTTTCTTTTCTTTGGCATAACCACCTTCGGCTCAGGACTGGATTTTTTCTTTTTTGCCAAATTTTCATCTTCTTTTATCATCCTGGCAGCTTGTCTTTGTATAATACTAACCGCCCTTTTCCGTTTCGGCCCTTCGGCACCTTTGTTTAACCTTTCGTAGTCTGGGTATTCAAATTTCAAAGCGTCCATTACTCGGTTTAACCTTCGTTTCGGCCGGGTGCCAAAGGCTGCTGTCATCAGTTGATCTTCTTTTTTCGTGTAATTGCCTAAGATTTCATTACACATAACCTCAATTATATCCAACCATTCTTGGCAGGGTTCTTTGAAGTGTTTCTTGAACTTAAAATGATAGGGCAGCCGAATGAGTTCATTCTTCTTCTTCTCTCCTTTAAGCTTCGTCATACCCCATTCCCTTAACATTGGGAATACCCTATTGGCTAAGTATTCCTGAACTAAATCCCTAGTACCAATATGTTCAGACACAACTCTAAATTCTCCCACAGCATCTAGGCATGATGCCCCCGGCGTCATGTTGCACTGAGGCCTAGTCAACCCGAAGGTTAGCTCCAGCGGGCTCTGAACTAGCTTCTCCTTTTTATCATCAATCTTAACATAAAACCATTCGGTTTTCCAACCGGTTGGCCACTTGGTGCGGTAGCTGACCACCGGTGTCTTCATGTCTTTGCGGTAAGCAAAGTTATAGCAGCCGAAGTTCTCGTGCAGTATATCTTCTCTAGCCTTCGTCTGATAGTGAAGTTCGTGAACCCGACAGAAGGCTTCGGCGAGCAGCTCCACTCCTTGGCTTCGGAGAGCCCAGATAAACACGCTGAGCCTAACGATAGCGTTAGGAGTCAACTGATGAAGATAAATCTCAAAATTTTCCAAAACATCTGCAATCATTCCGTGCAGAGGAAACCTCAACCCTGCTTTGAAGAAGCTCTTAAAAACTACCACTTCATCTGAAAGGGAAATAGGCTCACACCTTTTCCTAAATGATTTTGGTGATTGAATTGCCCAACACAAATAATTGGACTAACTAGTTTGCTCTAGATTATAAGTTCTATAGGTGCCAAAGGTTCAACACAAACCAATAAAAAGTCCAAGAAAGGGTTCAAATAAAAAGGAGCAAGAGAAAACGAGGCAGCCCTGGTCTGGCGCACCGGACAGTGTCCGGTGCACCAGGGTGAATCCACTCGAACTGCTCAGCTTCGGGTTTCTAGAAGTGGCTCTCCGCTATAATTCACTGGACTGTCCGGTGTACCACCGGACTGTCTGGTGTACCACCGAACTGTCTGGTGTGCCAAGCGGAGCAACGGTCGCCAGCGCAACGGTCGAGTTCAACGGTTGGCTTACAACGCTACAGTGCGCGGACTGCGCGCGCAGGAGTCAGAGCAGGTGCAGATGGCGCACCGGACAGTGAACAGGACCTATCCGGTGCACCACCGGACTGTCTAGTGGCCCACATGTCAGAAGCTCCAACGGTCGAACCCTAACGGTTGGGTGACGTGGCTGGCGCACCGGACAGCGTCCGGTGGCGCACCAGACTGTCCGGTGTGCCCGTCGACAACAGAGTTCCCCAACGGGCATTTTGGTGGTTGGGGCTATAAATACCCCCAACCACCACTCTTCAAGTCACCCAAGCATTCACTACTCATTCAATACAAGAGCAATATACAACACTCCAAGACACAAATCAAAGCCTCTGATCAAATCAAAGTCCACAATTCAACTCTAGTTTATAGGACTTGTGAGAAGATCGGCTTGTGTTCTTTTGTTGTTCTTGTTGCTTGGTTGGCTTTCTTCTTTCTCTCATTCTTACTCTCAAAGCCTTGTAAGCAAAGCAAGAGACACCAATTGTGTGGTGGTCCTTGCGTGGTCTAAGTGACCCAGGAAATCAAGGAAGGAAGCTCACTCGGTCTAAGTGATCGTTTGAGAGAGGGAAAGGGTTGAAAGAGACCCGGTCTTTGTGACCACCTAAACGGGGAGTAGGTTTGCAAGAACCGAACCTCGGTAAAAACAAATCACCGTGTCATCTGCTCTTATTCGCTTGTGATTTGTTTTCGCCCTCTCTTTCAGACGCGACTTTACTTCTAACGCTAACCCAGGCTTGTAGTTGTGCTTAAACTTTATAAATTTCAGATTTTCCTATTCACCCCCTCTAGGCGACTTTCAATTGGTATCGGAGCCCGATACTTCATTAGAGCCTAACCGCTCGAAGTTATGTCGGGAACTCACGCCAAGAAGGAGATGGTGACCAGCGACAAGCCCGCCACAAGCCACGGGAAAGCTCCATCGGGAGAGTCCGGCAACAAGAAGAGGGAGGAATCACCTCCCCGCGTCAAGTCGCACCGGAGTGGCGACAAGAAGAAGAAAATGAAGAAAGTGGTTTACTATGAGACCGATTCTTCATCGCCTTCTACCTCCGGCTCCGACACGCCGTCCGTCACTTCTAAGCGCCATGAGCGCAAGAAGTTTAGTAAGATCCCCTTACGCTATCCTCGCATTTCCAAACACACCCCTTTACTTTCCGTCCCACTAGGCAAACCACCAGTTTTTGACGGTGAAGACTATTGTATGTGGAGTGAAAAAATGAGGCACCATCTAACCTCACTCCACGCTAGCATTTGGGACATTGTTGAGTTTGGTGCGCAGGAACCATCCATGGGGGATGAAGGCTATGACTCGGACGAAGTAGCCCAAATTCGGCAGTTCAACTCTCAAGCCACTACTATACTCCTCGCCTCTCTAAGTCGAGAGGAGTATAATAAGGTGCAAGGGTTGAAGAGTGCCAAAGAGATTTGGGACGTACTAAAGACCGCACACGAAGGAGACGAGGTGACCAAGATCACCAAACGGGAAACGATCGAGGGGGAGCTCGGTCGCTTCATGCTTCATCAAGGGGAGGAGCCACAAGCCATGTACAACTGGTTCAAGACCTTGGTGAACCAAGTGCGCAACCTCGGGAGCACCAAATGGGATGACCATGAAATGGTCAAGGTTATTCTTAGATCACTCGTTTTCCTTAACCCTACTCAAGTTCAATTAATTCGTGGTGATCCAAGATATAAACTAATGTCTCCCGAGGAAGTGATAGGAAAGTTTGTGAGCTTTGAGCTAATGATCAAAGGCTCCAAACAAATCATTGAGTGAGGCGCCACCTCCACACCCGAGGTGCAACCCGTCGCATTCAAAGCGACGGAGGAGAAGAAAGAAGAGTCTACATCAAGTAGGCTCCCCATCGACGCCTCCAAGCTCGATAATGAGGAGATGACTTTAATCATCAAAAGCTTTCGCCAAATCCTCAAGCAAAGGAGAGGGAAGGACTACAAGCCTCGCTCCAAGAAAGTTTGCTACAAGTGTGGTAAGCCCGGTCATTTTATTGCAAAAAGTCCATTATCAAGTGATAGTGACAGGGGCAACGACAAGAAGGGGAGAAGGAAGGAGAAGAAGAAGTATTACAAGAAGGGCGGCGATGCCCATGTTTGCCGGGAGTGGGACTCCGATGAGAGCTCCAACGACTCCTCCTTCGACGAGGACGTCGCAAACATCGCCGTCAACAAGGGTCTTCTCTTCCCCAACGTCGGCCACAAGTGCCTCATGGCAAAGGATGGCAAAAAGAAGGTAAAATCTAGAGCCTCCACTAAATACGCGACATCTAGTGATGAGGAGAACTCTAGTGATGATGAGGATAATCTACTTGCCCTTTTTGCCAACATCAACATGCAACAAAAAGAAAAACTAAATGAATTGATAGGTGCTATTCATGAGAAGGATGAACTCTTGGATAGCCAAGAGGACTTCCTTATTAAAGAGAACAAGAAGCATGTTAAGGTTAAAAATGCTTATGCTCAGGAAGTAGAAAAATGTGGAAAATTGACTAGTGAGCTAAGCACTCGCCGTGACACTATTTCCAACCTTAGATGTGAAAATGCTAAATTGATTGCTAAGGTTGAAAAATTAGATGGTTGTGATGATTCAATTGTTAGTCTTAGAAATGATAATGCTAGTTTGATTAATAAGATTGACAAGTTGAATGCATCACTCTCTAGCCTTAAAATTGAGAATGAAAAATTAATAGCTAAGGCTAAAGATTTAAATGTTTGCAATGATGTTATTTCCAATTTTAGAAATGAAAATGTCATGTTACATGCTAAGATTGATGAATTAAATGTTTGCAAACCCTCTACATCTACCGTTGAGCATGTTACTATTTGCACTAGATATAGAGATATTAATGTTGACGCTATTCATGATCACCTAGCTTTAATTAAACAACAAAATGATCACATAGCTCAACTTAGTGCCAAAATTAATGAGCATGACTTAGAAAATGAAAAATTTAAATTTGCTAGAAGCATGCTCTATAGTGGGAGACGCCCTGGGATTAAGGATGGCATTGGCTTCCAAAAGGGAGACAATGTCAAGCTTAATGCCCCTAAGAAATTGTCTAATTTTGTTAAGGGTAAGGCTCCCATGGTTTAGGATAACGAGGGTTACATTTTATACCCTGCCGGTTATCCCGAACACAAAATTAGGAGAATTCACTATAGGAAGTCTCACTCTGGCTCTCATCATGCTTTTATGTATAAGAGTGAGGCATCTAGCTCTAGGCAATCAACACATGTAAAATTGCCTAAAAAGAAATCTCCCATTGCATCAAATAAGCCTAACATTTCATTTAAGACTTTTGATGCTTCATATGTTTTAACTAACAAATCAGGCAAAGTAGTTGCCAAATATGTTGGGGCCAAACACAAGGGCTCAAAGACTTGTGTTTGGGTACCCAAGGTACTTGTTTCTAATGTCAAAGGACCCAAGACCGTTTGGGTACCTAAGAACAAGGCCTAAATTTGTTTTGTAGGTTTATGCATCTGGGGGCTCAAGTTGGATAATTGACAGTGGGTGCACAAACCACATGACTGGGGAGAAGAGGATGTTCTCCTCCTATGAGAAAAACCATGACCCCCAAAGATCTATCACATTCGGGGATGGAAATCAAGGTTTGGTCAAAGGACTTGGTAAAATTGCTATATCACCTGACCATTCTATTTCCAATGTTTTTCTTGTAGATTCTTTAGATTATAACTTGCTTTCTGTTTCTCAATTATGCAAAATGGGTTACAACTGTCTTTTTACGGATATAGGTGTTACTGTCTTTAGAAGAAGTGATGATTCAGTAGCATTTAAGGGAGTATTAGAGGGTTAGCTGTACTTAGTTGATTTTAATAGAGCTGAACTCGACACTTGCTTAATTGCTAAGACTAACATGGGTTGGCTCTGTCATCGCCGACTAGCCCACGTTGAGATGAAGAATCTTCACAAGCTTCTAAAGGGAGAGCACATTTTGGGACTAACAAATGTTCATTTTGAGAAAGACAGGGTTTGTAGCGCATGTCAAGCAGGGAAGCAAGTTGGTGTTCATCATCCACACAAGAACATCATGACGACTGACTGGCCGCTCGAGCTACTCCACATGGATCTATTCGGCCCGATCGCTTACATAAGCATCGGCGGGAGTAAGTACTGTCTAGTTATTGTGGATGATTATTCTCACTTCACTTGGGTGTTCTTTTTGCAGGAAAAATCACAAACCCAAGAGACCTTAAAGGGATTCTTGAGACGAGCTCAAAATGAGTTCGGCTTAAGGATCAAGAAGATTAGAAGCGACAATGGGACGGAGTTCAAGAACTCTCAAATTGAAGGCTTTCTTGAGGACGAGGGCATCAAGCATGAGTTCTCTTCTCCCTACACACCTCAACAAAATGGTGTAGTGGAGAGGAAGAATAGAACTCTACTTGACATGGCGAGGACCATGCTTGATGAGTACAAGACTTCAGACCAGTTTTGGGCGGAAGCAATCAACACCGCTTGCTACGCTATCAACCGTCTCTACATTCACCGAATTCTCAAGAAGACATCATATGAACTCCTTACCGGTAAAAAGCCCAATGTTTCATATTTTAGAGTCTTTGGTAGCAAATGTTTTATTCTTGTTAAAAGAGGTAGAAAATCTAAATTTGCTCCTAAGGGTGTAGAAGTCTTTTTACTTGGTTATGATTCAAACACAAGGGCATATAGAGTCTTTAACAAGTCCACTGGACTAGTTGAAGTTTCTTGTGACATTGTGTTTGATGAGACTAATGGCTCTCAAGTAGAGCAAATTGATCTTGATGAGCTAGATGATGAAGAGGCTCTGTGCGTCACGATAAGGAACATGTCCATTGGGGATGTGTGTCCTAAGGAATCCGAAGAGCCTCCACAAACACAAGATCAACCATCTTCCTCCACGCAAGCATCTCCACCAACTCAAGATGATGAAAATGAAGATCAAGAGGAGTCACCTCAAGAGGAGGACAATGATCAAGGGGGGATGCTAATGATCAAGACAAGGAAGATGATGAGGGTCCAAGACCGCCACACCCAAGAGTCCACCAAGCAATACAAAGAGATCACCCCGTGAACACCATCCTCGGCGATATTCAAAAGGGGGTAACCACTCGATCTCGTGTTGCTCATTTTTGTGAACATTACTCCTTTGTGTCTTCTATTGAGCCATATAGGGTGGAAGACGCATTAAGGGATTCAGATTGGGTGTTGGCAATGCAAGAGGAACTCAACAACTTCACAAGGAATGAGGTATGACATTTAGTTCCATGTCCTAACCAAAATGTTGTAGGAACCAAGTGGGTCTTCCGCAACAAGCAAGATGAGCATGGTATGGTGACAAGGAACAAAGCCCGACTTGTGGCCAAGGGATATTCACAAGTTGAAGGTTTGGATTTCGGTGAAACCTATGCACCCATAGCTAGGCTTGAGTCAATTCGCATAATACTTGCCTATGCTACATACCATGGCTTTAAGCTTTACCAAATGGACGTGAAAAGTGCCTTCCTCAATGGACCAATCAAGGAGGAAGTCTATGTTGAGCAACCTCCCGGCTTTGAAGAGAGTGAGTACCCTAACCATGTGTATAAACTCTCTAAAGCGGTTTATGGGCTCAAGCAAGCCCCAAGAGCATGGTATGAATGCCTAAGAGATTTTCTTATCGCTAATGGCTTCAAAGTCAGAAAAGCCGATCCTACTCTCTTTACTAAAACAATTGCAAATGATTTGTTTGTATGCCAAATTTATGTTGATGATATCATATTTGGGTCTACTAACAAATCAACTTGTGAAGAATTTAGTAGGATCATGGTTCAAAAATTCGAGATGTCAATGATGGGGGAGTTGAAGTATTTTCTAGGATTTCAAGTGAAGCAACTCCAAGAGGGCACCTTCATCAGCCAAACGAAGTACATTCAAGACATACTCACCAAGTTTGGAATGAAGGATGCCAAGCCCATCAAGACACCCATGGGAATCAATGGGCATCTCGACCTCGACACGGGAGGTAAAACCGTAGATCAAAAGGTATACCGGTCGATGATAGGATCTTTACTCTATTTATGTGCATCTGGACCGGACATTATGCTTTCTATATGCATGTGTGCAATATTCCAAGCCGATCCTAAGGAAGTTCACCTTAGGGCCGTGAAACGAATCTTGAGATATTTAGTTCATACTCCTAAGTTTGGTCTTTGGTACCCCAAGGGATCCACTTTTGATTTAATTGGATATTCAGATGCTGATTGGGCAGGGTGTAAGATTGATAGAAAGAGCACATCAGGGACTTGTCAGTTCTTGGGAAGATCCCTGGTGTCTTGGGCTTCAAAGAAACAAAATTCTGTAGCTCTTTCTATCGCCAAAGCCGAGTACATTGCCGCAGGCCATTGTTGCGCGCAATTGCTTTGGATGAGGCAAACCCTTAGGGACTATGGTTACAAATTAACCAAAGTTCCTCTTCTATGTGATAATGAGAGTGCAATCCGCATGGTGGATAATCCCGTTGAGCACAGCCGCACTAAGCACATAGCCATTCGGTATCACTTTTTGAGGGATCACCAACAAAGGGGGATATCGAGATTGCATATGTTAGCACCAAAGAACAATTAGCCGATATCTTTACCAAGCCATTAGATGAGAAAACCTTTACCAAACTTAGGCATGAGCTAAATATTCTAGATTCAAGAAATTTTGATTGCTAGCTTGCACACATAGCTCATTTATACCTTTGATTATATCTCTTTCATGTGCTATGACTAATGTGGTTTTCAAGTGTATTTCATGCTAAGTCATAGATTGGAAGGGAAATGGAGTTCTTCGGTGAAGACAAGGCTTCCACTCCACTCCATCGAATTATTCATCCTTTGCTGTCACTCCGCACCGCTCTCCAATTTGGTATAATCTTCACTCATATATTGTTTACCAAAGGGGAGAGAAAGTAAAAGGGCTTATATCTAAAACCCTCTTGAACACTTAGAGGAGAATTTCATTAAGGTGGAGTTTTGTTTAGTCAAAGGAAAAGCATTTGAAACAGGGAGAGAAAATTTCAAATCTTGAAAATGCTTCTCAAAATCTTATTCAAATACCTTTGACTATTTGCAAAAGACTTTGAAAAAGAATTTCCAAAAACAAAACAACTAGTGCAAGAGTGGTCCAAAATGTTAATATGAAGAAAGCATCCATGCATATCTTATGAAATGTATATTGGTTTAATTCCAAGTAACCCTTGCACTTACCTTATGCAAACTAGTTCAATTCTGCACTTATATATTTGCTTTTGTTTGTGTTGGCATCAATCACCAAAAGGGGGAGATTGAAAGGGAAATAGGCTCACACCTTTTCCTAAATGATTTTGGTGATTGAATTGCCCAACACATGTAATTGGACTAACTAGTTTGCTCTAGATTATAAGTTCTACAAGTGCCAAAGGTTCAACACAAACCAATAAAAAGTCCAAGAAAGGGTTCAAATAAAAAGGAGCAAGAGAAAACGAGGCAGCCCTGGTCTGGCGCACCAGACAGTGTCTGGTGCACCAGGGTGAATCCACTCGAACTGCTCAGCTTCGGGTTTCTGGAAGTGGCTCTCCGCTATAATTCATCGGACTGTCCGGTGTACCATCGGACTGTCCGGTGTGCCAAGCGGAGCAACGGTCGCCAGCGCAATGGTCGAGTTCAACGGTCGGCTGACAACGCTATAGTGCGCGGACTGCGCGCGCAGGAGTCAGAGCAGGCGAAGATGGCGCACCGGACAGTGAACAGGACCTGTCCGGTGCACCACCGGACTGTCCGGTGGACCACATGTCAGAAGCTCCAACGGTCGAACCCTAACGGTTGGGTGACGTGGCTGGCGCACCGGACTGTCCGGTGCGCCCGTCGACAGCAGAGTTCTCCAACGACCATTTTGGTGGTTGGGGCTATAAATACCCCCAACCACCACTCTTCAAGGCACGCAAGCATTCACTACTCCTCATTCAATACAAGAGCAATACACAACACTCCAAGACACAAATCAAAGCTTCCGATCAAATCAAAGTCCACAATTCAACTCTAGTTTATAGGACTTGTGAGAAGATCGACTTGTGTTCTTTTGTTGTTCTTGTTGCTTGGTTGGCTTTCTTATTTCTCTCATTCTTACTCTCAAAGCCTTGTAAGCAAAGCAAGAGACACCAATTGTGTGGTGGTCCTTGCGGGGTCTAAGTGACCCGAGAAATCAAGGAAGGAAGCTCACTCGGTATAAGTGACCGTTTGAGAGAGGGAAAGGGTTGAAAAGACCCGGTCTTTGTGACCACCTCAACAGGGAGTAGGTTTGCAAGAACCGAACCTCGGTAAAACAAATCACCGTGTCATCCGCTCTTATTCGCTTGTGATTTGTTTTCGCCCTCTCTTTCGGACGCGACTTTACTTCTAACGCTAACCCCGGCTTGTAGTTGTGCTTAAACTTTATAAATTTCAGATTTGCCTATTCACTCCCCCTCTAGGCGACTTTCATCATCATTTTCTGGTTTTGAGATGGTCTCTTCCCCGCCAAAGCGAATCAACTTCTTCTCGGCTTCCCCGAAGTAGCCCAGCTTCGTCATCATGGGCATATCAGCTTCGAACACAGTCGACTTCCCAAAATCCAAATGGCTGGGCTTGGATGGTATAGCGGTGTTATAATCAATCTCTTCTTCACCAGTATCGCCCTCTTCAATATCTACCTGCTCAGCTTCAGTAGCAGGTGCACCTTCGTCAGAAGCGCCTTCCGTCACAACCATTCCCGGCCGCCTCATAACTTCGGAGATTGGAGCAGTCTCAGTAGCTTTGGTCTCCTCTCCGTCACAGGTTATCTTTGCTGTCGAGCGTACCCTGGCCATTTGATGCTGAATTTCTTGCATTTTGGCGAAGTTGAATACTTTTTGTCTTTGCCGAAGCTCCCTCTTGTGACGAAGCTAAAGCAAAATGATGCTTCGATTGAGAGTACGGTGAATAAGCTTCGCTTGTGGTCAAATTTTCGGCAGCACAACAGTGCAATAGCAGTAAATGCTGTGGTAACTTCACACCTACCCGTCTGTTTATATAGTGCTGTAGGTGGGAAGGTGAATCGTCAAGCCGCGCACACCCGCTGAACAGTCACTCGCACCCACTGAACGGTGGACCATAGTGCCCAAGAAGGTGAATCACCAGATCACGCGTACCCGTTGTATGGTGGGACCACCTTTCACTTGAAATATTTAAATCGTTTCTCGACAACGAGCTCAGGGAAGGTGTTTTTCGGACCTTCAGCATCCCGAAGCCTGAGAGAATTTTTCTTGGGTCGAGCTCGTTACGAAAAACGATATGGCACCGTGAAGGGGTTACTGTTGGGGGTCTACTTCGTTGCTGAAGGTCCCATAAGAAGAAACACCTTCGGAAGAATGACACAAAGCCAAAGCTATCAATCAGAGAGCTTCGTAGCGTACTTCTAGATGCGCCGACTTAAAGATGAAATGACCAATCAGCCCATGATAACTTGTATTATGATTGTAATCATTTGTAAAGGGCATGAATGTAATTTCTCACAGGCTGCGTCCTGTGCCTATAAATAGATGAACAATACCCCCGTATTGTTCACGCTATCTGGTATTCGCTCGAACGCCACGTTTGGATTTTTTACCTTCTGTCAAGCCGAAGGTACAAATGTAACTAAATATTATCTTTATCTATTCAAGATTATATAATGAAGGCATGTGAATTATGTTATATGATTATTCATGTTATCTTTCATGTTTCATATGTTCTATCTTTCATTAACGTATATCGTGATGATGAAGGTACATCCTTCATGACCTTCGTCCGAAGATCGTTATATCCTAAAGGAAATAATGCTTCGAAGGACAAAGGACATTAACATTTAATATTTTGTGTTGCCTTGTTCTTAACTCATAGCATTTGAGAACAAGTCCCCAACAATTGGTCCATTGAGGAAGGCACTTTTCACGTCCATTTGATAGAGCTTAAAGCCATGGTAAGTAGCATAGGCAAGTAATATACGAATTGACTCAAGCCTAGCTACGGGTGCATAGGTTTCACCGAAATCCAAACCTTCGACTTGTGAATATCCATTGGCCACAAGTCGGGCTTTGTTCCTTGTCACCACACCATGCTCATCTTGCTTGTTGCGTAAGACCCACTTGGTTCCTACAACATTTTGATTAGGACGTGGAACAAGATGCCATACCTCATTCCTCGTGAAGTTGTTGAGTTCCTATTGCATTGCCAACACCCAATCTGAATCTCTTAATGCATCTTCTACCCTGTATGGCTCAATAGAAGACACAAAAGAATAATGTTCACAAAAATGAGCAACACGAGATCGAGTAGTTACCCCCTTATGAATATTGCCGAGGATGGAGTTCACGGGGTGATCTCGTTGTATTGCTTGGTGGACTCTTGGGTGTGGCGGCCTTGGATCCTCATCATCTTCCTTGTCTTGATCATTAGCATCTCCCCCTTGATCATTGTCCTCCTCTTGAGGTGGCTCCTCTTGATCTTCATTTTCATCATCTTGAGCTTGATCCTCATCTTGGGTTGGTGGAGATGCTTGCACGGAGGAAGATGGTTGATCTTGTGCCTGTGGAGGCTCTTTGGATTCCTTAGGACACACATCCCCAATGGACATGTTCCTTAGCGCGATGCATGGAGCCTCTTCATCATCTAGCTCATCAAGATCAACTTGCTCTACTTGAGAGCTGTTAGTCTCATCAAACACAATGTCATAAGAAACTTCAACTAGTCCAGTGGACTTGTTAAAGACTCTATATGCCCTTGTGTTTGAGTCATAACCAAGTAAAAAGCCTTCTACAGCCTTAGGAGCAAATTTAGATTTTGTACCTCTTTTAACAAGAATAAAGCATTTGCTACCAAAGACTCTAAAATATGAAACATTGGACTTTTTACCTGTCGTGGACCATAATTAGGGGTACCCTCAAGACTCCTAATTCTCAGCTGGTAACCCCCATCAGCACAAAGCTGCAAAGGCCTGATGGGTGCGACTAAGTCAGGGATCGGTCCATTCGAGGGACTCGATCACGCCTCGCCCGAGCCCAGCCTCGGGCAAGGGCAGCCGACCCCAGAGGATCTACGTCTCGCCCGAGGCCCCCCCTCCAGCGACGAACATACTTCCGGCTCGCCCGAGGCCCAGTCTTCGCCAAGAAGCAACCCTGGCCAAATCGCCACGCCAACCGACCAAATTGTAGGGGCATTTAGTGCAAAGGTGGCCTGACACCTTTATCCTGACGCACGTCCTCCAGTCGACAGAGCCGAAGTGACCGCAGTCACTTCGCCGCTCCACTGACCGGCCTCACAGAAGGACAGCGCCGCCTGCGCCGCTCCGACTGTTGTGCCACTCAACAGAGTGAGGCTGACAGGCAGCCAGGCCCGGCCTCAGGCACCATAGGAAACTCCGCTTCGCCCGACCAGGGCTCGGACTCAGGCTCAGCCCCGGAAGACGGCGAACTCCGCTCCGCCCGACCCAGGGCTCGGACTCGGGCTCAGCCCCGGAAGACGGTGAACTCCGCTCCGCCTAACTCAGGGCTCGGACTCGGGCTCAGCCCCGGAAGACGGCGAACTCCGCTCCGCCCGACCCAGGGCTCGGACTCGGGCTCAGCCCCGAAAGATGGCAAACTCCGCTCCGCCCGACCCAGGGCTCGGACTCGGGCTCAGCCCCGGAAGACGGCGAACTCCGCTCCGCCCGACCCAGGGCTCGGACTCAAGCTCAGCCCCTGAAGACGACGAACTCCGCTTCGCCCCACCCCAGGGCTCGGACTCAGCCCTAGCCTCAGCCGACGGTCTCCGCCTCGCCCGACCCAGGGGCTTGGACTCGACCTCGGCCTCGGAAGACAAACTCGACCTCGACCTCGGAGGAGCCTCCACATCGCCCAACCCAGGGCACGGACCGACCACATCAACAGGAGGCACCATCATTACCCTACCCCAAGCTGACTCAGGCTACGGGGAACAGGACCGGCGTCCCATCTGGCTCGCTCCGCCACACAAGTAATGATGGCGCCCCGCACGCTCTATGACGACGGTGGCTCTCAGCCCCCTTACGGAAGCAAGAGGACGTCAGCAAGGACTCGACAGCCCCGACAGCTGTCCTTCCGCCAGGCTCCAGCGCTCCTCCGACGGCCACGACACCACACGAACTGGGTGCCAAAACCTCTCCGGCTGCCATGATGGCATGTACTTAGGGCGCTAGCTCTCCTCCGCTAGACATGTTAGCACACTGCTACACCCTGATAGTCGCCTAGAGGGGGGGTGAATAGGCGAAACCTGAAAATTAAAACTTTATCCCCCAACTAGATCCCTTGATTAGTGGTTAGAACAAGATATATAAATATAGGAGTAAACAAACTAAGATCTTGCTTGAAAGGAGTATTGCTAAATAATGCGGAAGTGATAAATCAATACAATTGATAAGTTATAGAATAACAAAGCAAGAAGCCTTAGATGAGAAGAGCACTAGGTCAAGTTCTTTCTTGCAACGTGTTGCTTCACTAAATGGGAATTTGACTTGAAGCAACACCAAATGATTTTAGCAAATAAAGGTGCAAGAAAACTTGTAGCAAAGGAAAATAAACAAATCACAAGCAATAAACACAATGGACACGGGTGATTTGTTTTACCGAGGTTCGGCCCTCGAAGGCCTAGTCCCCGTTGAGGAGTCCACTCAAGGACGGGTCTTTTTCAACCCTTTCCCTCTCTCCCCCGATCACACAAGGATCGGTGAGCTCTTCTTCTTCTCAAGGATCACTCTTGATCCCACAAGGACCACCACAAACTTTGGTGTCTCTTGCTAGCTTTTACAAGCCTCCAAAACTTTGGAGGAAGTTCGAATGGGAGTCAAAACTCCACGCGCAAATGAACACAAAGATGAAGCACACACTATCTCTCAATGAATCTCACAAGGCACTAGTGCTAAACTCAAATGAGTAGCTCTCTTTTGCTTGCTCTCTCTTTTGTGGCACTTGTGTTGGTTGTAGTGGTCTAAATCTTGTGTATAGGATGGATCAATGAATATATGTGGTTGGGAGGGCTTGAGTATGTCAACTAGATGACTTGGAATGTTGTTTGGGCTCCCACACATTGAAGTGGCCGGTTGGGGTGGTATTTATAGCCACCAACCAAAAACTAGCCGTTGGTGAAGGCTGTCTGTCGATGGCGCACCGGACAGTCCGGTGTACACCGGACATGTCCGGTGTGACAGCCACGTCACCAAATAGTCGTTGGGTTGGAGCTGGTCGACCGTTGGAGGCTTTGTCCTCATGCGGCACCGGACAGTCCGGTGCACACCGGACAGTCCGGTGCCTCTCTGATCCTCTGCTCTGACTCTACCGCGTGTACTGTTTGCTGTCAGAGTCGACCGTTGGCGCCGAAGTAGCCGTTACTCCGCTGGCACACCGGACAGTCCGGTGCACACCGGACAGTCCGGTGAATTTTAGCGGAGCGGCCGTTGCGAATTCCCGAGGCTGCCAAGTTCCGGAGCCGCGTCGTCGTGGAGCACCGGACACTGTCCGGTGTACACCGGACAGTCCGGTGAATTTTAGCGCGCCGGCTCCGAGGCATTCCCGAGGCTGAGGAGTTCATTGGGAAGTCTCCTGGTGCACCGGACACTGTCCGGTGGCACACCGGACAGTCCGGTGTGCCAGACTAGGGAGCCTCTCGGGAAGCCTTTAGCTCTCAATTTTGAACCCAACTTTGTTCTTTTTATTGGCTTGCTGTGAACCTTTGGCACCTGTATAACTTATACACTGGAGCAAACTAGTTAGTCCAATTATTTGTGTTGGGCAATTCAACCACCAAAATTAGTATAGGAAATAGGTGTAAGCCTAATTCCCTTTCAATCTCCCCCTTTTTGGTGATTGATGCCAACACAAACCAAAGCAAATATAGAAGTGCATAATTGAACTAGTTTGCATAATGTAAGTGCAAAGGTTGCTTGGAATTGAGCCAATATAACTGCTTACAAGATATGCATGGATTGTTTCTTTGTTTTTAACATATTGGACCACATTTGCACCACAAGTTTTGTTTTGCAAATTCTTTTGTAAATTCTTTTCAAAGTCCTTTTGCAAGATAGTCAAAGGTAAATGAATAAGATTTTGAGAAGCATTTTCAAGTTTTGAAATTTTCTCCCTTTGATCCAAATGCTTTTCCTTTGACTAAACAAAACTCCCCCTCAAATAGATTCTCCTCTTAGTGTTCAAGAGGGTTTTAAGATATCAAGTTTAGAAAATACTACTTGCTCCCCCTTTAGAACACAAAGAGATACCAATTTGAAATTTACCTTTGAAATGAAATTTACCAATTGAAAATTTTAAAATTAGGGTGGTGGTGCGGTCCTTTTGCTTTGGGCCAATACTTTCTCCCCCTTTGGCATGAATCGCCAAAAACGGATACTAAGAATGAAATATAGGCCCTTGAAAGTACTTTCTCCCCCTTTGGTCAATAAAAGATATGAGTGAAGATTATACCAAAGAAGGAAAGACATTGTGGAGAGATGGCGAAGGGTAGATAATACCGATAGAGTAGAGTGGAAGCTTTGTCTTCGCCGAAGACTCCAATTCCCTTTCAATGTACCTATGACTTGGTTTGAAATTCACTTGAAAACACATTAGTCATAGTATATAAAAGAGATATGATCAAAAGGATATATCAAATTAAGCATGATCATAGTTCTATATAACATAGATTGCTCCCCCTAAGTATGTGCATGGAGAGGAACACATATTTTGGCCTTAAATGCCAATTGCACATAATTAGGTTAATGAGAACATATCTATATCATACAAATTGTGAAGTGCATTGTGTCATAGTATAAGTGTGATGCTCATGACAATTTATGCACTTATGAAAGCATGTTGTAAACAATTTAAGCATTTTCCCTTAAGGATTTCAAAGAGACTTAAGGACCATCCACCTTTGAAACAAAGGCAGCTTATCCTCGTTACAAGGTTAAGCTTTAAGCTCTTTGACAATAAAAGTACTTCATCTAGTTTTTCCAGAGATGCACTAAGCAGGAATGAATTTTGGGAAATTAAACTAGGTATGAAGCAGGGATAATACATGGACATGCTTTCTCTTCCTTTCATACAGTATATGCAAAGAATGTATAGAAAAGGAAGATTTAGGTACAAACTTAAATGAAAGGAGATAGTTTTACCCTTTTTGTACCTTTACATAGGGACGCTCTCTTCATTGTGCTTGTCCTTAGTCTTAGAAGCTTAAGACCAATTCTTAATGACAATATATGGAAATATTTTGCACAAGAGAGAGTTCTACAACTAGTGATCTTTTCAAGTTATTGTTAGCATCTATCAAATGAATCACAAGTTGTATAAATGAATCATGAATTCTCCTTTTAACTTAGTGCATATCAAGAGAGATATTGATTGAAGGAATATGAGGCACTAAGAGGCATGATTGTTAATGAAAGTCATTCAATGATCAAACAAATAACTCATATGATCAAAAGAACAACATACGCATTAGATTATCAATTAAGCTTAGGATAGGAGAATCCAGCAAATATGCTACTTTAGAGTGAAGGACAAGAATTTAAAGAGTAGCATACTTCATGAGGAACTTATTCTCATGCAAGAGACCATATGAAATTACTGAGATAAAGCAATAGTCTCAACATAATCAAGATAAAAGGCTCCCCCCAAAAATATGCATCAAGCATTTGAATGAATTGAATGGATGCATTTACTTTAGAGACAAATAGAGAGAAGCATTATACATCTTGATCAAGGCTCATAAATTTTGCAATAAACAACTTGAGCCTAGAATTCTCAATATGAAAGGGTTTAGAATATTCACAATCACACCATCGATTTTTTTGTAGAAGTAGGTGGTGTTGTTCTTGATGTTTTCCTCTTTCATTTGAGAGTCCTCCCTTTGCAGTGGCTTCTTTTTCCTTTCAAACTTATTGAAAATACTCAAGAAGAATGTTAGCAATACAAGGGAGTATATAAGTGATGGATGATTTCTTTTAGATAGGAAATAAGCATAATTCATCATCCATGAGTCACATAGACATGAAGTAAATTCCTTAACGTAAGTGCACATTATAAGAAAAAGAGGAATGAGCACCTTTTTTTTAATCATTTTTGATCAATCAAAGAAATTTTACTTCTTCATATTGAATTTAGTATCATGACTTAGAAGCGCATCAATATGAAAATGGATATAGCAAAGGCATGAATTAGATTCTAATGTACAAGCCCATTTATGAAAATGATATTGAATGCTCACTTGGTTAATTTCGGTCCAATAAAGAATCTATTCCTCACAAGGTTAGAATATGATAATTTAGATTAAATACCCATTGAGATGGGAACCAAACTTAATAAGATGAGTTCCTATACCTTTGCTTTTTACCTTTCTTCCTTTGGGTGAAGATCAACCCATGAGACTTGTGCACTTTCTTTCTCGTAGATTTTTATAATTGAACTCAAGAGAAATGTTAGTAGCAACACAAGCACTAGTTTCCATTAAGTAATCATTTTTGATAGGAAATGAAAAGTTATATTACTAAAAGTATGGAAACTTCATAGCATGAACTAGATTCTCCATAGATGATGTTATGCTCAATTTTATCTCATAAAACAAGCATAAATAATCCTTAAGATAGGAATAAATCTAATTCACGATATGGAAAGCGATAAATGTGAAAGAATCAAATCCAATTTAAGCAAGGAGCAAATCAACATAAATCATTGGATTGATTTTTCTTTTTGTGTTAGATTACATGCTTCCAAAGAGAAACTTATTCTCTACAAGTGAGACTACTTGGGTTACTTAGATAAAAATCATTAGTCTCACTATTCTAGTTATAGAGAGAGTTTTTTCCTTTTACAAGTGTCCTAAGGATTTGAATTCCTTGTATGACACCTTATTCTTTTAAAAACATCTCTCTATATCTAGAATCATGGCAATAACAAGATAATTAGGGGAAGAACATGCCATGACATACTTGCAACAAATTAAAGCATGTAGATTGCCATAGAATGGAAATGATGAATGTGCAATCTACCATATGAGAGGGAATTCTTCAAAGAATGGTAATATCAATTTAAAGACATTTAAAGTGCTTCAATTTTCTATGTGACTATACAAGACACATAAGAAATGATATTTTAAATACTTGCACTTAAAAGATAAGTGTTACCATCCTTTGGCTTTCCTCCATGTTGTAGGCCTTGATTTTTCCGCATAAGATAATTCATTATTTCCTACAACATCAATAACTTCCTCGAGATGATATGAGTTTAAGATGTAGTAGTTTGAAGAATAACCTTGGGTCAATCATGGATAAAGATCATTGAAGATTTGATAGCTTGAGTTAAATTAAATTAACTTTCTCAAGCACCCCAAGGACTTCATATCATCTCCTTCTCCTACAAAGCTTGTCAAGCATATTTTGGTACCCATCGCTTGATGGGTCCATTCTGGTTAGTCAACAAAGATCTAGGAACCCAAAAGTCCTTTGTGTTAGCACTAGGTAAACTTATTACCTTTCTAGCACAAGTTGCAATTTTGGGTTGCCTAGTTACATGAGAAGTAATTGACAAGCTAGGAGTGGAATTGTTACCAATGGGACAATCCTTGCATTGATGTCCCTTCTTTCGGCATGTGTAGCATAGGCGATCTTCAACTCTTGAAGATTTCTTCCTTCCTTGTTTGCTTGCTACATGGTTAGTGAATATTTTCTTTTCTAACCCTATGCCTTTTTGTTTTAAATGGGGACAAGATCTAAGCAAGTGTCCCTTCTTGGAGCATTTAAAACAAAGTCTATCATCCTTGTTAATAATCAACCCTTTTTTAATGTAGGGACATGACCTAATCAAGTGCCCCTCTTCAAAGCATTCACTACACCTTTTAATGTGAAGTGTGGCTTGATCATTACCTTGGATGTTACCTTTTGTGGAGGCGTGGTTGAGGCTTTTGGAGGAGGTGTTGAATTTCATCTTTTGTTTCTTCCTCTTGGCAATCCTCAAATCCTTGGCATTTTCTTCAAGGGATGTAGTGCATGCCACGTTTGTTCCCGTCTCAAGCTTCTTCACCATGTGATCACGGTTATCTTGAGAAGGTTGGGCAATGCATTTCCCTTTTAGTTGTGTCAAGCTCTTCTTTAGCCTCACATTTTCTTCCTTGAGCTTTTGATATGAATCATCGTTTGTTCCTGCAAATTCTAGCTCAAAGGAAGATTTGCTTGTCGACAAACAACAAGCATTAGCACATGGTAATATTGTATCAATTTGAATACATGTGCATGAGTGAGGTTGTTGGGATTTTATGTTTTCTATCACAACCTCATGAGCAATGTTTAATATGATATGATCATCCATAAGATTTTCATGAGAACATAGAAGCATATCATATTTATCTTGAAAAGCTAGATTTTCAACTTTTAGCTTTTCTACTTGGTCCTTAAGCAAGGTATTCCTATTTACTAATTGAGCGATACAATGTAAAGCGTTATTATGCTCAATTGAAACAGTTTCATACCTTTGGACCAAATCAACATGAGAGCACTTTAGCTCCTCATGTTCTTTAGTCAACTCATCAAAGTGTAGCATTTTCATGGAGAGAACATCTTCTAGCCTTTGACGAGCTTCGCTTTGCTCTCTTGCTCTTTCTAGAAGTTTGAGCATGACCGCCTTATCTTCTTGGCTTAGGCGAGCGTAGAGATGCACAAAGCTTCTTTCTTCCTCCTCATCCTCATTTGTGCTTCCGCTATCATTTACATTAGCCACACAACACATGTGGGAATCGAAATGGGAAGACAAACCTTTTGGAGAGGTGGATTCATCGTTTGGTCTCCACCGTTCATTTTCTTCTTCCTCCTTGTAAGGGTTAGTATCACAAAGACTAAAGGAAGTAGAAGCATCAAATGAACTATCATGTTTGGACTCATCAAATCTATTTTTAATTCTAGTCCAAATACCATGCGCATCATGGATAGATTCGTCATAGATTGATATGAAGGCATGATAATCTTCTTTGCTAAGAGAATTAGCTAAGATGTCAAAAGCTAGGTAGTTTAAGCGAAAACATCTTTGATCCTCCTCGGAGACAATTTTTCCATTATAACTAGGAGGTAAGATACTCTTGTCTAAAATTTGTTCTAATTGAGGATCTACCATTCTAAAAGCATTTATTACTCTAGTAGACCATGAATCATAATTAGAACAATCGGAAAGTAATATCTCAAGAGTTACCTCCTTGTTCTCCTGGGTCTTCTTGTTCTTTTGGGATCTTCTACGAGCCATCACTTCGAGTTGTTAGACTCAAGATGAAGTGCCTAGCTCTGATACCAATTGATAGTCGCCTAGAGGGGGGGTGAATAGGCGAAACCTGAAAATTAAAACTTTATCCCCCAACTAGATCCCTTGATTAGTGGTTAGAACAAGATATATAAATATAGGAGTAAACAAACTAAGATCTTGCTTGAAAGGAGTATTGCTAAATAATGCGAAAGTGATAAATCAATACAATTGATAAGTTATAGAATAACAAAGCAAGAAGCCTTAGATGAGAAGAGCACTAGGTCAAGTTCTTTCTTGCAACGTGTTGCTTCACTAAATGGGAATTTGACTTGAAGCAACACCAAATGATTTTAGCAAATAAAGGTGCAAGAAAACTTGTAGCAAAGGAAAATAAACAAATCACAAGCAATAAACACAATGGACACGGGTGATTTGTTTTACCGAGGTTCGGCCCTCGAAGGCCTAGTCCCCGTTGAGGAGTCCACTCAAGGACGGGTCTTTTTCAACCCTTTCCCTCTCTCCCCCGATCACACAAGGATCGGTGAGCTCTTCTTCTTCTCAAGGATCACTCTCGATCCCACAAGGACCACCACAAACTTTGGTGTCTCTTGCTAGCTTTTACAAGCCTCCAAAACTTTGGAGGAAGTTCGAATGGGAGTCAAAACTCCACGCGCAAATGAACACAAAGATGAAGCACACACTATCTCTCAATGAATCTCACAAGGCACTAGTGCTAAACTCAAATGAGTAGCTCTCTTTTGCTTGCTCTCTCTTTTGTGGCACTTGTGTTGGTTGTAGTGGTCTAAATCTTGTGTATAGGATGGATCAATGAATATATGTGGTTGGGAGGGCTTGAGTATGTCAACTAGATGACTTGGAATGTTGTTTGGGCTCCCACACATTGAAGTGGCCGGTTGGGGTGGTATTTATAGCCACCAACCAAAAACTAGCCGTTGGTGAAGGTTGTCTGTCGATGGCGCACCGGACAGTCCGGTGTACACCGGACATGTCCGGTGTGACAGCCACGTCACCAAATAGTCGTTGGGTTGGAGCTGGTCGACCGTTGGAGGCTTTGTCCTCATGCGGCACCGGACAGTCCGGTGCACACCGGACAGTCCGGTGCCTCTCTGATCCTCTGCTCTGACTCTGCCGCGTGTACTGTTTGCTGTCAGAGTCGACCGTTGGCGCCGAAGTAGCCGTTACTCCGCTGGCACACCGGACAGTCCGGTGCACACCGGACAGTCCGGTGAATTTTAGCGGAGCGGCCGTTGCGAATTCCCGAGGCTGCCAAGTTCCGGAGCCGCGTCGTCGTGGAGCACCGGACACTGTCCGGTGTACACCGGACAGTCCGGTGAATTTTAGCGCGCCGGCTCCGAGGCATTCCCGAGGCTGAGGAGTTCATTGGGAAGTCTCCTGGTGCACCGGACACTGTCCGGTGTGCCAGACCAGGGAGCCTCTCGGGAAGCCTTTAGCTCTCAATTTTGAACCCAACTTTGTTCTTTTTATTGGCTTGCTGTGAACCTTTGGCACCTGTATAACTTATACACTGGAGCAAACTAGTTAGTCCAATTATTTGTGTTGGGCAATTCAACCACCAAAATTAGTATAGGAAATAGGTGTAAGCCTAATTCCCTTTGACACCCCCCACTGTACACCTGGATCCTCTCCTTGCGCCTATAAAAGGAAGGACCAGGGCCCTCTTAGAGAAGGTTGGCCGCGCGGGGAAGAGGATGGGACAGGCGCTCGCGTGAGGCCGCTCGCTCCCCTCCCGCGTGGACGCTTGTAACCCCCTACTGCAAGCGCACCCGACCTGGGCGTGGGACAAACACGAAGGCCGCGGGATTTCCACCTCTCACGCCCGTCTCCTCCTCCCTTCGCGCTCCGTCTCGCGTCGACCCATCTGGGCTGGGGCACGCAGCGAAATTTCACTCGTCGGTCCAGGGACCCCCCGGTCTCGAAACGCCGACAGTTGGCGCGCCAGGTAGGGGCCTGCTGCGTGTTGACGAACAGCTTCCCGTCAAGCTCCAGATGGACAGTCTCCAGCAACCTTTCCAGCCCGGGACGGTGCTCCGTTTCGAGAATCTTGAGTTCATGTCCCTCGACGGCAGCTACAACATGATACTCCTTCCCCCGCCGGGCGACAGCGATAATGGCGGTTGAAAGGGAATTAGGCTTACACCTAGTTCCTAAATAATTTTGGTGGTTGAATTGTCCAACACAAATATTGGACTAACTAGTTTACTCTAGTGTATAAGTTATACAGGTGCAAAAGGTTCACATTTAGCCAATAAAAAGACCAAGTGTTGGATTCAACAAAGGAGCATTGAGGCAACCGAGGGCACCTCTGGCTGGAGGCACCGGACTGTCCGGTGTGCACCGGACAGTGTCCGGTGCGCCCAGAGGACTCCGACTTCAACTCTTCGCCCTCGGGAATTCTCGGAAGCCGGCGCGCTAAAATTCACCGGACTGTCCGGTGTGCACCGGACATGTCCGGTGCTCCAAGGAACCGCGGCCTCCGGAACTCGTCAGCCTCGGGTTCGCACGACAGCCGCTCCGCTATAATTCACCGGACTGTCTGGTGTGCACCGGACTGTCCGGTGTGCCAGCGGAGCAACGGCTCTCTGCGGCGCCAACGGCTCCCTGCGGAGCATTAATTGCGCGCGCAGCGCGCGCAGACGACAGGCCTGCCCATACCGGTGCACCGGACATCAAACAGTACGTGTCCGGTGTGCACCGGACACCCAGGAGGGCCCACAAGTCAGAAGCTCCAACGGTCAGAATCCAACGGCAATGGTGACGTGGCAGGGGCACCGAACTGTCCGGTGTGCACCGGACTGTCCGGTGCGCCATCGAACAGAAAGGTTCCAGCAACGGTCACTTTTGGTGATTGGGGCTATAAATACCCCAACCACCCCACATTCATTGCCATCCAAGTTTTCCAACTCTCAACCATTAACAAGAGCTAGGCATTCAATTCTAGACACACACAAAGAGATCAAATCCTCTCCAATTCCACTCAAGGCTTTAGTGATTAGAGAGAGAGATTTGCCGTGTTCTTTTGAGCTCTTGCGCTTGGATCGCTTTCATTCTTTCTCATTTGTTCTTGTGATCATCACTCAATTGTAACCAAGGCAAGAGGCACCAATTGTGTGGTGGCCCTTGCGGGGAAGTTTTGTTCCCGGTTGATTGAGAAGAAGGAAAGCTCACTCGGTCCGTGGGACCGTTTGAGAGAGGGAAGGGTTGAAAGAGACCCGGCCTTTGTGGCCTCCTCAACGGGGAGTAGGTTTGCGAGAACCGAACCTCGGTAAAACAAATCCGCGTGTCTCACTCTCCATTTGCTTGCGATTTGTTTTTGCGCCCTCTCTCGCGGACTCGTTTATATTTCTAACGCTAACCCGGCTTGTAGTTGTGATTATTTTTGTAAATTTCAGTTTCGCCCTATTCACCCCCCCTCTAGGCGACTATCAATTGGTATCAGAGCCCGGTGCTTCATTAGAGCCTAACCGCTCGAAGTGATGTCGGGAGATCACGCCAAGAAGGAGATGGAGACCGGCGACAAGCCCACTACAAGCTAAGGGAGCACTTCATCGGAAGAGTCCCGCACCAAGAGAAGGGAGAAGAAGAAGAACTCCTCCAAGCGGAAGGAGAAAAAATCTTCCTCTTCTCACCACAAGGAGAAGAAGGAAAAATCTTCTTCTCACAAGCCGCATCGGAGTGGGGACAAGCACAAGAGGATGAGGAAGGTGGTCTACTACGAGACCGACACTTCATCAACATCTACCTCCGGCTCCGACGCGGCGTCCGTCACTTCTAAACGCCAAGAGCGTAAGAAGTATAGTAAGATTCCCCTACGCTACCCTCGCGTTCCTAAACATACACCTTTACTTTCCGTCCCATTAGGCAAACCACCAACTTTTAATGGTGAAGATTATGCTATGTGGAGTAATTTAATGCATTTTCATCTAACCTCTCTCCACAAAAGATTATGGGATGTTGTTGAGTATGGTGTACAGGTACCATCCGTAGGGGATGAGGACTATGACACTGATGAAGTGGCCCAAATCGAGCACTTCAACTCCCAAGCCACAACCATCCTCCTTGCCTCTCTAAGCAAGGAGGAATACAACAAAGTACAAGGGTTGAAGAACGCCAAGGAGATTTGGGACCTACTCAAGACGGCGCACGAGGGTGATGAACTCACAAAGATCACCAAGCGGGAAACGATCGAGGGGGAGCTCGGTCGCTTCCGTCTTCGCCAAGGGGAGGAGCCACAAGATATGTACAACCGGCTCAAAACCTTGGTGAACCAAGTGCGCAACCTCGGGAGCGCAAAATGGGATGACCACGAAGTGGTTAAGGTTATTTTAAGAGCACTTATTTTCCTTAACCCTACACAAGTACAATTAATTCGTGGTAATCCTAGATATCCACTAATGACCCCCGAGGAAGTCATCGGGAATTTTGTAAGCTTTGAATGCATGATTAAGGGCTCCAAGAAGATCAACGAGCTTGACGAGCCTTCCACATCCGAGGCGCAACCGGTGGCCTTCAAGGCAACGGAGGAGAAGAAGGAGGAGTCTACACCAAGTAGACAACCAATTGACGCCTCCAAGCTCGACAATGAGGAGATGGCCCTAATCATCAAAAGCTTTAGGCAAATCCTCAAGCAACGGAAGGGGAAGGACTACAAACCCCGTTCCAAGAAGGTTTGCTACAAGTGTGGTAAGCCCGGTCACTTTATTGCAAAATGTCCTATGTCTAGTGACAGTGACAGGGGTGACGACAAGAAGGGAAGAAGAAAGGAGAAGAAGAAGTATTACAAGAAGAAGGGCGGCGATGCCCATGTTTGTCGGGAGTGGGACTCCGACGAAAGCTCAAGCGACTCCTCCGACGACGAGGACGCCGCCAACATCGCCGTCACCAAGGGCCTCCTCTTCCCCAACGTCGGCCACAAGTGTCTCATGGCCAAGGACGGCAAAAAGAAGGTAAAATCAAGGTCCTCCACTAAATATGAAACATCTAGTGATGAGGATGATAAAAATGAGGAGGATAACTTGCGCATTCTTTTTGCTAACCTCAACATGCAACAAAAAGAAAAATTGAATGAATTAGTTAGTGCTATACATGAGAAGGATGAACTCTTAGATTCTCAAGAGGACTTCCTTATTAAAGAAAATAAGAAGCATGTTAAGGTTAAAAATGCTTATGCTCTAGAAAAAGAAAAATGTGAAAAATTGTCTAGTGAGCTAAGCACTTGCCATGAGACTTTAGACAACCTTAGAAATGAAAATGCCAATTTGCTAGCTAAGGTTGATTCTCATATTTGCAATGTTTCAATTCCTAGAAATGATAATAATGATTTGCTTGCTAGGATTGAAAAATTAAACATTTCTCTTGCTAGCCTTAGAAATGAGAATGAGAAATTAATTGCTAAGGCTAAAGATTTTGAGGTTTGCAATGCTACTATTTCCGACCTTAGAACTAAAAATGATTTGTTGCATGCTAAGGTCATTGAATTAAAATCTTGCAAACCCTCTACATCTACTATTGAGCATGTGTCCATTTGTACTAGATGTAGAGATATTAATGTTGATGCTATCCATGATCACCTTGCCTTAATTAAAAAACAAAATGATCACATAGCACAACTTAATGCTAAGATTAGTGAGCATGACTTAGAAAATGAAAAATTTAAACTTGCTAGAAGCATGCTCTATAATGGGAGACGCCCGGGCATTAAGGACGGCATTGGCTTCCAAAGGGGAGACAATGTCAAAATTAATGCCCCTCCTAAGAACTTGTCTAACTTTGTTAAGGGCAAGGCTCCCATGCCTCAGGATAACGAGGGTTACATTTTGTACCCTACCGGGTATCCTGAGAGTAAAATTAAGAAAATTCATTCTAGGAAGTCTCACTCTGGCCCTAATTATGCTTTTATGTATAAGGGTGAGACATCTAGATCTAGGCAACCAACCCATGCCAAGTTGCCTAGAAAGAAAACTACTAATGAATCAAATGATCATATTGTTTCATTTAAAACTTTTGATGCATCTTATGTTTTAACTAGCAAATCCGGCAAGGTAGTTGCCAAAATTGTTGGGGGCAAACACAAGGGCTCCAAGACTTGTGTTTGGGTACCCAAAGTTCTTGTCTCTAATGCTAAAGGACCCAAAACCGTTTGGGTACCTAAAACAAAGAACTAAACTTGTTTTGTAGGTTTATGCATCCGGGGGCTCAAGTTGGATACTCGACAGCGGGTGCACAAACCACATGACCGGGGAGAAAAGGATGTTCTCCTCTTATGAGAAAAACAAAGATCCCCAACGAGCGATCACATTCGGGGATGGAAACCAAGGTTTGGTCAAAGGTTTGGGTAAAATTGCTATATCCCCTGACCATTCCATTTCTAATGTTTTTCTCGTAGATTCTTTAGATTACAATTTGCTTTCCGTATCCCAATTATGTCAAATGGGCTACAACAGTCTTTTTACTGATATTGGTGTTACTGTCTTTAGAAGAAGTGATGATTCAATAGCTTTTAAGGGAGTGTTAGAGGGTCAGCTATACTTAGTAGATTTTGATAGAGCTGAACTCGACACTTGCTTGATTGCTAAGACTAACTTGGGTTGGCTCTGGCATCGCCGACTAGCCCATGTTGGGATGAAGAATCTTCATAAGCTTCTAAAGGGAGAGCACATTTTAGGACTAACAAATGTTCATTTTGAGAAAGACAGGATTTGTAGCGCATGTCAAGCCGGGAAGCAAGTTGGTGTCCATCATCCACACAAAAACATCATGACTACCGACAGGCCACTGGAGCTCCTACACATGGACCTATTCGGCCCGATCGTTTACATAAGCATCGGCGGTAGTAAGTATTGTCTCGTAATTGTGGATGATTATTCTCGCTTCACTTGGGTATTCTTTTTGCAGGAAAGATCACAAACCCAAGAGACCTTAAAGGGATTCTTGAGACGGGCTCAAAATGAGTTCGGCTTAAGGATCAAGAAAATTAGAAGCGACAACGGGACGGAGTTCAAGAACTCTCAAATTGAAGGCTTTCTTGAGGAGGAGGGCATCAAGCATGAGTTCTCTTCTCCCTACACTCCACAACAAAATGGTGTAGTGGAGAGGAAGAATCGAACTCTATTGGACATGGCAAGAACCATGCTTGATGAGTACAAGACACCGGACCGGTTTTGGGCCGAAGCGGTCAACACTGCCTGCTATGCCATCAACCGGTTATATCTTCATCGAATCCTCAAGAAGACATCTTATGAACTCCTAACCGGTAAAAAGCCCAATATTTCATATTTTAGAGTTTTTGGTAGCAAATGCTTTATTCTTGTTAAGAGAGGTAGAAAATCTAAATTTGCTCCTAAAACTGTAGAAGGCTTTTTACTAGGATATGACTCAAACACAAGGGCATATAGAGTCTTTAATAAGTCATCAGGACTTGTTGAAGTTTCTTGTGACGTTGTGTTTGATGAGACTAACGGCTCTCAAGTAGAGCAAGTTGATCTTGATGAGATAGGTGAAGAACAGGCTCCATGCATAGCACTAAGGAACATGTCCATTGGGGATGTGTGTCCTAAAGAATCCGAAGAGCCTCCACATGCACAAGATCAACCATCCTCCTCCATGCAAGCATCTCCACCAACTCAAGTTGAGGATGAGGCTCAAGAAGTTGAACAAGAAGATCAAGAAGATGAGTCACCTCACAATGACGGCAACGATCAAGGGGGAGATGCAAATGATGAAGACAAAGAGGATGAACAACCAAGGCCGCCACACCCAAGAGTCCACCAAGCAATACAACGAGATCACCCCGTCGACACCATCCTCGGCGATATTCAAAAGGGGGTAACTACTCGATCTCGTATTGCTCATTTTTGTGAACATTACTCTTTTGTTTCCTCTATTGAGCCACACAGGGTAGAGGAAGCACTTCAAGATTCGGATTGGGTGATGGCGATGCAAGAGGAGCTCAACAATTTCACAAGGAATGAGGTATGGCACTTAGTTCCACGTCCTAATCAAAATGTTGTAGGAACCAAGTGGGTCTTCCGCAACAAGCAAGACGAGCATGGTGTGGTGACTAGGAACAAAGCTCGACTCGTGGCGAAAGGGTATTCACAAGTCGAAGGTTTGGATTTTGGTGAAACCTATGCACCCGTAGCTAGGCTTGAGTCAATTCGCATATTATTGGCCTATGCTACTTACCATGGCTTCAAGCTTTATCAAATGGACGTGAAGAGTGCCTTCCTCAATGGACCAATCAAGGAGGAGGTCTATGTTGAGCAACCTCCCGGCTTTGAAGACAGTGAGTATCCTAACCATGTCTATAGGCTCTCTAAGGCGCTTTATGGGCTCAAGCAAGCCCCAAGAGCATGGTATGAATGCCTTAGAGATTTCCTTATTGCTAATGGCTTCAAAGTCGGCAAAGCCGATCCTACTTTATTCACTAAAACTCTTGACGATGATTTGTTTGTATGCCAAATTTATGTTGATGATATCATATTTGGATCTACTAACAAATCTACATGTGAAGAATTTAGTAGGATCATGACACAAAAATTCGAGATGTCGATGATGGGGGAGTTAAAGTATTTTCTAGGATTCCAAGTCAAGCAACTCCAAGAGGGCACCTTCATTAGCCAAACGAAGTATACTCAAGACATTCTAAGCAAGTTTGGAATGAAGGATGCCAAGCCCATCAAGACACCCATGGGAACTAATGGGCATCTCGACCTCGACACGGGAGGTAAGTCCGTGGATCAAAAGGTATACCGGTCGATGATTGGTTCATTGCTTTATTTATGTGCATCTCGACCGGACATTATGCTTTCCGTTTGCATGTGTGCAAGATTCCAAGCCGACCCTAAGGAATCACACCTTACGGCCGTAAAACGAATCTTGAGATATTTGACTTATACTCCTAAGTTTGGG
Source organism: Zea luxurians (assembly GCA_029449295.1). Lineage (NCBI taxonomy): Eukaryota > Viridiplantae > Streptophyta > Magnoliopsida > Poales > Poaceae > Zea > Zea luxurians. The sequence continues at coordinate 5,920,629 of JAOPSE010000024.1, read as the reverse complement.
CTTTGGTACCCTCGGGGATCCACATTTGATTTGATTGGTTATTCGGATGCCGATTGGGCGGGGTGTAAGATTAATAGGAAGAGCACATCGGGGACTTGCCAGTTCTTGGGAAGATCCTTGGTGTCTTGGGCTTCAAAGAAGCAAAATTCGGTCGCTCTTTCCACCGCCGAAGCCGAGTATATTGCCGCAGGTCATTGTTGCGCGCAATTGCTTTGGATGAGGCAAACCCTGCGGGACTACGGTTACAAATTAACCAAAGTCCCTTTGCTATGTGACAATGAGAGTGCAATCAAAATGGCTGACAATCCCGTCGAGCACAGCCGCACTAAGCACATAGCCATTCGGTATCATTTTCTTCGGGATCACCAACAAAAGGGAGATATCGAGATTTCTTACATTAACACTAAAGATCAATTAGCCGATATCTTTACCAAACCACTTGATGAATAATCTTTTACCCGACTTAGGCATGAGCTCAATATTCTTGATTCTAGAAATTTCTTTTGCTAGTCTTGCACACATAGCTCATAAATATACCTTTGATCATCTCTTTTATATATGCTATGACTAATGTGTTTTCAAGTGTATTTCAAACCAAGTCATAGGTATATTGAAAGGGAATTGGAATCTTCGGCGAAGACAAAGGCTTCCACTCCACTCTACTACTCATCCTTCGCCGTCGCTCCACATCACTCTCCAACTTTGGTATAATCTTTACTCATTCATTTTATGACCAAAGGGGGAGAAAGTACTTCATCGGGCTCTAATGATTCCGTTTTTGGCGATTCATGCCAAAGGGGGAGAAAGTATGAGCCCAAAGCAAAAGGACCGCACCACCACCCTAATTTTAAATTTGATGATTTTCAATTGGTAAAATTTCAAAATTGGTATCTATTTGTGTTCTAAAGGGGGAGCAAGTAGTATTTTCAAAATTAATGTCTTAAAACCCTCTTGAACACTAAGAGGAGACTTTATTTGAGGGGGAGTTTTGTTTAGTCAAAGGAAAAGCATTTGAACAAAGGAAGAAAATTTCAAATCTTGAAAATGCTTTGCAAATCTTATTCATCTACCTTTGACTATCTTGCAAAAGGACTTTGAAAAGAATTTACAAAAGAATTTGCAAAACAAAACTTGTGGTGCAAATGTGGTCCAATATATTAAAAATAAAAGAAACAATCCATGCGCATCATATGAGTATTTATATTGGCTCAATTCCAAGCAACTTTTGCACTTACATTATGTAAACTAGTTCAATTATGCACTTCTATATTTGCTTTGGTTTGTGTTGGCATCAATCACCAAAAAGGGGGAGATTGAAAGGGAATTAGGCTTACACCTAGTTCCTAAATAATTTTGGTGGTTGAATTGTCCAACACAAATATTGGACTAACTAGTTTACTCTAGTGTATAAGTTATACAGGTGCAAAAGGTTCACATTTAGCCAATAAAAAGACCAAGTGTTGGATTCAACAAAGGAGCATTGAGGCAACCGAGGGCACCTCTGGCTGGAGGCACCGGACTGTCCGGTGTGCACCGGACAGTGTCCGGTGCGCCCAGAGGACTCCGACTTCAACTCTTCGCCCTCGGGAATTCTCGGAAGCCGGCGCGCTAAAATTCACCGGACTGTCCGGTGTGCACCGGACATGTCCGGTGCTCCAAGGAACCGCGGCCTCCGGAACTCGTCAGCCTCGGGTTCGCACGACAGCCGCTCCGCTATAATTCACCGGACTGTCCGGTGTGCCAGCGGAGCAACGGCTCTCTGCGGCGCCAACGGCTCCCTGCGGAGCATTAATTGCGCGCGCAGCGCGCGCAGACGACAGGTCTGCCCATACCGGTGCACCGGACATCAAACAGTACGTGTCCGGTGTGCACCGGACACCCAGGAGGGCCCACAAGTCAGAAGCTCCAACGGTCAGAATCCAACGGCAATGGTGACGTGGCAGGGGCACCGGACTGTCCGGTGTGCACCGGACTGTCCGGTGCGCCATCGAACAGAAAGGTTCCAGGAACGGTCACTTTTGGTGATTGGGGCTATAAATACCCCAACCACCCCACATTCATTGCCATCCAAGTTTTCCAACTCACAACCATTAACAAGAGCTAGGCATTCAATTCTAGACACACACAAAGAGATCAAATCCTCTCCAATTCCACTCAAGGCTTTAGTGATTAGAGAGAGAGATTTGCCGTGTTCTTTTGAGCTCTTGCGCTTGGATCGCTTTCATTCTTTCTCATTTGTTCTTGTGATCATCACTCAATTGTAACCAAGGCAAGAGGCACCAATTGTGTGGTGGCCCTTGCGGGGAAGTTTTGTTCCCGGTTGATTGAGAAGAAGGAAAGCTCACTCGGTCCGTGGGACCGTTTGAGAGAGGGAAGGGTTGAAAGAGACCCGGCCTTTGTGGCCTCCTCAACGGGGAGTAGGTTTGCGAGAACCGAACCTCGGTAAAACAAATCCGCGTGTCTCACTCTCCATTTGCTTGCGATTTGTTTTTGCGCCCTCTCTTGCGGACTCGTTTATATTTCTAACGCTAACCCGGCTTGTAGTTGTGATTATTTTTGTAAATTTCAGTTTCGCCCTATTCACCCCCCCTCTAGGCGACTATCAGCGGTCGACAGCCCGCCCGCCGGCGGCGGAATCGACGATGTCTTCCCCGCGCGGTGGAAGAACAACATTCAAGCTCACCCCGCCCTCTCCCCCGCTAACGGAGGAGGAGGCGGGGCAACCAAGGCCAAGCAGGAGGCAGCGCCTCGTCGGCTGTCGAGCGAGTCGACGGCGCCGGCGCCCCAACGGGGGGCACGTCGGTCCTCGACCTCGCGTCTGAGACGAAGACGAGCGCCGTCTCCCTGCAACGCGCTAATCCCAAGCAGACGGACGATGCCAGCACGCTCGCGAAGGACTTGCTAGGCGTCACCATCGTACCTGAGACGACGGTGCAGCTCGTCCCTGACGTGACTTCGTCACCGCCCGTCGACCAAGAGGTACCCACCGATTCCCATCTCACACCTTTCGGATTCAGCCTCGACCCGCCAAGCGGCTTCGCTTTGACGAGCGCACTCGTAGAGGCGAGTCCAAACCCTCTGGGGTATCGTATGCGGTCACCCTGGGACCGGCTGACGGACGCCTCGACCTACGGGCCCTCGGGGTCCAAGGAAGATGACGTGCCCGACTTCTGTTGGGATTTCTCCGGACTTGGTAACCCCAGTGCCATGCGGGACTTCATGACCACATGCGACTACTGCCTTTCCGACTGTTCCGACGGTAGCCACAGCCTCGGCGACAAGGACTGCGACCCAAGTCGTGAATGTTTCCACGTCGATCTAGGGGGTCCCTCCGAAGGCAACCATCTTGGTATGCCGGAGAACGGTGATCTCCCTAGGCCTGTGCCTCGCGTTGACATCCTACGGGAGCTAGCTGTGGTCCCCGTTCAGGTGGGAGGTCATGACCCACAGCTCGAGCAAATCCGCGGGGTGCAGGCCAGGCTCGACGAGGGAGCAGGAACGCTTGAGCCGATCCGTCAGGACATCGGGCAGGAATGGGCGGGGCAACCTCCGGCCGGAGAAAGTGCATCATCTACCCCAAGGCTTCCAGCACCGCATTGCCGACGATGTTAGGATGAGGCCGCCACCCGCTTCCAGTGGAGTCGGCCAGAACCTGGCTGCAGCGGCAATGCTCCTCCGCGTGATGCCAGAGCCATCAACCACCAAGGGGCGGCGAATCCAGGGAGAGCTCAAGAATCTCCTGGAGGATGCCGCGGTCCGATGGACCAAAAGCTCCGCCTCCCGAAGGCAGGGGTACCCCTCGGAACATCGCGCCGCGACTTCCCGATTCATGCGGGAAGCCTCGGTCCACACCGGGCGCACACGCAACACAGCGCCTGCGGCCCCGGGTCGCCTCGGCAACGAGCACCATCACCGCAACCGTCGGGCCCATCTCGACGAGAGGGTGCGCCGAGGCTACCACCCCAGGCGTGGGGGACGCTACGACAGCGGGGAGGATCAGAGTCCCTCGCCCGAACCACCCAGTTCGTAAGCTTTCAGCCGCGCCATACGACGGGCGCTGTTCCCGACCCGGTTTCAACCCCTGACTACTATCACAAAGTACTCGGGGGAGACGAGACCGGAACTGTGGCTCGCGGACTACCGGCTGGCCTGCCAACTGGGTGGAACGGACGATGACAACCTCATCATCCGCAACCTCCCCCTGTTCCTCTCCGACACCGCTCGCGCCTGGTTGGAGCACCTGCCTCCGGGGCAGATCTCCAACTGGGACGACCTGCTCCAAGCCTTCACCGGCAATTTCCAGGGCACGTACGTGCGCCCTGGGAACTCCTGGGACCTCCGAAGCTGCCGACAGCAGCCGGGAGAGTCTCTCCGGGACTACATCCGGCGATTCTCGAAGCAGCGCACCGAGCTTCCCAACATCACCGATTCAGATGTCATCGGTGCGTTCCTCGCCGACACCACTTGCCGCGACATGGTCAGCAAGCTGGGTCGAAAGACCCCCACCAGGGCGAGCGAGCTGATGGACATCGCCACCAAGTTTGCCTCTAGCCAGGAGGCGGTTGAGGCTATCTTCCGGAAGGACAAGCAGCCCTAGGGCCGCCCACCGGAAGATGCCCCCGAGGCATCAACTCAGCGTGGCGCCAAGAAGAAGGGCAAGAAGAAGTCACAAGTGAAACGTGACGCCGCCGGCGCGGACCTTGTCGTCGCCGCCGAGTACAAGAACCCTCGGAAACCCCCCGGAGGTGCCAACCTCTTCGACAAGATGCTCAAGGAGCCGTGCCCCTATCATCAGGGGCCCGTCAAGCACACCCTTGAGGAGTGCGCCATGCTTCGGCGCCACTTCCACAGGGCCGGGCCACCCGCGGAGGGTGGCAGGGCTCACGACGACGATAAGAAGGAAGATCACCAGGCAGGAGAGTTCCCCGAGGTCCGCGACTGCTTCATGATCTACGGTGGGCAAGCGGCGAACACCTCGGCTTGGCACCGCAAGCAAGAGCGTCGGGAGGTCTGTTCGGTAAAGATGGTGGCGCCAGTCTACCTAGACTGGTCCGACAAGCCCATCACCTTCGACCAAGCCGACCACCCCGACCGCGTGCCGAGCCCGGGGAAATACCCGCTCGTTGTCGACCCCGTCATCGGCGACGTCAGGCTCACCAAGGTCCTCATGGACGGAGGCAGCAGCCTCAACATCATCTACGCCGAGACCCTCAGGCTCCTGCGTGTTGATCTGTCCTCGGTCTGGGCAGGCGCTGCGCCTTTCCACGGGATCATCCCCGGGAAGCGCGTCTAGCCCCTCGTACAACTCGACCTTCCCGTCTGCTTCGGAACACCCTCCAACTTCCGAAGGGAGACCCTCACGTTCGAGGTGGTCGGGTTCCAAGGAATCTACCACGCAGTGCTGGGGAGGCCATGCTACGCGAAGTTCATGGCCGTCCCCAACTACACCTACCTCAAGCTCAAGATGCCGGGCCCAACGGGGTCATCACCGTCGGCCCCACGTACCGATACGCGTTCGAATGCGACGTGGAGTGCGTGGAGTACGCCGAGGCCCTCGCCGAGTCCGAGGCCCTCATCGTCGACCTGGAGAGCCTCTCTAAGGAGGTGCCAAACGTGAAGCGCCACGCCGGCAACTTTGAGCCAGTGGAGACGGTTAAGTCCGTCCCCCTCGACCCCAGCAGCGACGCCTCCAAGCAGATCCGGATCGGCTCCGAGCTCGACCCCAAATAGGATGCCGTGCTCGTCGACTTTCTCCGCGCAAGCACCGACGTTTTCGCGTGGAGTCCCTCGGACATGCCCGGCATACCGAGGGATGTCGCCGAGCACTCGCTGGATATCCGAGCTGGAGCCCGACCCGTGAAGCAGCCTCTTCGCCGATTCGACGAAGAAAAGCGCAGAGCTATAGGCGAGGAGATCCACAAGCTAATGGCGGCAGGGTTCATCAAAGAGGTATTCCATCTCGAATGGCTTGCCAACCCTGTGCTTGTGAGAAAGAAAGGAGGGAAATGGCGGATGTGTGTAGACTACACTGGTCTAAACAAAGCATGTCCGAAGGTTCCCTACCCTCTGCCTCGCATCGACCAAATCGTTGATTCCACCGCTGGGTGAGAAACCCTGTCTTTCCTCGATGCCTACTCGCGGTATCACCAAATCAGGATGAAAGAGTCCGACCAGCTCGCGACCTCTTTCATCACACCCTTCGGCATGTACTGCTATGTCACCATGCCGTTCGGCTTGAGGAATGCGGGTGCGACGTACCAGCGGTGCATGAACCATGTGTTCGGTGAACACATTGGCCAGACGGTCGAGGCCTAAGTCGATGACATCGTAGTCAAGACGAGGAAAGCCTCCGACCTCCTTTCCGACCTGGAAGTGACATTCCGATGTGTCAAGGCTAAAGGCGTGAAGCTCAATCCCGAAAAGTGTGTCTTCGGGGTACCCCGAGGCATGCTCTTGGGGTTCATCGTCTCCGAGCGGGGCATCGAAGCCAACCCGGAGAAGATCGCGGCCATCACCAGCATGGGGCCCATCAAGGACTTGAAAGGCGTACAGAGAGTCACGGGATGTCTTGCGGCTCTGAGCCGCTTCATCTCGTGCCTCGGCGAAAGAGGTCTGCCTCTGTACCGCCTCTTAAGGAAGGCCGAGTGCTTCACTTGGACCCCTGAGGCCGAGGAAGCCCTCAGGAACCTGAAGGCGCTCCTCACGAACGCACCCATCTTGGTGCCCCCGCTGCCGGAGAAGCACTCTTGATCTACGTCGCCGCGACCACTCAGGTGGTTAGCGCCGCGACTGTGGTTGAGAGACGAGAAGAGGGGCATGCATTGCCCGTCCAGAGGCCAGTCTACTTCATCAGCGAGGTACTGTCCGAGACCAAGATCCGCTACCCACAAATTCAGAAGCTGCTGTACACGGTGATCCTGACGCGGCGGAAGTTGCGACACTACTTCGAGTCTCATCCGGTAACTGTGGTGTCATCCTTCCCCCTGGGGGAGATCATCCAGTGCCGAGAGGCTTCGGGTAGAATCGCAAAGTGGGCGGTGGAAATCATGGGCGAAACAATCTCGTTCGCCCCTTGGAAGGCCATCAAGTCCCAGGTCTTGGCGGACTTCGTGGCTGAATGGGTCGACACCCAGCTCCCAACAGTTCCGATCCACCCAGAACTCTGGACCATGTTCTTCGATGGGTCGCTGATGAAGACAGAAGCAGGCGCATGCCTGCTCTTCATCTCACCCCTCGGAAAGCACCTACGCTACGTGCTACGCCTCCACTTCACGGCGTCTAACAATGTGGCTGAGTACGAGGCTCTAGTCAACGGGTTGCGCATCGCCATCGAGCTAGGGGTCCGACGCCTCGACGCTCATGGAGACTCGCAACTCGTCATCGACCAAGTCATGAAGAACTCCCACTGCCGCGACCCGAAGATGGAGGCCTACTGCGTTGAGGTTCGGCGCCTGGAAGACAAGTTCTACGGGCTCAAGCTCAACCACATCGCCCGGCGCTACAACGAGACTGCGGACGAGCTGGCTAAAATAGCCTCGGGGCAAACAACGGTTCCCCCGGACGTCTTCTCCTGAGACCTGCATCAACCCTCTGTCAAGATCAATGGCACGCCCGAGCCTGAGGCACCCTCGGCCCAGGCCGAGGCACCCTCAGCTCGGCCCGAGGCACCCTCGGTTCAGCCCGAGGTACCCTCGGCCCCCGAGGTACCCTCGGCCCCCGAGGGTGAGGCACTGCGCGTCGAGGAGGAGCGAAGCGGGGTCACGCCTAATCGAAACTGGCAGACCCCGTACCTGTAATATCTCCACCGAGGAGAGCTACCCCTCGACCGAGCCGAAGCTCGGCGATTGGCGCGACGCGCCAAGTCGTTCGTCTTGCTGGGAGATGGGAAGGAGCTCTACCACCGCAGCCCCTCAGGCATCCTCCAACGATGCATCCCCATCACCGAAGGTCAGGAGCTCCTACGAGAGATACACTCGGGGGCTTGCGGCCATCACACAGCACATCGAGCCCTTGTTGGAAACGCCTTCCGACAAGGTTTCTACTGGTCGACGGCGGTGGCCGACGCCACTAGAATTGTCCGCACCTGCGAAGGGTGTCAGTTCTACGCGAGGCAGACCCACCTGCCCGCTCAGGCTCTGCAGACGATACCCATCACCTGGCCTTTTGTTGTGTGGGATCTGGACCTCGTCGGCCCCTTGCAGAAGGCACCCGGGGGCTACACGCACCTGTTGGTCGCCATCGACAAATTCTCCAAGTGGATCGAGGTCTGACCCCTAAACAGCATCAGGTCCGAACAGGTGGTGGCGTTCTTCACCAACATCATCCATCGTTTTGGGGTCCCGAACTCCATCATCACCGACAACGGCACCTAGTTCACCGGCAGAAAGTTCCTGGACTTCTGCGAGGATCAGCACATCCGGGTGGACTGGGCCGCCGTGGCTCACCCCATGACGAATGGGCAAGTAGAGCGTGCCAACGGCATGATTCTACAAGGACTCAAGCCTCGGATCTACAACGACCTCAACAAGTTCGGCAAGCGATGGATGAAGGAACTCCCCTCGGTGGTCTGGAGTCTGAGGACAACGCCGAGCGGAGCCACGGGCTTCACACCGTTCTTTCTAGTCTATGGGGCCGAGGCCATCTTGCCCACAGACTTAGAATACGGTTCCCCGAGGACGAGGGCCTACGCCGACCAAAGCAACCAAGCTAGTCGAGAAGACTCGCTGGACCAGCTAGAAGAGGCTCGGGACATGGCCTTACTACACTCGGCGCGGTACCAGCAGTCCCTGCGACGCTACCATGCCCGAGGGGTCCGGTCCCGAGACCTCCAGGTGGGCGACCTGGTGCTTCGGCTGCGACAGGACGCCCGAGGGCGGCACAAGCTCACGCCTCCCTGGGAAGGGCCGTTCGTCATCGCCAAAGTTCTGAAGCCCGGAACGTACAAGCTGGCTAACAGTCAAGGCGAGGTCTACAACAAGGCGGAAGGATTGTGGGTGTCCCCCATCCGGGGGCTCGGAAGGTGGAAAGACACGATGCATAAGGGAGCCCGAAGACATGGTCGCCTTTCAAGGGGGTCAACCTCCTTTTAAAGGCGACTCTCCCTACTTGCGTCCCCAGCCGTCGTGGGCTGAGTCTTCTCCAACACGCTCCAAGGTCCTCCCCCTACGACGCGGGGGCTGGGTCCCACGCGTCATGCAAGCTAGCCCAGAGCAGAAGAAGCCAAACCGCCGCGCGCGGTGCATGCAACCGCCCAGCGGTTACGAGCATTCCTCCACTTTTGCCCAGACCAGTGGGCGAAAGGGCGGGCAGCCATGCAACCACGCCAAGTGGGCACGCCCCTCCGACTTCCAATGCACCCAGCATGGGGGCCCACGCCCACGCGTCATGCAACCGGCGCGCCGGTCGCTACGTGCAAGCAACTGCACCGCCACTCGCACCACTGCCACGCCTCCTCGACTGCGGAACCAGTACCGCGACTCGAGGAAACCCTGCGTACGACCTAGCAGTGCCAGCCAGGCGCGACGGTCAATACGGCCAAAAATGGGCCGGTAGTAATGGCGGTGGCAGGCGGGCAGGAGCAGCGGTCACGTTGTCAGCCAAGCTCACGTCCCGTCCAGGGGCAGCGAGAGAACCCTCTCTCACGGCGTGAAGACGGCGCGCCCGCGTTTCGTTCCTCGAACGGCTCGCGCACGCGCAACGGCCGCCCCGCGAACTACTCGCCCCGTCGCATTAACTCCGTGGCGGGACAGGCGGCGCCTCTGGCAGGAGAAGCAAGCGACGCTTCGCCTTCGCCATAATGACCGCATCCAAAGAGGTACGCCACGTCAATTGATTTTGTATCCTTTTCCTTTTCCTCTTTCTCTCTCTTACAACAGGGACTGGGAAAGGGGGATACCCCGAAAAGGATCCTTCTCCGCGAAGGAAACAGGCTCCGAGCCTCCCTACTGATCAGAGGTTCAAAGGCTGGCCCCTCGGAGGGGTTCAACAGCCGCCTCAGAGCGCGTGGGCCCCGCACCCACTACTGGTCAGAGGTTCGAAGGCCGGCCCCTCGGAAGGGTTCAACGGCCGCCTCAGGCTACTCGGGCTCCGCGCCCACTACTGATCAGGGGTTCGTAGGCTGGCCCTCGAAGGGTTCACAGCCGCCTCAGACACAGAGCGAGGGATGACCCTGGGTACGTTCGAAACATAACCAAGGCTCGGGCTACGCTCCCGAGGTACCCTAGGACATTTCCGAGACCAGCGGGAACGATCTTGTAACGGAATCCCATCAGAGGGAGGCATCGAGCCCTCGGACCCCGTCGAAAGGGGACCGGGTCCGGCAGATCACCCGCAGGTACTTTTGAGCGCGCCTCCGGGCCTCTAGCCGACCCCTAACAAATGGGGCACGGGCGTCCACTCAGATTACCCGCCAGCAGCTCACCGGAGACACCATGTTCGGCGCCCTCCGAGGGCAACATGGCGCTTTTCCCCCCCCCTCCTCCTTGCGGAAAGGCGACGTAGGGGCGTATGTAAAAAAGTCGAGTCTGTCCTTGACCGTCCTCTCGCCCTATGCAGAGGCTCGGGGGCTGCTCTCGCAAACCTGGCTCCGGCCAAACCGTTGACAGCGTCAACATACCAGCCCGAGAACTTGGGACCCGACCGTGCACCCGGGCAACGACCAGCTCGCATGAGGGAATGACCAGACCAGCCGAAGCATTGCGCGAGGCATTAAGACCTCGGAGGAGTCAAACCACTCCTCCGAGGCCTCGGGGGCTACACCCGGCGGGTGCGCTCGCGCGCACCCACCGGAACAAAACGCAACCGAGAAAGGCTGGTCCCCTTGCAAAAAAGTGCGACAAAAGCCTCCAAGCGAGTGTTAACACTCCCTTCGAGGCTCGGGGGCTACTGTCGGGGACCATAATTAGGGGTACCCTCAAGACTCCTAATTCTCAGCTGGTAACCCCCATCAGCACAAAGCTGCAAAGGCCTGATGGGTGCGACTAAGTCAGGGATCGGTCCATTCGAGGGACTCGATCACGCCTCGCCCGAGCCCAGCCTCGGGCAAGGGCAGCCGACCCCGGAGGATCTACGTCTCGCCCGAGGCCCCCCTCCAGCGACGAACATACTTCCGGCTCGCCCGAGGCCCAGTCTTTGCCAAGAAGCAACCCTGGCCAAATCGCCACGCCAACCGACAAAATTGCAGGGGCATTTAATGCAAAGGTGGCCTGACACCTTTATCCTGTCGCACGTCCTCCAGTCGATAGAGCCGAAGTGACCGCAGTCACTTCGCCGCTCCACTGACCGGCCTGACAGAAGGACAGCGCTGCCTACGCCGCTCCGACTGCTATGCCACTCGATAGAGTGAGGCTGACAGGCAGCCAGGCCCGGCCTCAGGCACCATAGGAAACTCCGCTTCGCCCGACCTAGGGCTCGGACTCGGGCTCAGCCCCGGAAGACGGCAAACTCCGCTCCGCTCGACCTAGGGCTCGGACTCGGGCTCAGCCCCGGAAGACGGCGAACTCCGCTCCGCCCGACTCAGGGCTCGGACACGGGCTCAGCCCCGGAAGACGGCGAACTCCGCTCCGCCCGACCCAGGGCTCGGACTCGGGCTCAGCCCTGGAAGACGGCGAACTCCGCTCCGCCCGACCCAGGGCTCGGACTCGAGCTCAGCCCCGGAAGACGGCGAACTCCGCTTCGCCCGACCCAGGGCTCGGACTCGGGCTCAGCCCCTGAAGACGACGAACTCCGCTTCGCCCGACCCTAGGGCTCAGACTTGGCCCTGGCCTCAGCCGACGGTCTCCGCCTCGCCCGACCCAGGGGCTCGGACTTGACCTCAGCCTTGGAAGACAGACTCGACCTCGACCTCGGAGGAGCCTCCACATCGCCCAACCCAGGGCACGGACCGACCACGTCAACAGGAGGCGCCATCATTACCCTACCCCAAGCTGACTCAGGCTACGGGGAACAGGACCGGCGTCCCATCTGGCTCGCTCCGCCAGACAAGTAATGATGGCGCCCCGCACGCTCTATGACGACGGCGGCTCTCAGCCCCCTTACGGAAGCAAGAGGACGTCAGCAAGGACTCGACAGCCCCGATAGCTGTCCTTCCGCCAGGCTCCAGCGCTCCTCCGACGGCCACGACACCACACGAACCGGGTGTCAAAACCTCTCCGGCTGCCACGATGGCATGTACTTAGGGCGCTAGCTCTCCTCCGCTAGACACGTTAGCACACTGCTACACCCCCCACTGTACACCTGGATCCTCTCCTTGCGCCTATAAAAGGAAGGACCAGGGCCCTCTTAGAGAAGGTTGGTCGCGCGGGGAAGAGGACGGGACAGGCGCTCGCGTGAGGCCGCTCGCTCCCCTCCCACGTGGACGCTTGTAACCCCCTACTGCAAGCGCACCCGACCTGGGCGCGGGACAAACACGAAGGCCGCGGGATTTCCACCTCTCACGCCCGTCTCCTCCCCCCTTCGCGCTCCGTCTCGCGCCGACCAATCCGGGCTGGGGCACGCGGCGACATTTCACTCGTCGGTCCAGGGACCCCCCGGTCTCGAAACGCCGACGTTACCGGTTAGGAGTTCATATGATGTCTTCTTGAGGATTCGGTGATTGTAGAGACGGTTGATGGCGTAACAAGCGGTGTTGATTGCTTCCGCCCAAAACCGGTCTGAAGTCTTGTACTCATCAAGCTTGGTCCTCGCCATGTTAAGTAGAGTTCTATTCTTCCTCTCCACTACACCATTTTGTTGTGGAGTGTAGGGAGAAGAGAACTCATGCTTGATGCCATCATCCTTAAGGAAGCCTTCTATTTGTGAGTTCTTGAACTCCGTCCTGTTGTCGCTTCTAATCTTTTTGATTCTCAATCCGAACTCATTTTGAGCCCGTCTCAAGAATCCCTTTAATGTCTCTTGGGTTTGTGATTTTTTCTGCAAAAAGAACACCCAAGTGAAGCGAGAATAATCATCCACAATAACTAGATAGTACTTACTCCCGTCGATGCTTATGTAAGTGATCGGGCCGAATAAATCCATGTGGAGTAGCTCAAGCGGTCAGTCAGTCGTTATGATGTTCTTGTGTGGATGATGAACACCAACTTGCTTCCCTGCTTGACATGCGCTACAAACCCTGTCTTTCTCAAAATGAACGTTTTTTAGTCCCAAAATGTGTTCTCCCTTTAGAAGCTTGTGAAGATTATTCATCCCAATGTGGGCTAGTCGGCGATGCTAGAGCCAACCCATGTTAGTCTTAGCAATTAAGCAAGTGTCGAGTTCAGCTCTATTAAAATCAACTAAGTACACCTGACCCTCTAACACTCCCTTAAATGCTACTGAATCATCACTTCTTCTAAAGACAGTAACACCTAAATCTGTAAAAAGACAGTTGTAGCCCATTTTGCATAATTGAGAAACTGAAAGCAAATTGTAATCTAAAAAATCTACAAGAAAAACATTGGAAATGGAATGGTCAGGTGATATAGCAATTTTACCAAGTCCCTTGACCAAACCTTGATTTCCATCCCCGAATGTGATAGCTCTTTGGGTATCATGGTCTTTCTCATAGGAGGAGAACATTCTTTTCTCCCCAGTCATGTGGTTTGTGCACCCGCTATCGATGATCCAACTTGAGCCCCCAGATGCATAAACCTACAAAACAAGTTTAGGCCTTGTTCTTAGGTACCCAAACGGTCTTGGGTCCTTTGACATTAGAAACAAGCACATTGGGTACCCAAACACAAGTCTTTGAGCGCTTGTGTTTGGCCCCAACATATTTGGCAACTACTTTGCCTGATTTGTTAGTGAGCACATATGATGCATCAAAAGTCTAAAATGAAATAATAGGCTCATTTGATGCAATAGGAGTTTTCTTTTTAGGCAATTTAACATGAGTGGATTTCCTTGAACTAGATGCCTCACTCTTATACATAAAAGCATGATGAGAGCCAGAGTGAGACTTCCTAGAATGAATTCTCCTAATTTTGTGCTCGGAATAACCAACAGGATATAAAATGTAACCCTCGTTATCCCGAGCCATGGGAGCTTTGCCCTTAACAAAGTTAGACAATTTCTTAGGGGCATTAAGCTTGACATTGTCTCCCTATTGGAAGCCAATGCCATCCTTAATGCCTGGGCGTCTCCCACTATAGAGCATACTTCTAGCAAATTTAAATTTTTCATTTTCTAAGTCATGCTCATTAATCTTAGCACTAAGCTGAGCTATGTGATCATTTTGTTGTTTAATTAAAGCTAGGTGATCATGAATAGCATCAACATTAATATCTCTACATCTAGTACAAATAGTAACATGCTTAATTGTAGATGTAGAGGGTTTGCAAGCATTTAATTCATCAATCTTAGCATGTAACATGACATTTTCATTTCTAAGATTGGAAACAATATCATTGCAAACATTTAAATTCTTAGCCTTAGCAATCAATTTATCATTTTCTATCTTAAAGCTAGCAATGGATTCATTCAACTTGTCAATCTTAGCAATTAAACCAGCATTATCCCTTTTAAGGTTGACAAGAGAATCATCACTAACATTTAATTTCTCAACCTTAGCAATCAATTTATCATTCTCAAATCTAAGGTTAGAAATAGTGTCATGGCAAGTGCTTAGCTTACTAGTTAATTTTTCACATTTTTATATCTCCCGAGCATAAGCATTTTTAACTTTAACATGCTTCTTATTTTCTTTAATAAGGAAGTCCTCTTGGCTATCCAAGAGTTCATCCTTCTCATGAATAGCACTAATCAATTCATTCAATTTTTCTTTTTGTTGCATGTTTAAGTTGGCAAAAAGGGTGAGCAAATCATCCTCATCATCACTAGAGCTAGCCTCATCACTAGATGTTACATATTTAGTGGAAGCTCTAGATTTTACCTTCTTCTTCTTGTCGTCCTTTGCCATGAGGCACTTATGGCCGACGTTGGGGAAGAGGAGACCCTTGTTGACGGCGATGTTTGCGGTGTCCTCGTCGGAGGAGGAGTCGGTAGAGCTCTCGTCGGAGTCCCACTCCCGGCAAACATGAGCATCGCCTCCCTTCTTGTAGTACCTCTTCTTCTCCTTCTTCTTCCCTCTCTTATCGTCGCCCCTGTCACTAGAAATAGGACATTTTGCTATAAAGTGACCTGGCTTACCACATTTGTAGCAAACTTTCTTGGAGCGGGGCTTGTAGTCCTTCCCCCTCCTTTGCTTGAGGATTTGGCGAAAGCTTTTGATGATTAAAGCCATCTCCTCATTGTCGAGCTTGGAGTCATCGATGGGAAGCCTACTTGACGTAGACCCTTCCTTCTTCTCCTCCGTTGCTTTGAAGGCGACGGGTTGCACCTCGGGTGTAGAGGTGGCGCCACGCTCGATGATTTGTTTGGAGCCTTTGATCATGAGTTCAAAGCTCACAAACTTTCCTAGCACTTCCTCAGGAGACATTAGTTTATATCTAGGATCACCACGAATTAATTGAACTTGAGTAGGGTTAAGAAAAAAGAGAGATCTAAGAATAACCTTGACCATTTCATGGTCATCCCATTTGGTGCTCCCGAGGTTGCGCACTTGGTTCACCAAGGTCTTGAGCCGGTTGTACATGGCTTGTGGCTCCTCCCCTTGATGAAGCATGAAGCGACCAAGCTCCCCCTCAATTGTTTCCCGCTTGGTGATCTTGGTCACCTCGTCTCCTTCGTGCGCGGTCTTTAGCACGTCCCAAATCTCTTTGGCACTCTTCAACCCTTGCACCTTATTATATTCCTCTCGACTTAGAGAAGCGAGGAGTATAGTAGTGGCTTGGGAGTTGAAGTGCCGGATTTGGGCTACCTCATCCGAGTCATAGCCTTCATCCCCCACGGATGGTTCCTGCACACCAAACTCAACAATGTCCCAAATGCTAGCGTGGAGTGAGGTTAGATGGTGCCTCATTTTATCACTCCACATACAATACTCTTCACCGTTAAAAATTGGTGGTTTGCCTAATGGGACGGAAAGTAAAGGAGTGTGTTTGGAAATGCGAGGATAGCGTAAGGGGATCTTACTAAACTTCTTGCGCTCATGGCGCTTAGAAGTGACGGACGGTGTGTCGGAGCCAGAGGTGGAAGGCGACGAAGAATCGGTCTCGTAGTAGACCACTTTCTTCATTTTCTTCTTCTTGTCGCCACTCCGGTGTGACTTGACGTGGGGAGGTGATTCCTCCCTCTTCTTGTTGCCAGACTCTCCCGATGGAGCTTTCTCGTGGCTTGTGGCGGGCTTGTCGCCGGTCACCATCACCTTCTTAGCGTGAGTTCCCGACATAACTTCGAGCGGTTAGGATCTAATGAAGTACCGGGCTTTGATACCAATTGAAAGTCGCCTAGAGGGGGGTGAATAGGCAAATCTGAAATTTATAAAGTTTAAGCACAACTACAAGCCGGGGTTAGCGTTAGAAATAAAATCGAGACTGAAAGAGAGGCCGAAAACAAATCATAAGCGAATAAGAGCGGATGACACGATGATTTGTTTTACCGAGGTTCGGTTCTTGCAAACCTACTCCCCGTTGAGGTGGTCACAAAGACCGGGTCTCTTTCAACCCTTTCCCTCTCTCAAACGGTCACTTAGACCGAGTGAGCTTCCTTCCTTGATTTACCGGGTCACTTAGACCCCGTAAGGACCACCACACAATTGGTGTCTCTTGCTTTGCTTACAAGGCTTTGAGAGTAAGAATGAGAGAAAGAAGAAAGCCAACCAAGCAACAAGAACAACAAAAGAACACAAGTCGATCTTCTCACAAGTCCTAAAAACTAGAGTTGAATTGTGGACTTTGATTTGATCGGAGGATTTGATTTGTGTCTTGGAGTGTGGTGTATTGCTCTTGTATTGAATGAGGAGTAGTGAATGCTTGGGTAACTTGAAGTGTGGTGGTTGGGGGGTATTTCTAGCCCCAACCACCAAAATGGCCGTTGGGGACCTCTGCTGTCGACGGGCGCACCGGACAGTCCGTTGCGCCAGCCACGTCACCCAACCGTTAGGGTTCGACCGTTGGAGCTTCTGACATGTGGGCCACCGGACAGTCCGGTGGTGCACCGGACAGTCACTGTTCACTGTCCGGTGCGCCTTCTAGCGCCTGCTCTGGCTCTGCACGCGCAGTCACGCACTGTTCACTGTTGCTTTTGCAGACGACCGTTAGCGCAGTAGCTGTTGCTCCTCTTGGCACACTGGACAGTCCGGTGCTACACCGGACAGTCCGGTGAATTATAGCGGAGGGGTTCCTCGAATTCCCGAAGCTGAGCAGTTCAGAGTGATTCTCCCTGGTGCACCGGACACTGTCCGGTGCGCCAGAGCAGGGCAGCCTTCGGTTGTCTTTTGCTCTTTTTATTTGAACCATTTCTTGGACTTTTTATTGGTTTGTGTTGAACCTTTGGCACCTGTAGAACTTATAATCTAGAGCAAACTAGTTAGTCCAATTATTTGTGTTGGGCAATTCAACCACCAAAATCATTTAGGAAAAGATGTGAGCCTATTTCCCTTTCAATAGCCCCAACCACCAAAACAGCCGTTGGGGAGGGCTGCTATCGATGGGCGCACCGGACAGTCCGGTGCGCCAGCCACGTCACCCAACAGTTAGGGTTCTAACGGTTTCGACCGTTGGAGCTCTGACATCTTGGGCCACCGGACAGTCCGGTGCCGCACCGGACAGTCACTGTTCACTATCTGGTGCGCCTTCTGGAGCTGCTCTGACTCTGCGCGCACTGTTCGCTGTGTCAGCCGATCGTTGCGCTGGCGACAGTTGCTCCGCTTGGCACACCAGACAGTCCGGTGGTACACCGGACAGTCCGATGAATTATAGTGGAGTGGCCACACAGAAACCCGAAGATGAAGAGTTAGAGTCGATCGCCCCTGGTGCATCGGACACTATCCGGTGGCACATCGGACAGTCCGGTGCGCCAGACCAGGATTCTCTTCGGTTTCTATTGCTCCTTTCTTTTGAACCCTAACTTGTATCTTTTTATTGGTTTGTGTTGAACCTTTAGCACCTGTAGAACATATAATCTAGAGCAAACTAGTTAGTCTAATTATTTGTGTTAGGCATTTCAACCACCAAAATCATTTAGGAAAAGGTTTGACCATATTTCCCTTTCACCCACTAATGTCCCGCATGTACATTTTTAGCATGCATAGTAAAAAGGGAATCCCTTAATTTATGGTGTTCGCAACTGCCATTAAAATCAAATCCCATAATCAACTCCAATAATCAACTCTTGTAATCAACCCCTAATCAAATCCATTGATTTGGGGTGGTCACATGGACGTGGGAGTTGCTGGTTGAGAGTGAATCAACATTTACGCTGCTACCTATCACCATCTATGCTCCAACTTGAGGATTTTTATGGTCAGTAATACGAGGCATTAGAGTTACCAACGTCTCTCACTTTGGCTCAGTATTTACGATCATAACTGATGGGTTTTACATTCAAAATTAAAGGTTTTTACGTTCGAACATGTAGATGCGTTCACCAATGAACCACATGCCAGATTTTTACGCGGTGTACCAAGTTGCATAAATAACTACATCGTGTAGCATAATTAATACCAGTATATTTCATAAATTGGTTATAACGAGTCTAGCTGCATGACTCTTGGAGCGATCCTATATTTATGGAATTATCCAGTTTTTGCGTGCATGCAATGGAAAAAGAAAATATCTTCTCACGATCGTCATAATTATCGGATCTACCATAAAAATACGATCTGCATGCATGCGCATGCGCGTGTGCACGTGGTCTAGTGGCTGAGTGATGTTTTATGTTATCTTTATAAACTATTTATGCTATTTCTGTGAAGTATTTAGGCTTCTTATGCAAAAAAATAGAACCACAATTTATGGCATACGTCCCCGCAAAATGCTCTC
This sequence comes from Zea luxurians, assembly GCA_029449295.1. Taxonomy (NCBI): domain Eukaryota; kingdom Viridiplantae; phylum Streptophyta; class Magnoliopsida; order Poales; family Poaceae; genus Zea; species Zea luxurians. Next base: position 5,901,772 of record JAOPSE010000024.1, on the reverse strand, counting down.
GTGTCCTGTAGTGGGTTTGACCTAGTGCAAACATACGTGAGATGTTGGGTACGCGTGCCGGTGTTGTCCAACCAAATCGCAGATGTGATGGGTCAAGGCTTCCTCTACCATTTGGAAGGCGCTAGGGCTTCTAATATACCTCATCTTTTCTATCCATGTTAATACTTTGAATAATAGAATAAACAAAACTAAAATTATGGTAAGATAAACACTTACATACAAAGTAAGTGATGCGTCACGATGCCCGATCTTCACGACGTAGGATCAATCTTCAGATAACTAGCTTCAAAGAAGCCAAGATAACTTGCTGCAAGCAGCGATAACTAGTGCAACCTGACAAATAAAACTCGAAGCCAACCACCGTCTTTAACCGGCAGCCTGAATCGAGGATTCGCCCAACCACACTCTCAAAGAACCAACCAACACAGCCTACAATCAATCGAGGAGACCTCGAAGGGAGTAGGAGCACCAATTGGGAGCGGATGAAGCCGCCGCTTCTGCAATCCCGCGAAGGAATTCACAAGAGCAAAGGGGTAGAGATCACTCTCAATATTTGTTAGCACACAGCTGAACAAAGGGGTTCTGTTTTAGATTATCTGTGGGGGATAGATATCCCCCGGGTCCACTAAAAGAGTAAAGGACCTCACGAAAGGCCCAAGGGCCCAATAAATCGTAAGGTTATTCTTTTGTGGGCCTGGGGAGAGACAACCAGCAACGCAGAACGACATGAGGCCGGATTGGTGCAAACTCGGACGGCCCACTGCATCGAGCGAGTGACCGCAACAGAGATCCGATTTTCCTGCGCAGGGACCTCAATGCAACGAAGCCACGTGAGGATAAGTCGGCGAGGGTTACGTAAAGGATAATCTAAAGAGGTTCACTATCTTTTAGCCATTTGTTGTTATCTTATCCATGTGTACTGCCCCACGGTCAAGTATATAAGGCCTAGGGGGCACCCCTTCAGAACGATCAACCCATTACTTAGCCACCCACACCAACTCTCCATATTCTCGATCTAGAGAACTCTCTTGTACTCATATCCACCAAGCATACTCATCAGGACGTAGGGTGTTACGGCGGCCCGAACCTGTAAACCTTGTCCACCGTCCCTCGTGTGATTAGCACGAACCATTTTGCTACAGTTGTCGACACCTTCCTACTCCTAAAACACCTTGAGGGGCAACCCCGGGTGTGCGGTCGGACCCAAAACACCGACAGCTGGCGCGCCAGGTAGGGGGTGTGCCGACAATCCAAGCTAGCTCAATGGCCATCTCCTTCTACAGCAAGATCACCCTACGCCCCGGATCTATGTTCTGCTTCGGAACAATCTCATTCGTAGCAGACGAAGAAGGAATTCTGCACCGTATTGCGGATCCGCCGGAAAAGGAATCTTCCCCAGCGAACTCCGAAAATACCGGAGAAGTGCAACCTCCGACTCTCCGAAAGAAGGTCACCACGACGGCAGCACCGTTCTACCCCGACGTCCTCTTCATCGGAAGAGCGGAATCACCCGTCATCTCCGACGACGAGCCGACTGTACCCGGGGAGGAACCGCCCCAACGAGAATCCCGTCGACGGAGGAACCGGCGCAGGAACGTTCGACGACATCACGCGGCCGGAGAGCGGAATCCGGAACAACCTGTCTCGCGGGACGAGGTCTCGGAGGTAGGAGAAACCCCGGAAGAACGCGTCTTCAGAGAGCGAAGGAACTCTCGACGACGTGATCGCCGACGAGCTCAGGAACAGGCTGAGCAGGATGCAAGGCAACGTCGAGAGAATCCATTCTTCGGGCGCAACCTGAACCCCGACTTCGCCCGAGCCATGAACACGCCGAGCGAGGTCGGAGGGGTACTGGCTCGGATAGCTGAAGGACTACCTCGGACTCCCGACGCCGATGGCTACCGGCGACTATTTACTCAGGCGGCTAACCACCTTCTACCGCTTGCTCACCCGCCAAACGATCTACGACACGCCATCAACAGTCGCCGAGACGCGCGGAGCTCCATCAATGCTTCGCGCGAACGGCGGCATGAGAACGAGATTCGCCGTCGGGAGGAGTACGACAGGGATCATGGCGTCCCGACTCAGAGCCAAGCTACCAGGACTGAGTCGACAACGGCTTCAACCGGCGGAACCACCCGGGGACGGTCGAGGAATCACCATCACAACTCCCCTCCCCGGGACAAGCATCGTCCCCGACGACAGGAGGACACGTGCGGAGTGTCCGCCCTCACTCCGCGCCTTAGGGCCATCCAATGGCCTCCCAATTTCAAGGTATCCAATGTTGACAAATATGAACCTAAGCAGGATCCGTGGGGTTGGCTAGCCATCTACACCACCGCTGCTCGAGCTGCCGGGGCGTCCGAAGACGTGATGACCGCGTACTTACCCATTGTCCTTGGGCAAGACGCGCTGCAATGGCTGCGACATCTACCCCGACACTGCATCGACGTCTGGGGCGACTTCAGTCGACGTTTCACCGCCAATTTCCAGTCCCTCTCCGACAAGCCGGCGCAACCGTGGGACCTCAAATCTATCAAGCGCCGGGGGGACGAGACTCTCCGTTCGTATCTCAAGAGATTTCAAACCATGAGAAATCGTATCCCCGAGGTCACGGAGGCGGCCGTGATCGAGGACTTCTACCGAGGATCCAATGACTCGGCTTTCGTCCGAGCCATACTACAGAAGGCGCCGACTACCTCCGAGGAGCTATTCTGGGAAGCCGACCTCTACATCACCGCCGACGAGCGAGCCTAGGACCTCATCGGAGGAGCAAAGCCCGCACCAGCAGCGCCACGACGCGACGCGAACCAGCAACCTGACAAGCGATGGGAGAAGAGGCCACGCGAAGAAGTGCACGCCGCCGGACCACCTGCCTCCCGCGCTCGAGGAGGACCTCGTGGAGGCGAACGTACGCTGGACGACATCCTCGACGCCTAGTGCCCGTACCACAAGGACATGCGCCACACTCTTCGTAACTGCCGAGACTTCAAGCACTCCGTCGGACACGGCCGACCCTTCCAACCTCTACCTCCTCCTCCGCCGAGGGGAGGACCAGATGAACCACGACAACCCCATCGGCCGGAGGAGGGAGGAGGAGGAGGAGCTTTTCTACGCGTCGACAGGGAGGTCAACGTCATCTTCGGCGGACACGGATCGCAGGAGAGCAAAAGACAGCAAAAGCTCAACGATCGCCAGATACTAGTGGCGACCATCGGCCCTCCCGCCCCATACCGGTGGTCGGAGCACCCGATCACTTTCACTCGGGCAGATCAATGGCTCAACTTCGACCACCCGGGCAAATACCCGCTTCTCGTCGATCCGGTGATCCGAGAGAGCCGGGTGAAGAAGGTATTAGTGGACGGGGGAAGCAGCATCAACGTCACCTTCCCCCAGACACTCCAAGGCTTGGGAGTTCACCTCAAAGAGCTCCACGAGTCGGACACTCCTTTCTTCGGCATCGTGCCGACGGAAGGGGAATACCCGCTGGGCCACATCTACATGCCAGTAACCTTTGGAACTCCGGAGAACTACAGAACCGAGTTCCTGAGGTTTGAAGTGGCGAACTTCGACTGCGGGTACAACGCCATCATCGGGAGGCCGGGATTGGCCAAGTTCATGGCCATTCCGCATTACACCTACATGATACTGAAGATGCCGGGACCGCAAGGGATCATAACTGTGCGCGCCGACTTCCAATGCGCCGCAGAGTGTTTCCGGGTGGCTATTCAAGCAGCCCTCACTGCCAAACCGTCGACGGCTCCCTCTACTTTGGCGAACTCTAAGCCTGAGGAGGACCTTGCAATACCGACGAATGAAGCTCAGACCGCGACCTCTATGCGGCCGGCTGAAGAAACCAAGAGAATCAACCTGGGGTTCGCTGATGAGCGCAAGACGGCCATCATCAGCTCCAGTTTGGATGACAAATAGGAAAGCGCGCTCGTCCGGTTTCTGCAAGATAACCGAGATGTATTCGCATGGCAACCTGCGGATATGCCGGGAGTCCCAAGAGAACTGGCCGAGCACAAACTGAAGGTTTTTCCCCAGGCAAGGCCGATTCGGCAAAAATTACGTCGTTTCACGCCTGACAAGAGAGAAGCCATTCGCGCCGAGTTAGCTCGCTTGGTCGCGGCTGGATTTATTAGAGAAGTATTACATCCCGAGTGGTTAGCCAATCCTGTTCTTGTACTCAAAAAGAATAAAGTGGACTAGCGCATGTGTGTTGATTATACTGATCTCAACAAACGCTGTCCGAAGGATCCTTTCGGGCTCCCGAGGATAGATCAGGTGGTGGACTCCACCGCTGGATGTTCTATGCTATCTTTCCTGGATTGTTATTCTGGATATCATCAGATTAGTCTGGCGAAGGAAGATGAGGAAAAAAACGGCATTCATTACTCCATTTGGTGCTTTCTGTTATACCTCCATGCCGTTCGGCCTCAAAAACGCTGGAGCAACTTACCAGAGAGCCATTCAAACATGCTTAGCCGATCACTGGGGCAAGCGTGTGGAGGCCTATGTGGATGATGTGGTAATCAAAACACAAGACTCAAAAGATTTCATCGAAGACTTGCAAATGGTTTTCAACAGTCTGAGGCGGTATAGATGGAAGCTTAATCCTGAGAAATGTGTTTTTGGGGTACCAGCCGGAAAGTTAGTCGGGTTTATTGTCAGTCACCGGGGAATTGAAGCTAATCCAGATAAGATTGAGGCTATCATGAAGATGGAAGCACCTCGATCGCAAAAGAAGGTCCAACGGCTTACTGGATGCATGGCGGCTCTAAGCAGATTTATATCCAGGCTGGGAGAAAAAGGCTTGCCGTTTTACAAGTTGCTCAAGAAGGTGGATAAATTCCAGTGGACTTCAGAAGCGCAAGAAGCTCTAGATGCTCTGAAAAAATTCTTGACAACGCCACCAGTACTGAAACCACCTCGGCGAGCCACGTCAACTCAACCGGCTGAAGATTTGCTGCTATATATCTCTTGCACGACTCACGTGGTAAGCACCGCGTTAGTAGTCGAGCGAGTAGAAGAAGGACATGCCTACCCAGTACAACATCCTGTCTACTTCATCAGTGAAGTTCTAGGCCCCTCAAAGAAAAAGTACCCTCAAGTTCAGAAGCTATTGTATGCAGTACTTCTAACTGCCCGCAAGCTGCGTCACTACTTTGACGATCACAAAGTCATAGTAGTCACAAGTTTTCCAATAGGGGATATACTTCACAACAAGGAAGCCATCGGTCGAATAGCCAAGTGGGCTTGTGAGTTGGGATCTCATGACATCGAGTTCCGGCCTCGCACTGCCATCAAAACTCAAGCACTGGTTGATTTTGTATCAGAGTGGACTGAGCAACAAGTACCAGACAACCCGGAGACTGCAGAAGTATGGCGAATGTATTTTGATGGCTCACTAAAGCTGCAGGGAGCAGGAGCGGGGATTCTCTTCACTGCACCTGGAGGCGAACACCTCAGGTACGCCCTCCAGTTGCTATTCCCAGCCTCCAACAATGCAGCCGAGTATGAAGCTTTGATCCATGGATTGAACATTGCCATATCATTGGGCATCAAAAGATTTATGGTATACGGGGATTCTCTGGTAGTCATCAGCCAGATAAATAAGGAGTGGGATTGCTCAAACGATTCGATGGGAAGATACTGCATTGCCGTCCGAAAGCTGGAGGATAAATTCGAGGGTCTAGAATTTCATCATGTGGAAAGAGATCGGAACACGGCAGCTGATGTACTATCCAAGCTGGGGTCCAGTCGAACTCAGGTCCCACCCGGGGTTTTCGTGCAAGAAATTCTGCAGCCGAGTATCTCAATGGATCAAGTAGAAGAGTGCAACATCATAGATCAACCCGAGTCAGATCCTGATGACTGGAGAAGGCCAATCATTAAGTACATAAAGAATGAAGAAGAACCAGATGACAAGAATTCGGTAGATCGCATTGCAAGACAGTCGGCTCACTATACACTTATTGGAGAGACATTATACAGAAGAGGTGCATCAGGTGTCTTCATGAAATGCATCCTCCCATCTACTGGAAGGCAACTCCTGGAGGAGATCCACGCTGGACAATGTGGAATACATGCAGCCTCCAGAACACTGGTCGGGAAGGTCTTCAGGTCAGGATTCTATTGGCCAACAGCAAAGAACGATGCGGCCGAGTTAGTTCAAAGGTGCGAGGCCTGCCAATACTTGTCAAAGCAACAACACCTGCCAGCACAGCAACTGCAGACCATACCGGTAACTTGGCCTTTCGCGTGCTGGGGACTGGATATGATTGGACCTTTCAAGAAAGCTCAAGGGGGATACACTCATGTATTGGTGGCAATTGACAAGTTCACTAAATGGATAGAATTCAAGCCCATTGCCTCCTTAACCTCTGCCAAGGCTGTGGAATTCATACAAGACATAATATTCAGATTCAGGATACCAAACAGCATCATAACCGATTTAGGATCCAACTTCACGAGTTCAGAGTTCTTTGACTTCTGCGAACAAAAGAGCATTCAGATCAAGTATGCATCTGTAGCCCATCCAAGAGCCAACGGGCAAGTTGAGCGAGCCAACGGGATGATATTGGATGCACTCAAGAAAAAGATTTTCGATAAGAATGAAAAATTCGCAGGAAAGTGGATAAGGGAATTACCCTATGTTGTTTGGAGCCTAAGAACACAACCTAGCTGAGCTTTGCATGGAAACACTCCTTTCTTCATGGTCTATGGGTCGGAGGCAGTGCTGCCTGCTGATCTCAAGTTTGGGGCGCCAAGGTTGATCTTCGAAAGCATAGCAGAAGCTGAGACCACCAGGCTGGAGGACATAGACGTACTCGAGGAAGAACGGTTAAACGTAGTAATCCAATCAGCAAGATACCAGCAAACTCTAAGGCGCTATCACGACAAGGCTGTGCGGCAACGATTCTTCTCAGTAGGGGAGCTCGTCCTTCGCCGAATTCTAACGGGAGAAGGACGACACAAGTTATCACCCTTATGGGAAGGACCCTTTGTAGTAGCAGAAGTCACTCGGCCTGGATCGTATCGCCTCACTCAGATGGACGGCACAGAAGTTGGGAACTCCTGGAACATAGAACACCTGAGAAAGTTTTATCCCTAGCTGTACCTCAAAACTGCTGGGATAACGATGATGTACTCTGTAAAGTGGAAATATGTCATCAATAAAGAAAAGGTCTCAAGGATACTCAATTTATTTACAACTGATTTGCATTCTTACTTAACTCAGGGTGACCACTATGCCCTGCTAACGGAGCAATCGGCTTAAGTCGGCAACGACTTAAGGCGGTGCAACATGCTCACGCTTACTTAACTTGGGGTGACCACTATGCCCTGCTAACGGAGCAATCGGCTTAAGTCGGCAACGACTTAAGGCGGTGCAACATGCTCACGCTTACTTAACTTGGGGTGACCACTATGCCCTGCTAACGGAGCAATCGGCTTAAGTCGGCAACGACTTAAGGCGGTGCAACATGCTCATGCTTACTTAACATGGGGTGACCACTATGTCCTGCTAACGGAGCAATCAACTTAAGTTGGCGGCAACTTAAGACCAGTGCAACATACTCGCACCTATATAATTCAGGGGATGATTTCCATATCCCACAAACAAAATTCATAGGCATCATGCGTCATTACTACCAAACTCATTAACTAAAAATTCTGATACAACGAGAGAGTAACTATGTCGTTTGAATAAATTGGTATCCTCTAACAAATATTCAATCATGCAAGCTGCGCGCCTGGAGCACGCAGAATGTTTTTCTATTTTGCAATATCTTTCTCAGGAGCGACCGATGAAGAAGGGCGACTCGAAGAATCAGGGGCGGCGATCACGTCAGCTCTTATATCTTCGGGAACAACCACGCCGGGTCTCCTCATCAAAATTCGTCCCGCCCGAATAGCCTTGTCCAGGGCTTTGTCGCGTTGGGCCTTGAGAGTAGCGGAAGTCTCTTCAGCAGTTTTCGCAGCCAGTCAAGCGTTCTCTAACTCCTGGGCAATAGATTTTTTGGAAGCCCGGAGCCCCTTGATGGTAGCATCCTTCGCTGATATCAACTGTTTAAGCCGGGTCACCTCTTCCATGGATTCCTGCAGCTTGCGACGATGAAGGTCTAATTCTTCCATGGTGAAGCGATGACTTCTTTCCAAAATGGTCAGCGAATTGCTAGAATCTCGATACAACCTGTCAAGATTGTCACGAGAAGCGGCAAGGATACGTTTTTCTTCCTGCAAGCACAAGTCAGTTCCTTCAAAAACCAGGCAAGTAATAGGAGCACAGCAAGGAAAAAGCGCAGTTTCGTATATCACCTTTTCAGAGTCAAGCTGGGCATGCAGAGAAGAACTCAACGCATTGGCATCATCTAAGGCAGCAGAGACCTGACTCAGCTCAATCTGACTTTGAGAGTACTTTTCCTCAAGATCAGTGCATCGCTGAGCCAATTCAGCTTGATCCTGAGAATGTTTCTCCTCAAAAAGTGCAGTCTGCCGAGTCATTCCTAGTAAGAGGTAACCAAACAAAACAAGGTCAGAAGGTCAAACAGTCTACAACAAACGCGAAGAAAGAAAAAGGGCACTAACCAGCGTTAATCGCCTCCAACTCGGATACACGACGATGAAGTGACACTGGATTCCAACATGAAAGAGACGAAGCTACTTCTGGGACAGGAACACCCTGCGATCTCAGCTGGCTGACCATCCCATCCACCAAAACCTGATGAGAAGAGCAGATGAGCACAATGGCAAAAGTTCATGCAATGTAAAAATCAAGACAAAAAACAGCACAGTACCTGGAGATTGGAAAAGAATGAAGGGATCCCCAGATCAGGAGAAATCAGCTGATAACCAGGCGCAAGGTCACCACCTGAAGCAGTTTGCAACGGAATGGTGGGAATCAGTTCAGCGCCTTCAACAGAGCCGGACACTCGATCAGCGGGGACGCTGCCCTCTAAAGCGACGCCCTGGTCCAAAGTTTGAGCCACCACCATGCAGCCAGAGCGTGGAGATGACCCCGCGTGAACGTCCATGGAAGTGCCGGAAGGAGTCCCTGTTTGGGCACCTTCGGAGGCTGGGTCATAGTTGGCACTGCCCACTTGAGCCGGATCATCCCCGGCAGCACCCTCGGGGGCTGGGCAGTGGCTCGCACCCTTCGCCCGAGCTAAGTCATCCCCGACGACACCCTCGGGGGCTGGGCATGTGTCAGCACCAGTCTTAAGGTCCAGACTCTTCGCAGTAACCACTTCTAAGGTTGACAGACCCTCGGCTACTTCCATGGAATCAGGACAATCCAAGTCAGCATCCCGACCCTCGAGATCGCGCTCTAAGGTTGATGAGGCGCGGGATGACCTCAACCCAGCATCCGGCACGGCACCACAAGCTTCCGTTACATCATCATCCACTGGCCCTGATAACAAGTCCTATGGAACCATATCCTCAAGAGTTTGATCAAAGTCGGCCAGGGATATTTCTTGCAAACCAACGAGGGCAGATAAAGCAGGAGAAGGAACTCCACTACTTTCCCCACTAGCGAGGAATTGCCGACTGTTCTTCCGAGTCAGAGGGACTTCATCCTCTTCCTCTCTATCGTCTTCATCAGCAACACAGGCAACACCCCCATTGGGATCAACGACAGATGGACTACACCCATTGGGATCAGCAACAGGCATACCACACCCATTGGGATCAGCATCGATAAATTCAGGCGCAGGAACCTCCTCAGCAGCAAGAACCGAGGGACCAGCATCCTGATCCAAACTAGATACTCGCCGAATGCGTCTCCTTTTCTTTTTCTGCTCGTCAGCAGGAAGATCAGCTTGGTTAGCTCGGTAAGGACGCCTCGAGCGAACACGGACAGGTCTCTGAACATTCAAGGTTATACCAACATCAGGGAGAGGCGCCACTGCCAATGTCTCAGCAGGAGTAGCGTCAGAGGAATCCTCGGCCAACATATCAAGCATAGCATTCATTTCTGCATCATTAGGATCCAAAGGCACCTCGAAATAGACTTGTCGCTCATCATCAGGAATTTTCCCAAGTGAGGCAACCAAAGCATTGACTTCTTCATCAGAGGGCCGCGTTCTAAGGCCCAAATTGCCATCAGTCGCAGGTGGATTTGACACGAAGAGAGTGAAGGCTTTGGCAGGAGGCAGATTCCAGGCCGAGTACGCCACCGGAGCACCAACATTGGATACTTTGCCTCTGAGAATCATCTCCAGTCGGCTCACCAAATCTGCAGAAGGGATTTTCTTGTTGATAACTCGGGTTGGGTCGGCTAGCCCTTGATACAGATAAGCCGGGTGGACCCTATCTTTCAGTGGCTGAATGTTTTTGAAAACGAAGTCAGCAACTATAGCTTCAGCAGTTAAACCCCTCTCTTTCAATAGCCCAACTTCAGCTAGCAGCACACTGGCTTCAGCCACCTCCTCGTCTGTGGGAGACTCGGTCCAGCTCGGGGTGCGAACGTCTGGCTGTCTTCCCGACCGGGGGGGGAGAGAATTTCCATAGTTATCAACTATAAACCACTCCAGACGCCATCCCTTAATGCTGTCTTTAAGGGGGATCTCAAGATATTCAGTCTTCCGTCCCCGGCGCATCTCCAAACTGGCACCCCCGACCAACTGATGTTGTCCTCCGGCCATCCCAGGGCGACAATGATACAGATGTTTCCACAAGCCAAAATGCGGCAGCACGCCGAGAAAGGCTTCACATAAGTGGACGAAGATGGAAATTTGCAGAATTGAGTTAGGGTTCAGATGGGTGAGATTGATGTGGTAGAAATCAAGGAGACCGCGGAAAAAGGGAGAAATAGGAAGGCCAAGGCCGCGGAGAAGAAAAGGAGCGTAAACCACGGACTCGTGGGTATCCTCTGTCGGGACCGTAGTCCCATGGCAAATCCGCCAAGAACAGAGTTCCCGTGGAGGAAGAACACCGATGGACACAAGGTGGAGGAGTTCGGCTTCAGAGATGATAGACATGTGGTTACCTGCAAAAGGCAACTGGCTGTTGGGATCGATTGGAGGAATCACCACAGCGGACGAGCTCGCGATTTTCCTCTTGGGAGCCATCTCGATTCAACCAGTGAGCAGATTGGAGGCGAGCGCAGAGAGGGTTTGGAAGCGGGAATGCAAGAACTAGGGCGCGGAAAGCAAAGGCGGCTAAAAGTGCAGCTCTTATAGGATATTCCCGGGCCAGATACCGTTTCAAAAAGTGCCCAGTCATCACCCGGCAGTTATTTCCAAAATCCCAGCATGCCACGTAGTCATTCGGCAGTTATTTCCAAAAACTGGTGGGTCACCCCATCACTCGGGTGTTATCCTCAAAATAACTCGGCATTGCCTCTAAAATGTCGACGGCGACCTTCAATCACTCGGCGTTGCCTCTAAAACGCCAGTCTCGTGTTCAACCGCTCGGCATTACTTCTAAAATGCCGACGTTGACCTTCGCTCACTCGGCATTACTTCTAAAATGCTGACGTCGACTTTCAATCACTCGGCGTTGCCTCTAAAACGCTGATCTGGAGTTCGACCACTCGGCATTACTTCTAAAATGTCGACGGCAACCTTCGATCACTCGGCGTTACCTCTAAAACACCAGTCTCATGTTCAACCGCTCGGCATTACCTCTAAAATGCCGACGTTGACCTTCACTCACTTGGCATTACTTCTAAAATGCTGACGTCGACTTTCAATCACTCGGCGTTGCCTCTAAAACGCTGATCTGGAGTTCAACCACTCGGCATTACTTCTAAAACGTCGACGGCAACTTTCGATCACTCGGCGTTACCTCTAAAACGCCGGTCTCATGTTCAACTGCTCGGCATTACTTCTAAAATGCCAACGTTGACCTTCACTCGCTCGGCATTACTTCTAAGATGCTGACGTCGACCTTCAATCACTTGGCGTTGCCTCTAAAACGCCGATCTCACGTTCAATCGCTCGGCATTGCCTCTAAGACGCTGGTATAGCGCTCAGTCGCTCGGCGTTACTTCTAAAAACGTCGATACAGACTGTAATATTACTCGGCGGCTACTTCTGGAAGCGTCAGTATGATGATCAAGTTGTCTGTCTATTGTCTCAAGAGAATCAGATTTATAATCAAACAAAACGAGTCATCAAGATGAAACCAAAGACATTCTTCATTAAGGGAAGTGGCAATACTTACAAATCAACTCATTATGAGTTGATACTTCCTTACTGCTACTACTACTACTACGCTACACTATACTACTCTACATTACTAATACTACTACATTATTTCACTATACTATTTCTAATCTATACTAATATCTAAAAAGACTAGTGGCATCTAGCCACTGGCCCTGCCCCTACCGCCGCCGCCGCCCTTGGTGCTGCCCCGGCTACCGCCGCCCTTGGTGCTGCCCCTGCTGCTGCTGCCCCTGGTGCTGCCCTTGCTGCTGCCGTTGCCGCCGCCCCCGCCACTGCCGCTGCCGTCGCCGTCGCCACCGTCGTCGTCGTCGTCGTCGTCGTCGTCGTCCTCGTCCTCGCCGCCGTCGTCCGAGTCCTCCTCATCCGAGGAGTACTCCGACTCATCCGAGCCCTCGAGCCCGGAGCGCTCGACGGCCCGGATGTACGTCCAGACCTCCGCGGCTATCCCCTGGGAGTCGTCCGAGTCATCGGACGACGCCGGGGGAGAGACGGGAGCCGGAGACCCCTCGGACTCGGAGGAGAATTCCTCCTCCGAGTATTCCGAGTCACCGAAGTCCTCCGACGGAGGAGTTGGCTCGCGCTTACGTTTGTTGTTTTTGCCCATGGTGGAAGCAAGCGAGAAAGAAGAGAAGGAAGCAGTAAGGAATAAGCGAAGAGATGTGCAGAAACCAGAGGGGCAACAGCGTTATTTATAGAAGAGAAAGGCAACCGCTCACCTCCAACCGCGGTCACTGAACAGTCGCAAAGCATTCAATATGCACTCCCACCCGTCCGAAGACACGTCAGGCGGCTGACGCCGTTTCATGCAGCACTACTCCCATTGGGACTCCAGTCAACAGCGCAAAGGGTATGATTACACTCGCCGTCCCATCACATTATAACTCAGAAGCAGTCGGCTAAAACACTCAGCGTACCAAGCCGTCCCTTGCCCACACCCATTGGGGGGGGACGCCCAGGAATTGTCAGTATATTTTTCAAAATGGTTACATCTGTGCAGAGCATGCAGTGAATGCCTCAAGACAAAAATGAGATATCAACAAGAGTTAGAAGGAAGCCAAGTATAGCCAGCAGAGTGCAAAATATGGTCGACAGACACGACTTGAAGACTAAACAGAGAACGTCCATCAAAATGTCCAATCAGTTACAGAGCAAATAAATTACGCTACCTAGCAAGATATGGAGGGATTGCAAACTTGGCTGCAAAAGACAAAATACATGCTGACCTCTGAAGCATAATATTGATGACATAGCACGGATGACATCATGCCAACTTTTTTATAAGCAGAAAGAGTAGTCTTCAGCAAAAGGACATAAAAAGAAGACCTTCAAGCGAATTATCTTCAAAAAATCCACTTGAAGGTCGGGGGCTACACCCATTGGGTGCACCTTCGGTGCACCCCATGGATTATCATTCTAAGCCGAGACAGTGCCAATTTCTAAGAGCATAGGACGAGATTAAAAAGCCAATCCTCAACCGAGAGGAAGGAACACAAATGGGAATAATCTATATTGAAGACCTTCGAGTAGATTATTTTCTAAAATCTACTCGAAGCTCGGGGGCTACACCCATTGGGTGCACCTCCGGTGCACCCAATGAAGTTCAGAATCCTACGAATTGGAATGCCGATCTCTAAGGCACAGGCACGAAACTAGGTTTTGGTCAACAAGTGATCAGAGCAGGAGAGAACAACAGGAAACCATATTTCTTCAAATCACCTGCAAGCTGGACCTGGGATCTTCGGGTTGATTACCTCTAAATTAACCCAAAGATCGAGGGCTTGTGGGGGATAGATATCCCCCGGGTCCACTAAAAGAGTAAAGGACCTCACGAAAGGCCCAAGGGCCCAATAAATCGTAAGGTTATTCTTTCGTGGGCCTGGGGAGAGACAACCAGCAACGCAGAACGACATGAGGCCGGATTGGTGCAAACTCGGACGGCCCACTGCATCGAGCGAGTGACCGCAACAGAGATCCGATTTTCCTGCGCAGGGACCTCAATGCAACGAAGCCACGTGAGGATAAGTCGGCGAGGGTTACGTAAAGGATAATCTCAAGAGGTTCACTATCTTTTAGCCATTTGTTGTTATCTTATCCATGTGTACTGCCCCACGGTCAAGTATATAAGGCCTAGGGGGCACCCCTTCAGAACGATCAACCCATTACTTAGCCACCCACACCAACTCTCCATATTCTCGATCTAGAGAACTCTCTTGTACTCATATCCACCAAGCATACTCATCAGGACGTAGGGTGTTACGCATCACTAAGCGGCCCGAACCTGTAAACCTTGTCCACCGTCCCTCGTGCGATTAGCACGAACCATTTTGCTACAGTTGTCGACACCTTCCTACTCCTAAAACACCTTGAGGGGCAACCCCGGGTGCGCGGTCGGACCCAAAACACCGACATTATCATAAGCTGCTTTACATCATAGATATAGGGGAGTATTTATACTAGTAACAACCAGCCTTAGCGAGGTATAAACACAAAACAAAAGTATTTTCACGAGCTAATGTGAAGGAGCCTCTTCGGGAGATCTGCAGAACTGATTTCTGTGTGGCTGTTTGACTTCTGCGCAGCCTTCAGTGTTTTGACAATAACTTCTTCTAGGAATCTTCAAATGACGTGGGGCTGGATGCGTTGGAAAGCTGACTTGATAAGCTTTCTCACCATATATAGCATGCTTAATGAAACTTCGTAGAATGATGCAGTTTAATACGAAAACTTGGTCATCAAGCTGACTGTTGACCTTCTGACCAGTCGGCACTAAAGTAGGTCGGCTGCCTTTCTGGTAGATGTGGTTAAGTCGGCTTTAGAAGCATTGGAAACTAGACTTCAAGAGCTTTCCAAAAAGTACTTATGAGCCTTCATAGCTTTTGGGAATCAAAAGATATGACTGTTTCTTCTGGACGGTTCTGTTGCGCTGGACTGACTCGGACATAGCTCTTCTTGTTGACTCGTCCTTGATACGTTTTGTCCTTCCTCTTTGGTGAACCTCTTGCTGTAGCTTCTTAGCTCGGCTACGTGTAATTGGTCCATCAAAGGCTTGCGCGTGCACCTCTTGCTGTAGCTTCTTAGCTCGGCTACGTGTAATTGGTCCATCAAAGACTCGGGTTGGTGACGATGTTGGTTGTACTTGAGTTGATGTAGTATAACTTGGGGGTTGTAATGTGTTACTTAATGGCGTGGTCATATCATCCTCCTCCCCTTGAAAAGGAGTCGTCCTCGACTCTGAAGTGTCTTCACTTGTAAATGGTAAGAGGTCAGCAACATTGAACGTGTTGCTCACGCCATAGCTCGGTGGAAGATCTATCTTGTATGCATTATCATTGATCTTGGCAAGAACACGAAATGGACCATTCCCTCATGGCTCATTCGTTGGAGCTGGCCAATCCTTGATGGCTTTCACCTTGGATTCATCCACCTCCATTCCTTTTGCTGAAACAACAAAGCCAAGAAACACAACATGGTCTGTGCAAAAACTACACTGCTCAAGATTAGCAAATAATTTCTCCTTTCTAAGCTCATCTAAGACTTGCCAAATATGTTTCACATGTTCATTAAAAGATTTGTTGTAAATTAGAATATCGTCAAAGTAGACAACAATAAATTTTCCAATGAAAGTTCTTAAGACACGGTTCATTAATCTCATAAAAGTACTAGGAGCATTTGTCAAACCAAATGGCATCACTAACCATTCATACAACCCAAATTTTGTTCTAAATACAGTTTTCCATTCATCTCTAGTTTTAATTCTTATTTGATGGTATCCACTTCTCAAATCAATTTTAGTAAAAATTGTGGAACCACTTAATTTATCAAGCATACCATCTAGTCGTGGAATAGGATGGCGATAGCGAACGGTAATATTATTTATAGCTCTCCAATCAACACACATCCTCCAAGATCCATCTTTTTTAGGTACAAAAATCACAGGAACGGCACAAGGGCGTAAACTTTCACGAACGAAACCTTTATCAAGAAGTTCTTGCACTTGCCTTTGTATCTCCTTAGATTCTTCAGGATTGGTTTGATATGGTGGATGGTTAGGAAGTGTAGCCCCTGGAATGAGATCAATTTGATGCTCAATCCTACGAAGTGGAGGTAGTCCAGCTGGTGTTTCTTGTGAAAACACATCTTCAAAGTTCTGCAAAAGATCAGCCACAACACTAGGAAGAGATGTTATGTCATTAGGAGAAATCAAAGCTTCTTTGTTCACAAGTACAAAGAGCACTTGATATGGGTTGTTCCTCACTTCTCTCAGCTCAGATTTTGTGGCTAGCATAACTAGATGTTCTCCCTCTTCCTTCCTTTTATCTCTTGAATTTGGCTTGTAGCACTCGCTCACCGAATTGTGGATGGCACTCAATTTCTTTTGCTCTTCTCCTCCTCTACTTGCTGCACTAATTTCAGTTTTCTTTTATAAATGTTCAGCCATGATTTGTTGAGGGGTCATAGGCTTGAGTACAAACTTTCTCCCTTTCAGATCTAGCGTGTATTGATTTGTTCTTCCACAATGCTGAGAATATCGATCATATTGCCAAGGTCTTCCTAGCAGCATGTGACACACAGACATGGGTGCAACATCGCACTCCACTGTGTCAACATACTCTCCAATCTTGAACGAAACTTTCACCTTATAACCAATCTTGATATCTCCTGATTCATTCAACCATTGGACATGATATGGATGAGGGTGTCGCTGCAACTTCAAACCAAGCCTTTCAACCATCTCACGACTTGCAAGATTATGACAGCTCCCTCCATCAATGATCACCTTTACTACTTTGTCTTGCACTTTGGCTCGCGTTTGAAAAAGATTATGTCGCTGTCCAATTTCAGCTTCTTTCATTTGAACACTCAAGATTTGTCTAACCACAAGAGTAGTACCATGCTCAAATTCACATCCCGTATGTTCTTCAGATTTATCAATGTCATCTTCATTTCCTGCTTTAGCTTCCTCTTCACTAGCTGATGTATATTCTCCATCATCAGTCACAAGGATCACACGATTATTTGGACATTCCTTTATGACATGACCACGACCTCCACACTTGAAGCACTGAATACCACTACTCTTGGCTGTTGAACCCACTAACGTTGAAGTGGAGGCTGCTGGTTTATAACTCGTGTTTGGAGCAGCACCGTTCTTTCCACTAGAATTGCCTTGAATATTGGATCGCAAGCCTCCAGTTGAACCTTTTGTTGCTGAGGATGCAGCAGTAAACCTTGAGATCGATTTGCTTCCTCCAGTCATGGTTCGTGCACCATATGACAAGGGCTCGCTGCTCTTAGCATCTTGTTGCAGCTGGCGTTCAGCTTTGGTGGCTTGATGTACCAAATCAATAAGACTTTGGTACGGCTGAAACTCAACAATACGCTGAATGTTGCGGTGTAACCCAGCCATGAAACGTGCAATGGTTTGCTCTTCGTCTTCATACACATTGGCTCTAATCATGGCCTTCTCCATCTCCTTATAATACTCCTCAACAGAGAAACTTCCTTGCCTCAAATTCTGCAATTTATCAAAAAGATCACGCCGATAATGCTTCGGCACAAAACGAATTCTCATTTCTCGCTTCATCTCTTGCCAAGTAATAATAGGGTCCTCTCCATCTTCTTCACGATCACGAAGAAGTTGCTCCCACCAAATCAGAGCATATCCTTCAAACTCAAGAGATGCCATTGCAAGTTTCTTCTCCTCTGAATAATTATGTAGGCGGAAGATTTTCTCCACTTTCAATTCCCATGTGAAATAATCTTCAGGATCAGATCTACCATCAAATTTTGGCATGGTAAACTTAAGTTTCCCAAATCTCTCTTCTTGGTTGACGCCTCTATGATGACGACGACCATAGCGATGTTGAGACTGATCATCCCCAAATTCAGATTCTTCATTGTCATTATTTCTTCGATTCCGGCCTCTTCCTCTACCATATGCAGCACCTTGATTTCTCCTCCCATGTTCACTTGCTCTTCTAGAATAATTTCCTTCATCTTCTTCCCCATCTTCATCATGGTTTCTTACACCGTCGAGGAGTCGACGACGACCTCTGATTTCAGCCATAAGTGTCTGAAGATCTTGTGCCAACAGATCTTGCTTGGCTTCTATGCTTTGTTTGAGCTCATTGAATTGTATCAGGGTGACACATTCTTCAATCTCAACGTTGGGATCCATCTTCCTGCGAAGTTAGTGACAACAAGGCAACAAATATAGGTGGAATATGAAGCTATATAGAATCTCACAACCTCACCACTCTTACCAACCAAAGCTCTTATGAGTTCCCTGCGGGTTGCAAGAAAATGTGTGGTGGTAACAAGAAAGTGGTGGTTAAGCGAATACAAGACCAGAGTACCGATTACGATGGCTTATATGTGGAGCTTGGTGGGGATTAATAAACAAGGGATACAATCTGAATTCTAGTTGTTGTTAAGTTAAATAACCATCCGACTAGAAGTTCCCTGCCTAGTGCTGACCACAAGATTCGAGTGATGTAAATAGATCAAACACACGCGCAAGAAATTTCAGATTTGATGCAGACAAGGAGTATGATTGGAATGCAAGTGTTGCAATCAGATCCAACCAAAATTTTGCACCAAATGACAATAGCAAACTGGTTGAATAACTTGATAAAATTTTCAGCACTTGTGCACATAAACAAACTGATTGTTCTACTTTTCTTTCACAATCTTGTTCAACACTTTTCTTTGGTACTTTTCTTTCTTCTCTTTTTTTGATACTTTTTTTATAGAACTAAACACAGAGATCTGATATGATATTGCACACTTTATAATACTTAACAAACAACTCAACCAGCAGCTATAACTTAAATAGGATCAAAGTTAACGCGAAGGAAATGATGAGGTTTTTTTTTCAGAATACTCTTTTTGTGGATATTTTCAGATATATATAAGAGGCTCAAAGGAAAACACAAAGGATAGAGTGACCAGCAACTAAACAAAGATTCTAAGGACTGAAACTTAACAAAACTCACTGGAACAACAGATTGAAAGAAAAGGCTATGGCAAAAATATTTTATGGCTTTTGGGTGGATAGGACGAACACAAAATATATGTAGCTAAGGGTAAAGAATCCTACCGTGGCAACTGAGGCTTTGATACCAGATGATGTGTCACGATGCCCGATCTTCACGACGTAGGATCAATCTTCAGATAACTAGCTTCAAAGAAGCCAAGATAACTTGCTGCAAGCAGCGATAACTAGTGCAACCTGACAAATAAAACTCGAAGCCAACCACCGTCTTTAACCGGCAGCCTGAATCGAGGATTCGCCCAACCACACTCTCAAAGAACCAACCAACACAGCCTACAATCAATCGAGGAGACCTCGAAGGGAGTAGGAGCACCAATTGGGAGCGGATGAAGCCGCCGCTTCTGCAATCCCGCGAAGGAATTCATAAGAGCAAAGGGGTAGAGATCACTCTCAATATTTGTTAGCACAAAGCTGAACAAAGGGGTTCTGTTTTAGATTATCATAAGCTGCTTTACATCATAGATATAGGGGAGTATTTATACTAGTAACAACCAGCCTTAGCGAGGTATAAACACAAAACAAAAGTATTTTCACGAGCTAATGTGAAGGAGCCTCTTCGGGAGATCTGCAGAACTGATTTCCGTGTGGCTGTTTGACTTCTGCGCAGCCATCAGTGTTTTGACAATAACTTCTTCTAGGAATCTTCAAATGACGTGGGGCTGGATGCGTTGGAAAGCTGACTTGATAAGCTTTCTCACCATATATAGCATGCTTAATGAAACTTCGTAGAATGATGCAGTTTAATACGAAAACTTGGTCATCAAGCTGACTGTTGACCTTCTGACCAGTCGGCACTAAAGTAGGTCGGCTGCCTTTCTGGTAGATGTGGTTAAGTCGGCTTTAGAAGCATTGGAAACTAGACTTCAAGAGCTTTCCAAAAAGTACTTATGGGCCTTCATAGCTTTTGGGAATCAAAAGATATGACTGTTTCTTCTGGACGGTTCTGTTGCGCTGGACTGACTCGGACATAGCTCTTCTTGTTGACTCGTCCTTGATACGTTTTGTCCTTCCTCTTTGGTGAACCTCTTGCTGTAGCTTCTTAGCTCGGCTACGTGTAATTGGTCCATCAAAGGCTTGCGCGTGCACCTCTTGCTGTAGCTTCTTAGCTCGGCTACGTGTAATTGGTCCATCAAAGACTCGGGTTGGTGACGATGTTGGTTGTACTTGAGTTGATGTAGTATAACTTGGGGGTTGTAATGTGTTGCTTAATGGCGTGGTCATATCAGTAAGCCAAAGAACTGGTGTATCGTCCATTCAAATTGGAATTATTTGAGGAGAAGATTGGAATGGTTTGAAAGTAGGAGAGAGATAAGAAATAATTGAAATCTGTCTCGACCAGGAAACCACTTGTAGCCATCTATAAATTAGATTTTTAACGCGATCACACGATCTACGACACCGAAGTACCTCCACGTCAAAAAGTCACGGTGGTATCCATGGGCACTCGGTAAAGATTTTTTTAAAATTAAAAAATATACTTTGCCGAGTGCCTTTGATCTGGCACTCGGCAAAGACTAGACTTAGGGTTTTAACAACTTTGCCGAGTGCCGCCCGACAAGCACTCGGCAAAGCTTTCTTTGCCGAGTGTCCAACATGGGACACTCGGCAAAATGTATTTTAATTTTTTTTATTTTGTTTATGAAACTTTTTGTGGTATGTTCCTACACTATGTAGACCTACATGTACTATTTTGGGACAATTATAACTGTGTTTCTAATAGCTAGTAGATTTAGTCCGTTTATTTGAATTCCTTCGAAAAATTTAGATTTGAACTGCAGGTCACTCGAAACTTGGAAAACCGTGCATGCAAAAATGATATCCATGCTACTTAGCACAAGTTACGACCGATTTCTGGAGCGGACCGGAAACTTCGAACACCATGCTCACTCAACATGGCCGTTAACTTGTCATCCAGCTGTTTAAAATTTTTATAAAACACAAACAAAGTCAGAAAATCATGAAACTTGTCCACGTGTTATGATATCATATGTACAGGCTGTGATAAAAATTTTAGAATGTTTGGAGAAAGTTGTGAGACACAATGTGTAGAAACCTAAGAGAACTACACATGAAATCATAGAGTTTCAATGTGGATCTCTTAGGTTTGTACACATAGTGCGTTACAGCTTTCTCGAAACTTTTTCAAATTTTTATCACAGCCTCTACATATGATATCATGACACGTAGACATGTTTCATGATTTTCTGACTTTGTTTGTGTTTTATACAATTTTTAAACACTTGGATGACAAGTTTACGGTCATGTTGAGTGAGCATGGTGCTCGAAGTTTCCGGTCCGCTACTGAAATCGGTCGTAACTTGTGGTAAGTAGCATGGATATCATTTTTGCATGCACGGTTTTCCAAGTTTCGAGTGACCTGCAGTTCAAATCTGAATTTTCCGAAGAAATTCAAATAAACAAACTAAATGTACTAGCTATAGAAAACACTGTTATAATTGTCTTAAAATGGTACATGTAGGTCTACATAGTGTAGGAACATACCACAAAAAGTTTGGTGACCAAAATAAAAAAATAAAAATATGCTTTGCCGAGTGTCTACATAGGACACTCGGCAAAGACTACGTTTGCCGAGTGCCAGATATTTGACACTAAAGACTGACGGCCGTCAGTTGTAGACGGCCGCTAACGGCCCTTTGCCGAGAGCCATGTTTGCCGAGTGCTTGACCCTCGGCAAAGCAGTCTTTGCCGAGTGTCCTACACTCGGTAAATTAGCTCTTTACCGAGCGCAGGACTTTGCCGAGTGCGGCCCTCGGCAAAGTCTGCTTTGCCGAGTGCCCGATAAAAAGCACTCGGCAAAGGCACCGGCAATCGGCAAAGACGCAGATTCCGGTAGTGCACATATAATATGATGGTGCCATGATTAGTACCGAATAGTGCACTTGTAATTTACGTGTCAAATATCAGGATACTAAATTCTAGAGTCCAAACACTATAATAGATACACAAGAGATGTAAAGTACAATTTTGAAAAGCAAATAAAAATCGGTAACAAGGGAGACGACGTGTGTGGTATATGGAAGCCGGAGCGAGGGCATGGCTACGGTGCACGCACGGACGACTAGGCAACGCGTGCACGTAGCGCGTGAGTGCGCCGCTGCTTTCCGCGGGCACGCGTGCGACGACCTCCTGGGCGGGGCCTGCGGCCGCGACGCGACGCATCGCCCACCTCGCCCTGGACGAGTAGACTGCTCGTCAGCGTGATGTCAACCCTTGGCGAATTCTCTCCATCCACCGCGCTACTCTCCAGCCAGCTCTACTGCAGGCTGCAGCTGCAGGTAGTGGGTGAAAACGGTATACAATAATGACTAGTTTGGTAGCTATAAAACTAAAAAATTTAAGAACTAGAATCTCTTTCTTATTAAAAAAAACCAAAGAGAATTGAGAGGCTAGAATTTCCTTGATTCTAGCTCTCTAATCTACTCCGGTTTTATGACTCTCAAACTAGTACTAAGGGTTAGTTTGGGAACCACAAAACTAGAGGGCATTGGAGGGCTAAAAATCTCCTCCTTATTTAAAATTAATAAGAGGGTATTTTAGTCCCTCTAAGCCCTTCCGATTTTATGGCCGTCAAACTAGCCCTAAAACCATTTTCGTTTTCATATTTTCTTTAGAAATGAGATCGAATCCGGAAACGAAAACGACATCGGAAACGAAATTTCGATACGAAAATTACACCAGTTACGATCGGAATCTAAAATACGATATTTCGATACAAAAATTACACCAGTTATGATCGGAATCTAAAATACGATCAATAAAAACCGTAACATATACCCTCAATTGACTTCGAAAATTCATGCAAGTCATACATTCATATAAAATTAGTAATAATATATACCATGAGGCAGATCTTGATTTTAGGAAAATAATAAAAATTAGTTTCATAATTTTCTAAGCTAAGATGAATTTGTAAAGATCAGCTTAGATTTAACATTTTTTCAAAAAAATACTGAATTTATTACCGACGATAAAATACTGAATAAAAATAGTAATTTCTTGAAACGGTCGAAAGAGACCCAAACCGTTTCCGTTTGCGTTTCCGATTTTTTCTACTGATTCTGTTTCCGTGTTTTCAGTAACCGTTTTCATTTCTGTTTAGACCTAAATTTCGGTAAAACTTCGATAACTATTTCCGGTATCCAAAAATTACCGTTTTCGTTTTCACCCCTAGCTACAGGTCATGTACGTGTATCTAGCGGAGAGCACTACCATACTACCGGTACCAAACTCACCCGTAAGAGGGATATTTTGTTTCGAGCGACTAATTTTTAGTATATAATTTTATTCTATTTTAGTCTCTAAATTATCAAATATAGAAACTAAACCAGACATTTACTTTTTTATTGACAATTTAGGGACTAAAATAAAATAAAATAAAATAAAGGGACTGAAAATTAGCCATAAAAAACCAAACACCTCTTAAACGAGGCTACGAGAGAGTACTATTCATTTTTTATGTTTAAAAACTAATGTAGAATCAAACTTCGTCATTCAATTAAATTATAGTAAGTTATACAAAAAATGGAAAAAAACAATATAGATGTACTTCATTAATTAGTTTATCAATATGCCAATTTTCAAGTTCTATATTTATAGATTTGTTGCGACTTTTAATAGTTTGCTTGTACGGCATTTGCATGCGGGAAGCTTGATTGTAAAATACGTATCTTTTGTCTTTATTCGGAGGCGCTGTACTTTTTTTTTCTAGCCACCATTGGATTAACAAAGGATCTAAAAATAAAATCTACTTCTGAATTCTTTTTTTTGAAAGGGAGAGGCAAAAGACTTGCCGCTCCAATATATTAGATAGGGAAGGACTTATAGGAAACTGAATCGATTTACACGACGACTGACTGAACAGATCTACTAAACAGACCTACTAGCCAGACGAAAACTGATAACAACGAACGAGCTCTTTGACGACTAAAGCAATCTGCTCCGCTGATCTATGCTGACTATGGAAGATTCTATTGTTTCTTTCTAACCAAACGCTCTACCAAAAGTAAATCATAAGGCCGTCGAAATGTCTTCGATCTCAAATGCTTGCTGCACATACTTCTTAAATTCCTCCACCAATCATACAGAGACAATCATACAAAGACTCGGTACCATAGATCCCTCTAAAGGACGAAAGGTTGGCCCAAGACAAGATTTTGTCCCACACCTCCCTGCTGAAGGGACAGTCCTTGCATAAGTGAACCGTCGTTTCAAAGGTCGAATTACAGAGGCAACAAGAAGGATTGCAAGGCCATCCCCTTTTCTGGAGGTTGTGTGCTGTCAACACTCTGTTGTGTAAAAGAGTCCAAGCGAAAAAGCGACATTTTGGTTCAGTTTTTGCTTTTCAAATGGAATAGATTTTCATTATGCAGAAGTTTGTTGAGAATTGAATGTTATAGGCTACTTGTACTGTACTGTCCATCAGCCGTCCATCTCCAAGAGATGGTGTCCTCCAAGTTGTTAAGCTCTTGCGTGTTGTTGATAGCCTGCTAAAGGGTTACAAAGTCTTTTATTTTGTCTTCTCGTGTGCATGGCAGGTATAACTGAATCCATATGTTGGTTCTAAGAGCATGAAAGACCGAAATGTTTTTCTTCCTTGCTTTCTTGAACAGACTTGGTGCAATATTCTTTGGCACATGACCATGGATCCAACTCAATTTCTGTTGACACCTTTTTGGAGGCGCCAATCACTTCAAAAGAACCAGCGGCGGTGCTCTCTGGTCAGGCGCGGACGGTCCGCGGCACAGGGCCGGACGGTCCGCGACCTGGCGTGAGGCGGCGGTGCTCTCTGGTCAGGCGCGGACGGTCAGCGGCACAGGGCCGGACGGTCCGCGACCTGGCGCAGGAACTCGGGTTCCCTGCCTGACGGCCGGACGGTCCGCGCCCTAGGGCCGGACGGTCCGCGCGTGCGCAGGGGCGGCGGAAGATCGCCGACGGTGCCTGGATCTCGCTCCCGGGAGGGACCCCGTCGGGGAGGAGAGATCCTAGGTGGTGTCTAGGCTCGGGCAGGCCGACCTAGACTCCTCTAATCGACATAGAGTCGAGGAGAGGCGGAGAATTTGGGGATCGAGAGGCTAAACCTAAACTAGACTAGAACTACTCCTAGGATAAAATGCGAAATAGAAGTTGTATTAATTCGATTGTTCATTACAAATCGGCCGTATACCTCTCTATTTATAGAGGAGGGGGGCTGGACCCTTTACAAACTAATTTCCGAGCTTATCCCATGATTTTAGCTAACAACCGTAGCACAAAACTCGGAACCCTAATCTGTTCTGCGCACGCGCGGACCGTCCGGCCCACAGGCGCGGACTGTCCGGACCGCGGACCGTCCGGCCTCAGGGCCGGACCGTCCGCGCGCTCAAATTGGTGCTCAACATATGCCCCTCTGCCTTTTGGTGGAGCTGAGCGAACCAAAAGCAACTAACTCGATGTTATCACATCGGTTTTCTTAGGCATCTTGCCACTTACTAGGATAGTACGCAGTGGTCTTGGTCTCGGACGTGACCCCTTTAGCTTTGATCGAACTGTCGGTCCCAACACCGTCGAGCGTCATACTGATCCTGACCAATCTGTCACCTAGCTTTTCCTAATTTTCCAAGTGTTCTGGCGTAGCTTCGTAGTCGACCAGGTCTTCTCCTTGCAGGTCATTTTCCTCCATGGGTGTCGGCACGTCGTTGCAGGTGTCATGGTTTATTGCGGATGAGTCGGCCTCAGGGGTTGGACGGTCCGCGTCCTGTACGGTTGGTCCGGTCTTTATAGCCGGACTATCTGCTATACCTGCAAAGAGCTGCACAGTTGCTGTTTTATTTTCTGTCTTTATGGCCGTTTGATTTTCCTCAACGGCCTTTGGTCTCCATCTCTTTTGTGGTGGCGGATACTGCGGATGTGTGTCATTGAATATTTTTTCCGCCTCCTTCTCCTGATTCTCCTTTGCTCTAAGGCGCTGTAATTTTCGCTTTTGCAATCGTGTCAATCCCGATGGGCACCATCGGGGCATGGAGTATTTTGGATCGGCTATTTTATTGACAGTCGTACTTTCTTTTTTGTTTGTGTTGGCCGATTCACCAAAAATCATCGGCCCTTCGTTATTTTGTTGTACGACGACATCTGTCGTTCCTATTTTAATGACATCTCCCTTTTTCGTACTGTTGGAGGTTGTAGCTGTATGCCCCCCTGCCGGATTAGTCAGCCTTTGGGGCCGAATTGTTCGGCAATCTTGCTGGGCCTGTGCTCGTGGACCAGATTGAGGGGCTCTCAATCGCTCTTGTACTGGAGGTGTCAACCTATTGAATACAGATGTTTGGGGTACCCCCCAAGCGGGGTACTGTGGCATCCCAAATGGGTATGGTGGCATGCCCCACATTTGATTTGGGACGTATGGTGGAGGTATGTATATGTATGAATATGGCATAGGTGGATATGGTGGTGGAGGTGTCCATGCAGGTACATTAGGTCTTAATTGAACATTATGACCTCCCGTCCTTTCCGATTGGTGTGGTGGTCCAATGGGCCTAACCTGCCGTCGCACCTAGGTGGGTAAGCAAGGTCCCTTTGGTGGCCGATCGCTGGGGCCAGCCTTCTTTTTCACATATTTAGACAATAATTGATCAAAGGTCGGGCTAGATTTTACCAACCGACCAGTTGCCATGAACGTGTTAGTTTTCCACGTACCTATTTCTGGTCGTCGTGGTTTGAAGGTACGTGGTCGCCGCGGCTCTTCGACGTTGCCGGACCGTCCGCCAGAACGCTTCGGACCGTCCGGTGATGTTACGGACCGTCCGCGCCTAGACACCGGACCGTCCGCGATGCGTAGTATGGGTTCTCGCGCATATCCCCTTGTCTGTGCTTGCCCCCCAGTGCTGGAGTTTGTGATGGTTACCTTCAGTGTCTCCCCTCCATCAGGAGTCTTCTCGGCCATCACTTTCCTACAAGAAATTTTGTTGTTTCCATCGGCCTCCCGTGCGTTGCCGATGATGACTTCTTTGTCTTTGCCCTTATCGGCTGTGTTGGGCCGAAATAGGACCTTTTTGCCATTAAAGTCGATCACATTCATTGGGAAGGGCTCCATATCCTCCTAAAATTTCAATCGTCCCTCGTTAATGGCCGATTGGATTTGTCGTCGGAACACATTACAATCATTAGTGGCATGGGAAAATGAGTTGTGCCACTTGCAGTATGCGCGACGCTTTAGTTCGTCGGCAGGTGGAACGATATAATCAATTTTAATGTTACCATTTTTTAGTAATTCATCGAATATCTTATCACATTTGCCGACATTAAATGTAAACTTAACCTCCTCCTGTCGTTCATTCCGAACTGACTGCAAGGAGGAGCAAGCCGAAGATTTGGCCTGCTCGGGCCAAACTATTTCGGCAGTGTAAACTTTCTTTGGTTCATCGTCCGAACTACTTTGATTGTGTTCTACTATATGGACATTATGATGAACCGTTTTGACTAGTTCTTTGCTTCGGCTTTCACAAGCCGAAGCTCTCTGATGTAATTGTGCTAGAGTAAAGAACTGGATGCCTTCTAATCTCTCTTTTAAATAGTAGCGCAATCCATCAAAGGCTATTTCTGCCAGTTGTTTATCTGTTAAATGAATTTGAAAGCATCGGTTTCTCGTATCCCGGAATCTCCGGATATAATTACTAACCGATTCATCCTTTTCTTGTCGTAGAGCCACTAAGTCTACTAAATCTAGCTCATAATCGCCAGAGAAGAAATGTTCATGAAATTTTTGTTCTAAATCTCCCCACGACAAAATGGAATTAGGAGGGAGCGTGGCATACCATGTGAATGCAGTCCCTGTTAAAGATAATGAAAATAAACGTACACGGAATGCTTCGGTGTCGGCCAATTCTCCTAACTGTGCTAAGAACTGGTCTATGTGCTCACGCGTGCTCTTTTCTGTGCCACCCGAAAACTTTACGAATTCAGGTATTTTGGTCCCCTGTGGGTATGGGAGCCAGTCAAACTTGCTATCATAAGGTCTCCGATATGACTGCCCCCCGGGGACTATACTAACTCCGAGCTTATCTCGGAACGCCCCAGCTATTTCCTCCCTTACTATATCGATGGCAGCCGGTGGGAGACCACCGGCTCTTTGATCCCATATGGGTGAGTTTGTTTGGATGTTGGTGTGTTGTTTTCCTCCCCATTGGTTTGGGTTTTGCGGCGCGTTAATGCATGCCCTATGAGGCTCATAGGACTGGCCATTCCTTTCTGGCCTTCTAGGGGCCGGAAATTTCTCACTCTCACGGGTTTGATAGATTATATTATGATGCTGTTGTGTCGTATGGTGAGATGGGGAGTCTAGCTAGGACGGATACGGAGTTAGATATCCATCCTCCTTAAAAAACTCTGTGCCGGACCGTCCGGTTAAATACGTGGACCGTCCGACTCCGTGGGCGGACTGTCCGGCCATGTGGCCGGACCGTCTGACATTATATTCGGGCTGTCTGGCGTCATACGCAGACGGTCCGAATGGGTTATCTAGGGTTTGTACGGCATGTGGCGGCTTGGGTGCATGTCTCGGTAATTCGCTTTTAAAAATAGGATCAGCCGCCGCTGCCCCGGACGGTCCGCGCCCATGTGCAGACGGTCCAGACATGCGCAGATCGGCAAATTTATCGCCGATGTGCGTGGGAGGCTGTCGTTGCCTAGGGTACATGTCCATCGGCATCCCATAAAGGGGTTGTGACTGGTCGTGCCAACCTGTAGCCGATGAATTATGTGTGTATTCCCTCCACTCAACCTCGTGCGAAGAAAGATTTGCCGTAGTAGACTTATCAAGCGCACGCACTAGACGTTTATGATCATTTTGTATATCCCCTACGATACATTGCAACTGTTCTCGCTGTTCGTCTATGTAAGCTTTAAGAGATTGGAGTTCGTTGGTGCTACTTACATTGGGGATATCTGGTGTGGGTCGGAACGAAGCCGGATCCGTCGCCCGATGTCGGACGACCTTGTTGTTCCTGTCCACTTTGAAGTTGGTCAAGAACTTTGCTTTTGCTTCTTGGATCAGCTGCTCCTGGCGCTCCTCGAACAGGAGCTGTTCTTCAGCCGGCAAGGTCTCCCATGTCGGTGTGATGATATTGCTGGTAGAAACCTCAGAGCTATATTTTGAACCGGCCATTGAGGCCGATTTGATAGGTCTATATGTGTTGTCCCCAGCGGAGTCGCCAAAAAGTATGTTGACACCTTTTTGGAGGCGCCAATCACTTCAAAAGAACCAGCGGCGGTGCTCTCTGGTCAGGCGCGGACGGTCCGCGGCACAGGGCCGGACGGTCCGCGACCTGGCGTGAGGCGGTGGAGCTCTCTGGTCAGGCACGGACGGTCAGCGGCACAGGGCCGGACGGTCCGCGACCTGGCGCAGGAACTCGGGTTCCCTGCCTGACGGCCGGACGGTCCGCGCCCTAGGGTCGGACGGTCCGCGCGTGCGCAGGGGCGGCGGAAGATCGCCGGCGGCGCCTGGATCTCGCTCCCGGGAGGGACCCCGTCGGGGAGGAGAGATCCTAGGTGGTGTCTAGGCTCGGGCAGGCCGACCTAGACTCCTCTAATCGACGTAGAGTCGAGGAGAGGCAGAGAATTTGGGGATCGAGAGGCTAAACCTAAACTAGACTAGAACTACTCCTAGGATAAAATGCGAAATAGAAGTTGTATTGATTCGATTGTTCATTACAAATCGGCCGTATACCTCTCTATTTATAGAGGAGGGGGGCTGGACCCTTTACAAACTAATTTCCGAGCTTATCCCATGATTTTAGCTAACAACCGTAGCACAAAACTCGGAACCCTAATATGTTCTGAGCACGCGCGGACCGTCCGGCCCACAGGCGCGGACCGTCCGCGCGCTCAAATTGGTGCTCAACAATTTCCAAAAACTAGCTGTTCTCCCATTACCAATGTTGACCACCGTGGATGCATTGAAAAGCTCTTCATCTGTTTTGTCGCATGACGATTGTAAATCGATCCATGCCTTATCTCTGTCCTTCCAACGCATCCACAGCCATCTGATTCTTAAAGCCCTTGTGAAGCGTTCAAGGTCCAGTATGCTCAGACCCCCTTGTTCTTTGGCAGGCATGTTGTAGACCAGTTGATCAAACAGTGACCTCCACTGCAAGTTTTAGGATTGTTTCGTTTCCAGAGAAAGCCTCTTCTTATCTTATCAATTTTTTACAACAGCCATTTTTGAACCGGAAAAAGTTGATAAATCGGTTGGGCGGTTAACTTATGAAGTCAGTTCGTGTTGTTATTGTTACCCATCGTCCTCTAACAAAGATATATTGTACGAGTGGTTAATTAATGTTATTTATGGATTGCCTCTCGAGATGGAGCGAGGTATTTCTAAGGGCAACTAACACTACCGGAATCGCAGGCTTTGCCGAGTGTTGTATTCTTTGCCGAGTGTCTTTTGTCGGGCACTCGGCAAACAAGGCTTGGCCGAGTGCCGCACTCGGTAAAGTTAGGCACTCGGCAAAGCGACCTTTACCGAGGGCTGAACACTCGGCACAGAGCGACACTCGGCAAAGACAACTTTGCCGAGTGTCAAACTCTCGGCAAAAGGGTGTTCTCGGCAAACGGCCGTCAGCGGCCGTCCCAAAGCTGACGGCCGTCAGTCTTTGCCGAGTGCCAGCCGTTGGCTCTCGGCAAAGAGGTTCTGTGCCGAGTGCCACATAGTAGGCACTCGGCAAAGCATAATTTGCCGAGTGTCATCTCTGGACACTCGGCAAAGTATATTTTTATTTTTTTTATTTTGTCTATCAAAATTTTTGTGGTATGTTCCTACACTATGTAGACCTACATGTATCATTTGTGGACAATTTTAACAGAGCTTTCAATCGTTAGTAGATTTAGTTCGTTTATTTGAATTTCTTCGGAAAATTTAGATTTGAACTGTAGGTCACTCGAAACTTGGAAAACCGTGCATGCAAAAATGATATTCATGTTACTTAGCATAAGTTACGACCGATTCATGGAGCGGACCGGAAACTTCGAGCAACATGCTCACTAAACATGGCCGTGAACTTGCCATACACATGTTTAAAAATTGTATAAAACACAAACAAAGTCAGAAAATCCTGAAACTTGTCCACGTGTCATGATATCATATGTACAGGCTGCGATAAAAAATTGAAAAAATTTCGAGAAAACTATGACGTGCTATGTGTACAAACCTAAGAGATCCACATTGAAACTCTATGATTTCATGTGTAGTTCTCTTAGGTTTCTACACATAGTGTCTCACAACTTTGTCCAAACATTCTCAATTTTTTATCACAACATGTACATATGATATCATGACACGTGGCCAAGTTTCATGATTTTTTGACTTTGTTTGTGTTTTATACAATTTTTAAACATGTGGATGGCAAGTTCATGCCCATGTTTAGTGAGCATGTTGCTCGAAGTTTCCGGTCCGCTCATGGAATCGGTCGTAACTTGTGCTAAATAGGACAGATATCATTTTTGCATGCACGATTTCCCAAGTTTCGAGTGACCTGCAGTTCAAATATGAATTTTCCGAAGAAATTCAAATAAACGAACTAAATCTAATAGTTATAAAAAACACTTTTATAATTGTACCAAAATGGTACTTGTAGGTCTACATAGTGTAGGAACACACAACAAAAAGTTTGGTTGCCAAAAATAAAAAAAATAAAATATACTTTGCCGAGTGCTGGAAAGATAGCACTCGGCAAAGACGGCGTTGCCGAGTGCCTGTCCTTGAGCACTCGGCAAAGTTTGTACAACACATCTTTGCCGAGTGCTCTACAGCTAGCACTCGGCAAAGATGTCTTTGCCGAGTGCCCGCGATCCGGCACTCGGCAAAGGCGTCTTTGCCGAGTGCCCGCGATCCGGCACTCGGCAAAGTTTATTTTAAAATTTTTAAAAAATCTTTGCCGAGTGCCCGCGATCGGGCACTCGGCAAAGAATGTAATTTAACCACCCGACAACCTTTCTTCTCTCTTTCTCTCCTTTCACTTCTCTCTTCTACCCGCCGCCGCTCTCACCGCCGCCCGCGACCGCCGCCAGCTCCAGCCTCCCGGCTCGCCGCCGGCGCCGCACGGCCTCCCCACGCGCCCCGCCGCCGCGCCCCGACGTTACGGCGCCCCCACAGCCGCGCCCCGCCGTCGCGGCCACCGCCGGCCGCGCCCACCGCCGAGCACCGCCGCCGCGCCCACCGCCGACCGCGTCCACCGCCGTCGCGCCACCGCCATCGCCGACCCAACACCGTCCCGTCTTCTACCCCGGCCCCTCTCCGACGAATTTAGTGAGTATAATAAGTTTTGGATTTAGTGATTTTCGTGAATTTAATTAGTTTTGTATGTGTGTTTAGTGAGTTTATACTATATGTTTGTAGTGAATATAGTGACTTTAGTGAGTTTAATTAGTTTAGTATGTGTGTTTAGTGAGTTTATACTATATGTTTGTAGTGAATATAGTGACTTTAGTGAGTTTAATTAGTTTAGTATGTGTGTTTACAGAGTTTATACTATTTGTGTTAATTTGGCATAATGTGATGGTGGATATGGATGCCGTTTAGTATGTGTGTATACAGAGTTTATACTATTTGTGTTCATCGTGTCGTTTGTATATGTGCGTGTCAGCCATCGTGCTGTTAGATCTATTTGCAGGTTTTGGAAATCTCCCCGTACAGGGGAAGTGCTGCCGATTTTTTTTGACCACCTCGTTTATTTTTTACAGAGAAGATACTTGTCTTCCTAGCCACTGCGGGTCTGCCTGCACCGCGTCGCGTCGCCACTGCACCGACCCGCCACAGCCCCACTAGCCTGACTCCACCGCCACCCTAGGTATAACCTCTATTTCCGCATCATGGTCGTAGATCACGTAACCCAGTTAGGCGTCTCCCGTTCGAAAGAGATACGGTGTAGATATGCAGATCTTTGCATATCTACAAATGTATCAGTTTCGAATTGTCCACGTTTTTTGGACAGCCCGCGGTTGCGTAGATGGTGTTAGTTTCCATGCTCTACTCCGGTCCGAGAAAGAGTTTCGGCGTCACCTCCCTGTTGTTCTCCGGACAGTACACTCTCCCTGCCAGGACGTGTATCCGGAGAACAGCGGGGAGGTGCTGCCGAAATTCTATCTCGGATCGGAGTAGAGCATGGAAACTAACTCCATCTACGCAACCGCGGGTGGGATTAGGACCTATCCTCACCTATTAGAAGGTAGGAACGTAGTGTACATGCATTACATGTCTATATTAAACTATACTCGGTTATATATGTTAGAGGATGGAGGACCGTGAGTGGATGTACACGGGCCGCGTTCGACGTAATGATGTCACCCCAGAATAGATTAGGAAGACCGATGCTTTCGTGGAACGGGCATATGGCGAAGCTGCTAAAGGAGCTAGCCTAGTCCCTTGTCCGTGCAGCAAATGTGACAACTGGAAAAGAAAACCAAAGAAGGCCATGGTAGAACATATTTGGAAGAATGGATTTACGCCGGACTATACTCGGTGGATCTTCCATGGTGAAGCGCATCGCACGAGAGAGGAGGTGGTGAGACAACGCGTCGAGGATTACGATGCTGATGCCGGGGTAGCAGACATGTTGAACGACTATCACGAGGCACAGTTCGCCGAAGGACGTACGGAGGACGAGCCAGAGGCGACCGCAAAGGCATTCTACGACATGTTTGACGCGGCACAGAAACCCCTTCACGGCAAGACAAAGGTTTCTCAACTGGATGCCATTGGGCGTATAATGGCGTTCAAGTCGCAGTATAGCATGAGTCGAGACACCTTCGATGGTTTGTTGACAGTTATTGGCAGCCTGCTTCCGGAGGATCACGTTCTGCCAAAGAGCATGTACGAGGCACAGAAACTCCTTCGTGCACTCAAGATGACGTATGAGCAGATACATGCTTGTCCGAAGGGCTGTGTCCTATTTAGGAAAGAACACACTGAGGCAAAGTACTGTCCGAAGTGTAAATCGTCTAGGTTCATGGAGGTAGACTCTGGTGATGGACAGAAGAGGCAGCTCGACATCCCCGTGACAATCCTACGCCACCTTCCGTTCATACCGAGGATCTAGCGTCTATACATGACAGAGGAATCCGCGGAACAGATGACATGGCACAAAAAAGGCAAACGATACAATCCTGACAAGATGGTTCACGCATCCGATGGTGAAGCATGGACCCACTTTGATGCCATTCACCATGAGAAAGCCAAAGAGGCTTGACATGTTCGTGTTGCGCTGGCCACAGATGGGTTCAATCCCTATGGAATGACCGCTGCCCCATACACATGTTGGCCCGTGTTCGTTATCCCCATCAATCTCCCCCCCGGCGTATGCTTTCAAAGACAGAACATATTCGTGTCGTTGATAATTCCTGGACACCCGGGGAATAAAATGGGCGTGTACTTATATTTTTTTAGATGATTCCTCATTGGTGCGCCGCGCATCCTGAGTGCTGGGAGAAGATGGTGCAGAGGTGGTGCTCGGCTGAGTGGGACGAGGCGCACAACGCTAGCCGGGAACGGCGTTTGCTGATGCAAGGTCCCTCCCACCATCAAGGCAGCCGCAGCCTGAGCAAATACGCGGAAGCATGGGTACGCGCTCTTTTTTATTTAGGTATATAACTTTCGATTAGACATGATTTCTAACCATATCGTTGGTTTTCTCGTAGTCGGCGGCACATGGTGGCGCGCCTTGCTCCACGTTCTCGGCATATGCCATGGCCCACAAGGGGAAGGCGACGTCCGACGTCACCTACAACCCGGATGACGGGCCCGAGGCGTACACCAACCCCGCCATCCACAGCCGACTCAGTGAGTACACCGCAATGGCCAAGGAGGTCCATGGGCCAGATTACGATCCGAGGACCGAGGACATCGACGGAGATGTCCTCATGAGGGTCGGAGGAGGCAAGAGGCATGGGCGGTACTGGATTGCCGACGGGGCAATCGACTCGTCCTCCACTCCCACTCTCTCTCAGGTGCGAGCAAGGAGCACGAGCGCGAGCCCAGCCATACGACCTCGGCAGGACACCTCACAGCATCGTATCCAGCAACTCCAGGTTATTCCTTATCTATTCATCGTTCATTGATTTTTATATATCTTCTCTTTGCATTATCGTAACATTAGGGCGAAATATTACAGACTCAGCTAGATGATGAGAGGAGGCAACGTGAGGAGCTGGAGAAGAGGATGGTGGAGATGTTCGCGTACATGCAGAGCCTTGGCGCCGCACAGGGTCATGCTCCACCACCTCCGTTGTTCCATGCAACTGACCCTGCTGAGTTCACTACTCCTGTGAGTATCAAAATTTTAGTACTGCATGATATATATTCATATGTTCTCACACATACAATCTCTTCTCTATGCAGGGTCAATCGGCGGCGTCGAACAACCCTCATGCTTCGTCCAGCCCTTCGCCGAACCAGTCCAGATGCCCACCTCGTTGATGATCCAGACTTGGTCTTGTGAGTGTAGGTGATGTTTGGCTAGACTTGGTCTTGTGAGATACTTGGTGATGTTAGTGATGATCCAGACTTATATCTGTTTTGTGATGAACCTGACTTATATTTGTGAGACTTATATTAGTGAGACTTTGTGATATATATGGTGTTGATGATAAATGTGTTCATTCTGTGATGCGATTGATATATAATGTGATGTGAATGATATATATCTTTTGTTTGTTTGGATGGAACAGCAAAAACAAATAAAAAAGGGACATCCTGGTCACTTTGCCGAGTGTAACACTCGGCAAAGGTCGCTTTGCCGAGTGCTATGACCATGGCACTCGGCAAAGAAGGAAACCTGGGAACCGGTAAAGCCATCTTTGCCGAGTGCTGACCATGGCACTCGGCAAAGAAGGCAACCTGGGAACCGGTAAAGCCATCTTTGCCGAGTGCTGAAAATGGCACTCGGCAAAGAAGGAAACCTGGGAACCGGCAAAGACATCTTTGCCGAGTGCCATTGCCAAGGCACTCGGCAAAGGGACTGGCAAAGGGGCCCACTGGAGGGTTCTTTGCCGAGTGCCAGTCCACCAGACACTCGGCAAATAAACCTTCTTTGCCGAGTGCCTACTAGAGCTCTCGGCACAGGGACTGGCTGTGGGGTCCACTGGACCAGTCTTTGCCGAGTGTCGCCGTAGGCACTCGGCAAAGGATCCGTCACCGTCACTTGGCGCCGTGACGGTGACTTTTCTTTGCCGAGTGCCCGACAAAAAGTACTCGGCAAAAATGCTGTTGCCGATGTACAGTTCGCCGAGCGTTCTTTGCCGAGTGTTACACTCGGCAAAGCATTTGCCGAGTGTAAAATAGCCTTTGCCGAGTGTAAGGGCCTGTTTGTTTCAGCTTATAGATTATATAATTTATATTATAATCTAATTATATAATCCAGATTATAATCTAGATATATTATAATCTACATGTAGTTGTTTGGTAGTTTAGATTATACAAATGTAGATTATTCACAAAGACAATAATACCCTTTTTTGTTTATTTGAGGTGAGAAAAGAAGGATGACATATATTATAATTTCTATTTACATAATCATGGGTAGTGGGTCTTTTACCAAAATAATCTCAAATAAATTACTCTTGGGAAGATTATGAGATTATCATAATCTAGGCTTTAGATTATATAATCTGAACCCATAATCTAGTTGTTTGTTTACCTAATGGATTACTTGCGCTAGATTAGATAATCTAGAGAGATTATAATCTGAAACAAACAGGACCTAAAGCAGCAGACAACTAACAAGGTCTGGGCTCGAGAGATCGATGCAATGCAAGATTAGCAGAATATATATATATATATATATATATATATATATATATATATATATATATATATATATATATATATATATATATATATATATATATATATATATATATAGACAGTAGGATTACAACACATACCTGTCTATCTGAGGGCAATTAATATAAGCAGGGTTACACCTCAGTTAGATTAGATTAGAGAGGACCACACACCAATACATATACATATAAACAACTAAATAGCGTTAGGTGTGATACTACTACTCCGTACCTTCGATCCTCTAATGCGGCCGGGGCAGCTACCATGCATGCTCACAATATACATACATGTCCGATCCGTTTAGCGTCCGAAGAATCCAGGTATGATTAAATGCAGATTTGGAGAAAAAATCACATGCGAAAATATGTAGCTAGGCGATTGATTAAATGCATTTTCGGAGAGTATATACACATATATACATGGGAGCAGCTAGTGCAGATGTTCTACATACACACGTACTCGTGGACCATCGAAGATGACATTTTTGTCGAATGTTTTGTTTTACTAAATATTTGCTAAGTGCCCAGCAATCTACATTCGGTAAACATGCATTTTAGCACTCCATAAAGAACTGTTTTTTTTTTTTGGTAGTGCCACCTGGCCGGGTGTGTGCGTGGCAGCATGAGTGAGCCATCAACAGGTAATCATTAACCAGCTGCGCCAAATAGCATACGATAACGGTGTCGCCGTCTCAGACAGTCAACGACCCGGCCACTAATAAGACATAGGCCCCGTTTCAATCTCACGGGATAAACTTTAGCTTCCTGCTAAACTTTAGCTATATGAATTGAAGTGCTAAAGTTTAGCTTCAATTATCACCATTAGCTCTCCTGTTTAGATTACAAATGACTAAAATTAGCTAAAAAAGCTGCTAAAGTTTATCTCGCGAGATTGGAACAGGCCTGAAACAGGGCCTAAGGCTCCGTTTCAATCTCACAGGATAAACTTTAGCTATATGAATTGAAGTGCTAAAGTTTAGCTTCAATTACCACCATTAGCTCTCCTATTTATATTACAAATAGCTAAAAGTAGCTAAAAAAAGCTGCTAAAGTTTATCTCGCGAGATTGAAACAGGGCCATAGTATTATTGCCTTTTTCATTCTCTCTTCCAGGCCAGTACGGTGAGAGAACCTAAATTCTCATCCTCCTCCTTCTCATCGTCATCCTCTTCCAACTTCAATTACCCGACGGCGGCCAGTTTATATAAAACCACGCACGGTAGCGCCACCATTAATTATTTCATTGCACTAGCTGAACTCCGCCTGCTCTCTAAGTACATAATCCATTCGATTAAACTTGAATTCCTACTTCCCCACCAGACAAGTAGTCCACCCACAGGACACACCACACATAGAGGCCCTGTTTGGAAGTGTGGTATTTTTGCAGTTTTGAAACAATACTATAGTATTTGATGATACTATAGTATTCAAACTCAAAAGGTGTTTGGTTTGTACAGGCAAAACACAGTTTTAAATACCATGGTTTACCAAAAACCGTGGTATTTTTGGAGTTTTTGAAACTCCACTCGTGACCTCAGTTTTCTTCTCTTCTCTCTACATATACTTTGTTTTTCCAATGAAACCAAACATATCTCGGTTTTGAGTAATACTGTGGTTTTACTGTGGTAAAGTAATACCGTAGTATTTGTGTCATGTACAATTGTAAACTGTGGTATCTCAAAATTACAGTATTTCAAAACCGCATTTTCAAACAGGCCCAGAGTGATATATAGATAGAGAGCTAGCTAGCGCAGCTAACCGCGCACTACCACACGCCACACTCATTACTCGCCACTACTCTTGCTTGCATCGCATGCCCTGCCCGGCCGCCTCTCTATCTCTCTCTGGCTCTCCCCCACAGGCCACAGCTATCTGCTATTCCTATCTAGCTTAGCTGCAGACCTAACTAAACTGCTGCCAAGAATTTGGCCAAAGCAAGATCTCACAATCCCATATAACAGATCGGAGCCCGCCCATGTATGTGTAGATAGACAGAGATATAGATATATGGCGGATCACCAGGAGATGATCCACCCACCAGCGGCTGCTGCCACCACGGGCAGGGGCAGCACGACGACTCACGGACACGGGGGCGATTGGTGGACCACGGCGGTGTCGTGGTCGCCGGAGCCGGACCAGCAGCTACCTGCTGGCGGGTTCGGCGGTTGGGCGTCGTCTGCCGCGGCCACAGCTGGAGGCAACAGGTCGAGGTCCGGCAACAACGCGGCTGCCTCCTCGGAGTCCCCCGGGTCCAACCACTCGCTCACCACCGACCAAGGCGTGGTCTCCGTGCCGCCGCACCCGCCACCAGCGGCGTCTGCTCTCGCCGCCAGCGGCAGCTGGAACGAGCCTTCTTACTACTTGTAAGTAGTCTCATCAACTTTAACTTAATTTTAATTTATTTGCTTCTTCCCCCCTGATCTTTTTGTTGTTCGTTATTACTCCAGAAATAAATTGTTGTTTTCGTGAGAAAGTTTGTTCATGATCATATGTACATATGCCTGAGCCTGGCCATCGATCTTAGGGACGGATCTGCTGGTTTCATGAGCTGCTCCTCATCGGATCACAACAGCGTGATGGTAGTACAGGCGGGCGCCCACGATCCCAACCAGCAGTTCCTATCCAATCTAGGGTTCGAGCTGCTGTCGTCGCCGACTTCGTCTTCCGGCGGGTTCCGGTCCTCCTCCCCCTCACTTCTCAGAAGCCTCACGGAGCCATCGGCGGCCGCGAACACTACGCCGCCAGGCCTCCTGCAGCAATACCAGCAGCAGCAGCAGCAGACGATGGACCAGGCGCCAGCCGGGAGCATCAGGGAGGCTCTGCAGCTCACCACTAACAGGACGCCGTTTTGGAACCCTTGTGCTGGACAGTTTTCTTCGGCAGCGGAGGGGGCAGCGAGCTTACTAGGGACTGCCAGACCACCGTCGTCAGGGCTGGCGAGTTTTCCGTCCAAGGTTCAATTTTGCCAAAATTTTCAGTTGCCTGAAAATATATTTTGTGCATGTCTACCGAGCAGTCCTGATTGTTAAGCCCCTGTAACGAACCTTTTGTTTGTTCTTCTATGCATGCATGTAGGGCGCAATAGAAGGTGCCGGGGGCTCTAGCAACATAATTGCCAAGAGGACAAACACCGTTCCAACGCCGTCGCTTAAGAAACCGAGAACAGGGACACCATCGCCATTGCCTACCTTCAAGGTACAGGCGCCAACAATTAGCAAGATATTTCGGATCAAATTCAAATAAATTTTAAAAACTTCAGATCTTTTTGATAGAGTCTGGCATCGTTTAGTGTTGCAGGGGGGGTTCAGTGGTCTAAAATGCTTTTTTTAACATTGTTGTGTGGATTAGGGAGAGATCGAGGCCAAATTAGCCTGAAATTTTAGCCGAAATATTTTTTCCCGGACCCTACCGAAAGAAGGGAAATTTCAGAAGTTTCGGTGCGAAACTGTAATCCCTTTAGATCCTATTCCAACAAGTCAAACACACATATTTGTATTCTGATTGAGTTGTTTTCCTTAAACTTCTTTTTTCCAAGACTAACTGTATTATGGAATGGACACATGTTTCCTTTTAAAAGGGCTAGTTTGGAAACCCCGTTTTCCCACAGAATTTTCATTTTTCCAACGAAAACTTGGGAAAATATGAATCCTTTAGAAAAATGTAGTTTCCAAACTAGCACTAACTTGGTAAAGTTTTCCTGTACAACACACACATTCATGTACACTCCACTTGTTGGATTTTATTTATTTTTGCGTACACTCCACTTGGATTTTATTTATATTTTTGCTTCAGGTGAGGAAAGAGAAGCTTGGTGACAGAATCACAGCACTTCAGCAACTAGTCTCCCCTTTTGGAAAGGTAAGTGATCCAAGGTCTTAGATTTGGGTAATGGTCCTGCACTTACGCCCCACTAGCAACACTACACGAGTATTGTTCTGGAAGCTGAAAACTTCAGGGTCCAATATATACCCCGGCCCCCAAGTCAATTATTTCTCTTTATTTGCAATTGCACAGACGGATACGGCATCGGTGCTCCACGAGACCATCGAGTACATCAAGTTCCTCCACGCGCAAGTTGGTGTAAGTGCGATTGATCTTGCTAGCTGCATGCATGCTTGCTTGCAGCTAGCCCTTGTCCTTTGTGCATGGCTTTAAACATAAACATGCATGTACTTAGACATTTATTTTTTGATCTAGCTACAAGTGCTTGCATTTTGCTAGCTCACAGTTGAATTGACGACTCTGACGACTCTTATATATATACATGCAGTCACTCAGTGCTTCTTACCTGAAGAACAGGCAGCAAGTGTCCCATCATCACAAGGTACTGCTACAGAATAGTACAATGCTATTAGCTGCTGCTGTATGCCCTGCAGGGCTCATCGATCTCATGTATCGATCATGGCGCATTCTCTGTGAACTGACAATGTACACAACGCCGTTCTGCATCCAGCAGGTACCGAGGGACGGAGCAGGCGAGGCAGCGGCGGCAGAGGGAGGCCTCCTCACTCGGCGAGGGCTGTGCCTGGTCCCGATATCCAGCACCTTCGCGGTGGCCATCGACTCGCCGGTCGATTTCTGGACGCTGTTTGGAGTTGGAGGCCCTGCGTTCGGGTAGTAGCATCCAGGGCCAGGGGGCTAGCTCTAGCTCAGCTCGCCTCTTATACTAATTGGAATAATCTGGAAGTTGTAGCTAATTAATTAGAATACCAACCCCTATAACTCACGCCGGTGCCGTACATATAGTTGAATCTTTGGAATGATCTCTTCAAGCCTTGAATTCATTCTTGAGGTTCATACAATAATAATGAGGTACGGTGCATGCAGATGAGAGCATGTAGTGTTATATTTCGAGCGAACTGTAGCTCATCATAATCTGCCGCCTTTGTAACAGTCAGATATGGCGCACACACACACTGCAACTACATACTTAATTTATTTATTATCGTAATCATATCTAATATACTTCTGTTTATTTGCGCATTATTCTTATAATCTGTTTTGATTTGGGGAAAAAATACTCCATTGTTAATGTGTGATATTTCCAGCTCCTATTTCCCCATTTGAGGTCACTAGGGCTATGAAATTGTGCGATTTTGTTTTATAATTATACTATATTAAATACACGTAATTATCATTCAAAACATTCAATATAATAGAGATTATGAATATTAAATATAAGATTAATTAGGTTTAATAAATTTGTCTCATCTTTTAGTCTTTATCTATATAATTAGTTATATAGTTAGACTATATTTAATATCAGTAATTTCTATCTCTATCTTTACTATATTAAAGTATCAGTTTTAACTTTTAACGGTTTTTCTGCGTCATCTTTTTTTTTTCATAAAACTCCCTCAAATTTTGTTTGATCAACCCGCACTCCAACACTGTCTCGGGCTCGAAGACATTGTGTGCCCATCCATCCGCTCCCCCATCCCCATCCAACCCGCTCCTCCACATCACCCACCCGCCCATCTCGACGTCCCCATCCATCCGCGCACCCTCACAAGCTTTTCTCCTTTCGTTTCGCTTTGCCTATATAAAGGAGGCGAGATGCTCAGGAGAGCGAACAACGTCCATGCCAGCGCCACGCCCAGGAACCCTATCACCTTGTATGCATCGTCTTCTAGGGCTTCCTCCTCTCGCCGCCCCACGAGCCCAATCCCCTCGCTCCCCCTTCACCATCTCTGGCAACTGCAGTGGTGTCAGCAGCTCCGGCTCACACGCAGCTAGCGAAGGAACGACAAGATGGTCACCATTGTGAACACAGCGGACGAGGAGCCGATGCTGGCCATGGTCCGCTTCACCGCTGAACTCACCTGGGCCGATGCAGGGCTGGAGGTCGTGGACCTCGAGGTCACCCGTGTATGTCTCGAGGCGTAGGAGCATATCCTCGTGGGGCGGTGGCTCGACATGGCCTCACTTATGTTTGCCTCCGCCGACCTCCTCTTCTCTATCTGCCTCCCCCAGTTTCTTTTTTCTATTCTTACTTTTTCTGTTCAACTTGTTCTTACCTCCCCCAGTTATTCTATCTGCATATTTCAATTTCACATGCATTGAAAATACGTTAGAGCTGGTATTCCTTCTCTATTGTAAAGAAGATATTAACAGAGAGAGGAGAGAGAGAATATTTGTTTACACTTAAGGGAAAGGATTAGTAGCGTCCTTGCACTAGCTGTTATTGTCGGATAAAAGTGCCTGCATATTAATTACTCGGTACTATACTCCTGCACTGTTGAAATTTCCTGCAAGGTGCAAGCGACAGACAGATAGTGGAAATGGTTGTGTGATGGGAAAGAAAGAACATCTGTGTTGCAAGTTGTGTAATGAGATTTGCATATAGCACCTGCTACGAGCAATAGACTATAGTTGCCCATTTACCTGTGATGCATCATGCAATCCATCTTGTCAATGTTGCAGTTTGTGAGTTCAAGCTGAAAAGGGGGTCTCGCATGCATTTACGTTGGTTTTGCCTAGATTGGTATTTTGGGAAACTAAATCTTGGTTTTTTGTGTGCTCGAAACTATGGGGTTATTGGACTCTGTTGTAGCCTACCCGAATGTATGAGTTTGAGCACCAACTTTTATTGTCTCTCCGATTGTCTCTCTCACACACACTAGAGATGTCATTGTGCCTCTTTGTAAATTTGTGCTGTTGTTTGGACTTTGAAGAGGTCTCTATTGGTTCATCACATCATTGAAGCAGTGTAGTAGTGTTTGATCCCTGTAAGATTATATATCTTGTCACTGACCATCATCAAATTGGACTAGAGAAGATTTTTTTCCCTGGTTAAATAAATAGAATGTGGGCGGGTAGAATAGCTAACCTATGTTCCCTTCAAGATTGGACAAGATTGATTTATTTTTTATGAAAAATAAACAGAGAAATTTTATACCATGCATTCTTTTTTTGTATGTAACTGTTCTGTTTGTTTTGTTTTCTCGCTTTTGACTACTGTAGATTACATTGGTTATTGGTAGAGAATCAATAATAATAATATATGTTGTGCATTATCATTTTATAAATTAATTTCATGCTCGGATTTGTGCTATGCTCAATTAGCGCAGTACCGTTTGGGGGTTTTAAACCATTTTTTGGGCACAAGATCTGAAGTATAGTATTTTTTTGTTCTACTCCGAGGTTAGGACCATTGTTTAGGAAGACGGTTGTAGATTCCAATGCGCTGGTATAGGAGAAGGCGCTCACATCCCATTGTTCTAGGAGCCATTGTGCTCCCATCCCATTGTTCTTGTGCAGTACTGTCCGATGCAAATAAACGGCTCCTCAAATACATGGTACTGTAAGCATCACTTGATGGACTGCTCTGTGTTGCATTTCCCTTCTGCATATCAGTAGGGTGACATTTTCTGCTATTGTTGTAGATGCAGGGGATGGGGGACTTCATCGATGAGATGGCCTATATGATGAGCCAGGCACGATCGATGGCAAGAGCCAGATCGGTACCATGGTGGCGTTTTTCTAGGTCACCATCGTTCCCCTATTGCTTGTGGGCGTCGTGAGCCCAGGCACCTAGGCTGGCTAGACAAGCGAGTACCGGGCCAACTCGACTCTGCCATCGACATGCCACTCGACGCGATGTCTTCCGCCCTCCCCTGGGCTACAATGCGCCTCGAGCAGGTAAACTGCTTGATAGGGTGGCCACGTGTTATGCTCCAATCACCACTGTAACACCTCTGGTGTTACTGGCACTAAAACTTGAGCATAACATCATGTGCATTGACATTTCATGTTGTTTTTTACACCTAGAATGCATTCACTAGGTAAAAATTTCAAACTAGTTGTAATGATGTGACCTTATGTGTGGTTAACCCAAGGGTAGGGTACTAAACCCTGAGTTAGGGCTTATGGATGTAAGTGAAGTCCAAATAGCATA
Source organism: Zea luxurians (assembly GCA_029449295.1). Lineage (NCBI taxonomy): Eukaryota > Viridiplantae > Streptophyta > Magnoliopsida > Poales > Poaceae > Zea > Zea luxurians. The sequence continues at coordinate 5,856,819 of JAOPSE010000024.1, read as the reverse complement.
AAACCTCAAAACTCATGAGAAATATTCATAAGATATCACATTTGATGGACTTCAGTGGCACAAAAACCCTAAAGTACTCAAAACCCTAAAAGAAACCCCAAGAAAAACCCTAATTGAAACCCTAGGGGGTTAAATGTAAATTCTAGGCACTTTTGGACTAAAGTGCAAATAGCAAAGTAATAGAACATTACAAATCAAGTACTTTGCACATTTGAGGATTTCCAAGTTGAATGATGAAGTTTGGACTTAATTGCAAAATACCCCATGAACACTATATGGTTGAGTTCTGAAATTCAGTGTTTTGAATCCAACTTTGGAGCTCTATATCTCTAATTCTGTAAGGATTTTGCCCTAGGTCAACACATCAAATTTATAGAGATATGATAGGAGTATAACTTTGCTTAAGAGATTGAGCCTTGGTACTGTACAAAAATTAGAGTAAAATGGACATAAAGTTTGGCTGTCAATCGAGTCAGAAGACTGAATTGTGACTGACAGTGAACCAGAACCAAGTTTGGGAGCTATTTTGAGTATGATCCAGTGAGTATTTGAGTGTGATTGCTATAGCAAGATTAAAGCTAGATTGTAGGGCAATAACTTTGTTACAGAGGGATTGACAAGTTATCACACAGAAATCAGAGATCAAAGCCTAGCAAAATGCTCTGTCAGACACTCTGAATGGGGGTTTCCCAATGAACAGTGAACTGAAGAAGATCTTCAGGTACATCACCCTCGCCGCCGGTGACATTTGCGCTGTGATCCGCACTGTCGCCATGATTCGTGCTCTCTGGCGAGGAGATAATCACGGCGGAGTAAAGATCTTGGCACCAAATAGGCTTGGACCCGATCGATAGTGAGTTCGCCGTACCCACTTGGGGTGCAGCCAGCCGAAATGGTCCTCGCCGACGTTGGACGCTTACCGACCGTGTGCCACGTGCCTTAGGGCGTTAACGCATCGAAGTAAACCTCTGAAGCAAGCCGTCCATCGCCGGTGGCCTTGCCACGGGGAGAGCCACGATATCACCCGCGCTAGTAACCTTCCCTCTCTCTGGTCGCCAGTGCGCCTTCGCAAAATTGGATGCCACCACCGATGGAACCTATAAATTACCGCCCCAGTGAGCTCCGCTAGGTAGTCACGCATCCAGCGCACCCGCCCGTGTCTCGGATTGTCCACCAGAGAGCTCTAATTTAGAGTTTTCCCCAAATTAGTCAAGAACACCGCCGTGTGTGTGCTCGCTGTGGCCAGCTCTCTACAGGTCCGTTCACGCCCTCTCGCTCTTGTTTCAATACCTCTGTATGCTGTAGATGCTCATCGGCCTAGCCAATTGAACTAGACCTGGGTAGATCACCAGGAACACCTCAATTTATCCTTAGTTCGCGCCATCACCGTGGACACAGAGTTTTTGAGCTTGAACTTCGAAATCGCTTGAGGGATTAGTGTTATTGGGGGTGGAATTAGGTGTTGGCCACACATGAGCGCCGACCATTGCGTTTCCCGGCCGGTACAGACTCGCCGGAGCCGCTGCTCCGCCATCCGTAGTCGGGGGTCTCAACTTGCGAAGGAATAGAAAGGGAGGGGCCTCCGCGCAATTGTTAGTGACCCGTGTGAATAGTGCACTAGATTCCTTACTATTTATTTGAAAGGCTAAGGTCCTCTGCGCAAAGTATACCATGCGGGCACGCGCGGACGTGCTTTCGCCTGTGCGTGGGCTGTATCGGGCTGGTTTCAGCCCAATACTGTTCATTCCTTTTCTTTTTCTTTTTATACCAGGCTTAGGGAATTTGTAGAAAATTTTAGAAAAATGCTAAAAATATGAGACCAATTTTGGTAGACTCCTAAATTTCTATAGTATTTAATAAAAATAATTCCAAGATTTTTAGTCCAAACCAGGAATTATTTAGTATTTAAAAGGGCCTAAACCTATACTTTTGGAATTTTAGAAATTATTTAATAACTCTAAAAATCACAAAACTTTTTGAGTAAGCCTAATATGATATTTAGAGCCCATGGATGAAGTTTGATTTGTTTTGGACATTGTTTGATCTCCAAACCCAAAACCCCAAAACCCTTGTTCCTTAGAATAGAAATCCCTAACCCTAGTAAGGAGTTAACCTAAAAAACTTAGTTTCCCCAGTGCACTGTGAAGAAAAATTGTATTCATGACACCACTTGATGTACCTTTATTACAATTGCATATTCATAGCATCACATGAGTATTCATGTTTATATATGGTTATATATAGAGAACGAGGGAGAAGTAGTGGTTGAAGAAGAAGAGACTACACCACCAACAGAAAATCCACCTGCGGGAAATGTTTTTATTTTGATATTTGTGGAACAGAGCCCGACTCCCCTACAACACAAGGCAAGCCCCTATGCATTTGCCACCTCTTTGCTATTTTAAAATCTTTATCACTTTGTTTGATGCATTAGCTGATAGGAGTTGTGTGCCAAACTATTGTTGCATTTCCTTCCTTGAAATTGTTTACCATCCCTTGATTACTTGTTTTATTAAAAGGTTTTCTGATGCTTAGTCTTGCTTTAGAAACAAAAAGGTTTTGTTTTAAACCAAAGGTGATGCTTCAAAGGGAAGGGGATGTTTTCAAAAATATAACTTGATGGTGGATCCATCATGGCCGTGATGGGTTCAACATTGGACAAGATGTACCTCTGCCAGGTACCAAACTTTAGGTTTAAATGCTAAAGCTGAGACCAGGCGGGTGACTTGCACGAGAAGGAAGTCTCGGTGTAGTGTCTCTGTTTGAGTCGATTAAGGACCGTGTCGATGTGGGCCTGCTGACCGAGGACCCTTTAACTGGTCACATGCAAGCTTTGCCTCATGTACCCTCCGTGGCAAGAGGCTGGACGGTGGTGTATCTGTGCTCTCGGTTGGCGTGAGCCCGGTCTGGTCTTAAGAAACCTGGTGGCAAGTTAACATATGCAAGGGTTAAGTGCTACATATGTCGTGTGATTGGAGACCCTCAGCTCAGTATTAATCTATTCAGATCGCCGTTACTTCTCGGATATGAAGACTTGGTCACTGACTTACACGTAGCATTCCAGTAAACTGAAAGGGTTAATAAAAGACTGCTAGTATAGGCCAAGTGCTTGAACTAGAATAGCAAGAACTCTAGTTACTGGTAATGACTTAACATGCTAATAAAACTGGATTTTTAAGGATCCATTATTAGTAAGCATTTTCGCAAACAGAGTCTTGATTCTTGATTAAGCCTTACCTTGACCCCCTCAAGCCAGCATATCCTTGAGAGTCTTTCTTTTGACGGGTAAGACTTGCGAAAGTACACTCCGTACTCAGGGTTTTCGAACCCATGTTGTTGTAGGTGAGGAAACAACAAACTTTTGATGTTTTTGTTCTAAGGTGGTGCCCAAGGAAGAACCTCAACTGTGAAGTGGTGGCGGGAGGATGTTGGCCTTCGTCTTGAAAAACAATATACTTTTGTGCGGGAGGGGTTTTTGCCTCCCGAGTTTGTAATAATAATACTCTATGCACTCATGTACCCTGGTTTTGTAATAACTATAATACTCTTTCTCTATATTTGAATAAATGTAAATTAAGCTATTGTAATTGCTTCCGCTATTCTTTCCTCCATTGTGATGTAATATCTGCATGACGGGTGAAGCGCTCTTGGGCAAGATAATGAGGATACAGTTACCGAACTTGTCAAGTGATTACGTGCATCTACAGGGTTGTCCAAGGTTCGTAGGACAAGGATAACTCTAGGTGGGCCTAATAACTTGGGAGGTTCCATCACAACCACGGCCATGTTATAGACTCTAGAGCTGGCATGTATTTTAGGTGAGATGCAAAGCTGTTGTGCTTTCACTGCATAAAAGATTGATATACATTATCGTGGAAAAGGTATTTTGTAAATGTGCTGAGAGATTAATAGACAAACTTGAGCCATATGCTTTGAGTGGGGAATCTATCAATATGGAAGTGAGTTTTCTCAGTTGACATTAGATGTTATTGGTTTGTAATTATTCAACTACTGAAAGGGAAATGGGCTTAATCATTTCCAATAATCGATTTTGGTGGTTGACGACCAACACAAACCACGTGGACTAACTAGTTTCCTAGATATCATTTATCTTAGGTGCATAAGGTTCAACAGAAACTAAGAAAGAATTCAAGTTGGCGACACAAACAAATTTTGGAGCAAGACATGAGAGTGTGCTGCCAAGTGGCGCACCGGACACTGTCCTGTGCACTGGGCCCAGACGCAATCAAACTAGCTACTCTCGGGAATTTGACAGGTGCACTCCGCTATATTTCACTAGACTATCCGGTGAGCTAGCGGAGCAACGACTAACTAGCGTCAACGGTCGACTGCTTAGATGAATAGTGATGAACATGCTGCGCAGAGTTAGAGTAGCAAAGTCAGAGATCACCAGACTGTTTGGTGCAGCAAAAAGACAAAGAGTTCCAACGGTCAATAGCTCCAAACCCCAACGAGCGCACTGAGGTAGCGTGCACCGGACAGTGAACAGTGACTGTCCGGTGCGCCCATCGGCAGCAGACTCAGCCAACAGCTATAGAAGTGGTTGGGGCTATAAATACCCCCAACCACCTCATTCAAAGCCATCCAAGCATTCTGAACTCAACATTCAATACAAGAGCAAAAGAATACACTCCAAGACACATTCCAAAAGATCAAATCCTCTCCAAGCCTCCAAATCAACTCAATTTCATTAGTGACTTGAGAGAGGGTGTTTTTGTGTTCTTTTGTTGCTCTTGTCGCTTGGATTGCCTTCTTCCTTTCTCTTCTTAATTTCTAACTGCTTTGTAAAGCTAAGCAAGAGACACCTAAGTGTGTGGTGGTCCTTGCGGGGTCTTAGTGACCCATGTGATTAAGGAAAAGGCTCATTCGGTCTAAGTGATCGTTTGAGAGAGGGAAAGGGTTGAGATAGACCCAGCCTTTGTGGCCTGCTCAATGGGGACTAGGTTCTTTGGAACCGAATCTTGGTAAAACAAATCTTCGTGTTCACTCGCCTTGATTCTCGCTTGATTTGTTTGCTCCCTTTCCTCTCTCTAAAGTTTCCTTGCTAAATATTTATTTGAGTTTGCTCCTAAACGTCATCCGCATCATTTGAGCAACTCATGGCAAGAGAAACAATCTTCTGCACTCGGTTTTAATTCTAACGCTAACCCCGGCCCTAGTGTGTGTTTAAGTTTATAAATTTCAGGTTTCGCCTATTCACCCCCCTCTAGGCGACTTTCAATTGGTATCAGAGCCAATGCTTCATTAAGAGTCTAACATACTCGAAGCGATGTCTAGAGATCACGCCAAGAGGGAGAACATGACCGGTGACAAGCCCATGGGCTCGGGGAGGACTCTCTCAAGGGAGTTCGACAACAAGCACAAGGAGGAATCCTCTTCCTCTATGAAGTCACATAGGAGGGGTGACAAGAAGAAGAAGAAAATGAAGAAAGTGGTCTACTATGAGACCGACTCTTCATCACCCTCCACGTCCGGCGCTGAGTCTATAACTTCGACGCGCCACGAGCGCAAGAAGTATAGTAAGATGCCTCTACACTATCCTCGCATTCCAAAGCGTGCTCCATTACTTTCGCTACCCCTAGGCAAACCACCATATTTTGACGGTGAAGATTATTGTATGTGGAGTGATAAAATGAGGCACCATCTAACCTCACACCACGAAAGTATTTGGGATATTGTTGAGTTTGGAGTGCAGGCACCATAGGTGGGCGACGAGGAATATGACTCGGACGAGGCCGCCCAAATTAGGCACTTTAATTCCCAAACAACTTCTATACTCCTCGCCTCTTTATGTCGAGAGGAGTATAATAAGGTGCAAGGATTAAAGAATGCCAAATAAATTTGGGACGTCCTCAAAACGGCGCACGAATGAGATGAGGTGATTAAGATTACCAAGCGGGAGACAATCGAGGGAGAGCTCGGTCGATTCATCCTCAACAAAGGAGAAGAGCTTGTTGGTACTTGCTAACTGGCGCAAGTGGACCCAACAGGGGGGGTGTGTAAGCGTAAACAGGGTTTCAGCACGTGATGGCAAAAGCTCTGTTTTTCTAGCCCCGTAAGGGCACTGTGCGGGGGTATTTATAGGTACCCGAGCGCCCAGCGTCCTATGTTAAGGACGCATGTGCCCTCAAGCATCTAGGTTATCCCCGGAATATTCCCATAAAGCGGGGTTACAGACTGTAATTACAGGGATGCCTTTATAAATTAGGCCCGTAATGCGCAGCGGCCACGTAGGGCCTGTTACAATGGGCCGGATTACACGTGGGCCTCTGTCCTGGACGAAATCACAATGTTGGGACGACCTCGTCACAGGTCTTCGCCTGATGATTAGTGGGACGAAGGGTGAGCTCGCCTGTTGTCTTGCCTTCGCCGGTCCGACGACTGCGGCGAAGGCGTGGAGCGAAGGGTGGCGTGTTCGCCTTCGCCCCAACATTTGCCCTCCGAGGGACCAGTTCGACTAAGTCATCTGGTGCCGAAGACGTCGCTAGATGGCGGAGACGCTGCCCTCGCTCGAAGTGGTTCCGCGGGGGTTTTTGACATGACCGTTGAGTTGAAGTCGTACTGTTGGACTGCGGGTTTTCTGAAGCGCCGCGCTCTGTGTATAAAAGGGGACGGGCGGCGGTGCGGTTTGAACTCTGTCTTTCCGCGCTTCGTGAAAACCCTAGCCGCCTTTTTCTGCCGTTCTGCTGATCGTTTGCCCTCCTTGCCTTTGTTCGCCGGAGATCTGGCCCGAGTGAAGCAGACCGCCCGCCGCCGCCGCCGGTACGTAGCAATGCCGACCTCTTCTTCTTCTGCTGCCGCTACACCGCCGGCCGACGCGTCGTCTGAGGAGACACTGAGTGCAGCTGCGGCGGAGGAGTTGCGTGCCGGCGAAACGGTGGATTTCGGTGTGTCGCGGATGTCCTCGGTTCGCGTGCATGAGATGCAGCAGCTTGGATACTTTGGCGGGGGAGTCGCTCGTGTCCCGGGGACGGAGGAGGTCCCCGAGCCGGAGGGCAAGTTGGTTGTGTTCGAGGCGTTCTTTGCCGCTGGTCTTCGCCTGCCTGCGCACCGATTTGTGGGTGAAGTCTTGCGCAGGTTTAACGTTCAGATCCATCAGCTTACTCCGAACACCGTGGTGGCTCTGTCGAAGTATGTCTGGGCGACGACTTCGTATGGCGGACAACCATCAGTCGAAGTCTTCGCAAAGAACTATTGCCTGCACTGGCAGAAGAGGATGATTGGGAATGAAGTTGCCCAGTTTGGGTCTTGTACATTTACGCCGAATACCGGCAAGACCACGATGGAGGTAGTGGAGTTGGTCCCTTGCGCCCGCAACAAATGGGGCAATTGGCAAGAGTTTTGGTTCTATGTCGCGGAGGGTACCGTCGAAGACCATCCGGGGCTCCCCGTGTCCGAGATGTGCTCACATTTCTATTCAGCCTACCCGTCGTTTGAAGTGGCGGAGGAGGACGCGGACGAAGGGGCCCTTCGGTGTGCCGTCGGCTTGAGTAGCGGGCGTGATTTGGTTGAGGAGTTCGTGGCTTATGGGGTATGGCCTTTGGCTCATGGCTAGGCGTTGGGCGATGTATGCCCTCGACAGATGCCTTCCCATGGTGGGAAGCTGGTGCGAAGTCCCGCCTTCGCGCTGGATTTGCATGGCCGCGACCCGGCCACCTTTGTGCGTGAGGCGGAGAATGGGGCGGTGCGGATCGTTGGTCGTTACGTGCCGAAGACGGAGGGGCAGCGTAGCTGGGATATCCGCGGGTCGAATGACCGCTTGAATAGGGTTTTTGAGCTGAATCGTCTGCCGTATGGCGGTTATCCCGGCCAAGACGATGTGGATCGTCGCGGGAAGAAGCCGGTGGTAGAGACTGGAGACGACCCCGCGCTGGCGACGGCTCCGTCCTCTAAGAAGAGGAAATTAGGTACTACTATGGGAAGATTTGGGGTTTCCGAAGGTTTTGCTAGAGAATTGATGAGGACATGCGCGGCCCCGGGGGAAAGGATGTCTTCGCCCGAGCTCCGGGAGTCTTCGGCGCGAATGCTGAGGGTTACCGGGGGTTGGTGGCCTAAAAATGTTCCTGTCCCCCGCGCGGCCGGCGAAGACTTTTTTACATCTCGCATGGTTCGTCATTGGAAGGTGTTTCCTTACGGGCGGAATATTACTGCTGTTGTGTCGGCAGTGATGGACAAGGATCGCCAGGGAGCTGCACAGAAGCGCCAGGCGGTCGTCAGGCTTCATGAGGCCAGGCCGAAGCGGCAGCGGGGTGCTGCGAAGGCTACTGCCCCTGGCGGAGGCCAGCCGCCGCTGGCGGCGAAGTCGGCCGTCCCTGCATCCAGCAGGGCGCCGAAGGCTGCGAAGGTGGCTGCCGCCGGCGGCTCGAAGTCGGCGAAGGCTGCCCCTGCGATCAGCAGGGTGCCGGATATCGCGAAGGCGGCCCGAGGGTTGCCGCCGCCGGGCAAGCGTGTCGCCGACTTCGCCACCGACATCAGTGTGGACGATTACCTTGTTGGTAAGCCGTTGGCGCGAGTTTTTTTTAACGTTGTTGATACGTCGCAGGGTCGGACGAAGGCCGGCTTCTCCTTGTTCCGTCTGCTGCGGCGACCACGGCGGTCGCCGAAGCGCCAAGGGCGAAGGGCGGTGCTGTTGGTGCCGGCGGCGAGATACCGGCACTCACTGCCGTCATGGAAGAGGCGGGTGCCGTGTCCCGCCGGCTGAAGGAGCTGAAGGAGGCGCTAAGTCAGGTATGCTGAGCTAGACTTCAGTTTTTTACCAGCTTTGCTGGGGCTATGGTCTTATGTGTGTTTTTGCAAGCGGTTGATTTCGCTGACCACACGGCGTCGGGTGCCCTGACGGCGGTTGTGTCTGCCGAAGTCGAGGGACTTCGGACGCAACATGCTGACGCCGTCCGGGAGAAATCGGCCGCCGACAGCAGATGTCGTAAGCTGGCGGATAAGGTGGCCGCGCTGGAGGGTGAAAGGACAGACCTCCGGCGCCAACTGGCGGAAGAAAGGAGGGAGGCTAATGAGGCCCTTGCCAAGGCGCAAGCTGCGCAGGCGGAGGCCAACTTGGCGCGGGCGGAGGGGAGTCTTTCCAGGCAACGTGCCGAGGAGTTGGAGGGGCGGCTCACCGCACTGCAGGCTCAAGTGGAGAGGGCCGAGGCTTCGACGCGCTCGGAGGCTGAGCGGACACGCAAGCAGCTTGTGGACTCATACCATGAGCTGGGCACGCGGACTGCTGACTTCGAAGTGCCGGATCGCGAGCCCGGACTTCGCTGCTTTGAGTGGATACAAGAGGAGCTGCTGGTTCTCCCCACTATTGTGGAGGGTTTTATGTCCTACGCCTCCCTGGTCACCTGCGAGGGGGCGATGAACGCGCTATCCCGCGAAGGGTGCCAGCACTATTGTGAATCATCTAGGCCCCTTTGGTGATGTTTTGGTAATTAATGGCAACTGCTTGTGGGCTAACGATTCTTGGAGAAATAAGAATGCAGGGATGGACCACATAGAACAGGAGATATTGGAATCATAAACATTGGTTGTGGATCAGATGAAGGCAAAGGTATAATATAGGTTTTGTTTTTGCCGGTCTTGAGAAGTTTAGAGAAGATACCTGACCGGATTAGTAGGCTAGATAGCCGTACTATTAAGAGGGGTAAATGACTTTGATCTGTGTGAAACTTAGTGCCTCATAGAGCATCAAATAGTTGCATTTGCATGAGGACTAACAGCGCTTCAAATTTCGTGAGTTAAAAGTTGTTTCAAAAGCAAGTTTGAAAATTGCAAAGTCTTGGATGCGCGGACCGTCCGGGCCTTGAGGGCGGACTATCCGCGATCCACCAGAGGGGTCCGAAGACTAACCACTTCGGGGGCCATCTTGTTACTTTGCACTGCGGACCGTCCGGGCCTTAGGGCCGGACCGTCCGCAGTCCTGTCCAGAGAAGGCTGGTTTTGGGTTAGTCCCTGAATTATAGTGCGGACCGTCCGGCCGTGAAGGGCGGACAGTCCGCAAGTGTCAAAAATGTTTTTGGTCAGGGACTGTGTGATTTCTTGGTTTTGTACTACGGACTGTCCGGGGGACAAGTCCGGACAGTACTGTATCCAGGTCTCAGACCATCCGGCCTTGTAGGCGGACGGTCCGCCTGTGTTAACTGTTTTTGGTCCGAGGGTCAGGTGCTTCAAGTTGCCAGGTCGCGGACGGTCCGGCCATGGTGGGCGGACCGTCTGGACCTACCTTTTCTGACACATCTGACAGATTTCAAACGGAATTTATAGCCGTTATATGTACGGCGGACCGTCCGGCCCTAGGGCGCGGACCGTCCGCGCATGCGCAGAACGTGTGCTTTTTGCACATAACGGTTGGATTTTGGTGGGGGGCTATAAATAGAAGGGTAGCTCGTGTGAGAGAGCTCTCTTGGCCATTCCTTGAAAACATTGAGCTCATTTGAGATCCTCCAACCCACTCTCTCACACTCTTTGCTTGAGATTGCATTCTAGTGAGAGATTGAGGGTTCCTAGTGCATTTGCATCATTTGGTGATTCTTGAGGCACTAGGTGGTACACCGAGCAAGCGTCATCGACTTGTTACTCTTGGAGGTTGCCGCCTCCTAGACGGCTTGGGTGATTGTCTCCGTCGAGCTCTCCAAGAAGATTGTGGAGAAGCCGCGGTGTTGATTGTGAAGAGGTTCGCGCCTACCTCGCCGGAGCGGGAAAGGTGACATTAGTGGAATCGAGGTATTGAGTGATTTCTTGTCTACTTGGCTCAAAGATCAAGTTGTGTCTTGATAGAGGAGCAAGTGAGAATTAGAAGTCCACCTCAACGTGGATTAGGGGTGATCGGCAAATCACCGATACCACGGGATAAATTTTGGTGTCTCTACTTTCTTGCATTACTTATTTCCTTGCAAGTGATTAGTGTTTTGCATATTGTTCCTTAAGTATTCAATCTCCATAGTTGAGTCTTATACATTGTTTACTTATTGTCGCTAGAAAATTTATTCCTCTTGTTATATTGATTAAATTTATCTAGTGTTTTTTATTTTAGTCAAAACCGTCTATTCACCCCCCTCTAGCCGGTGTCCTAGATCCTACAAGTGGTATCGGAGCCGAGGACTCCATTGTTTGTGGATCTAATCATCCCGGAGTGGGACAAAATGGCTAGCAACAACAATGTGCACATTGGGAAGCCACCGCATTTTGATGGGAATAATTATGACTATTGGAAGATAAGAATGTCAATGCATCTTAAAGCAATGGGTGGAAAAATTTGGCCAATTGTCAGAGATGGATTTGTTGTGTTGAAAGAAGATGAACCATCCGTTAGTGATAATGAGAATATCCTCACAAATGATCAAGCCATGAATGTCTTTTATGATGCTCTTGATATAAATGAGTTCAATCGCATCAAGAATCTCACAACCGCTCATGAGATTTGGATTAAGTTAATGGAAATTCATGAAGGAACCACAATTGTGAAGAGTGCCAAACTATATGTGTGCAAAGGGAAGTTTGAGCAATTTATCATGAAAGAAGATGAGAGTGTATCCGATATGTTCAATCGGTTAAATGAGATAGTGAATGAACTCAAGGGACTTGGTTTTAATGTACCGGATGTGGATTTCACTCACAAGTTCCTTAGATCACTTCCGGAGAAATATGATACCATTGTGACAATGTTAGTAAGGAGTGATCTATCTACAACTTCTCCAACCGAAGTATTGGGAGAAATTCTTACTCAAGATATATTTAAGAAGTCTCAAGCAGATGCCTTAAGTTTGGCAAAGAAGGTGAAAAATGAATCAATTGCTCTCAAAGCTAAGGCCTCAAAGGCAATTGAAAAGGAAGATAGTAATGATGAAGAAAATGAAAGTGAGAGTGATGGTGATATGGCTCTATTTGTAAGGAAATTCAATAAATTCATGAAGATGAAGAGAGGTCAAACATCAAGAAGAAATGCCTTCAATGATAGAAAGTGTTTTGAATGTGGAGAACCCGGTCACATCGCCATAAATTGTCCAAACAAGAAGAAGAAGGGCAAAGAAGAAAGTGACAAGAAGAAAAAGAAATACTACAACAAGAAGAAAGATGGTAAAGCCTACTTAGTTGAATGGGACTCGGATGATAGCTCGGATGATGATGATGATGACACCTCATCCAAGCTTAATGCCGGAATTGCCATCAAGGAAGCTCCTTCACTCTTCTCATCTCCCCATTGTCTCATGGCAAAGGGAGATGCTAAGGTAAAAATCATCACCGATTTAAATGATCTAAATGATGATGATGATATCGATGATGTTGATGATGATGGCTATTCATATGATGATCTTGTTAGAATGCTAGGTGAGGCCGATGACTACATGCACAAAGAAAAAGAAAAATTTAAGACCTTGAAGGAATTGTATAAAAACCTTCAAGTGTCCTTTGAGGAGCTCAAGACCTCTCACAATGACCTAAAAGAAAATTGTGAGAAGCTTGCGGATGCTCAAAAATCTTCTATTGTGCATGAAGTTACGGTGGTCACTAAGGATGTTGGAGTCACTTGTGACTTACTTGATAGTCTTACAAGTGAACCACAACCTACTAACTCTATTTGTGATAAATGCAAAATTTCTCTCAATGATAATATTGCTCTTGATGAATCAAAAGTTATTGAAGAGAATGAAGTGTTAGTAGATAGAGTAAATACTCTAACTCATGATCTAGAAAAGGCATATGGTGGAAAGGCTAAATTGGATTTCATATTGGGAAGTCAACGATGCTCACTTAACCGTGAAGGGCTTGGATATGTTCCCAAGAAAGGAAAGAATGCTTTTATAAAGCAAAAGACATTGTTTGTGAAAGAATGTGACAAAGTGTGTCACAAGTGTCATAAGAAGGGACATGTTAAGAAAAATTGTCCTAAGCTCAAAAATGTATCCTCCACTTGTTTTGAGCATTGTTATGTTCTTTCTCATAATGCAAAAGGTGTTCATGCTAAATTTGTTGGTACTTCAATTGTTGGGAACAAAAAGAAAGCTATTTGGGTGCCAAAGACTTTGGTCACTAACATCCAAGGACCCAAGCAAGTTTGGGTACCTAAAAGAGATTGATTTCCTTTTGTAGGTGAACTACAAGGCGGGAGGGAAGCATTGGGTGTTAGATAGTGGATGCACTCAACACATGACCGGAGATATGAAAATGTTCACCAAAATGAGTGAGGAAGATTGCTCAAATTATGATAGTATTACATTTGGTGATAATCGCAAAGGAAAGGTTAAAGGTTTGGGTAAAATTGCTATTTCAAATGATCATTCCATATCAAATGTGCTATTGGTTGAGTCTCTAAATTTTAATTTACTTTCCGTGGCTCAACTATGTGATTTAGGATTTAATTGCAATTTCACGATTGAAGATGTTATTATCTCTAGTGTTGATGGTAGCAATCTTAAGTTCAAAGGTTTTAGACATGAAAATCTTTATCTTGTTGATTTCTCATCTAATGAGGCAAAGCTCACAACTTGCCTATTCTCAAAAGCTTCACTAGGTTGGTTATGGCATAGAAGACTTGGACATGTTGGAATGAAGCAACTCAATCGGTTGACCAAGCATGATTTAGTTCGTGGCTTAAAAGATGTGAAGTTTGAAAAGAACAAGTTGTGTAGCTCTTGTCAAGCCGGGAAGCAAGTGGCAAACACTCATCCAAATAAAAGTCAAATGTCCACTCATCGACCTTTGGAATTACTTCACATGGATTTATTTGGGCCCACATCTTTTGTGAGTATTGGTGGTAATTCCTATTGTCTTGTGATTGTGGATGATTATTCAAGATTTACTTGGGTTTATTTTCTTCGAGATAAATCTAATGTGTTTGAAACATTCAAGTCATTTGCTATATTGGCCCAAAATCAATTTGAGTTTGATATCAAGAAAGTTAGAAGCGATAATGGGTCGGAATTCAAAAATGCAAGAATTGATGAATATTGTGATGACAAGGGTATTAAGCATGAATTCTCTTCCAAATATACCCCGGAACAAAATGGTATTGTTGAAAGAAAGAATAGGACTCTCATTGATATGGCTAGGTCTATGCTAGCGGAATATAATATATCGGATTCGTATTGGGCCGAGGCAATAAACACCGCTTGTCATTCATCAAATAGACTATATTGTCACAAGCTTTTGAAGAAAACTCCATATGAATTGCTCATTGGTAGGAAGCCAAATATTTCATATTTTAGGGTATTTGGTTGCAAATGTTATATTTTGAGAAAGGGAAGTCGACTTTCTAAATTTGAAAAGAAATGTGATGAGGGTTTTCTTCTTGGATATTCATCGAATAGTAAGGCTTATAGAGTTTTCAACAAAACTCATGGTATTATTGAAGAAGCATACAATGTTGAGTTTGATGAAACAAATGGATCTCAAGATGAGAGTGATAATCTTGATGATGTTGGTGGAACTCAATTGATAAATGCAATAAAAACAATGGCCATTGGTGAAATAAAGCCAAAGGAAGATGATGATGAAAATAGTGTGGTTGCAATTCCTTCATCCTCAACTCTAAATGAGGAGGATCTCCAAAGCCAACAACATGATGAAACTATGGATACTCATGATCAAGGTACCTCAAGACATTCGGTTCCTCCCAATGCTTCAACTAGCAATTATCAAACGGTATCAAGAATTCATCATTCAATTGTGAAGGATCACCCGGTTGATCAAATTGTGGGTGATATTAGTAAGGGTGTTCAAACTCGCTCTCGCATAGCTTCATTTTGTGAACATTTCTCTTTCGTATATTGTATGGAACCTAACCGTGTAGATGAAGCTCTACTTGATGTTGATTGGGTGAATGCAATGCATGAAGAATTAAATAACTTCGCTCGAAACGAAGTTTGGGAGCTTGTTGAGAGACCAAAGAACCACAACGTTATTGGTACAAAATGGGTGTTTCGCAACAAGCATAATGAAGATGGTGTGGTAGTAAGAAACAAGGCAAGATTAGTTGCACAAGGATATACTCAAATTGAGGGATTGGATTTTGGGGAAACATTTGCTCCCGTGGCAAGATTAGAAGCAATCCGGATTCTTCTCGCTTATGCTTGTGCACATAATATCAAGCTCTACCAAATGGATGTAAAGAGTGCTTTTCTTAATGGTAAAATTAGTGAGCTAGTGTATGTTGAACAACCTCCCGGTTTTGAGGACCCCAAAAGACCTAACCATGTGTTTAAGCTTTCTAAAGCTCTCTATGGGCTTAAGCAAGCTCCACGCGCTTGGTATGAAAGGCTTAGGGATTTCTTGCTTTCCAAAGACTTCAAAATTGGGAAGGTTGACACTACTCTATTCACTAAAAGAATTGGTAAAGACTTATTTGTTTGTCAAATCTATGTTGATGATATTATTTTTGGATCTACTAATGAATTATTTTGTGAGGAATTCGGAAAAATGATGTCAAAAGAATTTGAAATGTCTATGATAGGAGAATTGAGCTTCTTCCTTGGCCTTCAAATCAAGCAATTGAAAGATGGAATTTTTATAAGTCAATCAAAATATTTGAAGGACATGCTCAAGAAGTTTGGTCTAGAAAATGCAAAGCCTATCAAGACTCCAATGGCAACAAATGGTCATCTAGACTTAGATGAAGGAGGTACTATGGTCGATCAAAAACTTTATCGTTCAATAATTGGTAGTTTGCTTTATATTACCGCATCTAGGCCCGATGTTATGTTTAGTGTATGCATGTGTGCTCAATTTCAAGCTTCACCTAGAGAGATTCACTTGAAGGCCGCTAAAAGAATTCTAAGATATTTGAAGTATACTCCCACTATTGGTCTATGGTATCCCAAAGGTGCTCAATTTGAATTAATTGGATATTCGGATTCGGACTATGCGGGGTGCAAAGTTGATAGAAAAAGTACCTCCGGTTGTTGTCAATTTCTTGGTAGATCTCTTGTTTCATGGTCTTCTAAAAAACAAAATTCGGTTGCTCTCTCTACCGCCGAAGCGGAATATATATCGGCCGGAAATTGTTGTGCTCAACTATTATGGATGAAACAAACTTTATTGGATTATGGGATTATTTTCAAGAATGTGCCTCTCATGTGTGACAATGAGAGCGCGGTAAAATTGGCTACCAATCCGGTCCAACACTCAAGAACTAAGCATATTGATATACGACATCACTTTTTAAGGGATCATGTTGGAAAAGGAGACATCTCTATTTATTCCATTGGCACGGATGACCAATTAGCAGACATTTTTACAAAGCCTTTGGATGAAACAAGATTTTGTTCCCTAAGAAGTGAAATGAATGTGATCGATCTCTCAAATGTGGCTTGAAATTGATCACGCATGTGTAGTGTTGCATTTCGATTCTAAATATGCTCTCTATGCTATTTATTTTGTGTTTTTGATGCATTTTTCATTCTAAATTGATCTAGATAGTTTTATACAAAAATTTGCATTACTCAAATACATAATATGTATATGCATGCATACTAACCCTTGGATTGGTCAAGATGTCCATATATGAGCACCAATTCGGATTGGAAATTCAAAATCAGAAAGTGGACAGACTTTGAAAATCTGAGTGTCAGGCCGCGGACCGTCCGCCCGTGGACCGCGGACCGTCCGCAGCATCAGGAATTGGACAGTCCGATCAGAAGTGCGGACCGTTTGAACACATCAGGCCGCGGACCGTCCGCCGCCCCTGCGCGGACCGTCCGCGACAGGCAGTAAAAACAAGCAGAGCCCACAGACTTGTCATCTGTGTTACTTGCTCAATCTCTCTTGCTCTCCACTCGCCAAATAGTCTCCTTTGTCGATTGTGCGCTGACGAAGAAGTGACGTTGCGCACGGACAGTCCGACAACTTGTGGCAACGTTCGATCAACATGTCTTCATCACGGTATTTCATAAATCTTGTGGACTTCATCAAATTTCTTCAAGTTTTGAGATTATTTGGGTTTCCTCTCTGATCTGAAATTAAGCAGTCGTTTTACAAATCTGATTGGTGGGATTGTTGGTATTACTCACTATGAATGCTGTGCAAAAATTCTGAACTCGGTTGAATGGGTATTCTCTGCACAATCCTCACTTCAACATTTGTGGCGGCTAGGGTTCTTTGGAGTCGCCCCTGGTCGGTCGCGGACCGTCCGGCTGGTGGTCGCGGACCGTCTGGGCCTATGGCGCGGACTGTCCGGCCCCCTAGCGCGGACCGTCCGGACCCTGGCAGAGCATTGCAGTTCTATTCCTTTCTATTGTGGTGATTTGTATCAACTATTTATCTATGGATGTCTGTCACATTATTGCAGTGGTTTTGGTGGTCTCCGCAAGAAACTTGCAGGTCGCTTTAAATCAAAGCGCCCTCGTGGAGATGATGATGACTATACACCGACCAATGATTCAGAGGCCCAATCCTCAGCTGGGGGCACTGAATCTATGGATACTGAAGACTTTCCCCATGTCCATCCTGATTATCCCATTGACACCTCTGGATGGACCTTTCCAAAGCGAAGGTTTTCTATGGCTGAGTACTGCTCAAGGCGGACTGTGAATCAGTACACTCTGCCATCTGACACCAATATTCAATTTTTCCACACTCAGCTGCAGTTTGATGTCTTTTGGGGCACCTTGGTGGATACAAATTTTCATAAGCATCAGGTGATTGATTGGTCCTTCTTGCTAAGTCAATCAGTAATGGAGGGTCTGATCCCTAAGTTTGAAACATGTGGACTATATCAGTCAGAGGCAGCAGCAACTTCAGCAGGATTTTGGCCAGTTCTCCTCTCTTTTTGACACTTTCAGCACTCACTACTACAACATGCATCCTCCGCCTAATGATCAGTGAGGCCTCTCCTTTGTGGCAATTGATGCCAAAGGGGGAGAGAAGTGAAGAAGTGATGAGAAGAGAAGTTCACATTCAGGGGGAGTTGTTGGTCTATGTGGACATTGAGACCGTGCATATGCATATTTACTTTTTATGTCGCATGCATTAGTTTATGTCTTATGCATCTGGAACTGGCTTGAACTATTAACTCTATGTCTTATGTCTGTGGATAATTATCTGTAATATTCTGTGGGTTGAACTATGTTTATCACTCTGTGTGTGGTTAATCGAGGAGTGATTCTAATTACTGCGCTTACTCTACGTATCATCTCTTGTATGCCTCGATAACCATGATAGTAGGAAAGTCTCCTTCAAACTCCTATATATTATGTGTGTTATATCTTCAGCGTCAAACAATCCTGCACACACTTAGGGGGAGCCTTTCTTTCATACTGAGTTTTTATTGGGATTTATCTTTCTCTTGGACAGAACTTCAAATCAAGATAAGTCTTATGAAACTCATCTCCAAAATCTATCTTATACCTTGGGTATGAGGGAGATTTGGAAAATCTAAACTTCTCTTTAATATATTATGAAGTGTTGTCATCAATTACCAAAAAGGGGGAGATTGTGAATCATCTAGGCCCCTTTGGTGATGTTTTTGTAATTAATGGCAACTGCTTGTGGGCTAATGATTCTTGGAGAAATAAGAATGCAGGGATGGACCACATAGAACAGGAGATATTGGAATCATAAACATTGGTTGTGGATCAGATGAAGGCAAAGGTATAATATAGGTTTTGTTTTTGCCGGTCTTGAGAAGTTTAGAGAAGATACCTGACCGGATTAGTAGGCTAGATAGCCGTACTATTAAGAGGGGTAAATGACTTTGATCTGTGTGAAACTTAGTGCCTCATAGAGCATCAAATAGTTGCATTTGCATGAGGACTAACAGCGCTTCAAATTTCGTGAGTTAAAAGTTGTTTCAAAAGCAAGTTTGAAAATTGCAAAGTCTTGGATGAGCGGACCGTCCGGGCCTTGAGGGCGGACTGTCCGCGATCCACCAGAGGGGTCCGAAGACTAACCACTTCGGGGGCCATCTTGTTACTTTGCACTGCGGACCGTCCGGGCCTTAGGGCCGGACCGTCCACAGTCCTGTCCAGAGAAGGCTGGTTTCGGGTTAGTCCCTGAATTATAGTGCGGACCGTCCGGCCGTGAAGGGCGGACAGTCCGTAAGTGTCAAAAATGTTTTTGGTCAGGGACTGTGTGATTTCTTGGTTTTGTACTACGGACTGTCCGGGGGACAAGTCCGGACAGTACTGTATCCAGGTCTCGGACCGTCCGGCCTTGTAGGCGGACGGTCCGCCTGTGTTAACTGTTTTTGGTCCGAGGGTCAGGTGCTTCAAGTTGCCAGGTCGCGGACGGTCCGGCCATGGTGGGCGGACCGTCCGGACCTACCTTTTCTGACACCTCTGACAGATTTCAAACGGAATTTATAGCTGTTATATGTACGGCGGACCGTCCGCGCATGCGCAGAACGTGTGCTTTTTGCACACAACGGTTGGATTTTGGTGGGGGGCTATAAATAGAAGGGTAGCTCGTGTGAGAGAGCTCTCTTGGCCATTCCTTGCAAACATTGAGCTCATTTGAGATCCTCCAACCCACTCTCTCACACTCTTTGCTTGAGATTGCATTCTAGTGAGAGATTGAGGGTTCCTAGTGCATTTGCATCATTTGGTGATTCTTGAGGCACTAGGTGGTACACCGAGCAAGCGTCATCGACTTGTTACTCTTGGAGGTTGCCGCCTCCTAGACGGCTTGGGTGATTGTCTCCGTCGAGCTCTCCAAGAAGATTGTGGAGAAGCCGCGGT
The DNA here is from genome assembly GCA_029449295.1 of Zea luxurians. Taxonomy (NCBI): domain Eukaryota; kingdom Viridiplantae; phylum Streptophyta; class Magnoliopsida; order Poales; family Poaceae; genus Zea; species Zea luxurians. The sequence continues at coordinate 5,837,137 of JAOPSE010000024.1, read as the reverse complement.
GTTGATTGTGAAGAGGTTCGCGCCTACCTCGCCGGAGCGGGAAAGGTGACATTAGTGGAATCGAGGTATTGAGTGATTTCTTGTCTACTTGGCTCAAAGATCAAGCTGTGTCTTGATAGAGGAGCAAGTGAGAATTAGAAGTCCACCTCAACGTGGATTAGGGGTGATCGGCAAATCACCGATACCACGGGATAAATTTTGGTGTCTCTACTTTCTTGCATTACTTATTTCCTTGCAAGTGATTAGTGTTTTGCATATTGTTCCTTAAGTATTCAATCTCCATAGTTGAGTCTTATACATTGTTTACTTATTGTCGCTAGAAAATTTATTCCTCTTGTTATATTGATTAAATTTATCTAGTGTTTTTGATTTTAGTCAAAACCGTCTATTCACCCCCCCTCTAGCCGGTGTCCTAGATCCTACAACTATGAGGTCTTCGACCATGTAGATGAAGATTTCGATCGTGATGTCTACAAGGTTGAGGACCCTATAGTGAAGGAATCGGCCGGAGCCCTCTATGACCGGATGTGGGGCCCCCACGGTCGGGAGGTGGTCAGGGAGCGGGCCGAGAAGGCGAGGAGTCAGGTAATGTTCGGCGTTTGCTTAGTGTTTGTTGCGTGTGGGTTTGCTGAATCTGTGTGCAGTGTCTCAGGCGGCGCGTGGCGAGGTGGTGGAAGACTTCGGGGCCTTGAATAGCGCGCTGCCTGGCCTAGAGCCGAGCCCGGCGGCGGCTGTGCCCGAGGCCGTCCTGGAGCCGCCCCCCGGAAACCGCCGAAGGCGTTCCTGACGCCCCCGCAGCCACTGCGGCCGGCGGAGGCCCGTCGCCAACTGCTGCGCCGGAGACTGAGGATCCTGTGACGGTGGCTGCGGAGGCGATAGCGGAGGCTCCCGTGACGGCTGGGTCTTCGCAGGTGACCTAGTAGGTGTAGGTAGTTAGGAATTTTTGGATGCTTGTTGCTGAACCTTGGTTGCTGCGCAGGTTCAAGATTTTGGGCCTGCGCACGCAACCGCTACTGCTAAATATATGGCGGCTTCGACCGTGGATGATGGGAATAAATCTGATGAGTCTGCATCTAAATTTTCTGAGTTTGGTGACTCTGGGAGCTCTGTTGAGTGGACCGAAGAGTCGTCGGACGAGGACTTGGACTATTTTGCGGCCTTGGACGTGGCAGCGGCGGAGGCCTCGCCGCATGCCGCGGACGCTGAAGTTGCTCCTGGTTCGAGTGCTGGGCATAGGCGGCGAAGGGCGGTTGCGAAGCGTAGGGTGAGCGGGGCGGAGGGCGGTCGGCTTCGCGTGAGTGGGGCTGGCAAGCAGGAACTGTTGTCCTTGCCGGCCGCTATGAGTACAGGTGAGGGGGAGTTGAGAAGTCTTTTTGCGGGCGAGGAGCTTAGGATAATGTTATTTAACTATAGGGAGATGAGGATTATTCCAAAGGTTGAGCCGATGTAGAGTGTGATGCCCTCGCTTGTACATGTGTACGACTTATATGCTGAGGTTGTGTGCCTTCGCACACTCGGCTATGTTCATGAGGGCGTTATGTACTTGGTTTGGTGTATTTTGTTTGTTGGTTTGGTGCGCATGTAGTCGGTCTTTTCACGGACTTCGTCCGGCTGTATCGTTGTAGTCGATTCGTCGTACTTATTGTGCTAGTCTGGCTGCATCCTTAGGCGACTTGTGCGTGGATAGTCTTCGTTCGATTTTCCGCACGTGTTGTGCTAGTCCGGCTGCACCCTTAGGCGACTTCTGCGCGGATAGTCTTCGCGGAAGACTACAATTTTTCGCACTTATTGTGCTAGTCCAGCTGCACCCTTAGGCGACTTCTGCGCGGATAGTCTTCGCGGAAGACTACGATTTTTCGCACTTATTGTGCCAGTCCGGCTGCACCCTTAGGCGACTTCTGCATGGATAGTCTTTGCGGAAGACTACGATTTTTCGCACTTATTGTGCTAATCCGGCTGCACCCTTAGGTGACTTCTGCGTGGATAGTCTTCGCGGAAGACTACGATTTTTCGCACTTATTGTGCTAATCCGGCTGCACCCTTAGGCGACTTCTGCGCGGATAGTCTTTGCGGAAGACTACAATTTTTTGCACTTATTGTGCCAGTCCGGCTGCACCCTTAGGCGACTTCTGCACGGATAGTCTTCGCGGAAGACTACGATTTTTTCGCACTTATTGTGCTAATCCGGCTGCACCCTTAGGCGACTTCTGCGCGGATAGTCTTCGCGGAAGACTACGATTTTTCGCACTTATTGTGCTAATCCGGCTGCACCCTTAGGCGACTTCTGCGTGGATAGTCTTCGCGGAAGACTACAATTTTTCGCACTTATTGTGCTAATCCGGCTGCACCCTTAGGCGACTTCTGCGCGGATAGTCTTCGCGGAAGACTACGATTTTTCGCACTTATTGTGCTAATCCGGCTGCACCCTTAGGCGACTTCTGCGCGGATTTGTCGCACGCCAGGGCGGCTGCCGCTGGCCCTCGCGGTGACTTTGTATTGTCGAATGTCGAAGACCGTCGGTGCGGTCTTTTTTCGACGTGGATTTTGCGGGGGATTTTCCTCTTGTATATTACATGACTCTGCCTCGTTAAAAACCTCACCCCCCGGGAGGAAAAGAGTGCGGGCCAGAACAAAATTGTTTTTGCAAATTACAAGGGCGAGCTGGCCCTGATGAGCTAAACAAAAAACTTGCGCAGGTTATCAATTTTCCAGGAATGCTCTAAATCTTCACCGTTTGGCGTTGCGAGCCTGTATGCGCTAGGGGAGGCCTTCGACTTGACAATGTAAGGACCCTCCCACAGGGGCTCCAGCTTGCCTCTAGATTCCGTGCGAGCCGTACGGACGAGTACGAGGTTCCCTTCGCTGAATTCCCTTGGGATGACTGCCTGGTCGCGCCATGCTTTTGTCTGGACTTGGTATTTGTCCAGAGCCTGTAGAGCGAAGACGCAGTCTCCGTCGATGAGATCCTTCGAAGTTGGCTCGTCTACGTCAGGGACGGCCGACGCGGCTGTCCGAGGCGACCCATGCTTTATTTCTTGCGGAGTCATGGCCTCCGATCCGTATAATAGGCGGAAGGGGGTAAACCTAGTCGCCCTGCACTCTGTTGTATTCAGTGCCCAGACCACTTCGGGTAACAGGTCGGGCCATTTGCCTTTCTTGTCGTCGAGGAGCATTTTCTTGACAGCTGTGAAAATTTTGCTGTTGGCGCGCTCCACGATTCCGTTCGACTGGGGGTGGTACACGGAGGCGAAGGCAAGCTTGGTGCCGATGGAGAAGCAAAAGTCTTTGAAATCTTGATTGTCGAACTGCTTGCCGTTGTCGACCGTGAGTTCGGATGGTACTCCAAAGCGGCAAACAATATTTTGCTAGAAGAATTTGTGGGCTATCTTTGATGTGATGGTGGACACTGCCCTCGCTTCAATCCATTTGGTGAAGTATTCAACGACTACAAAGGTGAACTTGAGGTTCCCCTGAGCCGTGGGCAGGGGCCCGACAATGTCTAGGCCCCAGCGCTGAAGGGGCCACGTGTGGGCGATCAGCTTCGTGAACTGCGAGGGGCGTCCCGTGCGCGGGGAAAATTTCTGGCAGGCCTCGCAGGATCTGACAACCCGATTTGCGGTGCAGATAATGGCGGGCCAGTAGAAACCTTGATGTATCACCTTTGCCGCTAGGGCCCTGGGGCCTGCGTGGGAGCCGCAGGTCCCCTTGTGGACTTCGCGCAAAATTTGAACGCCTTCGGTCTCGGTGACGCACTTAAGCATCGGCTGACTGATCCCCTTTTTGTAGAGTTGGCCCTCGACCAGTGCGAAGTCCCGGCTTCGGTGGTGGAGGCGCTTGGCCTCGTTGCTGTCGATTGGGTGATAGTACCCCTGTAGGTACAGGGTTATTGGCGCCCGCCAGTCTTCAGTCATGATAAGGTTGATCATGCGGTGGCCCTCGCTGTCGTTGGTTATTTGGAGCCCTTCAGGGCTGCGGACGGCTGGCGTGCCGATGACGTGGTAGAATACGTCGGAGGGTAGGGCTTCACCTCTGGCGGCTGCCTTGGCCAATGCGTCAGCTTCTTCATTCTTGGCCCGGTCCACATGCTGCAATGTGAATCCCTTAAATTGTTTCTCGAGACTTCGGATGGCCGCGAGGTACTGCATGAGTGCGGGGTCCTTTGCCGCATAGTCTTTCTCGACTTGGCCGGCGACTACCTTGGAATATGTTCGGACTATACAGGTGGTGACGCCGAGGGCTCTTAATTTGCGGAGGCCGAGGATGACAGCTTCGTATTCTGCTATGTTGTTTGTGCATCTGTCAGATTCCAGAGCGAAGCTTAAGCGTGCCGCGTATCTGTGTTTGACCCCGGCGGGTGAGGTGATGACTGCCGCAGCGCCTGCCCCCGCATGGCACCAGGCGCCGTCGCAGTGGATTGTCCAAGCCTTCTCTGCGGACGGATCCGGTTGTGTTATTGGCCCGGTCCAGTCGACGACGAAGTCTGCTAGGACTTGTGACTTGATCGCTGTCCTGGGCTCGAAAGTAATATGGTAGCCAGAGAGTTCGACCGCCCATTTGGCGATCCGTGCCGATGCCTCCGGGTTTCTGAATAATTCGCCGAGTCCCCTATCTGAGGTGACGCGGACCTTGAATGCTTCAAAGTAGTGGCGCAGCTTGCGCGAAGACATAACAACTGCATATGCAATCTTTTCGAGCTCCGTCATGTTGCATTTTGATGGTGTGAGCACTTCGGAGACATAGTATACTGGGCACTGTCTGATCACGCCCTCTACTGTCTGCTCCTGAACCAGTGTCGCACTGACCGCGTGCGACGAAGCCGCGACGTAAAGCAACAGTGGCAGCGAAGAATCGGGGCTCGTAAGAACGGCCAATTCCATCAGGTACTATTTTAGCGAGGCGAAGGCCGCCGCCTGCTCTGGACCCCAAGCGAAGTCTTTTGCGCCGCGGAGTGTTTTAAGGAAGGGAAGACTTCGCTCGACGGATTTGGAAATGAACCTGTTGAGGGCGGCCAATCTGCCCGTTAGGCGCTGGACCTCTCTGGCTGACCGCGGGGGTGTCATGTTGATAATGGCCTAGATTTTTGTTGGGTTGGCCTCGATGCCGTGGTGTGATACCAGATAACCCAGAATTTTCCCTTGGCGAACACCGAAGACGCACTTGTCGGGGTTCAGGCGAAGTCGTGCGTCCCGCATGTTCGCAAATGTCTCGGCGAGGTCGGAGAGGTGGTCCTCTTTATTCCTGCTGGCGACGACAATGTCATCCACGTATGTGAATATGTTTCTGCCTACTTGCCCCTCGAGCACTGTTTTAGTGAGCCAGGAGAAAGTGGACCCGGCGTTCTTGAGTCCCTCCGGCATTCTGATGAAGCAATATGTGCCGAAGGGTGTTATGAAGCTGGTGCTGGCCTTGTCCTCCTCCTTCATGTATATTTGGTGATAACCGGAGAAGCAGTCGAGGAGTGACATGACCTCGCACCCGGCCGTGCTATCGACTATTTTGTCGATCCGGGGCAACGGGAAGTTGTCATTTGGGTAGGCCTTGTTGAGGCTGGTGAAGTCTATGCACATTCGCCACTTGCCGCTCTTCTTCTGCACCATTACCACGTTGGAGAGCCACGTGGGGTAGGCCACTGGCTCGATAGATTTGGCCTCCAGGAGGCGGTGTACCTCTGCCTTGGCGGCCTCTGTCTTCTCGTCGGACATTTTGCGAAGTCGCTGCTTCTTTGGTCTCACCGAGGGGTCGATTCCCAAGCTGTGCTCGATTATAGAGCGGCTGACCCCGACCAGGTCGAGGGCTGACCAAGCGAAGATGTCCTTGTTCTTGGACAAGCAGCACAGGAGTTTCTCCTCGTCATGCGAGGGGAGGTCTTCGCTGATCGTGACTGTTTGGTTGGGCGTGGCCTGGTCGAGGGGGACAGTCTTGGTCCCGTCGTGGCTTTGCAGCTGCGCCTTGTGTTGTTTTTCAATTGGGCTGGCGGGCGCCGGGACCTCGCGCTGGGCCGAAAGGCAGTGCACATTTCTTTGCCCGGGTACGAAGTCCCGCTCTATATTGCGTGCGGTCTGCTGATTGCCGAAGACCGAGATGGCGCCTAGCGGACCTGGTATTTTCATGCACAGGTACAATCCGTGAATGGCTGCTTCAAACTTGTTGATGGAGCCCCAGCCCATGATGGCGTTGTATGGGTAGACCATGTTGACGATGTCGAACGTTATTTGCTTGCTTCGGGCATTGGGCGCTACACCGAAGGAGAGAGGCAACTCAATTTTGCCGATAGGAAAAGTGCCCTTGCCGCCGAAGCCGTACAACGGATTGTCCGAAGGCTTGAGCAAGCTGTGGCTTATGCCCATGCGGTCGAAGGCATGGAGAAAAATGATGTCTGCCTGACTGCCGTTGTCGACGAGGACTTTGTGCAAGTCCTAGCCTGTGACGCTGTAGTTGATGACCATGGCGTCGATATGGGGGGCGCTGCGCAGGTCGACGTCTCGGGCATCGAAAGTTAGCGGTACATAGGACCACTTCGTCTGCACGACTGGGCCAGTGATGGCGACGTGGTTAATGCTGCGGTAGTGGTCCCGCTTCTGTCGCTTGGTGTCGAAGTCGACATTGGACCCCCCAGTGATCAAATGAATGACTCCGCGATACGGTTGATCGGCGAAGTCTTCTTGTTTGGGGGCGTGGGGGTGGGGGATGTTTTGTTGTTGCTGGTGTGGAGGTGGGGGTGGAGGAGGTACAATTTGTACTTTCTGATGGTGTTGGTAAGCGTGGTGCGGTGGATGCGGGGCGGGGGCGTGGATGTATGGTGGAGGGTGTTGCTGATAAGTGTGCGCGACGACTCTTGGGTTGTCGGCCGGTTGCGCTCGTGCCATCCTGTCTCTGGTGGCCTTCGTCTCGGGGCAATCTTTGGTTTGGTGGGCGCAGTCTTCGCCGTGGAAGAGGCAGTAGAAACGGCGCGGCGGCGGCGCGCGTCCTCGGCCTCTACCACGTGTTCCACCTCCGCGGCCCTGGGGGGATATTCCTGGCAGCGAGGGGCGTCACCAGCGGGGTGCTGGTTGGCAATGTTGTGCACCTGCTACTGACTACGGCCGTCTCGGCCGGAGTCTGGCTGCGGAGTCCTCGTCCACGTGAGGCTAGACTGTGGAGCATCTTTGGGTTTCCTCTGAGACTCAACCTTGCGCTGGTGGAGCTCTTCGGATTTGGCATATTTTTCGAATAGCTGATATAATTCTTGGAGGTTCTTGGGCGGGTCCCTGATGCAGTGGCTGTATAGGACGCCGGCGCGAAGGCCGCTGATGGCATAGTGAATAGCGATCTGGTCATCAACTGAGGGCAGCTGTGACTTGAGCGTTAGAAACTTGCGGTAGTACTCCCGCAGAGTCTCTTTTTCCAGCTGCTTGCAGAGTGAGAGCTCGGCCAAGGCGTCGGTGTCCGGGCGGTACCCTTGGAAGTTGAGCAGGAATTTGTCCCTTAGGCTTCTCCAGGAGTCAATGGAGAGCGGGGGCAACCTGGTGAACCAGGTGAGAGCTGGGCCTTCGAGGGCGATGATGAAAGACTTGGCCATTGTGGCGTCGTCCCCTCCGGAAGATGCAACGGCGACCTGGTAACTCATGATGTATTGTGCTGGGTCCGTGCTGTCGTTGTACTTGGGATAGGTCCCAGCCTAGAAGTTGGCAGGCCAGGGTGTCACTTGCAGATGTGGCGCCAGGGGACTTCGCTCGTCGAGGTAGTTGACCCCTTGGAATGGCGCGGCGTGCGGGAAGGCGTAGTCGCGTTGGGGGAAGTGCGGGTCTTCCACTTGCGCGTGCTGTTGCAGGGGTGGCCCACGCTGCAAGCCGAGGTGGCCTTCGCGCTGCATCAGCGCGATCTCCCGCTCGAGGTCCTGGGCCTTCTGCTCTTCGTCGCGTATCATTTGCCGCACCTTGGCTAGTGCAGACACGCGCTGGCACTTGGCCTCTAGTATCTCTTTTTGCCGCTGGAGATTGCGGTTCTTGAGGTGCAGGGCGCGCAGCTGTAGCTGCTCTTCCGCTGAAACGCCGAGGACTTCGCCGTCCTCGGTGAGGTCCGCGCCCTCTGGTGGAGCGAAGTCGAGGACTTCACCGTCCTCGGTGAGGTTCGCGCCCTCCAGCGGGGCGAAGCCTGGTGGAGGTTGCGGTTGTCCTTCAAGGCGGCAGGTACGGAGAGTGTCGTCTTCGCCGGTGCGGGGGACATCGTTTTCAGCAGCCGCTTGGGGGTGGAGTGGGTGAGTGCGAGGGCCTTGCCCTTTCTTGCGGCCAACAGTGCTGCTGCCTTCGCAGCCTCGTCAGCCTTCGAGCTAGCTTTCTTGGGTGCCATCGCGGGTGGTTTTTTCGTAGCACGAACGGTGGGCGCCAAATGTTGGTACTTGCTAACTGGCGCAAGTGGACCCAACAGGGGGGGTGTGTAAGCGTAAACAGGGTTTCAGCACGTGATGGCAAAAGCTCTGTTTTTTCTAGCCCCGTAAGGGCACTGTGCGGGGGTATTTATAGGTACCCCGAGCGCCCAGCGTCCTGTGTTAAGGACGCATGTGCCCTCAAGCATCTAGGTTATCCCCGGAATATTCCCATAAAGCGGGGTTACAGACTGTAATTACAGGGATGCCTTTATAAATTAGGCCCGTAATGCGCAGCAGCCACGCAGGGCCTGTTACAATGGGCCAGATTACACGTGGGCCTCTGTCCTGGACGAAATCACAATGTTGGGACGACCTCGTCACAGGTCTTCGCCTGATGATTAGTGGGACGAAGGGTGAGCTCGCCTGTTGTCTTGCCTTCGCCGGTCCGACGACTGCGGTGAAGGCGTGGAGCGAAGGGTGGCATGTTCGCCTTCGCCCCAACAGAGCTGCAAGCCATGTACAACCGGCTCAAGACGATGGTCAACCAAGTGCGCAACCTCGGGAGCACCAAGTGGGATGACCATGAGATGGTCAAGGTTATTCTAAGATCCCTTGTTTTTTGTAATCTTACTCAAGTTCTTTTAATACATGGGGATCCTAGATACAAACAGATGTCTCCCGAGGAGGTAATTGGCAAGTTTGTGAGCTTTGAACTTATGATCAAAGACTCCAAACACATTGTCAACTTTGAGCAAGGCGCCACCTCTACACCCGAGGTGCAACCCGTTGCATTCAAAGCAACGAAAGAAAAGAAGGAGGAGTCTACACCAAGTAGGCTTCCAATCGACGCTTCCAAGCTCAACAACGAGGAGATGGCTCTTATTATTAAGAGCTTTTGACAAATCTTCAAGCAAAGGAGGAGGAAGGACTACAAACCCCGCTCCAAGAGGGTGTGCTACCGGTGTGGTAAGTCTGGTCACTTTATAGCTAAATGTCCATATACTAGTGAAAGTGACAGGGACGAAGACAAGAAGGGGAAGAAGAAGATGGAGAAAAGAAGTACTACAAGAAGAAGGGTGGCGAGGCGCACATGGTGTGGGAATGGGACTCCGATGAGAGCTCCATCGACTCCTCCTGTGACGAGGATGCTGCCAACATCGCCATCAACAAAGGCCTCCTCTTCCCCAACATCGACCACAAGTGTCTCATGGCAAAGGATGGCAAAAAGAAGAAGGTACATTCTAGAAGTACCCCCAAATATACTACATCTGATGATGAGGGTAGTTCTAGTGATAATGAAGATGATTTAGTTTCTCTCTTTGCCAACCTCACCATGGACCAAAAGAAAAAAATGAATGAATTGATAGAAACCATTAACGAGAAGGATGATCTCTTGGAATGCCAAGAGGACTTGCTCATTAAGGAAAACAAAAAAAATTGTTAAATTGAAGAATGCTTATGCTCTTGAAGTAGAAAAATGTGAAAAATTGTCTAGAGAGCTTAGCATTTTCAATGATTCAATTTCATGTCTTAGAGGTGAGAATGCTAGTCTAAATGCTAAGATTGATGAATTGAATGTTTCAAACCCTATACATCTACTGAGCATGTTACTATTTGTACTATATGTAGAGATGTTAATGTTGAAGCTATTGATGATCACCTTGCCATGATTAAACAACAAAATGATCACATAGCTATATTAAATGCAAAAATTGCCGAGCATGAGTGTAACACCTCTGGTGTTACTGTCACTAAAACTTGAGCATAACATCATGAGCATTGGCATATCATGTGTTTGTCACACCTAGAGTGCATTCATTAGATAAAAATTTCAAACAAGTTGTACTGATATGACTTGATGTGTGGTTAACCCTAGGGTAAAGTACTTAACCCTAAATCTGGGCTTATGGATATGAGTGAAGCCCAAATATGTGAAAACCTCAAAAGACATGAGACATGATCCTAAGATATCATCTTGGAAGGACTTTAGTGACACCAAAACCCTAAAGTGCTAAAAACCCTGAAAAGACCCCTGGAAAACCCTAAACTAGAACCCTAGGGGGCTAAGTGTAAATTTTGTGCACTTTTGGACCCAAGTGCAAAAACCAAAGTATTAGAGCACCACAAATCATATGTTTCACACATTTAAGGATTTGCAAATCAAATTATGAGGTTTGGGACTTATTTGCAAAAGGCACCACTTAAACCCTATAGGGTTAAGTCTGAAATTAAGTGAGATTGAGGCATATTTGGAGCCTTATATCTCATAATCCATATAGAATTTGCCTAGGGTCAACACATAAAACTTGTAAAGCTATAATAGGAGTGCAACTTTGCTTAAGTAACTAAGCCTTGATCACATACAAAAATTGGGGATAATTAGCCCTAAAGTTTGACTGTCAGTCAACTTAGATTCTGAATTTTTCTGACAGTGACTCGGAATGAACTTTGAGAGTTCTTTTGTAGGTGATCCAGTAATTATTTGACTATGGTTGCTGTGACAAGATTGTAGCTAGATTAGAGGGCTACAACTTTGTTATAGAGAGATTAACAAGTTTTTTACACATAAATCTGAGATATGGGTCCTGCAAGTTGGTCGGACAGAGGCTCTGAACTGGATTTCTCATGGTACAGTAGCATAAGATCTTCAGGTACAGAGAATATTGCCACCGATGACCTTACACCGCGATTAACGCCGGCGATGCGATTCGTGCCCACTGGTGCCCAGATAATACCTCGGGGTGAGAAGATCTTCACCGCGGATGAGCTTGAAGCACTGTTCCGTCCTATGCCGTGCCCACTTGCGCCGGCGACATGGCCAAGCAACCGTCGTTGAGGTATATATGTCGCCTGCTGTGATCGCAACACGCCCTGACCCTTTAACCACGTCGCAGTGAGTCGCCTTACCCCACCCGTTCATCACTGGTGGTCTTGCCACGGTAAAGTCCATGAATCACTTGCGCTAGTAGCTTCTTCCCTCTCTGACCACCAGCACAATCTCTTCAAATTGAACGCCACCGCCCTCGGATCCTATAAATTGAGCGTTGCCATCGGCTCCGCTATGTAGTCAAGCACCCAACGCACCCACCCGTGCCTCCGATTATCCACCAGAGAGCCCCAATTTGAGACTTCCCCCAAATCGGGCCAGAACACCGTACTGAGTAAGCTCGCCGTGGCCAGCGCGCTACAGGTCCGTTCACACCCTTTGTTCCCTCATTTCAGTACTCTGATGTACCCTTAATGCTCCTCGACCCATCCATTTGAGTTAGAGCCCGTAGGATCACCGGGAACGTCTCAGTTTATCCGTTGCTCGCGCTGTCACCGTGTGCAGTGTGATTAAGAGCTCGAACCTTGCAATTAAGTGAGGGGAAATGGTCATTCGGGGTTGAATTTGGTGTCAAGCAAAGAGAAGGACTAGCCGTTGCCTATTCTATCCAGTACGAGCTCGCTGGAGCTCGGCCTGTCGTCGTCCACCGTCAGGGATCGCGGATTGTAAAGAATAGAAAGGGGAAGGGTCTATTTTCAATTGTTAGTGGCACAGAGAAACAGTACTGCGGACTCTTTAAGGGTTTTTCAAATCACCAGGGTCCTCTGTGCAAATCTGATGCAGTGGGCACGTTCTGCCGATATTGGGCTAACTCGGGCTGAATTGAGCCCAGTACTGTTGACCTTTTCTCTTTTTCTTTTCTACCAGACTTTGGAAATCCATAGAAATTCTAGAAAAGCTAAAAATGTGAGACCGATTTTGTTGGACTCCTAAATTTCTATAGTATTTAATAAAAATGGTTCCAAGATTTTTAGTCCAAACCAGGAATTATGAAGTATTTAAAATAGCAAAACCTAGTCTCTTGGAACTCTAGGAAGTATTTGAAGACTCCAAAAATCACCAAACTTTTTAGATAAGCCTAACATGATATTTAGATCCCATGGGTAATGTTTAATATGATTTGGACAATGTTTGATCCTCTAACCCAAAACCCTAGCTCTTTAGGGTAAAATGTCTAATCCCACTAAGGTATTGACTCAGAAAAACCCTAGTTTCCTTGGAGCACCGTGAAGGAAAATGTATTCAAGATACAACTTGATACATCTTTTCTAGTACTGCATTTTCATAACATTACATGAGCATTCATGGTTATATATGATTATATATAGAAAATGAAGAAGAGGTGACTGTTGAATAGGAAGAGACTACTCCATCAACAGAAAATCCACCTGCTGGGAACTGTTTTTACTTTGACATCTGTGGAACAGAGCCCGACTATCCTACAACACAAGGCAAGCCCCGGTGCATTTGCCACCTCCTTGTGTTTTAAAATCTTTATCACCTTGTTTGATGCATTAGGTGATAGGAGTTGTGTGCTAAACAATTGATGCATTTCCTTCCTTGGAAAATTGATTACCCTTCCTTGATACCCTTTTATGAAAATAATTTTTGATGCTTAGCCTTGCTCTAGAAAAATAGAAATGTTTTGTTTTAAAACAAAAGTGATGCTTCAGTGGGTGGGAATGTTTTCAAAATAAAACTTGATGGTGGATCCATCATGGCCATGATGGGTTCAACATCGGAAAAGATGTACCTCTGCTAGGTACCAAACTTTGGGTTTGAAATGATAAAGCTGAGATTGGGCGGGTGACTTGCATGAGAAGAGAGTCTCAGTGTAGTGTCTCTGTTTGAGTCGATTAAGGACCTTGTCGATGTAGGCTTGATGACCGAGGACCCTTTAACTAGTCACATGCCTCGTCATGGGTAAGCTTTGCCTTGGGCAGACTAATACCAGAAAAGGACAACACGCAATGGGAGTGGAGAGATGGCGAGAGTAGCGTGTACCCTCCATGGTAAGAGGCTGGACAGTGGTGTATCTTTGCTCTCGGTTGGCGTGAACTCGGTCTGGTCTTAAGAAACCCGGTGGCGAGTTGACATATGCAAGGGTTAAGTGCTACATATGTCATGTGATTGGAGATCCTCAGCTGAGTATTAATCGATTCGGATCGCCATTACTTATCGGACATGAAGACTTGGTCACTAACTTACACGTAGCATTCCAGTGAACAAGAAGGGTTGATAAAAGGATGGCTAGTATAGGCCAAGTGCTTGAACTAGGGTAGAAAGAACTCTAGTGACAGGTAATGACTTAACTTGCTAATAAAGCTGGATTTTTAAGGATCCACTATTAATAAGCATTTTTGCAAACAGAGTCTTGATTCTTGATTAAGCCTTACCTTGACTTCCTTTAAGCCAGCATATCCTTGAGAGTCTTTTATTTTGACGGGTAAGACTTGCGAAAGTACACTTCGTACTCAGGGTTTTCGAACCCATGATGTTGTAGGTGATAAAACAGCAGACTTCTGCTATTTTTGCACTAAGATGGTGCCCAAGGATGTGGTGCCCAAGGACGAATGTCAAAAGTAACGTGGTTGCGGAAGGACGTGGTCCTTCCTTTTGAAAAACATTATACTTTTATGTGGGAGGGGTTTTTGCCTCCCCGGTTTGTAATAATATTACTTATGCACTTTATAACCTGGTGATGTAATAATGACACTCTTTCTATATTTTAATGAATGTAAATTAAGTTATTGTAATTCGCTTCCGCTTATTCATTCCTCCGATGTGTTGTAATATCTGCGTGACGGGCGAAATGCTCTTGGGCGAGGAAAAGGTTACAGACACCGAACTTGTCGAGTGATTATGTGCATCTACAGGGTTGTCCAAGGTCTGTTGGACAAGGATAGCTATAGGTGGGCCTAATGACTTGAGAGGTTCCGTCACAATGAGCTAGAAAATGAAAAGTTTAAATTTGCTAGAAGCATGCTCTATAATGGGAGACGCCTTGCCACTAAGGGTAAGGCTCCCATGGTTCAGGATAGAGAGGGCTATATTTTATATCCTGCAAACTATCCTAAGCATAAAATTAGAAAAATTCATGCTAGAAAACCTCACACTGTTTCTCATCATGCTTTTATATATAAGAATGAGACTTCTAGTTCTAGGCATTTCACTCATGTTAAAATGCCTAAAATGAAAATTCCTAATGCATCAAATGAGCATAATATTTCATTTTAGACTTTTGATGCTTCCTATGTGCTTACTTACAAATCAGGTAAATTATTGCCAAATATGTTGGGGGCAAACACAAGAGTACCAAGACTTGTGTTTGGGTACCAAGGTGCTTGTTTCTAATGTCAAAGGACCCCAGATCGTTTGGGTACCTAAGAACAAGGCCTAAATTTGTTTTGTAGGTTTATGCATCTGGTGGTTCAAGTTGGATAATCGATAGCGGGTGCACAAACCACATGACAGGGGAGAAAAGGATGTTCTCCTCATACGAGAAAAATGAAGATCCCCAACAAACTATTACATCTGGGGATGGAAATCAAGGTTTGGTCAAAGGTTTGGGTAAAATTGCTATATCTCCTGACCATTCCATTTCTAATATTTTTCTTGTAGATTCTTTAGATTACAATTTGCTTTCTGTTTCTCAATTGTGTAAAATGGGCTACAACTGTCTTTTTACTGACATAGGTGTTACTGTCTTTAGAAGAAGTGATGATTCAATAGCATTTAAGGGAGTGTTAGATGGTCAGCTATATTTAGTTGATTTTAATGATAATCAAGCTGAACTAGACACTTGCTTAATTGCTAAGACTAACATGGGCTGACTCTGGTATCGCCGACCCGCCCATGTTGGGTTAAAGAATCTTCACAAACTTCTAAAGGGAGAACACATTTTAGGACTAACCAATGTTCATTTTGAGAAAGACAGGATTTGTAGCGCATGTCAAGCAGGGAAGCAAGTTGGAGTTCATCATCCACAGAAGAACATCATGACGACTGACAAGCCACTTGAGCTGCTCCACATGGACCTATTCGGCCCGATCGCTTACATAAGCATCGACGGGAGTAAGTACTGTCTAGTTATTGAGGATGATTATTCTCGCTTCACTTGGGTATTCTTTTTGTAGGAAAAATCTCAAACCCAAGAGACCTTAAGAGATTCTTAAGACGGGCTCAAAATGAGTTTGGATTGAGGATAAAAAAGATTACAAGCGATAATGGGACAGAGTTCAAGAATTCACAAATTGAAGGATTTCTTGAGGAAGAGGGCATCAAGCATGAGTTCTCTTCTCCCTACACAACTCAACAAAATGGTGTAGTGGAGAGGAAAAATAGAACTCTACTAGACATGGCAAGAACCATGCTTGATGAGTACAAGACACCAGACCGGTTTTGGGCGGAGGTGATTAACACCGCCTGCTACTCCATCAACCGGTTATATCTTCACCGAATCCTCAAGAAAACATCATATGAACTCCTCACTGGTAAAAAGCCCAATGTTTCATATTTTAGAGTTTTTGGGAGCAAATGCTTTATTCTTATTAAGAGAGGTAGAAGTTCTAAATTTGCTTCTAAAGCAGTAGAAGGCTTTTTACTCGGTTATGACTTAAACACAAGGGCATATAGAGTCTTCAACAAGTCCACTGGATTAGTTGAAGTTTCTTACGACATTGTGTTTGATGAGACTAACGGCTCCCAAGTGGAGCAAGTTGATCTTGATGAACTAGATGATGAAGAGGCTCCATGCGTAGCGCTAAGGAACATGTCTATTGAGGATGTGTGTCCTAAGGAATCCAAAGAGCCTCCACAAACACAAGATCAACCATCATCTTCCATACAAGCATCTCCACCAACTCAAGATGAGGTTCAGGTTCAAGAAGAAGAGGATGAAGATCAAGACGATTAGCCACCTCAAGAGGAGAACATTGATCAAGGGGGGGATGAAGATGATGATGACAAGGAAGATGATCAAGAGATTCAGGATCAAAGACCACCACACCCAAGAGTCCATCAAGAAATTCAAAGAGATCACCCCGACAACTCTATTCTTGGTGATATTCACAAGGGGTAACCACTAGATCTCGAGTTGCTCATTTCTATGAACATTACTCTTTTGTGTCCTCTATTGAGCCATACAGGGTAGAGGATGCACTAAGAGATCCGGATTGGGTGGTGGCAATGCAGGAGGAGCTCAACAACTTCACTAGGAATGAGGTATGGCATTTGGTTCCACGTCCTAATCAAAAAGTTGTAGGTACCAAGTGGGTTTTCCGCAACAAGCAAGACGAGCATGGTGTGGTGACAAGGAACAAAGCCCGACTTGTGGCCGAAGGTTATTCACAAGTCAAAGGTTTGGATTTTGATGAAACCTATGCACCCGTAGCTAGGCTTGAGTCAATTCGAATATTACTTGCCTATGCTACTTACCATGGCTTTAAGCTTTATCAAATGGACGCGAAAAAGTGCCTTCCTCAATGGCCCTATCAAGGAAGAGGTCTATGTTAAGCAACCTCCAGACTTTGAAGATAGTGAGTATCCTAACCACGTTTATAAGCTCTCAAAGGCGCTTTATGGGCTCAAGCAAGCCCCAAGAGCATGGTATGAATGCCTGCGAGACTTTCTTACCACTAATGGCTTCAAAGTCGGAAAGGCTGATCCTACTCTCTTTACTAAAACAATTGCAAAAGACTTGTTTATATGCCAAATTTATGTTGATGATATTATATTTTGGGTCTACTAACAAGTCATCTTGTGAAGAGTTTAGTAGGATTATGATACAGATATTCGATATGTCTATGATGAGTGAGTTGTAATATTTCCTTGAATTTCAAATTAAGGAACTCCAAGAGGGCACCTTCATCAGCCAAACTAAGTACATTCAAGACATACTTAAGAAGTTTGGAATGAAGAATGGCAAACCCATCAAGACACCCATGGGAACCAATGGGCATCTCGACCTCGACACGGGAGGTAAATCCATATATCAAAAGGTATACCTATCGATGATATGATCTTTACTCTACTTATGTGCATCTCGACCGGACATTATGCTTTCTGTATGCATGTGTGCAAGGTTCCAGGCAAATCCTAAGGAAGTTCACCTTAGGGCCGTGAAGAGAATCATGAGATATTTAGTCTACACTCCTAAGTTTGGGTTTTGGTACCCCAAGGATCTACATTTGATTTAATAGGATATTCCGATGCCGATTATGCAGGGTGTAAAATTGGTAGGAAGAGCATATTAGGGACTTGTCAGTTTCTAGGAGATCCTTAGTGTCTTGGGCTTTAAAGAAACAAAACTCAGTAGCTCTTTCTACCGCCGAAGCCAAGTATATTGCTGCAGGCCATTGCTATGCACAATTACTTTGGATGAGGAAAACCCTCAGGGACTATGGCTACAAATTAAGCAAAGTCCCTCTCTTATGTGATAATGAGAGTGCAATCCGCATGACGGATAATCCCGTTGAGCACAGCCGCACTAAGCACATAGACATTTAGTATCACTTTCTGATAGATCACCAACAAAAGTGGGATATCGAAATTGCTTATGTTAATACCCACAATCAATTAGCCGATATCTTTACCAAGCCACTAGATGAAAAGACCTTTAGCAAACTTAGGAATGGGCTAAATATACTTAATTCTCAGAACTTTGATTGAAATATTGCACACATAGCTAATTTATATACCTTTGATCATGTCTCTTCCATTTGGTACAAATGCATATTTCTTATTCTTCTTGTACAAAGGCTAAGACTAATGTGCTTTCAAGTATATTTCTATACTTAGTCTTAGATTGAAAGGGAAATGAAGTATTCGACAAAGGCAAGGCATCCACTCCAACTCTGACGGTATTATTTATCCTTTGCCATTACTCATGCAACTCTCAATTGGTATAACCCTTCACTTATATTTACTTTACCAATGTGGGAGAAAGTTTAAAAGGGCTCTCAAAGTTCTTCATTTTTGGCGATTAATGCCGAAGGGGGAGAAAGTATTAAGCCCAAAGCAAAAGGATCGCACCACCATTTTAAAATTTTTAGTGTATATTTCAAATTGGATTTTTCAAAAGGAAGTATTTTTCAATTGGTATCTTATTTTGTCTTCATGAGTATAAAAAAAATTTTAATTGGTATTTTAGGTAGCCTCTAAATGAATATTCAATTGGTATCTCATTTGGCTTCAAAATTTCAAATAAGAATAGAGATTTCAATTGGTATAAGTTCTTTTGGCACCTATTTCAAAAGGGAAAATCATTTCAAAAACCCTCTTGAAAGCTAAGGGGAGAATTCCTTCAGGGGGAGCTTTCATATAGTCAAAGCAAAAACATTTGAAACAGGGGGAGGAAATTCAAATCTAGAAAATGCTTCTCACAATTATATTCTTATACCTTTGACTAATTGCAAAAGATTTTGAAAAGATTTTTCCAAAAGATTTGCAAAAAACAAACAAGTGGTGCAGATGTGGTCCAAAATGTTAAATAAGAGAAAAACAATCCATTCATTTTAGACACATGCATAAAGTCTTTCAATTGGTTTAATTCTAAGTAAACCTGTGCACATCTATCTAAATAGCAAACTAGTCTCATTTCTGCACTTTATATTTGCTTTGGTTTGTGTTGGCATCAATCACCAAAAAGGGGGGAGATTGAAATGGAAATGGGCTTAATCATTTCCAATAATCGATTTTGGTGGTTGACGACCAACACAAACCACGTGGACTAACTAGTTTGTCTAGATATCATTTATCTCAGGTGCATAAGGTTCAACCACAAACCAAGAAAGAATTCAAGTTGGGGACACAAACAAATTTTGGAGCAATACATGAGAGTGTGCTGCCAAGTGGCGCACCGGACACTGTCCGGTGCACCAAGCCCAGGTGCAATCAAACTAGCAACTCTTGGGAATTCGACAGGCGTGCTCCGCTATAATCACCAGACTGTCCGGTGAGCCAGCGGAACAACAGCTAACTGGCATCAACGGTCGACTGCTCAGATGAACAGTGCCGCACAAAGTTAGAGATCACCGGATAGTGTCTGGTGTGGCACCGGACTGTCCGGTGCAGCAAAAAGACAAAGAGTTCCAACAGTCAATAGCTTCAAACCCCAACAGGCACGCTGACGTGGCGCGCACCAGACAGTGAACAGTGACTGTCTGGTGCGCCATCGGACTGTCCGGTGCGCCTGTCGACAGTAGACTCAGCCAACATCTATGGAAGTGGTTGGGGGTTATAAATACCCTCCCAACCACCTCATTCAAAGCCATCCAAGCATTCTAAACTCAACATTCAATACAAGAGCAAAAAACTACACTCCAAGACACATTCCAAAAGATCAAATCCTCTCCAAGCCTCCAAATCAACTCAATTCCATTATTGACTTGAGAGAGAGTGTTTTTGTCTTCTTTTGTTGCTCTTGTCGCTTGGATTGCCTTCTTCCTTTCTCTTCTTAATTCCTAAGTGTTTTGTAAAGCTAATCAAGAGACACCTAAGTGTATGGTGGTCCTTGCGGGGTCTTAGTGACCCATGTGATTAAGGAAAAGGCTCATCCGGTCTAAGTGACAGTTGAGAGAGGGAAAGAGTTGAAATAGACCTGGCCTTTGTGGCCTCCTCAATGGGGACTAGGTTCTTTGGAACTGAACCTCGGTTAAAACAAATCTTCGTGTTCACTCGCCTTGATTCTCGCTTGATTTGTTTGCTCCCTTTCCTCTCTCCAAAGTTTCCTCGCTAAATATTGATTTGAGTTTGCTCCCAAACATCATCCACATCATTTGAGCAACTCGTGGCAAGAGAAACAATCTTCTGCACTCGGTTTTAATTCTAACGCTAACCCCAGCCCTAGTGTGTGTTTAAGTTTATAAATTTCATGTTTTGCCTATTCACCCTGAAAGGATCACGATGCCCAAGAGGGGGGGTGAATTAGGCTTTTCTAAAAATTAACAACAATTAAACCCTAAGCAAGAGCCCAACTTCACCCAACAACTAGCAATAAGTGAATACTTCTAGAAATACAACATTACTAAGACAATGCTTTAACTACTTAGTAAATAAATACACAAGGTAAAGTGCTTGAGTTTAAATGCAGAATGTAAAGCAAAGTTTAGAAGACTCCTCCACTTTTTCCCGAGGTATCGAAGAGTCGGCACTCTTCCCTAGTCCTCGTTGGAGCACCCGCGCAAGGGTATCGCTCCCTCTTGGTCCTCGCAAGAACCAAGTGCTCACTATGAGATGATCCTTTGCCACTCCAGTGCGGTGGATCTCTCACGACTACTTACAATCTCGAGTTGGGTCACCAACAAGTCCTCCAATGTGATCACCGAGCTCCCAATGCCACCAAGCCGTCTAGGTGATGTCGATCACCAAGAGTAACAAGCCATAGACTTTCACTTGACCAAGAGAAGCCTAATGCATGCGGTGTGTGCTCTAGGTGGATCTCGCTAGCATTAATGAGGTCCTAATGCGGGATTAATATTTTCTAATCACCTCACAATGCTTTGTGGTGCTTGCAATGCTCTAGCAATGTATGGGAGTAAATGTGGGCAGCAAGACATTCAATATGGTAGGTGGAGGGGTATAAATAGCCCTCACCTACCAACTAGCCGTTACCAGCCCTGGCGGCGCTATGGGCACACCGGACAGTTCACCGGTGCGCCAACGGTCACTTCCAACAGCTAGTTCTGACACCTAGTCGTTGGGCAGTTGGCACACCAGATAGTTCGGTGTGCCGGCTAAAAATTGATTTCTAAACTCTTTGTTCTCGGGTTTCTGAGGGAGAAGAAGCACTTCCCCGGGCCAGCCTGGCCCCACTGTCAGAGGGTGCACCGGACAGTCCGGTGCCCCAAAGACAGAAACCCTAGTTTTTCTTTTTCCTTCTGATTTTCAAACCAGTTTTTGTTCTAACTCGTGAGTGTGTTATAGAGTGACACCTAGCACTATATGTGAGTGTGAATATGCACAAACACTACACTAGAACTCTCTTGGTCAAACTACTCATCGACAACCCCCTCTTTATAGTATGGCTAAAACAAAATAAAAGACCTACACACTACACCGAGTGTCCGCAACTCCTTGACACTCACAATACGAAGACCTTCATCTTTTGTTTCGTCGTTTCAGCCGTCGCCTCAAGTTCTTATCTTAGAGACTGTTTTCACCCTTGTAGTACATCTTCCTGTAATGCGACATAACTTACCATTTGTCTCTGCAAAACACACGTTAGTCACATATAATATTACATTGTCATTAATCACTAAAACCAACCAGGGGCCTAGATGCTTTCAATCTCCCCCCTTTTTGGTGATTGATGACAACCCTACAAGAGTGTGAGAGTAGTTTGTTTGAAATTTCTATCAATAGAGAAGATGGTTAGTTATACTCAATAATTTTTTACAGAAAGAGCGTGTAAAATAATAATAAGTATAGGCGCATACACGACATAAGTTTCTTGTTCATATAAGAATGAAATGAAATCGATGAACAAGAACTAAAAGACTGGTGATAATATATTAGGTGAAAACACAAAACACACACAGTCAAAATAAGCATCGAGAGCATATTATAGAGTTTGTGAGTAAAATCGTCATACAAAAGTGGAGCTAGTACAGAGAGTATCAAGCACATATATTACATCCAAATACACAAGACACTCTCAACTAACTCCCTAACTCCCCCTAGCTCTCACAACTCTCATATCTCTCCCCCTTTGGCGTCAAACACCAAAAGGGTAACCCGAACCTACAGCCTAGAGGAGGAAGGAGGAGGCAGGGGTGTATCCGGTCACGGTCGTGGCAGAAGTGCAAACCCAACCTGGGGGTCAGAGTCAGTCTCAGATCCAGGATCTGCCGCAGAAGTTGGAGCTGGTACTGACTTGGACTGAGGCTGCGCTTGTAACACCCTGAATTTGGGGGTATAAATTTCTTTCTAATTATCACCCAAATTCATGTGTTACTCTTCTCTCTCTCACTCTAGGTTTTTATCTCTCTCTAGATTCTCTCTTCCTTTTTCCCTTTTAAGTAGGATTAGCTTAAAGTTAGGGGGAATTAATTATTTATTTTTGCCAAAACATTATGAGTCATGACATGTTGCATCATGTTGAGCTTAAAATACTCTTTGAAGTGTTGCACAAGTTTGAATTTATTTGAATTTGAAACCTAATTTAAATTTGATTTGAAAACCCTATAGAAAAGAAATAGAAAAGGAATTAGAAAATCCAGAGAAAAACAAAAAGAGAAAGTAGCCCAAACCAGCCCAGCTCGGCCCAGCCAGGCCGCGCGCCCGCGCCGCCTGAAAGGCGGACCCCGCCTGTCAGCGGCAGCTCTCTCCCACGCGCCCTCCCTCTCTCACTCGCTGCCCAGTGGGGCCGACCTGTCGGCACCGGTTTCTTCACCCATGCGCTTCTTCTCTCTCTCTGCCACGCGGGCCCGGTTCGCCTTGCTGAGTCGTTGCCCTGAGCGCCCCTTTCCTCTCTCTGCGCTGTGGACCCTCCCTGTCAGATCTACCCTCCCCGCGCTCGCCGTGGACCGGCGAGTGCGCACTCGCACACGTCGCCGGATTTCTCGATCACGACACCCCCCACGCACCCAATCTCCCTTCTTAGAGCCCCACCAGTGCCCGCACTCGCTCCCCCACCTCAGTTCGCGTAGCTCTGCCCTCTCTCGCGCTCTACCCTCGCCTCCAGATGCCGCCGGAGACCCACGCTCGCGTTCCTGACCATCTAGCTCGTCGGAGACCGCGCCAAGCCTCTCCGAGCTCCGCCCCGAGGTGAGACACCTGTCCCCATGCCCAATTTTTCCCTATTGCTTCTTTGTGATCGGCCAATTTCGGCTTCGTCGGTGCTCGGCCGTGGTGGTCCGCCGTGATCATGCAGTGGTCGGCCGATTTTTAGCCTGGTCTAGCTCCCCGGAGTAGGTCCCTGTGTCACCCCCTGCCTCTGCTGAAGCTAGCCAGGCCTTAGCGCACCTTAAACCCCCTCCCTGTGGCTGGAATGCCTCACCGAAGTTTCTCCGATCTGCCCGAGGCCTTCTCCCCACCGTTCTCCCCCTCTCTGCCACGGATTCATGGCCCCTTCCCCGCCATTGAGTTTGCTGTGGCATCCTCTCCCTCTCTACCCAACTACGGTGACCCTGGAGCCACCCAAGCTCGCGCCTTGCCTCAACTCCGGCGACTTCACCGCCGTGGAGAGGAGCAGCACCGCCCGCAACCGTTTGTCCGCCCCGGTCTGATCCACTCCGTCCGATTTTGATCGCACGGACTAGATCGCGGATACCGCTTTGCGCACGAGCGCCCTGCGCCCCTGGCTCACCTGTCAGGGCCCGTGTCCCCCTAGTGTTGGGCCCGCTCGGTCAGTGCGCCCTCCCCCTCGGTCACTGACACCCCCTGGCCCGCCTGTCAGTGCTCGCCCACCCGCGCGCACGTGCCCTCGGCCACAGATCTAATCTCAGTCGTGGTTTTAGATCTAACAGTTTGAGGGAGCCTGATACCCTTTCGTGTGGCTGTTTTATCTAAAGAGACCCTCGGTTTGTTGGAAATAAACCTGTCCTCCCTGGTTTTTCGCGCGCAGCCCCCTGCATTCTTGCAGATTTAACCCTGGACTTTTTAAATGCAGATTTAACCTTGGACTTTTAAATATTCACAGAGTTAGACCTAATTTCATATTTTGAATTCCCAAACTTGTTTATTTCATATCTTTTGCATATGAACTCCAAATTTAGTGATTCAAATTGCAAAATGTTTCATAGAATTATTCTCTATTTAAATAAATTAGTTTCAGTTACTGTATGCACATTCTAATTTTATGTTTAAGTATGAACTAATGTAGGTGTAGATTTATTTATTTAATAAAATAAATAAAAGAAGAACCCTAGAGATTAAACATGCTTAATCTTGTGAGATTAATAATGTATTACATGAATTCATCTCTGTTCTAATTTTTAGGTCACAATAAAAAAATTAAAACTATGTTTTGTATTTGTGAGTAACACTTAGAGAAATAATAATATATTTCCAGAGAAAGTTGATCCATGTTATAGTTCATGTTATGTTTTGATCTCATTATCCCCTATTGTGTTTTTAAGATGCATTCCTATGTTTGTACATGTTTGGTGTGTTATTTATTTGTACTTTCCAAATGTATTAAATGCATGCTCGCTTTATTTAGACAACGAGCAGTCCGAGGTTCCTGAGTGTGTTGTTGGAGACCTCCCGAGCAACAACCTGGTGCAGGCAAGTGTCCTCTGACCTATTATGTCCGACATACTCTATAATTCACTGCCCCGCATTACTTTATGAAACCTAAGGATTGTCTAGTTTGTATTTACCTTATCCTTGTTTACCTTTTGGGTTATCATGGTTAGCATTTTGCTATTGCCTTAATTTTAATCAATGAACATGATATGAACATTTATGATATGATACTGTTATCCTGATTATGTTGATGATCTTGTGATACTCTAGGGGGCTCAGGCCTTTTTCCTGAGTACCTCTCCGTAAGGACCTGTTCTTAGAGTGACCACCGGGATAACAGTGCAACCACGAGGGTGGAATGGGATGCCATTAGCTGATTAATTAGATGAACCTAGGGGTGTAGTTGGCTTTGCCTGAGGGCCGTCAATGGGGGCCAGGGTGTACTGCTCGCTCTTCCAAGGTTGGGGTGCAGAGGTTCATTCGATTTGGTTTTGTTAGTCTCCCACCTTGGGGAGGTGTACTGCGTTTGTACGACTGGCGAAACCTAACGAGCAGCTATACACTAGTGGAGTCTTTGTAAAGGCTACGTAGTGTATCCCTGGCCATTCACCTTTGTAGTGAAGATCGGGTCTGTACAACCCAGGCTGGAAAGGGATCACGACTTGTGGGTAAAGTGTACAACCTCTGCAGAGTGTTAAAACTAGTATATCAGCCAAGCTCACGGTTAAGAGCAGCCTTGGGATCCTCTTTGATTAGAAGAACTTTGGATACTTTTATGATGATGGTTAACAATGATGTTATAAATCTGATCTCTGGTATTTCCTCTTTTGAGGGAGTACTTTTGGGTAATAACTGGGTTTATTACTAAAACTTGGCTCTACTAATAATAATAAATACTTGACCAACTAAAAGCAACTGCTTAACTTAAACCCCACATACAGCTAGTCACTTTAGCCAAATGGGACATTTGCTGAGTACGTTGATGTGTACTCACCCTTGATTTACACACCACCCCACCCCAGGTCGTCCCCACTGTACTCAGTACTCAGGAGGTGATGCTGGCAACATGGATGATTTGGAAAAGTTTTAGGACTACGACGAGTTCTAGTTCTTTCTTAGTGGCAAACCCCCAGTCACTGCCTGTGTAGGCTTAGCTTCTACATTTCGTAATTCCGCACTTTGATATTTATGTTGAATATTATGGTTATGTATTAGACTCTATGGATGTCTTGGACATCTTGATGTAATTAAAGTACCTTTTCGCTATTTATTTCGAGCATTGTGTGATGATGTCCAATTATGTAATCGCTGTGTACGTGAGTTTTTTATCCTAGCACGTACATGGTTCGCATTCGGTTTGCCTTCCAAAACCGAGTGTGACATAAGTGGTATCAGAACCTTGCTGACTGTAGGATCGCTAACCTAGACCAGAATGGTCGACCTAAGGACTATAGACCCCTACTCTTACCTTGATCTTTAGAGTCATTTGAAAAGTTGGTTATCTTGACCAACCCTATGTTATTTACTTATCTCAAATGTTTTGTCTCACTTTTCTTTCTGTTTACTTTTTGGTCTAATAGTTCTACTCTTACTCTTGTGCGTATGATGTCTTCTGTAGATGGCCCGTATCAGGTGCACTACACGTAAGTTTGTGATCCCCTTTTTGCCTTCTCGCCTGGCGGAGCATCCACTGCGTCGCATGATGCTAGGTCAGTCTAGTCACCTGGAGAGACTACATCGTCGCCTGCACGAGGAGCAGGAGCACCAACGCCAGGAGCAGGAGCAGGACCAGGAGCAGCAGGACTCTTCCCCCTTGCCTCAGTGGGAGATGGAGTCTGAGAGGCCGCCTTCCCCTGCACCTCAGCCAGAGATGCCCCCTGCACCACCACAGGGCATCCCGGCTGCTAGAGGACATCCCAACGGAGATGGAGACGACAACGACGCCGGTGGTAGTTCGAGCCACGGCACGGAGCCTCGGAGGAGCTGGAGCCGGAGGGGTGGATCGCTAGACCCATCACTCGTGACGCTGCTCGCGGGTGTCACTTCCACGACCCCTCGATACCCTATTGCGTCGGGCCTTCGACCGACACACCTGGTCTATCAAGTATCATTGTGTAGTCTACCAGCATCGTCGCGGGCTATACCCGGACCAGTGGGAGGCTACTTGCTTGGTGCGCCGTCCGGACAATGATCTCTGAGGTGCAGAGGCCTTCTCAGAGCACTATTCTATTACTGAGAGGGATACCGCCGAGGCAGCCATGCAAGATGTAGCACGACAGGCACTTTCTCAGTATTCCTCGTTGTTCAGCGGGGTAGCTGATGGCCTTGACCTGAAGTACTACCCTCACTGTTGACCGGCAGTGCTGGAGGTGTGATTGTCTCGCCAGTTGGAGAGGGCAATCCCAGGCTAAATAGCATGGTCAACCTAGCTGACGTGATCAACACAGAGTTGGACCACACCCTTGATGAGTTGGGCAAGGTTCGGGTGGAGGTTGTAGAATTGCGTGCTGAGTGTGTAGCACGCCGCTATCTGGATGGTGGTTCTCCCGCCCTGGTCGGGATTCAACACCCTTACCGTTCACCGCCCCGTGGTCACTTCGACTATGGTACCCCAGACTGCAGGACCCGGATAGATTTGGATCCTTAGATCGACAGAGTCGGAGTCTGTAATAATGCTTAGTTTAGTGTCTTAGCCTAAGTCAGTTTTAGTTAGAGTTAGTTTGTTTATCTTATGTTGAATGCTTGTTATGATGGACATGTACTGAAGTTGGATCTTTGTAATGATTGTCACCAAGGTGTGGGTATCCCCGCAACTTGGTGTAGTTATTAATAAAGTCAGTTATTTAGTTGGGTAATCCATTTATTTCCACTTTCCTTTTTATCTGAGATGCTATCAGTGAAGATGGTTATTTGTTCAGTGCTATGAAGATTTTCTATACACCTTTTCTTATGCTGAAAGACTTCAGAGCCAGATTTGATATATGTGTGATTTCTACAGATGTCTGAAAACAGGCGCAGAGGTGCAAGGCGTGCTCAGCCAGAGCAGCAGGCACCCCAAGAGGAGGCAGCCCCGCAGCAGCATTTGCCACCGCCACCATCGATGACCATCGAGCAGATGTTCTTGATGCAGACACAAGCAGTTTAGGCAATTGGACAGACCCTAGTAGCAATGCAGCAGTACAGCAGCAGCCACCACCACCTCAGCCTCAGGTGCAAGTCCAGATGCCACAGGTGCCCAAAGACAAGCGGCAGAATTCATGAGGGGCCATCCCCCAGTTTTTGCCCATTCTGCTGATCCCATGGACGCTGAAGATTGGCTGCGTATCGTGGAACGCGAGTTGCACACTGCCAGTGCAATGATCGTGAGAAAGTGTTGTATGGTCCCCGACAGCTGAGGGGAGCAGCCCAGTCTTGGTGAGAGTCTTACCTGCCACCCATGCCAACCCTGAAGCCATCACTTGGGAAGAATTCAAGGACAACTTCCGTCGCTACCATGTACCCAAGGGACTGATGATAGTGAGGAAGGAGGAGTTTCTCGCCCTGAAGCAAGGTCCCCTGTCTGTCAGTGAGTATAGGGATAAGTTTCTGCAGCTGTCGTGTTATGCCCCAGAAGATGTCAACACAGATGCCAAGGGGTAGTATCGCTTCTGAGAGGATTGGGTATCCCCTCCACTATCAACTGATAAACCACATCTTCCCTACCTTCCAGCATCTGATTAACAGAGCAATTATGACAGAAAGGAAGAGTCGAGAAATGGAAGACAGGAAACGCAAGATTGGTGGATCTCAAGTTGGGAGTAGAAGCGTCCTCGCTACTCAGGAAACCCACCTCAGCCATTCAAGCAAGGTCACCAGCATCAGCACCAGCATAGCGTCAGAACCAGTAGCAGCCGTACCAGAGGCAGTTTCCTCAGCAGCAGCAGCAGTATCGTCAGAATAACCAGCAAGGAGGAAATCAATACCAGCGTCAGAGCAACCAGGCAGCCCGTCTTCCTGCCCCAGCAACCAACCAGAACAACCAAGCAGCACCAGCGCAAGGAGGAAGTCGTGCGTGTTTCCACTATGGGGAACAAGGTCATTGGGCGAATCATTGCCCAAAGAAAGCAGCTCAGCAGCAGCCAGCTCCCAATGCCCTAGTCAGACAGAATGCAATGCAGCAAGGAGGCAATAACCGTGGGCAACCTCGTGCCTAGTATGGAAAGGTGAACCACATGGAGGCCGACACAGTCCAGAGACTCTAGGAGTGGCACTAGGTATGTTTTTACTCGAGTACCATTCTGCAAATGTGTTATTCGATACTAGAGCAACACATTCTTTTGTGACTACATCATGGGTAGAATCACATAATATACCAGTAGCACCCATGTATCCACCTATGAGGGTTAGTTCAGCTGGTGGATGAACTCAAACTGATAGATTTTGCCCTAGTGCAAGAGTCCAATAAGGGGGATAGAGATCCCCACTGATTTAATAGTTATGGGTAACCATGATACAACTATAGATGTCATCCTAGGGATGAATTGGCTAACCAAGTACTGAGCTAGTCTTAGCTGTGACAAGAGAACGGTGAAGTTAGTATCCCCATTAGGAGAAAGAAGTGTTAGTGGAGTTGGTCTTGTCTGGACCAAGAAAAGGAAGCTCTCACCAAGTCACCGCTCACATTGAGGAGATTAAACCATCAGAGACTATCAGTGTAGTATCAGAATTCCTAGATGTGTTTCCCAAGGAGTTACCAGGTATACCACCTAAAAGGAAGGTTGAATTTGCCATAGAGCTTATACCAGGCACCGCCCCTATTTCAGGAGAGCCTATCGAGTGTCCGGACTAGAGTTGGTGGAACTCAAGAAGCAGATTGATGAGTTGTCGGAGAAAGGCTACGTCAGACCGAGTACCTCGCCTTGGGCAGCCCTAGTGCTATTTGTGGAGAATAAGGATGGCACAAAGAGGATGTGCATCGATTTTTCCGAGCCTTGAACGAGGTCACTATCAAGAACAAGTACCCCCTGCCTAGGATTGAAGATTTATTCGATCAGTTGAGAGGAGCCAGTGTGTTCTCGA